>OY720679.1:66598863-67860390 GCA_963170755.1 Amphimallon solstitiale | reverse complement strand
AGAAAATACTATTTCCTACAAAATTGTAAATGATAATGTCCCGTACCCCATTCATTACATTCTTATCGGAACTGTCTGATAAACAGCGGGCGAAATGATTTTTTTTGAATAACATATGTAACAAGCGTCAGTTTGACAGATTAACGCCCACATGCCGCTAACAATTTGAAAATGTCAAAAGTTTACCGAAAGTATTAGCTCTCGTGGAAAAAGACGTCGCACGATTTTAATTAAACAGTTAACTAGGGCTTTTACACAGTTGTTAACGAGAAAGAGCGTGCAAAGAACTTACCAGTTTCCCGTTAAAGAATTATATCTGGAACACTTCGTACTATACAACCACCATGTTTATTGATTGATCTTACAAGACGCGGAAAACATGCGCATAATAAAATACGAACACTATAAAACCAGGTGGCACTTCACTACTACCGAAACGCTCAATTTAAATGTCCGTGTTGTAGGTTTCGTTGATGTAAAAGTTCTAGGACAGAACCCTATTACTCCGACGTTTATAAAAAGTTCGCTCTATTATTGATAGATGGCGATAATGTCTTGGATTTTTTTAAGTATTGGTAGGTATAAACAAAATTGAAGCCATGATCAATTGAAAACATTACCCAGGTTCAGTAAATCTCGGCATTTAATTAAATCATAACAAATTAGGTAATAATTTCTTCGCTCTTTATAATATAATTAAAATTGGATTCAAAAATACACTTATTTGTATTAACTCGGTAAGGAGCGCTGGTTGTGATTAATCACTGCTAACACCTTGTCGGAATATCATGTCAACAATTATGATGACTTCAAGCAGGAGCAGAAAATGTAAAAGGTACGAAGTTTTAAAACGCAAATGCCCGTTCTGTAAATTATTAGAGAGACCACTCTTATTATTAAAGTGTTCTTTAATAAATAAATAAAAACATCTAATGCAAAGAGAAACAGAATTACACAAAAAAATAATCAATAATATAATTCAATGAATCAATTAGATAATGTAATATTGCGGTTTGGTAAACCACCGGTTTTGTAAAACCACTGGTTGGGTTTAGCCTGGCATTGCTTCTCATGTGTACTCTGCAAATACATAAAAATAACAATTTCTAATGAATTGGTTACATGGCAATTTATTTCAAAGTATAAGCATATGACGTGACGTCAAGAGTTTTCTGAATTCAATTTTGTATATGGAATAAGTGCATTATTAATTAATGAACTAACTTCTTAAAGACATAAATATTTGGTTTGTTTGAAATAGAAATAAATTCCACATTTAAGCTGATTTTAATGACATCTCGTGTGACGGCACTGACACTAAGCGTATCCCGCCCATGTATATTACTTTGTTCCATTATATGAAATGCAACCCAACGAACGCATGTTTGTAATTTTTGTTTCACACAAGAGATGTCTCGTAAACAGTGTCTCGTTTGCAAAGAGATTGGAATATACTAGAGGAAGTTTGATTGCAGTTTGTTGGCGAGGTAAGTGGTCGCAACAGCTGCAGGTGGGGTAAGGGGAATTGATACATTGCCAAGCGATTATAGTCCTTAAGGAAATCCGACGGCGTGCTGTCATTGGTCGAAATGTCGTGCTCGTACTTGGTTCGTATGATTTCGTTAAATTCTACACGCATTTGTTTTAAAAGTGTTTGTGCTTTGTGATATGTAATAACGCGAATTAAGACGGGCGTCTACCAACAAATAGAAACTTATTCAACTTATATTACTCGCGGGACGGGTAGACGCAAGGGGGTGTGAGTAAGTGGAGCTACACGATATTCGGCTTTCATCACAGCGCTTCGGTTTTATTGATAGATAAAGGAATAGTATAGATGGGAAACAGAATGTATAAAGAATGGAACTGTTGATGTTGTTGATGTTTTATAATAAGCCAATTTTCGCTTGCCCATAACTGTTATATTATTATACACTCGAATATTATAGATATATATGACATTTAAATGCCAGTGACAGTTTGTAATTAAACTGTCACTCGCATTTAAGTCTGCAATAGTCGACTGATTCCGATAGATTTTTGTCTTCGCTAGGACCGGTAAAGATACCGTAAAGTGGGGATAGACGACGCGAAAAACCTCGTGTAAAATGTGTGTGACAATGTTTACTGTTTAATGTTTTTTATCTTCAAAAATAATTACATAATAATTATATCGTACATCAAATGTGCAGCTGGCGCGTAGAGGTCGTTTTACTTCCTTATACTATACTACGTATAAGAAAGTAAAAGGAAGTATTGTGATGATGAACATTTTCGACCTCGAGATTTTTGAAGTCCCCTGATACCGAAAAAGTGGTTTTTAAAATATGTCTGTGTGTCTGTCTGTGTGTCTGTGTCTGTGTCTGTGTGTCTGTGTGTGTCTCTGTGTATGTGTGTGACCACGATAGCGGTCAAACCCCTGTAGATATCAATTCCAAATTTTGTATTTACGTGTATAATCTCCCTCTTGAGATCTGATTAGTTTTTCAGTAAAATCGGAAGACCGGAAGTAGCAGTTTACTTCAGCAAAAAAATCGAATTTTGCCAATATTTCGTCAACTACGAAGTTTAAACAAATTTATAAAGAATTCATATATACTTAGAATTAAAATTGCGAATAATTTTATTTAAAAAGTTTTTCGAAATTCCTACCGGAAGTAGGTCTTTTACTCTTATCGAAAATCAGTTTTTTGTGAATATTTCGCAAGTCTGTTTTTTAGACAAGTACGTTACGGGTATAAAAGTATTTAAAACATAATTTTCAATATCATTTGTATAAAAAAAAATTCAAAATTCAGACCGGAAGTACCACTTTTACTCTTATCGAACAGCGATTTTTTGCAAATATGTCGTAAGTTATGAATTCTATATATATTTATCAAGAGTGCAAGAGTATTTAAAACTAGATTTGCAATATTTTTTTATTACTCTTAGCGAAGAGCACTTTTTTGATAATATCTTGCAAAGTATGCATTCTATAGAGATTTATTAAGAGAATAGAAGTACTTAGAATAGGAATTTGAATAATTTTTGTAAAAAAATTCTGAAAATTCTATAATTTGAAACGCTCATACGTATAAGAAAGTCGTGTGGTGGCCACACCTCATTTTTTGCTTTCTTATAGGTAGTATAAGGAAGTATTGTGATGATGAAAATTTTCGACCTCGAGATTTTTGCAGATGTCCACGTTTTGAACTCCCCTGATACCGAAAAAGTGGTTTTTAAAAAATGTCTGTCTGTCCGTCTGACTGTCTGTCTGCCTGTCTGCCTGTCTGTCTGTGTGTCTGTGTGTGTGTCCGTGCGTGTCCGTGTGTGTGTGACCACGATAGCTGTCAAACCGCTAGAGCTATCAACTCCAAATTTTGTATTTACGAGTATAATCTCCCTGTTGAGAACTGATTATATTTTCAGTAAAATCGGCAGACCGGATGTAGTAGTTTACTTTAGTAAAAAAAGTCGAATTTTTGCAATAATTCGTCAACTACTAATTTTAAAGAAATTTATAAAGAATTCATGTGTACTCAAAATTAATTTTGAGAAGAATTTTATTATGAAAGTTTTTCAAAATTCCTACCGGAAGTAGGTCTTTTACTCTTATCGAAAATCAGTGTTTTGCCAATATTTTGCAAGTCATGCTTTTTAGACAAGTACGTTACGAGTATAAAAGTATTTAAATGATAGTTTTAAATATCTTTTTTATAAAAAAAATTTAAAAATTCGTACCGGAAGTACTACTTTTACTCTTACCGAATAGCGATTTTTTGTCAATATGTCCTAAATTATGCATTCTATATATATTTGTTGAGAGTACAAAAGTATTTAGAGTTGGATTTGCAATATTTTTTGTATAAATGAAATTTCAAAATTCGGACCGGAAGTAGCACTTTTACTCTTAGCGAGTAGCACTTTTTTTCGAATATCTTGCAAAGCATGCATTCTATAGCGATTTATTAAGAGAATGAAAGTACTTAGAATAGGATTTTGAATAATTTTTGTATAAAAAAATTCTTAAAATTGTATAGTTTGAAACGCTCATACGTATAAGAAAGTCGTGTGGTGGCCACACCTCATTTTTTTTCTTTTGTGTATCAGCCTTAGTTAGTAGACATTAATCAAATTCATGCATTTTTGTGGTTATTTCTAAAACACAACTTTTTTAAGAAAATAAATTAGTACAAAAACTGATTTTGACATTATGAATGTATGCCTTTTGCATCACTAACCCAAATTTGAGATTCTAAAATTACATAATAAGTTTAAAAAACGCGAAACGGCGATGCCTTAGTTTTCGATAGGTAAACGCCCCTCTTAAGCACTTTTAATGCGCAAAACATAGTCTAAATGTTGGGATTGTGTTATTTGTGTAAACGTCGATAGGAAAAGCCATCCACTCGAGCACATCCAATCAGCGTTCTATATTTAAACTATGTTAAACACTACTTATACCATTGAGAAAGAATAGGTAGGGGGATGACGTCACGTCCGCCATATTGATAGTACACTTACGTCAAACAGGTAGTGTTGGTAAAAAGTGGAGTGTTTGTTAAGTGCTTCGTGTATTAGAGTTATAGAATACGTTAAATATTAAAAGACATTATGGTTGTTTGTGCTCTACGTAGCTGCAACAGCAGAAACGGCGTTGATAAGAAGAAATCCTCTGGAATAACATTTCATAGGTTAGTGTAGGTCTGACAGGTGTGGGTTGACAGATTATAATTTTGAGTAGTCCGGACTAGGTGAGACAGCCATATTGGTCCCACACTTAGTCCCGCCCAATGCTGCCGTTTTGAGAGTACAGCAAAGATGCTTTACAGCGTCTCCATAGTATTTTTCCTCAATGACTTATACTAATCAACTTTAACGTTAACATATAAATTCGAAATAACAGGTGCAATTTATCATCATATTGGCAATGATATAGCTTGTGGTTGCACGTAAGCATGATCATAAGATTATAACAATTTAAAATGTTTATTTCGTAAATTAACTATGTAGCCGGGCACTGGCTGAAGAAAAAATGAAGGGAGAAGTTTCCAAGTGCTGACAATTAATCAAATAAAAATTTCTGAACCGTAAGGTGTAAGTCAGTTACAGACACTCATTACGTTATTTTGTGGACGGGGTTTATGATAATTTTTGACGCAATAATGTACTGTTAAATTGTATGATATGTATCAAAACTAAATACAATAATATTTTGGTATATGTTAATGTAGAACATTTTAGGAAAATACATAGACCCAACCTTCAGATAAGCTGTCATTCTACCATCCTTGAAAGCCGATAACATAGTGAAGTCAGCTTTAATATTCTCACCTTCAATCTGTAATATATTATTGCAATTTAAAAATTTTCTTATTAGAAAACTTGCAGCTTGAAATATATTCCTTCATTTGTTCTACCGCCAGAGTTGGAACAGGCAAAATAAAATCTCCTAGAGAAACAGTGGACAGACGAATGAATATGTCAAAAATATTATAGGGTTGATGGTGTGCAGTTTCCTTTTTAAAAATGAACCTTTTCGCAGCTATAAAAAACAGCTGACTACGATGTTGAACGAATTTAATTTAATTATTTTTGAAGAATGGTTTAGACAAGTACTACATACATTGTCAAATAATGCTGTACTAGTCATGGACAATTCATGGTATTTCACGTAAGACTACCTACTTAGAATAAGGCATGTGGAATGGATTAATGGATGATATCGTAGAACCATTTGTTATTTGTGTTTGAAATAGTGACAGTAAAAGTGACTTATTATGGTTCAGTGAATCATACTAATTTGTGCAGCGAATTTTTGATATACGAGTATTTATGAATTTGAAATTGTATTTTTGAGATACTTTCATAATAAATCTTAAAAGTTGTTTCACATTTTACTTTAAATTTTACAATCAAATCTGATATAAATATTAATAATTACGATGTATGTACTATATAGAAAATTTCATAAAATATTTATATGACTTTACCATAATAGTTTATGTCAAATATATGAAATTCTAATTTTGAGTAGACTTAACATATTAATTGATTCAATAGCCACTCTTGTACGATACTTTTATTAATATAAATTCTTTACAATTATTAGAAAAAAATAATAAAGTTTAAATTTTTTGACAGATTATTACATTCTCGACTCGTTATATGCCTATAATATTTTTTACTACATTTCAAGCTAGATAAGAAAATATTTGAATCACTGTGTCAATACACAATTTTTTTTTTATATGAAAAAAAAATCTATGATAAATTGTATCTTGCGACAACTACTATATGCAAACTCCTTTCTTATTCCTCTTTGCTTTGAGTTTTATACAGATTATAGTATCATCGTCAGATTCAACTACAACCAAACGTGCTAATAGAACTATTTTAGGTACGAGTATCTGGAGTTGGAGTATTCACTGTGGCATTCATTTCTTCTTTCATTCATTCTGGGGAAGAATCTATGCTATCCATATAGGTTATACCACGCGATGATTTAAATTCTAAATTATAGCAGGCGGGATTTTTTTTATTAGGTTGTCCAGAATGTCAATTATTGATTAATTAACATTTTGAAACGTCACTTTGACAATTCAAATTGTAAATTAGTACTTATATACCAACTTAATTTAAATTTCACAGCCTGCTTTAATTTAGAATTTAAATGATCGCGCGGTATTTATGTTACGTTACTATACATGATCGCAAATTGCGTTTGGAAATGTTTTAAATAACCGGGTAAAATTTGTGAACCTGTCAGGTACTGTCTAACCGGGTCAGTTAAATGCTATATATTTTCCGAAAATGCCTCTAGCAAATCAGAGATCATAAGTTCAATTCCTACCTCCGTCAAAAAAAACCTCTATAAAATAAAATGCTAATATATTCTGCTATTAGGGAAGAAAACATTTTACATATTATATATCTATTTATAGAAAGTAGGAACTGTATATTTATTTGTCTTTGTGTAAGGAAATATAACACATATTGTGGACAAAGTTTTTGCTATTCTTTATCAACAAAACTATTATACAATAAAACACCCATCGTATTTATTTACAAATTTATTATTCTATATGTACAAAGATAACGATAACAAAACAGATTCATAATTCGTAACGAATGAATAATGGTATGAAGACAACTTTGTAACATTCTAGTAAATGTATGAATAAAATATACATTATATATAAACAAACACATTTCAAACACAAACATTTTGAAAATATTATATATTTAGAGATAACGTTTTATTTTTATTTTTTTCTGAATTTTAAAGGACAGTTACATTTCTATATAATTTTTTTTACAAAATGGACGAATTCTTAATATTTTGATTTAGTTTGTTTATAAAATTTTCCAAATTAAATTTCTACAGGGTATTAAATTGTATAAAGGGTTTTGATTAGTCTAAATATTTTCAAAATGTTTTTGAACTTGTCACATCTGAAGTAAGTACACTTTATGCATTGGTATTTATTTAATGATATGTTTAGTAGGTATTGTAGGAAACATAAAAGCGTTGCATATTAAGATTACAAAACTTAGCTTCTAGCTCTAGAACTCAATATGCAACGAAATAATTCAAGAGGGGCGTTTACCAACAAATAGAAACTTATGCAACTTATATTACTCGCGGGACGGGTAGACACAAGGGAGTGTGAGTAGGTGGAGCTAAACGATATTCGGTTTCGATCACAGCGCTTCGGTTTTATTCACTGATTCTGTCATAGATAAAGGAATACTATAGATGGGAAACATAATGTATATACTGTTATATTATTATACACTCGAATATTATAGGTATATATGACATTTCTTTTTAATTACAAACTGTCACTCGGATTTAAGTCTGGAATAGCCGATCGATTCCGATAGATTTGCGTCTTCGCTAGGACTGGTGGTGATAGAGGACGCAATAGCTTCGAAAAACACTCGTGTGAAATGTTTGTGACAATGTTTACTATTTAATGTCTTTTATCTTCAAAAATAATTACATAAATTTGATTTTTTTTTAATGTCGTTCATCAAATGTGCAGCTGGCGCGTAGACGTTGTGTTTTTATTTTGTGTACAAGCCTCAGTTAGTAGACATTAATCAAATTCATGCATTTTTGTGGTTATTTCTAAAACACAACCTTTTTAAGAAAATAAATTCGTACAAAAACTGGCCTTGACATTATAAATTTATGCCTTTTGCATCACTAACCCAAATTTGAGATTCTAAAATTACAAAAGAAATTTAAAAAACGCAAACGGCGATGCTTTAGTTTTCGATAGGTAAACGCTCCTCTTAAGGAATAGGTTTCCAAGTTCTCAGTATAAATGACAATGATTTCAAATAATTCTTTTAAAATGTAATATGGTATTGAATGTTGTTTAAGTAGTATTGAACATAAACATTTCGAAATTCATGCGAATGTACCTCATTAGTTTAGTTTCATAAACTTTAGTTGGTTGCGGAATATTTACTTAAGAGGGCTTCGCAGAGGTGCCGACTAACTGCCGTGAGGTAGGACGTAAAGGGGTGGTGCCATATGCGCTAATGCAAATCCCGCAGTTGTAAGATATTCGTTCAAATAAAACAAACAGCAGATATTTTTGTTTTTCTTATTATGTTTTTGCATTAAATTTAATACAAAGGATTAATTAATGTTTCGTTGGGAGTACTTTCTTATAATTCAAATTATTTACTCCTACATTTCACTCTCAAAGTTGGCAAACTTTACAACATCATAACACAGTTTCAGAAACTTTATTTTAAAAATTGATTCCAGTCGAACATGCATTGAGCCTTTGTTTATTTGTGTTTTAAATTTCGTTCTGATATTTCGTATATAAAAGCGATACTATTGTTTGAACGAAACCTTCGAAAGTCCAGAATTTACATTAGCGCATATGCCGCCATCCCCTTACGTCCTACCTCCCGGCAGTTAGTGGGGACCTCTGCGTAAGCCCCTTTAAGTGGTTTTAAGAGAGTTGCTCAGTCTCAGTAACTGCTTTTCTCATAGGTACCATTCAGTACAGTGGTTTATTAATTTGAGTATGTATGTGATTGCCAACCATGAGCCATAAACACAATCACGATATTCCACGGGGACTGAAAATTAATTTTTAGGAGGTTTCCGAAAAGTAAGTTTTACTGTACGGTTACTGTAAATGTGATCACCTGCAGCCACATAGGGTATACCTATATATTTATATAAGTAAACATACAACTTATATATTTTATAGCGTTCATCTACTCCATCTTTCAGCAGTATTTCAAACAGCTTGTATTGGGAAATAAATTAATTTCTTTATTGTTATACAGGCTGGCCGCCGAAGTATCCGAGATAAGTATCCGAGATAAGTACTTCGTATATGAATTCAATGACTAATTTTAAGGAAAAATAATTCTATTCACTTTTCCCGAATGCCGAACGGTTCACGAAATATCGGAGTTTGAAGCTGAAGTAAATTACTAGAGGGTTTAGGAAAAATGTGGTTTATTTTAAGGAAAGCGTAATGGAAGTGAAATTATTAAAGCTACTCAATGGAACACCGCCTTGTGCAATACATAACTTTATCCTCCGACGGAGCTTTGGTTCCCAGTTGTAGTTCTCCATATTGTTTTTCATCTCATAAAACGCTGCATGAATCTTATGGATGAGCTGGTCAGTATTATTAGGCTTTCCCATTGAATGTCTTCACATGCCTCCACATGAAAAAATCTAGTGGGTTGAAATCTGGTGATCGCGGTGGCCAAGCAATGGGAACACCATGACCTATGCATTGATTTGGATACTGTTTATTGACAAAACTTTTCTCGTACTAACACCATGGTCATCTTCAACAACCTCAAGCACTTCTGCCGCATTGTTGCTTCTTTCACAAGTCGGTTTTTAGGAACGCACCATAATTTTTTTAGGATCTATCGACACGACCTGCCAACTTCAAAATCCGATATTTCAAGAACCGAAAAGAAACTTAATAGAGCAGCTTTAATAATTACCCTGTCATGACGCTTTTCTTCAAATAAACCACATTTTTTCCTAAACTCTCTAGTAATTTACTTCAGTTTCAAACTCCATAGTATAAGTATGACGAAAATTTTCGACCTCGAAATTTTTGCAGATGTCCACATTTTGAAGTGCCCTGATACCAAAACAGTGGTTTTTAAAAAATTTCTGTGTGTCTGCCTGTGTGTCTGTCTGTCTGTCTGTGTCTGTGCGAATGACCACGATAATTCAAAAATTTGTATTTACGTTACGGTAATTTACTTCTGTGAAAAACTCGAATTTTGCCAATATTTCGTCAATTACTAAGTTTAAACAAATTTATAAAGAATACAAATGTACTTAACATTAAATTTGAGAAAAATGTATTAAAAAACTTTTTCAAAATTGTTACCGGAAGTAGGTCTTTTACTCTTATCGAAAATCAGTTTTTTGCGAATATTTCGCAAATTATGCTTTTTAGACATGTACATTACGAGTCTAAAAGTATTTAAAACGTAATTTTCAATACCTTTTGAATAAAAAAAATTCAAAATTCGGACCGGAAGTAATACTTTTACTTCTATCTGATAGCGATTTTTTGCAAATATGTCGCAAAGAGTATAGAAGTACGTAGAATGGAATTTTGAATAATTTTTGTATAAAAAATTCTTAAAATTCTATAATTTGAAGCGCCCATACGTATAAGAAAGTCGTGTGGTGGCCACACCTCATTTTTTTCACTTATAATTATACGAAAGCTTTCTTTTTGCCGGATAAATTTTGAGTTTTTAACGAAAATTTTTGTTGCTGAATAACTGTGCGAAACAAATTGCCCGATAAAACGACGAGTCCGAAGGATGAAAGATGTTGATAGTATGTACAACATATTTGTAAATTGTTGTATATTTGAACCGGTATATTAGATGTATAAGATGATTTATTTGAACAAGCCAATTCACAACCAAACTACCAGGCCTGTGTGGGAAGAGTATTTTACACATACTATGTAATACAGCTATTATAACAGTGGGCCCACGCCCTTGATAGCAGAAGCAGGTTGCGGGTTATGTTTCTTGATGGTAGTGTAATCCGTGTCTCTCACCTTGTAGCTGCAAGTTTCCACGTTATGGGCCATATACGACCAAGTATCAGGCCCATTAAAGAGTATTATGTATATAAAGTGATTTAGTGTAAAGAATTCATATTACTTTTTTTTCATAGAGCAATCTTGTACGTTCTTAATATCTGCAGTTTATTTCTTGCATATTTTGTGTGGAGTACGTTTCAGTGGTAAAGTATATTTGTTTAAATACATGCGCTAAATATTAGGGAATATGTTTTTAAGAATACCTTAGTTTTGATTTATTTGTTTTAGTGTATATATCAATGCTTATGATAACTGTTTCTACTTATTATATTTAATAATTTCAATTAGATTGGCCTGTCAATCATGAAGCCTTTGTGTTAAATGTAATGACCAGGAATGCATTATATCGATTTTGGTCACACCGGTTATATGTTTCGTTTACATTTCCGTTATAAAAAGGAACTTTTTATGGTAAGTATTATCTAGCAAAAGAAAACATAAAACTAGAAGAAGATGTAAGAGGTTTAAAAAGAATAAATTACTAGGACTTTCACAATTTGCAACACAATGCGTTGTAGGCATCTTTCTCTAAGAAACACGCAAAATATCTGAAAACACGTGTGTTGACGACGTCAAGGTAAACCACCATCAATATAAATAATATGGACTTCATTGTACAATACAAATGGCACTGAAAAGAAAATTGCATATAAGAACGTATAAAGAATGGTTACAAGTAGCCATATTGAATTCAATTTGACAGCATCTTGGACACTTTCATTCAGGGAATAAGCTGGTTAGTTTTAGTTTCCAAATTTAATATAGATTAAAAAAATTTCTTTTCGAGTATTATTTATAGTGATACGTTTATAAACATAACCTCGTAGTCAGTCAAATTCATGTATATACAAATAATAATATTTTTTGCAAGAGCTTTGGTTGTAGAGAACTGGTACCATTTTCAGACAACCGTGTACCTACCGTTACTAACAGTTTTTCAAGATATCTAATTTTAGGAAAAGCATAACCACTACTACCGTACATACTCTTTATTGGATCTGCCCGTAGAAATATTCCGTATTGAACAAAAACAATTACCTATGTATTTTCATAGTGCAATAATTGATACAAATATTCTTTTACTGATTTCCACGAGACAGGTAAATATCTACATCATAAGCAAATTAAAATACACATATTTAACATGTTTAAAGTCTAACAAACAATTCCCGATTTGTTTTTATAATACACTCTCGCTTATATGTTAACAACAAATAGTCAATACTTGACATAACTTTTAATCAGAATTGAAATACATATTGTTTACTATGAATTAGAAGGATCCCCATGCAAGCAATTATTTTTTATACATTATATGTGTTAAACATATGTATTTTAATTTTTTGCTTATGTCGGATGAAATCCAGCCCTGCTATCTATTGGATTTAATGGGTTTATAAATAACTGCTTATTAGTATACTCTATTAAAACAGCAATTTTCTACAATTTAAACACCGTAGTAGAGTTGTGCTTGATGAAATGATTTCGCCTAGAAATGATATTTAAAAATCCAAAATTATTTTGGAATATTAGAATTATATTCAGGGGAAAGTAAACAACAATCAAATTCATACGATTCAAACCTTTAAAATTAAAATCAAAAATAACATACAAAATTGTATATACCTACGTAGTTGTTCTTGTTATAGTTCATTTAAATTCAGAATATTAGTTGCAATATTTTTTTGGTCCCAGGCAGTAGGGTGTAGCACTGACCAATCATCAATCTATTGTAAATTCTTTACATTTACTTACGTCTTCACATATTTAAATTTCTAGATATTAGTGATCCTGCTTTCATTTGTCTTTACGTACGTATTATTTTCCTAAATACTAAGTAAACAATTTGAAATTTGCCCTGAACATATCAAGTTTTGAAAAAAATTGTTAAATGATTCCTTTTCATTTCCTTCGATAAAGACTATGTTAAAATAAATTATTCTAAAATGCTGGAAATGATATATAAAAATGCACTTGCTTCAGATGGAACATTCAGAAGTTGTTGAAAACAAATAACAATAGCTTGTGTTCTTGTTTTATTGAATCTAAGGAGTCTATAAAAAAGTTATCAGACGAGATTTCATTTCATTATCTTTTAGTTATTAGAAAGTTCACAATAATTATTTTATAGAAGTTTGTGGTATCGAACTTTCAAAAAGTTATTTGGTTATATTTCTGATTATTGCACTAATTTTAATAGTAACATAATCACGATTAGTCTTCGATGAAAATTATAACACAGTCTTGTCCCTATAACTGTACAGACACTAAATCACAAGAGTCTAACATATCGTCCTCACTTTTCGTATCGGTTGCTGATGGTGAGTGATTAGACTCTTTCATTGACTGCTATACTGATATTTCCTGTATTTGCACTCTTTTCTTGACGGTGCCACCAGAAGGATTACTCGAGGTTCGAATCGGTGGCTGAGGCTTCAATGTCTTCGTTTTCTTTTGGTCGTTGTTTTGAGCATCCGCTGGCACCATTGTGTAACTTGGAGGATACTCTTGTTTTTCTTTCTTGTTCAAAACGGGAGAACGTCTTAGTGATCCACAAGGAGTATTTGGTCGGTGTGACATTGGAATATTTTCCGTCGAAGGCGTAGAATTCGATCTAGAGCTCCTGCTCTGATTTTGTCTTCTACGATCTCTATCTCTTTGATAATAAATACCCGCGAATATTAGCATATTTAACACAAGTAAGAGACATCCAACGCCGACTGTAACTCCTAAAGCTGCCGTATAACTATAGTAGTGCCTAGTGGCCAGTCTTTGTAGTAACTCGCCTTCCTCTTCTTCATCCGCCTCCTCTGATATGGTATCTGTATTTTCAGCATCTTCTTCAGTTGTCGTATTTGGTACACATTCTGTACCGGCTCCAATTGTATGATGGTCAGTCATCGATGCAGGATGTAATGGTGGTGGTAAGCGTGTGAATGATTCTGCCCTTACAGCACCTAGAAAATGTTTTAAAAAGTGTGTATTAGAAAGACGTTATAAATGAATTTTTATACATATTATACACATGTGAAATTTCTTCCTAAAGCTTTAAAATATTTTATTTGATCGACAAGCTGACACCAACCTACTATAATATTTTAAAGAAAACGTAGCGAGTGAGGTTATTAATTTTTTGAAATTAACTTATTATTCAGCTTTTCAGGTAGGACCGAACTATTACTATTGAGGGTATATGAGGAAGTATGATTCTTTTCTTTGTTTTCGTATTTCTTTCTTTTTTAGTCGTTTATTCGCAGTAATATCGAGTATATAATATAATTTGATTTAGTTTTATATATAACTAGCAGCCCGGCAGACGTTGTTCTGCCTTCTCCGGTAGGTGGCGCGCAAGGCCAACTGAATCTCGCTATCGCTGCGCGATATAAGGCTGTCACATAACTTCGATTTACATTGATAAATTTGATTCCGGTAACCTCAAAATATTGATCCCTAGGTAACGCCATTTAATAATAGAATAATAAACTCAAACAGAATGATTTCGCAATTATTATTCAAATTAACTCTAAAATAACACTTTAAACGGTTACTTTACAATAATGAATATTAATAATTTTGAAATAACGAAATATAATGAAATAAAAAAGTGTTGCCGAAAAATAAGTTGTTGGGTAGTTTCTAGAATAACAGTTTTACTAATATTTTTAATTTTTTCTAACAATTCAAAAGGTAAAATTAATTGGGGTTCAAGTACGTTGTAAAGTGTTTATTTGGATTTTGTAAATGACTTCTCGGATTTTGAAAAGTTGGGGTACTATCGTGATCGATGATTTCAGCTGTATTGGAAGATTTTGAAGCTTTTACTATTCCACATCGCAATATTTGCCTCATAAAATATTCAACTACTCTGACATCGGTAGCATTACTTGCACTTCCTTTAAGTCTAACCTGGGACATTTCTTCTACAGCATCGGAACTAAATAATCTTGGTAAGAAATAATAAAACCACAACTTTGTTGTACAGTATGCTGAAAAATTACAATAAACTGATATACATGCACGTAGGCTTATTAAAAGAAATATAGTATATTTCCAAATAACAAAATGTAATATTCTCTAAACTCATTGTTTCTTTATACAATGTGAGTCATTAGTAGCCGCTTCTCCGATTGCTCTTTTGTGTTTTACATAAAAGAAAGAACAATTAGTGGAAGATTCATGGTTGCTTAGGGCGCATATTTTAAAAATACTTTAAGCTTTGACTCACTTCCGGTTTCACCGAAAGTGCATGAAACTTAATTTCTTTAAATGACTCCTTCTATATATTTTTTGGATTTTCTAGTACTGTTTAAAATTTTCTATTTAACTCTTTTTTTTTGAAAGCCTACTTCCCGAAATTTTCACATACCAAGAACTTATTTTTTTTTTTTGGAACACCCGGTATATTATCGTGGCATTTTGTTCCCTTTTTTATTCGCTTTCATTTTTGTTAACAGTGTCCTACACCTATCCTTTGTAATTTCTGAGATGTAAACCATGTTTTAGACGCGGGACATTATTTTTCAATAGACAATTTAGAAGTACTGTTTAGTTTAAATAAAAGTAAAAAATTAATGTGCTAGAAAGTTATTTTATAAAAGAAAGTTTACTTTTATATCCAGGCAATGTTTTTAAGGACCAAATCGAACTCATAAATTCACCGTCAATAAACCCAAGCATTGTAAAAACGGTCTTTCCACATAAGTCATGACCTTTTTCGTAATTTTCTATTTTTTTGTACTTACATTTTTGTGTAAAATAGGTAGTTACAGTATATTGAATTTCTCTAGAACTCCTGATGATGCCGCAAGACGAAATGTACATTGAGTATTTAATTATTTATATTTGTGAAACAATACCAAGTGTTTTACTTGTATAAAACATGTTTATTGTACTTCAGGTCGTTCAAGTTCAATCAATCTAATATTAACTACATAATATGTATAAAGGCGAACAGAAAAAAGGCAGAACAATGTAGCCGCTGATGAGTTAAATAGAAAGGAACTTGACGAGAACAAAGCCAAAGTAGATGCGAAAAAACGGAAAAGATGGAGAAAAATCATCGCCTCGACGCCACAGATAGAAGATGATCGAGATAAGTAAATAAGAACAAATATCTTTTAATTAGCTTTAAAGCAATATTTTTCTTTGTTATGTAAATAAGAATATCCTTCTTTAGAACTTAATTAGAAAATAATTAAATAAAGTGCAGTCAGCCGTACATCCTTACTAGGTACTACAAATTTCGAACAAAATTAATAAGGTGTTTAGTTTGAAATCATTATTTAAGCATAAAATTAAAATTTTCAAGTGAAATTAAATAATGTTATAATAATACGGGAATAATTTTACTTAATGTATAAAAAAGTATATAGGGAATGCAGCAAAATACTGATGTATTACATTGACCGATATACTAGGAAAAGTACTAACACAAATATTAGAAAAATATTAAGGAATATATTAGAGCCATCACTAAAGGAATCACACGAAAGGAACAGCTACTCAAGACTTAGTTAACTGCTAGACATCTGCGTAATACGTATTCGCTTCATAGATTTTCAAAAAGATTTTGACAAATAAAAGGACAGTATATCTGTAAAACTTTACAAATAAGAAGTGTTGAAGAATATATAATTGAAACACTAAAAGCTCTACATAAAAAAAAGCAAAAATAAAATACGAACAGATAATGAGAGACCCACAGAATTTGAAACCAGAATGGGATTAAAACAAGGTTGTGTACTCAGTCCTCTACTTTTCTCAATTCTAATATATGGTGTAATGAAAAGATGCTTACGAAAATGTAGAAAAATTAACGTAGGTTGCTGAAAAATGCAACAAGTTATCTGACAAGAATTACTGTTTACAGATGCTATGATTTTCTTATCATTCAAAAATAGAAGTTAATATAGACAAAACAAAAACCATGATCATAAAGACAAAAGAAATAACAGACAAATATGTTTCGAGGGAAAACAACTAAACCAAGTGATAAGATTTATATACTTAAGGAAAATCATAGATGATAGTGTTACGATAGATAAAGAACCAATACAGGGAATAATAAGCGTAGGAATAATCTACAATAGAATAGAAGGATATAATTAGAAATGAAACGATACTAAAACGGAGAAATTTGAAATCACACAAAAGTTCATTGAAGAGAAGTAACTAAGTTAGGTGGGACACTCTTCCCTATCCATGACAATATAATATCCAAACAAGTATATGAGTTAGCATATAGTAAAAGAATAGAAAGCGAAAACTTAACTAAGATGAGATAGGAGGAACAAGATCGACAGACAGCTACACAACACGAAATACAGTGGTGTGAGTCAAAAATTTAGCACAAAATAGGAACTTGTGGAAAGGAATACTAAATTATATATACGAAATTGAATTATACAAGGTGTTCTAAGATAATGTTTAAATATTTTAATGTCATGCAGTATGATCGAATATAAGATCAAAAGTCTGAACAAACATACTAGACTACATCTGTTTTCCTTTATTGCAGACAATAAAAGATTGTTTTTATTTTTAAAATAGTAGTGTAGTCCGATACAGCTGATTATTATTATTTTAGAATATTCAATAAATTGTAATTTTTCTAGATTACAGTAAATATCAGGATTGTAATTATTTTTTTCTAGCAGGAGTAAAATTAAAGTAATTAATGGTTTGATATTTAGTATCCTCCTTTTTTTAACATAAGTAATATGGTGGTCCTGAAAAGGATCGATTGTGAAAGTGAAGCAGGTGGATATTTAGTCCAGGGTCCGCGTAAGGCCAATTGAATTCTTTATTATTTTTTTTCTGCCCCCTGCGAACGAATAAAGACTTCAAATTTTGAGGGTACGTTTTTACACAATCTAGCTTCCGATTTCTGCTACTCCGTCTTTTTATTTCTGGGACATCCTGTATATTCGGTATGCGAAGAAACGCATAACCAGATTTGTAAACAATTCTCTCTTTTCTTTAAAGAACAGCTGG
Organism: Amphimallon solstitiale; assembly: GCA_963170755.1. Taxonomy (NCBI): domain Eukaryota; kingdom Metazoa; phylum Arthropoda; class Insecta; order Coleoptera; family Scarabaeidae; genus Amphimallon; species Amphimallon solstitiale. The sequence continues at coordinate 67,842,280 of OY720679.1, read as the reverse complement.
TACATTTTTATTTTTTTCGTTGTATGTATAAATCTTTGTATGCCTGTAAGTGGTGGACACTTTGTGCAGTTCTTATAACGTCTTTCCTTTTTGTAATTTTTTGGAGAACCTATTGCGAAATATTAAAATATAAGTTTCCCAAAAACAATGAGAGTAATCGAGTTGCATCAGAGGCTTTTTTATAGTAAGTAAGTAAGTTACGCAATATAAATTGTATACTTAAACTCCTTTACTGCAATTGGCGTACAAATTTGAAATGTGGATTTTCTACGAATATGTATTGATATTAATCATAATTTTATTCAATTTGTTTGTCCCCTACATCAACATACGAAGCTTTAGCATAATCCCATAAACTCTTTTAAATTTATAATAAAAAACTGTTTCAAAATTGTAACTACAGGGCCGTATAGCACCTAAATTAAGCAATAACACCTAAATAAGAACCATGAGAGCAATTTTAGTCTTGCTATTGCAATAAAATCGCTGTTATCTGGAAGACAATTGATTTGCGAATATATGTTGTTAAGAATTTTTACATTATTTTCGACCATACTATATGGTCTTTTAATTCCGAACCGTGGTTTTAAAACAGCCTGTATTATACAAATGCACAATTCGACACGTAACGGTAAAAAGATCTTATTCTAAATAAATAAACGATAATAACAATTTATTGATAAACGCATAAAAGTCATTAGAAAGTAAAAACTATTATTATTATTATTATTATTATTATTATTATTATTATTATTATTATTATTATTATTATTATTATTATTATTATTATTATTATTATTATTATTATTATTATTATTATTATTATTATTATTATTATTATTATTATTATTATTATTATTATTATTATTATTATTATTATTATTATTATTATTATTATTATTATTATTATTATTATTATATGTTACTTCAACCTGATAACCTACATAATGCACAAACCCTTCCTGTAGTAGAAAAATTACTGTAATTGTTAGATGCCGATTTATAAGTTTATTTCAAATTATAAGAATATAACTTTGAACGGCTCTAATGCATTTATTGCACCACCTGCGGCAATAACTACCTGGCCGCTCAATCCGATTACCTTTTACGCAAACAAACTGCTGAGGTCCGTAATGACAAAATTTAAGTAAATTTAATTACTGCAATTTAGATAAAATAAAATTTAATAATAATATAAGTACTAAAAGTTGTTAATTTAAATATATACTTATTATATATACTTAGTGAAATGGTCATTAAATTACTTACAATTTAGATGAAATAAGTGTTTATATTTATTTAAAGAAAATTTAAGTAAATATAGTTAGGAGAGTTGGTATATATTACATCTAATATTGAATCAATTTATCATTTCTTGTTAATCTTTACTGCTGTATACCTACATATTTGATTTTTCTCTCTTTACTTCACGAACATGTGGCGACCTTTTGCTGAAAGTGTTAGTGATGATGATGTGGCTTGTGATAATACTGTTGGAGCACGACAGAAAAAGCATATATCAGAAGATGCAAAACAGATAATTCTCAATGTCTATCATACGCTGATGGAAGAAAATAACGAACTACAACCGCAGAACATTCAACGAACGCCGCATTTAATCAAGGTGCCTTTTGGAACAATATATAAGATAATTAAGAATAACGCAGGGCCTCGAAAGCAAAGAAGTGACGAAGGAGTACCGATAAAAATTGATGAGTATGAAACTGATACATTAGGCAGCAAGTATACTCCTTCTACAGAGGAAATGTTATATCTACACTTGACTGTTTACATAAAAGAATCAGTGATGAACCTATAAATATTCAGTGTTCTAAAGCAACCTTATGGCGGACGTTAAAGAAAGCTGGTTTTAGGTTTGGCACTATAGATAAACGTCGCACAATTATGGAAAGCCCGAGGTTACAGAACCTTCGATATGAATACATAACGGCAATTAGTAGGTATAGACAGGAAGGACGATTCATATGTTATTTAAACAAGACGTGGTATGACACCCATGACACAATTTGCAAAGGTTGGGTGGATAGTTCAAGTATGTGTCAGTTGGACGCGCCGATTTCGAGAGGGAAGAGAATAATTATTCTTCATGCTGGGTCAGAAAAAGGATGGATCGGACAGCCGCTATTATCTGCTAAAAATGTCAAATCCTGCCAAATTTACCAAAAGATAGTCTGATAGTGATGGACAATGCTTCGTATCATTCTCAACAGCAAAACAAAGTTCCTACAAAATGTAATAATAAGAAAGATATTAAAGAATTTTTAGAAGCAAATGATTTATATTTTGAAGATCATTATACAAAAAAACAATTAATAGAGGTGATGAAGACAAAGGAATATTTAAAGGATTATTATGTAGATTACAAAGCCAAAGAAGCAGGACATACAATTTTACGTTTACCACCATACCATTGCATTTTCAATCCCATTGAATTGATATGGGCCCAACTGAAAAATATCATAAGACGAATAAATCAAACACCGAAATTTAGTGAAGCAGTGTAACACACATAAAAACTGGTATGGAACATATAACTGCTGTAAATTAGAAAAATGCTGTTAAACACGCAATAGCAAAAAAGGACGAATATATGCGCATGTACAAAATAGTAGCACCTTTGATTATAAATTTACAATACGATTCAGAGACAGACACCGATTTGCAAGACGACTCCAGCACAGAAGATGATTTATGAAATGCGGTGACACATAAAAATTTTATTGTGTATTACAAACTAATTACCTTTATATATCTATATGTATCCACTACACATGTTGCCACACGATTTGTAATTTTTTCATTGTATATAAACCCTATGTATAGACATTTTTTATTATATACTTGAAATTAACAGCGTTTTATTATTATCTTATAGGGCCCTAATTTATAGTCAATACGGCCCCTAGATTTATACGTTGCAAATAAGTAAACCGTACCCGTTCAATAAAGAGACCAGGTATAATAATTATCGTCACAGGTGGTGCAATAAAAGCATTAGAGATGTTCAAATTTATATAATTATAATTTGAAATAAACTATACTACGATATGTAGGTTATTAACAATTTAACGGAACTATTGCTTACGTATTTGAATATACCTTTTTTTAAAATCAACATTAATTACCATAAATTAAGGCATCGGTATTTACTGTTCAAACAATATTAGCATTATCGCATTAGATGTGTATTATCGACTAAAATTACAAATTAATTAATTACATAATTAATCAACAAGCTAGCGTACCTGCATAATAATGGGGTTCTCTTTCATGGAAATGATGATGTCTCATGCTGACGTCGTCGTCGCCGGGCTGATGTAATTGAGGTATCAAATTCAACCATACGGCCATTTTGTGACCCCGATAGTGACTCTTCATCTTAGGCTTTAACGCTGTAACAGAATTATATCATTAAGTGTTAAAGACATAAGGCTAAGGGGTTTCCCTTTGTATGTTCATAGAATGAAAGGTATAGATTAAAATACATTTCCTAGAGTACTTTTAACATTTCTTTCCATATAATTGACCATATTAAGAATTATTGATTCTCCTTGGTTTATATAAATTTTAAATATACAAATATCGGCATATTTTCTTAGTATTGTAATTAAATTGATTAGCTGATGATTACAAAATTTAATCGTTATTGATAAGATCTCGTCTCGGCGTAAAATCTGTAATAGATGAACCTTTTAAGTCCAATATAAAACAGTAGATAAGGAGTTAGGGTGGTTGTGGAAACATATTGTAACGTTTTCGGGTTCGCAATAAACAACTCGTGCAATTTATTTAATTAAAACAGTCTGTATATTCACAAACGTAAAATTAATTACAATATATTAATGTAAAACTAGTCAAAATATAAAAATGTGAAATAAATGTAATGCACTTAAAACTACTGTTAATAAATTAAAATTAACACAAGTATTTATTTACCAGTACTATTTATATGTCTGTAATATTTATATCTTTATTGCACTATAATAAAAACTGCACCGTATTTATATCACTTCTATTTATATAACACTCTAATATTTTTGTCTTTTCTTCGGCTACCACTCAAGGAACTATTTATTTATTTCTTATATTTATTTTTACTTTAGTCTGTTCCGCGCGACGAGTACTTAAAGACTTTCTTATTCCGGAATTGACTCATCTCCGTGACCCAGCCGCCTTATATACACATACGAAACATCTGGAAGCATTCGCGTAAACTCCGTCTTCCTCTCGATGTTTGTAGAACATTCGACAGACATTCTGTCTCTTCGCAGTACATAGAAAATGGATGATTTATTGCTTTACGATATTTACCAGTCGCGCCGAATGTCTGCTTCTCTGTGGGCTTGTTTCATTACAATATTAATAATAATAATGTAAAATAAAATACATAATCACAGCATAGTTGTTTACGAATATGCAACTAAAATAAACTAACAAATCATTTATGTAAAAACGCATACCAGAATAATAAAACTGTACTATTGAAAAAGGTCGCACTGAAGTATCATTTTCGCTTAGGAAACACGTTCTACGTTTTTTGAAAATACAATTGGCGGTTAACTTACTAACATAGTTAGCCATTTAGAAAAATAAATTTTAGAATGTGTTTTTTGTGTATTGCTTTAATGACCTTAATGAATATTGCGAAGTTAAAAGTGAGGATCTTTTGCTATACATAATATGGGATTTTCGTTTATTAATTCCTGTTAATTTACAGACAATAAATTAAACAATATGATTACTTTTTATCTACAAATTTGAATGTTTTTTTAACTTTTTTTTGCTCGGAGTTCTTCTCTCTTTTAATACGTACTCTCATGCTTTAACTATTTCCGGTAACTTCGTTTCACTATCGTTCAATATTCTTTAATATTTTGGTTAATAGAATTGGAATGCAAATTACGAAGCGTTTTTTCAAAATTTTTTACTCTATACACATAAAATAATAACTATACAAACAAACAAAGATAATAACAAGTGTTTTAAATTTAGTTTTGATATTTCGTAAATAAAAGCGGTACTATTGTTCTAACGAAACCTTGTAACGTCCAGAATTTACATTAGCGTATATGGCACCACCCCCTTACGTCCTACCTCACGGCAGTTAGTCGGCACCTCTGCGTAAGCCCCCTTAAGATCTCACGGTATACAGCATGTGTCAATTTTCATTAGCCATAGGCGACCAATTTATGCAATACGTGACAACGTGGCACCCCTACTTTCCTCTCCAATGCCAGCGCGACCGATATATGCACGAAAATACAAGTTAGCTTAGCAGTAACTATTGGACCACTGGCTTGGGTGTTTGTAATGCGTTCAGAAATAATATTTACGAGTTGCCAGGATTTGTTTTTATTTTTCCTTTCAGTAAATGCAGAGAATTATTAACTGCGTTCACGCTGCATGACACAAACAAAAGCGTAATTCTAATAAAATTAAAAACAACCCTAATAAGGTAAATAAAAAAGTATTCTGAAAAAATAATAAACTACTAGATCAGGAGATCGCCGCGGCCGTTTGATGTTTCCCGTTCCAGTAATAAGACGGCTTTTATTGCAGACTAGATCGCAACGTGTTCGCAGCTAAACATTGAATGTAAAATCTGGTGGGGAGAAGTGGGAAGATCGGAGAAAATCGTTGTGATGTCGATTGCTGCCGGGATTGGTGACGGATAGTAGGGGTACCACGTTGCCACGTGTTACTTGTATACGTATAAATCGCACGTAAACATTGAATCCCTATACCTAATGAAAATTGACACATGCGGTATATTATATGTGTATGTTAATAATTTTAAATTTGAGTAAATTTGTCTAAATATGTCTTAACAATAATCGCTTGTAGCGTATAATATTATCTAGGTAATTTCTGTATATTTAATAGCCTAGAACGTTATTTTATAGAAAAAATACGAAATAAGAAATCAGACAGAAGTCTCTTAAAACTATCTAAAATAAAACTGTCTGCTCTGTATTTACAATCGCAGATTTAGTGCTTCTACTAATTTTATATATTTGGATATATAACATATACAACAAACTAATTTGTCGTAAAAGGACTGCATTTGATAACTCTAATGATACAGCTTTGTATTTAACCATCATTCTAGTTTAGTGGAAGTCCAAGTTATTTTAGCAGGCTTTCGTAGATCCGTTACTGAGTATTCTTTCCACTGAAGATCTTAATAACTTTGGCCTCCATAATGTTTATTACCTCCGTTACTTTCAGACCATATCGTTAACATCCGGAACGCTTTGGATGACTATGTTAGGAGACCTAAAGACCATAACAGCGGGGTTAAAACAGTAAAAACCGTCGTAACGTAAATTATATGCAATCTCGGCTATCGGTTATAATTGTGCCGGTAAATGAGAACTGAAAATTTGATTGTCCTCTTTTATGAAAACTGCTATCAGATAACGTTAAATTATACCCTAAACTCCGGATTTCAAAATTTTCATTAAAATTTCAGATACATGTATTACACACAAAGTTTCATTTATGTTTATTGTGCATTTTATTTGTAATAGTGGTTCTGCTTAATTAATATTTTAATTCTAAATGTTACCATACAATCTGTTTGAAAATGGGACTCAATAATAGAAACATTAAATTGTCAATTTGCACTTTAAAATAAATTTTATTAAATGTAATAAACAAACTAGTAGTAAAGAAATAGTACAGCTAATGAGTACATGTTGGTAGGATAAGAAAGGAATTTACCAGAAAATAGCTGCAACTGCATTAAAGTTACATTTATGCCCTGTCCCATAATCAAAAGGAACAAAATAATTTCTTGTAGTGGCAAGACTGTCTATATTGGCTTTTCCAATTCGCCAAGTGGCAGTAGCGCACATTATTCATTAAGAGTGTAGCTACGCTATCAGTATAGCGTGACGTCTTTTTCAATACTGAATTGCGTTGAGTAATGGGATTTATGTGAGTCAAAATTTGTAGTAATTATTTATCGCCAAATGGTGAAAGTGTCAATTGTTTGAAAAAAGAAGATCGAATTTTATTGACAAACGGCGTCATAAATGTTCCTCAACAGTGGATAAGACTATATAACTCAGAACGCGTGAATGAAAGATTACGGCTGATGGTCGCGTAAGAGTGAGAGAAATTGCAAGTGTATTTAAAACATAACTAGCTTGGTTAAAATAAGTGTATGAATAATTATACCAACAACCACAAAAATAATCGTTTGGAGTCTTGGCGTTCCTTGGTCCAACGCTATTCCAAAGATGGCTCTCAGTTTTTGAAGACAATTATTACGATAGATGAAAGCTGCGTGTTCCATTACATTTATAGTAAATACTTATCGGGGAATAGATTCACAGGAACTTGCCATTCCCAATAAAAGTAAAAACAACGCCACTAATTCAAAGTATAGTGCAGGATGTCTTTTTTGATTTCTTTCGCACCCCAGTATAAATTCGCGGTAAGCAATTCCCATAGAATCAAGACTAAATGCCAACCACAAAAATAAACGTTTTCAGTTTTGGTTTTCCTTGGTCCAACGTTGTTCCAAAGATAATTTCAGTTTTTGAAGACAATTATTACGAGAGATGAAAGCTGCGGGTTCCATTACATTTATATTAAATCCTTATCGAGGAAAGGAATCACAGAAACTCGCAATTCCCAATGAAAGTAGAAACAACACCACTATTTAAAAAAGTATGAATTCACGGTAAGCAACTCTCACAGAATCAAAAATAAATATCAGTGTGATCTCAACAAATTGATGCTGAATATGAACAAAAGAACAGTTATATATTTCCATAATCAGAAAGAATCTACAATGTTGGGATTACTACTAAATTTCTGGGGGTATTTCTGGAACCTGACCAGGATCTGTACCACGTCACATCGCTGACGATCGAACATTTATCGAGGCGATTGCAATATTAGTACCACTAGCTATCGACAATGATTCGTTCAAGATTGGCGGATCGACTTGTCAGAGCGGTACGATCTAAATAAAATGGGCATCTCTAATGTGTTTGAATATAGTTCGATGATGTCAGCCGCACAATTTAAATATTTTGCTATATTTAAATGTATTAAGTGTTTGCTGGCGCTATATTCGTCGTTATTAGATATCGTGATTTAAGAAATAGTTAATAGGAACATGATATAAATAAATGTAAAAAATACAATAATATTGGTATAAACAACTATCTGTGCCGAATCTTACTCTGCTACGACCTGGAATAATGAGAGATGGTATCGTTCACAAGGGCGCTATTGTGTCAAGATTTATATTACACATATCATTATTTCAATAGGCACTTTGGTTGAGCTGAACTGAGAGTTTGAAACACCTGTCAACAGTAGCCTCCATACTCATGGCAGTTTTCATTTTAATTTTTAATTTACACATTTACCCATTTTCATCCTTCTATATTTTTTCACTGTTGTGTGATTTACACATAGGCTAGCATTATCTACCATTTAGTGAGGTTGGTTGTTGCCTGCAATAAATTGACAGTTTCGTCGTAATCATTATTTTATAGGAATTGTTCGACGAAATAACAACATATCTCAGAAAAAGTTGCAAAACCGCTAATACAAATTTATTTCACATCAAGCTTCATATACCGTTTGACTGAAATAAAAGTAGATATAGGGAAACACAGACACGCACACATGTGCATGCAAACATGAAATGGTGGGGACGATAATAGGGGAGTACAGATGAGTTCATACCGGGTACCGGGCTACCGGGGCTTCAGTGCAAAACGTTGAAAGCTAGTATGCAGACGTTTGCTTTAAGGAATTGCTCCGGTATTTTGGTGATTGATGTATAATGTATTAACATTGAACTGAAACAAAACTCTATAAAAATTGTTACTAAAATAAAATTCTCACATTTAAACCGAAACAAAATATTATAATGAACTATACAAATAAATTTTGCACGTCTTGTACGAATTATCCTTCGCATACCATAACAGAATCTGTATTTTTTCCTCGACAGTTAAGGGCATTTTATTTTAATATTTGCGAGTTTGCTCAGACACAATGTAAGTTCACACTCTAAAGATACGGAACGAATGCCATGCGCGCATGGTGTTCGCGTTCTCGGTCTCCCTACTCTCCCCACACCACCGGTCTTATGGTGGTGTGGGTAAACCGAGAGCCACATTCTTGAACTGTTGTATACATACATACATGTACATGTACATGTTTATGTGTGTGTATTTGAAGATGCATATTAACTTTTAAATACGACAATCTGTATATGTATAATACTACTATATTGCGTGTGCAGTATCTTGATAATGTGTAATTTTTCGTCCCAACTAAGACAGATAGAATTGGTCAAAATGCCTTTTCTGCGCATGCGTCAACTCAAAATGTCCATTTTGAAATTTACTAAATGACACCTAAACAGAAAACATAATTATAACATCTGATTTAAATTGACATCTACAACTATGATATTACTGAAAGCAAACGGAAAGTTGTTTTTTATTGCATTCAGTTTTGTGTAAGTTTAGTTCATCGGTGAATTTGTAGAATTATCCAGAAAATACGAAGTAGAATAAATAAACGATATGAAGGCTGATTCCAGTGAATTATTAACAACAAAACTTGTGAAGTTATAACTTCTGCGTTGATTTATATGTGCTTACTGGAATATGTGAAATTATATTATTAAATGTAAATACCGGTCCTTCCATTTTGACTAACAGAAAAGATTTTGAACAGAAAAACTTGTGAACTTATAACTAATACATTGATTTGTACGTATTTATTGGTATATGTGAAATTATTGAATATAAATACTGCTTGTTTCATTTTGACTTACAGAACACACATAAATTAATGTTTTATATACATAATCGAATATATTCAGGTATGTTTTATACATTGAGAAAGAATAGGTAGGGAGACGACGTCACGTGATCAAACCGGGTACAGGTCCGCCATATTGATATTACACTTACGTCAAACAGGTAGAGTTGATAAAAAGTGGAGTGTTTGTTAAGTGCATCGTGTATTAGAGTTATATACTAAGTTAAATATTAAAAGACATTATGGTTTCTTGTGCTCTACGTAGATGCAACAGCAGAGACGGCGTTGATAAGAAGAATTCGTCTGGAATAATATTTCATAGGTTAGTATAGGCCTGACAGGTGTGGGATGACAGATTATAATTTTGAGTAGTCCTGACTAGGTGAGGCAGCCATATTGGTCCCACACTTAGCCCCGCCCAATGCTCCCGTTTTGAGAGTACAGCAAACATGCTTTACAGCGTCTCCATAGTATTTTTCCTCAATGGTTTTATATATGTCAGATTGTATTATATTTCGGCAAATAGTTTTGCTATGTATTTTTAAGCTTAAGAATGTAAATAAAATTACTGTAAGAATAAAACATCTACTTTATATTTGTCCACTTACGTTATTCAATATAATGTTGCATAATCAACAATGTAAAAAAGTAATAGAATTCCTGTTGTGTTCTTGTACTTAATTCTGTGTCGAGATATTCACAGAAACATGAATGTTTTAGCAAAAGTAGTGGAATTAATCAGCATAACATTTTTGTGATTGAATATAATTTTTATTGTTAATTTTTTTTAAATTTAGAATGGTTAAGCCAGTCATGAAAATAAAAACGGGATAAAGTGTAGCAAAAAATATAAACAAACAATTACTCTGATACACTTTTCTTTAGTGTATGTAGTAGCACATTGATAATCAATAAATTTTTCTTGATGTCTATATGTCTCATAAACTAAGATGAGTAGAAATGAGACTTTGTAAATAATTTATATTACTGCTGTGCAAATATAAAGGTATGTTGAAGTTGTATTTGGTTCAATAACTAAATCAAAAAGCAAAGTTCAATTTCTACTTACGAAGTAAACAATTAAATCTTATTTTATTTATGTTCAGAAATATATTTTGTAATGTAAAATATAAATATTTGTTTGAATTAAAAGATACATACAAATTTATAAAATTATAAAACAGATTTATAGAATGTAACAGTATCATAAAAACAGGAATATTGTTTGATGCCGTGCCTACCTTGCAGTTCATAACACTGCCCTATTTACTTCCACAATGCTGGGAAAAGTTTAGAAGAAACCTATCACACATTGTCTTGGCAAAATCTAAAATGAATATTTCTTTATACTGTACCATCTACAAGTTGTTTTAAACTAAAACATATTTTGTTGTAAATATAAATATAAAATACATTCTATATGTGCTTGATTACAATACAATTTAATGACAGAAATTACGATATATATTTAGTAAAGTACAAATTAAAAAAAAACACTTCACTATCTTATAAATAATATGTTCATGCTTAAAGTTATGTTCACAATCAATGATGCATCATAGCATAAATTCCAATAACCGGCACAATCTCTTCCTAAAATACCCAATCTCGTCATATTATTATCTCATGTCATATGTGATCTGAGGATTCTGTGATGGACATGTCAAAATACTTCAACTTTCTATGAATATATGTGTGTTCTATTAAACATATATCAAAAAAATTAGAAGGTCTTGGCAAAAAGGTTGGTATGTGTCTCTTCTAAGAGGTTTAATAGAAGCCTTTTTATTATGAGCAATTCAGATATTTTAATATGTAACAAAGTAATACAATTAACTAATTCATGTAAAATTTATTGTGTGTTCTTTCTGTACATTGCTCTGATGCAGATGAGAGTAATTCTAGAATACAAGAATACCACATTATCTAATTCATTATTATTCTTGCATGTTGAGTTGGATAATTTTGGTGTGTTATTATTTCACAAATTATTGTACATGACCTATAGAGGTGTTTTTCTTTCTCTTCACGCTATCCCATCATAATATATTCAAAGAAACACAGTTGCAATGCAACTGAACTGACTGCTGGTTTTACTGAATTAATTTACAATATTTACTATAACGTAACCACAATTCGTACAACTTTTGACAAATATATATTTTTCAGTATGATCCTTAGTTTGTCTATTATTTGCACATGATGCCACGACGATATTTCTTCATTCATTAAGGGAAATTAAATTGTTTTTCCACATTTAAGAAGGCACAATTATTAATTACAAAGAGGCTTGTCGATTTTTAAACTATTTATGCTTGTTTGACGATGTACAAACTACAATTAAATATTTATAGTCATGAATCTATGTGATACCTAAATTTGAAAAATTATTTGCAACGCATATTACCATGTGTTCTACTTCATAATGTCGGAGCGAAGTTTTCCTTTTCTACACGCGATATATGATAGTAGTATTATATAATATAGGTATGTCAAGTTTTGAAGCGTGTCATCAAATGTAATAAAATCCATAACGAGTCAATTAAAAAAATATAAGAGTATGTTGGTTTGCCGTTATCGAACACACTGTGAAAATAATATTTTTTAAAAGTTTGTTTTAAACATTTTCCGCTATCTACATTATTATACATCAATACTTTATCGTTTCACTGGGACAGCGGTATAATATGTTGCCAGTTTACTTTCAACATCATTATATGTTCAAATTAGCTTCAAGTGAAAGTCATCAATTTCGTTTTGTATGTAAAATGCAAAATCACAACACGTAATGATTTTTTGCTTGTGCTGTAATTAATATCCTTAATTTTAATATTAGCCTACCGTATCTTTCATCAAAGTTTAAAATAATTTTCTTTTCCTTACTGATCCATTAATAATTCTCCTATCGCACGGCTTGGCATTAATAAAATATTGACGGCGGGAAGCATTATTTTAAAATAACAGCTCTGCCACCCTGCCTAAAAGCATCTAAACGACCGCCGATAAACGTGCAGTTTCCTTGACCAAACAAAAACCACGTAGAAAAAAGAAAATAGATAAATGTCATTAGAGAAAATGCGGTAGCACAATTAAAGCTAAAACACGAAGCGGGCATTTTGCCAGTTCACGTAAATTTCACAGTTGCCATCAAATACAATTAGGACAAAAGCTCTGTCTTTGTTACTCCTGTGTTCTCGTTACTTCAGTCCATAATATAACCCTTTGAAATTAAACGTAGGCGCTGGCAAAGACACGCGATAAACGCACGTATGTTTTCGGTGTGCGTATTCTACTTCTACCTTTTTATTTTTTTTTGTCTGGTGTCTGTGAAAAATTACGTAATTACACTTATATAAAATTCAAATGACAAGCAAGCGTTAAATTGCCCAATTACAGAAAGAAAATTGATGTCCTGTTATTTAAAGGTACGATTTCTAGACAATTTAATAAAACATCTTTTCAAAAAGGCTTGAATTTGTACCACTAAGTACTCATGTTACATATTGTTGTGAATTTACATTATTGTAAAATAATAGTAATATTATTAAATTCAATTATAAAAACATTTGAAGAAATTTTAAGAAACCTGTATATGTCTTTTATTAATTTTAATGTAAACTTTCTATAGCTTCCGGTTTTACCAGACATCTCATCACGTTTGTTAGTATAATTGAATTAAAACTATTGGAGCCTTCAACACATTGTTTAATTCGAAAACATGTTTTCCATCAATGTTCATTTAAATGGTTGGCAAGTTTTAAATTATAGTTTTTAGAGTAGAGTACCAAGACAACCACTGAAGAATTATTTTAAGATCAGAATGTTTCACGTGTCCATAATAAATATTATCTTTTATTTCTTATTGTTACTGGTTCATATTCTGAAAACATATTATTTCCTTCTAGCCTTATATAAATTGCGTATCGTCAAAAATCGTCACAGATAATGCGCTGATCCAAGATAGTCTTAAGATTGTGAGAGTTGTACCAGAAAACAGTCATGACACCAAAGGATCGTCAATATCTCATTATATGCTAAATGAAGTATATGATGGATGAGGGCCGAATCCCAAAGAAGGTATATAACGGTTAGATGGAGGGCGCCAGGGGAAAGGACGATCAAGACAGAGTTAGGTGGACAACATTGAGGAGGACGCTAAACAATTACTGAAAGTGCGCGATTGGAAGGCAACAGCAAGGCAGCGAGATGTCTGGAGGCAGAAAATATGGGAGACCCAGGTGCAAATGGGACTGTAGTGCCACGAAGAAGAAGAAGTATATGAGAAAATAGCAATAAAAATAATTAGATAATTTAGAATCCCGCTTCATTAATTCGATGGTTAGAAATCGCCCCTTTTTATTTTCAAACCAAATGCATGCCTTGTGTTAAAATCAACTTACTTACATTAACCTGTTTAAAATGTTAAAGAAGATGTGCGCTAAACGGAGTATTTACAACAACCAAAAACTGTTGCGGTTGACTTTGAGTTTTCCGTTTATAGTGCCATATTACAAGTTGCCATCAAAACTAAAATCATTGGATGTAGATTTCGCTTTGGCAGTCTGGTGTGTAAAATTCAAAAATTTAAATTCGTCACTGTGCAAGAATCTGGATTCACAAAAAATGGCTACGGTATCCCTTTCGTTTAACTTATTCAACTGATGCCTGCGATTTTCTTGCGTCGGATTTTGCTGAAGATATATGCCGAATAGGCATCTGGAAGTTCTACGATTATTTTATAGAGAATTATGAAAAAAAGAAGCAGCAATTTTCTCAGCTGATGTTTGGGCTGAAATCTTAATTTTTCTAGAACAACAAATGCTTGCGCATCTTTCAATTCAAGATTCAATTCAAGTTTTTATTTTCGTCACCTACTATTATATCAGTTTGTAAGTGTTTTAAAAGACGTTCTATTTGAAAAATATATAAAGATGCAAAGTGTTGCTACAAAGGTGCGAAGGAAGCCGAAATTAGTGCGTAAAAAAGAACAGAAATTAGTAAATACCATTTCTTATATCTTTAATAAGTTACCTAGCACTAGTTAATCAATACAATAAAGCTAAATCTCAATTAAAATGCAGGAATACAAATAATTAATCATTGTCTATTATATAAATTAAAAATATATAGTGAACTTGTAGTGACTGCATTACAAAACAGAGATTATTGTTCAAGTATTATCAAATCAACATAAAAATTGAAATATACAGAGATTATAGAATCATATATTGTAGAATATAGATTTAAAGAAGAATTTGTAATCTTAAATCTTGTAACTAAATTGTCGTACTTCATTTAAGAAAACCAATGAACAAGTGATTTACATAAAATTAGGATACGTATATATCTCAAACTTCAACTTATAATTTTATTGACAATAATAATTGTAGAGGACGCATAGTCTTCAATAGTAAATAGTGTCCGAAATCCACACGGTATGATGATAAACGCCAGAAAGTTAGTTATAAGATGTTATATTGTAATTGTTGTGTTACGAATGCGAGTATATCTTCGTGTATATCCCACATTTACTGCAGAAATACCTTATTTTATTATTGTGATGACGATAATTTTCGACCTCGAGATTTTTGCAGATGTCCAAAAAAGTGGTTTTTAAAATGTCTGTGTGTTTGTGTGTGATCACGATAGCGGTCAAACCGCTGTAGATATCTATTCCAAATTTTGTATTTAGGTATATAATCTCCCTCTTGAGATCTGATTAGTTTTTCAGTAAAATCGGTAGACAGGAAGTAGTAGTTTACTTCAGTGAAAAAATCGAATTTTGCAAATATTTCGTCAATTAATAAGTTTACAAATTTATAAAGAAGTCAAATACACTCGAAATTAAATTTGAGACAAATTGTCTTAAAAAGGTTTTTTTAAATTACTACCGGAAGTAGGTCTTTTACTCTTATCGAAAATCAGTTTTTTGCGAATATCTCGCAAGTCATGCTTTCTAGGCAAGTACATTACGAGTATAAAAGTATTTAAATGATAATTTTAAATATCTTTTGCATAAAAAAAAACTTCAAAATTCGTACCGGAAGTACCACTTTTACTCTTACCGAATAGCGATTTTTTGCAAATATGTCGTAAATTATGCATTCCATATACAGGCTGTCCCAGATAGTGTGCTCACCATTGGGATCTCGTGAACGGTAAGAGATAGAGAGTTGGTTAAATGAGACAAAATGTACGTGACACCTGGGTTTATTTTTTTAAGCAAAAAAACTTTTAAAAAAATGAACGATACGTGCGCTATAGGGGAAAAACTAAAAATCGGCAATTTTAATTTCGTCGTTTAACTTATTTCATGTAAAAGATACCGAAATACTATTTTGACATTATGAAGGTACTTTTTTACGCAGAATTCAAATTTGGTATTGCAACCTCTGAAGCTTTTATACGTTTCGAGATTTTTATACAAACTTTCTTATTTTAAATACAAATCGTAGGCGGCTTTGACTGTATCAAAAAGAGCATAATTTGCTGATTTCAATGATGTATAACACTTTGGGTTTATTTGTAGAAATAACAAAGTTATAATGATATTTGTGCAATTTTTGGTATCCTTATGAATGCATAGGCTATACATCAGAGGCAGCATTGAATTATTAAGACAATAAGTAGTATCTGTCAAATTTATTTACAAGCAAGTTACGTATCGGTTTATTTTTGTGTTATTTAGTCTGCTATTTTGTTCGTTTATTTAAAAATCACCGCATTTGTTGTTTTGGTTCGTTTTATTACTTGTTTATTGTTGTTCACGTTATGGAGAAATTTAATAATGAAGAGAAATATGATATGCTTCAAAGTTACATATTGGCTCACAAAAATTCAAGGAATGCAGCTAATCATTATTTGGAGTTGTACCCAGATCGACGGCAACCACACGAAACTTTATTTCGAAGATTAGAAGTAAATCTAAAAACATACGGTGCCTTTAGTAAACCGAAAAGAAATAGAAAAAGATTAGATGAGGAAACCCAAGTTATTGTATTAAATCAGGTGCGTGAAAATCCAAAAGTTTCCACAAGAGAAATAGAAAACAACACCGGAATCCCTAGAACATCAGCCCATAGAATATTAAAAAAGCATCGATATCATCCTTACAAAGTCCACATTAGCCAAGGACTCCAACCAGGAGACGCAGAGAGGCGGACTCGTTTCTGTCATTGGTACATTAATCAGAATAACAACAATGTTACATTTCTGTTTAATGTGTTGTGGTCAGATGAATCTCGATTTACGAACAATGGGTTATTTAACAGAAATAATATTCACTATTGGGGGACAGAAAATCCCCATGCTCTACATGAAGCTCGACATCAAGAACGTTTTGGATTTAATGTGTGGTGCGGTATTATCGGCAGAAGAATAGTTGGACCTATTATCTTCAATAACAATTTAACGAGTGAACGCTATTTGAACTTACTTCAAGGTGAAATAGAAGATCTTCTAGACGATATTCCGCTTAATCTAACTGCGAATATGTATTTCCAACAGGATGGGGCACCAGCACATAATGCTCACATTATTACGAATTACCTAAATAATAGATTTGGTAATCGGTGGATTGGTAATCGAGGACCCATTTCATGGCCTGCACGTTCCCCAGACTTAACCGCAATGGATTTTTCTTTGGGGTTACATAAAAAATAAGGTGTATAAAACACAATTTAATAATGTGGAGGAACTGCAAGCTTGTGTTTTAAGAGAGTTTCATCGGATAAATGGACGTATTTTAGAAAAAGTGATTAATTCCACACTAAGAAGAGCTCAGTTATGTATCAATAACAATGGAGGACTTTTTGAGCATTTAACGTAACTTATCTATTTACTAGTAGTAAATAAATAGTTAGGTATGTGAAGTTAGTGTTTTATTTACTTTTCAGTCATTTTTGTATTTTGTTTCCAGGAATAGGTAAGTATAAAACAAAAAAATATGCTAATTATTCTTGTAACTTTGTTATTTCTACAAATAAACCCAAAGTGTTATACATCATTGAAATCAGCAAATTATGCTCTTTATGACACAGTCAAAGCCGCCTACGATTTGTATTTAAAATAAAAAAGTTTGTATAAAAATCTCGAAACGTATAAAAGCTTCAGAGGTTGCAATACCAAATTTGAATTCTGCGTAAAAAAGTACCTTCATAATGTCAAAATAGTATTTCGGTATCTTTTACATGAAATAAGTTAAACGACCAAATTAAAATTGCCGATTTTTAGTTTTTCCCCTATAGCGCACGTATCGTTCATTTTTTTAAAAGTTTTTTTATTTAAAAAAGTAAACCCAGGTGTCACGTACATTTTGTCTCATTTAACCAACTCTCTATCTCTTACGTTTATGAGATCCCAATGGTGAGCACACTGTCTGGGACAGCCTGTATATTTATTAAGAGTACAAAAGTATCAAGTAATTGTTCAGGTTTTCTACATTGTTCATACAAGTGTATTCAGTATTTCTTGTCGAATCAACCGTATTGAATTTAACCAATCCACATTAATCTTTAAAAGTAGTCTCGAGTTGTTTTGAATTAGTTGCCATTTCATCTTTTAGAGTCTCAAATTGTTTTGAATAATTTGCAATTTTAATTATGCATTCTATATATATTTATTAAGAGTACAAAAGTATCAAGTAATTGTTCAGGTTTTCTACATTGTTCATACAAGTGTATTCAGTATTTCTTGTCGAATCAACCGTATTGAATTTAACCAATCCACATTACTGCATTCTAAAAAATATTTTATTTTTATGAATTTCTACAAAAAATCAAAATTGATAGCAGTTACCAACAAGCATCTAATATAATAACATTAGGTATGTTTGTATAAAAAACATTTTTTGTTTTTGAAATTACTTAAAAATTTAGATAGAACAAATAACATGAAATCACACGAATTCAGGATTAACGTGGGACTACGGCAAGGAGGTGTACTGAGCCCAATTCTATTTAACATGATTATGGACAAGGTAATTACAGAGACAAAAACAAGAACGAAGGCCACATACATAGGGCACAGAAAATTAGGCACAAAGTATCTAAACGTATGTGTGTTTGCAGACGATTTGGTTGCATTGTCACGCAATAAGACAGAATTGATAGCCAACTTGGATATATGGAATGAAGCTCTGTTAACTAGAAACTTGAAGATCATCGTGACCATGACACTGAGGAAAACACAAACTAAATTAAATATAACAAGAAAATGGGTGTGCTTAAAACCACACGGCAGAAGTGAAAACTTCATCAAGGCGAGGTTAATAATACGAAATCCAACTTTTTTTTCGTTCTATATTACATTAGGGTCATCCTGCATCGACGAATTCAGTTGCTGAGATTTATTGTGCTTCTTTTGACGATATTTCTTCACGCGCGCATTAGACAATTCCCTTTTTCGTTTTAATTTGTCATCGATTTGATTTTCTTCATCCATCCTGTGTAACGCAAAAGAATTAAATGCTTATAAATTCGTATATAATGAGCAATTAAAGCAATGCTCTATTCTTAACGTTTCTGTTTTGCATTGGTATACAAATTATAGTAAATGCGTGTGGATGGAACACCCGGAATATACCGATCAGTTTCCGAGTCATCCATATCACTTTAATAAACATGCTAAAACTTACCTGAGCGCGAAATATTATATTATATTATTATAGAGATAATGTCTCATATTTGAAATATCACAATATAACATCATATATATTTAAATTTTACGAATAATATAGACATGAATATACTAGAGAAAACGAATATTTTAAGTTACTAAATTTGTTAGAAATCATTGACAAAATTAATGTTAATTTTCATGCTCTCAGAAATGAATAAATCAGTGAGAATTATTCTGCATGAAATACAAAACAAGTATATGGGAAACCTTTTATGCTCTTTTGAGGTCCATACAATGTATCTTGTAAATTCAATTGTTCCGTGCAAATTAATACGACACCACATACATGTTTAAATTTATTGCAGACGATATTACAACAATACTTTTAACATTAACTAATTATAAAAATACTGTTCGGAATATTCTGAATTACGTATTTGATACTAATTTGACTTTAGTAGTAGAGATTGTTAAAATGGATAATATTATTGAGAAAGTGTCAGTTTATGGCTTATAAATTTATTAATTACTAGTAAAAAATCAAATTTAAAACTCGTTGTAACTAACATAAAGACCAATTTAGAAACAACGTGTGGAATAATAACAGGATTTTTCAGAGACCAAAATATATTCAGTATATATGATCATAAATAAGCTCTATACAATGCAACATTTCGTGTTTAAAGTTGCCCGTCATGGCACTCAAATTTATTAACGCTGTAAATCCTTCCATCCTTGTAATTCACGCCGCTACCAGAATAATAGAACGTGAATTAAGCTTGAATTCTTCTATGTGAAATGTGTAAGTGTTAAAAAATATATAGGAATTAAACGAATGAATACATTTCTGTTTATGTAAAAATTAACTATGTACTATTTAGATAGAGGTAGGTTGTAATAGACCAGGTAACAATTTTATTATTATTCGGTATTTTTCAAATAAATCTTGAAATTGATATTGCATGCGAGCCTACTAATAGTTTATGTAAGTATGGGAAATTTCGATTTGCTATTAAAATAAAAATAACATATATGTCATGAATGATAAACAGATAATGCAAAAAGTTACTTCCGTACTCTAGCTTCGAACTCTAAGATATAATGCAAATAGCGAAATCTAGTCTCTACAATGTAAGGAGCTGATACTTGTAGACTGTGTACTAGATGGGAAATATTACTGAGCCTCTGAAAACACACGACTGTTTTCGATGTTGGACTCCTCGCTCTTGTAGTCTTTACTGAAATAACTATCGAAAAAGGTTACGCGAAGAAACGAATAATATAATTATTGGCAGTCAAGTGGCAATAAAAGCCGTTATGAGATCAATTAACAAATTAAAATTGTTTAAATATTCCCTAGTACATAGACTAACTCTGACAAAGGCGATAGGATGTGGAGGCATTAAGAAGCATTTAATACCAGATAGACTAGCGAATTAAGGTTCAATAGAAAACTTTGTATGTCTAGAGCTTGAATACTGGGCCACGAAGGGTTTCACTTCATAGAAGATCTGGATTTTATCGGAATATGACCTACGCAAAGGGCTAATGCTTTCTTGGCACCTTTATGCTAACAGAAAAATTATGACCCTTCATCTCAAATTTTGTTGTCATCTCTGGTCTTGTGACATTTCAATTACTGTGAAGTCGTTTACGGACCTTATGTATTGTAACGTTTTCGGGTTCGCAATAAACAACTCGTGCAATTTATTTATTTAAAACAGTCTGTATATTCATACACTTAACATTAATTACAATATAAAAATGTAAAATTAATGTATCACACTTAAACTACTACGATTTAAATTAACACTTGTATTTATTTCTATTACTAATATGTCCGTATATTTATATCACTTAAGGAACTCTTTATTTCTTTATTGCACTATAATAAAGACTGCGCCGTATTTATGTCTTTTCTTCGGCTACCACTATATTTATTTCTACTGTACGACTTATATTTATTTCTTATATTTATTTTTACTGTTCGGCACGAGACTACTTAAGGAACTTCTTAATCCCGAACTACTCATCCATCGGTGACCCAACCACCTTATATACACATACGAAACATCTGGAGCATTCGCGTACACTCCATCTTCCTCTCGATGTTTGTAGAACATTCCACAGACATTCTGTCTCGACGCAGTACATATATAAAATAGATGATTTATTGCTTTATGATGTTTACCAGTCGCGTCGAGATGATTTACAACCTTTTTCTTTTGTCACTCGGAAGTCCGGCCGGATGTCTACTGGTTTCGTTACAGTATTTTAGACTATGACTATATTATTACGATTCAAAGTGTGCAAAACTACAACTCAAATAGAAGGGAACACGTATCTTCGTACCTAAATGAACTTGGTTGGCTGAACATGTATTACCGAATGTTCCTAAGTATATTACCGATTTATTAATTAAATGAAATATGAATGAAATGACGAATGCCATCTAATTTATATGGACTATAAACCTGTCCCGTCATGGACAACTGGATCTTGCTATCGCTGCGCGATATAAGGCCGTCATATAACTTCGGTTTATATTAATGAATTTGATTAGTTAGAGAATAATAAACCCAAAAAGAATAGTTTCTCAATTTGTATTAAAATAAACTTTAAAATAACACTTGAAACGTTAACTTTACAATAATTAATATTAATAATTTAAAATAATGAAATAAGACGAAATAAAATTGAAAAAGTGTTGCTGAAAATTACGTTGTTGAGTCGTTTCAAGAATAACAATTGTACATACAATTCTACTTTTTTCTAATAATTCATAAGGTAAAACTAATTGGGCATCAATTATGTTGTAAAGTGTTTGTTTGGATTTTGTAAATTACCTTTGGATATTAAAAAATGTTGCGGAACTAACGCTATCGACGATTACAATTGCATTGGAGGATTTTAAAGCTTTTACTATTCCACATCTCAATAAATATTCAGCCACTCTGACATCAGCAGCATTATTTACACTTCTTTTAAGCATAACGTTCTACAGAACCGATACTAAATGATTAGTGATGGTAACCCCACCGATTTTTCGGTAGATCTACCGAATTTAGGTATATAATCAACCGATCTACCGAAATGCTATGGAATTCTACCGAAATATTTCAATTCTTAAAAGGCAAATCTGCACAGCAAATAAATAAATTAGAATAACCAATACGACAGATGTTAGCTACCTATAAACAGATAGGTAGTTACTTTGGGTGTTACTATTTTTACTAATTTAGTATTTTTAACGAAAAACTGTTCCTTATTTTCCTTGTCTTACTCTAAGAAAGAATTTATTTACCTAAAACTGATAATAAAGAAAGAAAAGGAAATAAAAATAGATAGATAGCAATTTTCATTCATTAAATTCACTTCAATATAAGGCCGATGGTTTTATAGGAAAACCACCAGCCAAAACTATATATATATATACGTTTAACTTCCTATTCGATGTTATTTCTTGAATTCACTTCAAAATAAGGGTATTCACCTAAATACATTTATATAAGGAAATCACCGAGCAAACACTATAAATATACATACAACTTCCTATTCCCTCATTTTATGTAAATTGGATGTAGAAATCTAGTCGTGCTTTCGTATTAATTAACTAACAAAAATGAGTGATAGTGATAGTAGCAATGAAGATAGTAGCTCCGGCGTTATTAAAAAAAGGAAATACAACCAAACTTAAAAAAAAAGAGTGGAAATGATAGAAGCTCTTAAAGGCTGGTTAAAAAAAGTGAAAAGGGGTTTCAGTACGCAAAATGCAGTTCATGCGACAAAAGTATAAAGATAATTAGTGAAAAGGATGCTCTCATGAAGCATAATAATTCAACTACTCATCAACCAAAACTAAAAGCGATTTCGAAATAACCCATATTAGAAGCGTTTGCAACTGCTGCTCCTTCTATATTAGAGGAAGAAGTTAAAAAGGGTAATTACTTTATTTAAACATAACTTTAGATTTTATTTTTTTATGTACATGTTATAGGAGAAATACGTCAATCTAATTTCATCGCCGAACATAATTTACCACTTACTACTAAAGATCACTTGACCAAGGTCGTTTGCGCAGTATGCCATGATTCAAAAATTGCCCAAAGACAAGCCTGTTCAAGAAGGAAAACCACTGCAATAGTTAAAAATGTACTGGGATACGAAAATATGCAAGTATTATGTGATCATCTCCGGACGAACAAATTTTCCCATATTGTTGATGAGTCGACTGCTACGAGCAATATTAAACATCTTTGTATATGCGTAAGAATAAATAACAGTAACACCATTTGTGATAATTTTTTAGCTTTAATTGAAATTAAAGCAGCCGATGCGAATAGTATATATAACCATATTGTTATTTTTTTTGAAAAACACGAAATTCCGTATAAAAGAAATCTGGTCAGTTTTGCATCTGGTGGGGCAAATGTTATGGCAGGACAGAATCGCTCAGTAATGACTTTATTGCAGAATGACATTCCAAAGCTTTTTGTAATGAAATGTATATGTCACTCCTTACATTTGGGCGCTTCTTCATATGCATGTGAAAAGCTACCTCCGTATATAGAGAAGCTCACAAGAGATATCTATAATTACTTTGCTCATAGTCCCAAACGAATTAGCGAATATACCGAGTTTCAAGTATTTTGTAATACAAAAATCCATAAAATTTTACGCCCATGTCGAACCCGATGGTTATTCGTACGTTGTTTCGCGGTTATTAGAACAGTATTGATCTCTACAGTTATATTTCACCAATGTCGCTAGTACCAATGATATCATGTCTGTAGATAACATATTGAAAACGTTAAATGATCCTGTTACAAAGTTATTTTTACAATTTTTAGAATTTGTTCTACCCTTTTTTAATAACTTGAATAAAGAAATGCAATCTGAACACCCTAAAATACATTGTCTATATAAAAACATACTTACTATTATAAAAACGTTATTCGATTGTTTCATAAAATGGGATTACCTTCAAGGTATTTCAGTGGCAGACGTAGATTTTAAAAATCCTAGATAGTACCTGCAGATTATTTTGGCGCGAAAGTGATACAAACAATATCCAGCACGTCACTTACCAAAGAACAATTATCCATTTTTAGACTAAGATGCTTGGATTTTTATGTAGAAGGATGTGATCAAATAATTAAATGGTTTCCTTTAAAGATTAATGCTTTGGAAAAATTTCAGTTTTTAGATCCAGTAGTTGTAAAATCAGGATCAATTCAATCTATTACCGACATAGTACTTATTTTCCCGGATTTTTTATACAATTCCGACCTTCAGACTTTGGACAATGAATGGCGTATTTTAAGAAATACTAACGAAATTAACTCTTTTTCTGATAATGTAGAAATATTTTGACAAAAAGTAGAAACGACGACATTCGACGACGGAACACATAAATTTAATTGTCTTACAAAATTTGTTTTTAATTTACTTTGTTTGCCGCATTCTTCGGCCAATGTTGAAAGAATTTTTTCTACGGTCAATAATTTAAAAACTAAACAGAGAAACAAGCTACGTACGGATACAATCAACGGGTTAATTCTTGCTAAGCAATACATTGGAAATAAAAGTTGCTTTGATTTTCCAATTGAAAAAAAATTAACTTTGAAAATGGCTAAGCATACACTCTATGAAGATGGCGAAAACGAGTAATTTTCTGTAAAATGAGTTTTTTTTAAAAAATTTTAAAATTTTATATTCTATTTAATGTATATCTTACTTATATCAAATTTTATATTATATTAAATGTATGTACTTATATATTGTTGTAAATAATATTTAAAAGAAGATATTCCTAAAAAAGGAGTAATTCTTTAATCTACCAATATTTTCTATAATCTACCGAATATTGCCGACCTTTCTACCGATCTAGTAAGAGTTAGGGTTACCATCACTATAAATGATTCTGTTGACATCAGGAAACCCTAAAATTATTGCACAGTATACTCAAATATTACAATAAACTTATGTACATATTTATACATTTATTAAAAGAAATCTAGAATATTTTCATATAACACTGGTTCAAAATGTTATATTCTCCAAACTTATTTTTTTTCTGTGTATTTCGGTCCATATTTAATGCACTTTTTTACACTTTGGCATAATTACAATTTGCTAATTTTGTTAGTTACAATGACGCACTGTTCAGTGCTGCCCATACCAAATCTATTGTATTTCTATGCACACATTTCAAGGCAGACCCAAAGAAACGTTAATCACTTTCTTCTTGGCACTGTTCAACTTTACGATGCTAACAAGGTGCATTATTGGTAATAATTACAGTAGCATCTTTATTTATCCAACAGATACAAGTTTAATTACAGAACAAAAATTGGCAATGTTGAAATATTCATTTAACCCACTTCTGCCCTTTTTAAAATTGCGCTAAATCAGCCTTCAAATACCTTACAGTTCACATATTCAGACTTGTTTTTAATATTAGTGACCAAATAACGTCTAGCAAAGCTGCTGGACTCCAGCCTGGAACTTTTTCCATTAGAATTTATAAAAGAATTCCTTTACACGTTTACAAATATCATCATATAAATTTCACCAAAAAATGCAAAAGATTATACCTATTTACCAAGAATTTTCCTTATACTACATTTCGGATCATAAATTCTCATTTTCCGAAGTACCCTGACAATTACTTGTATTTTAGCACAGATTATTTTGGTAAGAATTAAACGACCCACAACAGCCACCTTTTTTCCGTGGAAAAACTAAGATATAGTTTCTATTGGTACTCGCCGTAACTTCCAAAATATATTATAGTAAATATGTAGCACACATTAAATGAAACGGCAGGATGGTTACAGTATTAAAAGAATTTAAGCAGAAAAGAATAGACAAAATAACGTCAAATCAGTCAAATGTTAGTGCGATAGCAATATCCAGTTGGCTTGGTCCCACGACATCGCGATCTTTCCTTACATGGCATCAAGGCATTATAATTTTCTACCGCAGAATTTGAAGGCGAGAACTCCCTCAGATATTTACTGGAGGAAATGCTGATCTTGTGTATAGTAAGTAAGTAAATAGTTCGAGAAACGCTCATTAGGGCGCGGACATGACCGGTTTAAACTACGACGAAGTTACAACCGAGCAAAGATGTAAACAACACACGCTTACTGAATAGCACTAATTCATATGGTGAACTGCAACATCTGTTTACGCCCGAGAAGTGCCCGAGAATGAGAGCAAAAAATGCCCATAAAATAAGTAAAATGAGTAAAATCCTTTTTTCATCGGCGTAGATAGGAGCATGAGGGATTTTTAAAATTTATTATATTTACCTTAGTTTCGTTTTTTCATTGTTTTGACTGTTAATTACGTACTTCGTAATTTTTGTAATAGTCTGTTTAATACCGGTTTATTGAATCGACTTCTCCCAATTATCTAGACGTAAGTGTGCACTGGATTTCGTTTAGTTTCAATAACATATGCGTACATTTTTAGTTATCATTTATTTAGATCAAGAACGTTGTTTATGTTTCTTTTTCTGATATGAAAATGAATTGTCAGTGATTCCGAAATTTATTACAAAGTCTGTAAAATATCGTTACAGAATGCCAAAATGTAGCACGTTCGTCACTTAGCTTTGCTAAAACATACACAGAAATAGTTTTTATGCAGAGAATTTCGATAGTTTACAAAATTTCTTTACATGTTTAAATGACGATGCTCCAAGTATTTGTGAGTGCAAGGAATTAACACAAATCCCAAATTTAAAAAATCAGTTGTTATTCCTACAGGAACACTTTGGAAATTTGCCTAAACCAATCACATATTTTGAAAATCGAAATCTCAAATTAAAGGATGGATTAACTAGATTAGATGTGGGCTATTAATAATTTCAAAAGTATTCCAAGTGACTTCGGATGTGGCCTTCGGCAAAAGTTAGAAGCCGTTTTTAATAGAAATCCAGATTTAATAACATTGCGGCAATTGTATATGCTAAATACGCTGAAATAAAAGAATATTTCCAGTACGCACCTATAATCAGTTGCGATGTAGAAAGGACGTTTTCTATCTACAAGGATGTACTTAATTCAAAGAGAACTAGTCTTACAGAAGAGAAAATGAACAAATAATAAGGTATTTTGTATTTTATAGTAAAAATACAACATTTCAATAGTGCACCCATGGGCGATGAGTCATCAACCGTTCGTGTCCGCGCTCTAATGCTCATGCATATGTATTGAACCACGTAATATGACTTATGTAAATGTAACTTTATGTTGATGGACAGTTGTAATGTCATTGTTTTGTACTGATTATGAGAGGTTGAGTTGAACAGCACATGCTGGACTCCGCCTAAATAAAGACCACAATTATTATTATCTACAGATTTTAAAAATAGTTTGCAACATTTTCTAAAAACCTATTCTATTCTTCATGAAATTCATTGCTATATAGGGAATTGAAGAAAGGTAACAGAATAAATAATACCATAATATCCACTAAACCGTAAATAATCAATACATTGTTAAATGTTTATTATCTCGTAGTTTCCTTGTTGAAGATATAAAGTTCCCAAATGAGAATTTAGTGAATACGATAAAATAAAGCACATTTCCTTCTTGTTGCAGTATAATTCGTGTCTTAATTTCGGCATCTGACTGTCGCAGGACTATGAATTTGCCGAGATAACGAGAAGATATCGACTTTGCTCCAGTGTCGCATCGTTAAGACGCAAGATAAGCAATAAATGTCAAAGGCGTCAGTTAAAAACGTTAGAGCAACTGATTTTATACGAAGCAAAGAGGGAGCAATCGACTTCAGCGCAGGAACGCATCGTAAAAAATTGATTTATTGTACAATGTTAGTAGAAATGCTTCGAGTAATGTAGGTGTTTTGTGATTTGTTCAATTTTAACTTATAATGAATGAAGAGCTTTATACATATGAATAAATAGGATATGAAATACTTGAATGTGTAACGTACATTAAGGGATAAATAACTATCAAAAGTATGTAAGTAAGTAAGTAAGTAATTTATACATAAACGTATATGCACATATGTACATGTTGAGATCACAACATACATTTAGGTGTCATTACCAACAGCGAACGCACAGACACGTGTTTCAAGTATTTCATATCCTATTTATTTGTGATATGGTGGTGCCACCTATTGGCTTTATATGATGCGGAGATACACATTTAGCATACAGGTTTTGTCTTATGCACAGTGTGCAAAGATGAAACTGTCGTGTTCGTTGTCGCGCTTGGATGGCAGATGTCGCTGAGATATTCTCACTGGCACTTTGCGGTTCAACGGACAAAAGACACTATTTTAGTTGTGGATCATTGCCAACAGCACACGTACACTGAAGAGGCCTCAAAGGCCGAAACACGTGTCTGTGCGTTCGCTGTTGGTAATGACACCTAAATGTATATTGTGTATCTCAACACGTACATATGTGCATATACGTTTATGTATAAATGTATTTATGTATACTTTTGATAGTTCTTTATACATATGGAACTATTTTACAAAGTATGTAGTGTAATTTTTCTTAAGAAATCACAATAATGCTATTTTAAAATTGATGACATGACATTGTCAAAATTAAAAAAGAATAATTATGGTGGTTCTTGAAGTGATTTTAAATTCATTGATATTACCGAGGACGAGGTGTTTCAAGAAGGTACATTTAGAGTTAGTACCGGAATTATACTATTTCCAACATCATGTATTCGGTACCAAAGTATCCTATTGCGTAAATAATTTCCAACAGTGGCTAATTTCCTCATCATGCGTGAGTTTTTGCTAGTATATGCTCGTTTTTCTCACTCTGGACTGAAATACAGTCACGGTGTGCTAAATGAATAATTTATTCAAAACGGATATCGTAAGTAATCGTATTTATTCATAAATTAAAAAATATGACATTTCTGTACCTACCACTAAGGTTTTAACGAAACAGGATTTGCTAATAAAAAATCTAGCAGTGTTAATACAGTATTGTTGTCTTGTGTGTTTAGCGCTACGACAGTCGCTTTAGTTAGCTATTAGTTTATGGTGTTACCTCCAAGTATTCATTTTTAATAATCGGCGATGGGCTGGAGCTGGAAATAAATCCATATACGTTAGTTGTGAGTAGTTACTGGATCGACCACAGATTAATTATTTTTGTGAGGTTTTTCTTGTCAGCCAGTATAATCAACGACAAAATTCCATATATATTTATAATATCTCATAATATATGGTACCTGATTGCGTATTCTTGGTGATATTGTTATGATTTGAAGTATCCAAGTGTTCTCAGTCAAGTGGCGCGGATGAATAATGAATACACTTGTTGCAAAATTTCGTAGAGCCTAATCTTGTAGCAGCCTTATTTGAACTCTAATACTGAAAATAATTGGTTGGTTTAGTATTACTTAGCTCGAGTGGTACTTATTGATCATACTCCAGATATTTTACTGTAACTAAAAACAGAATGAATTTAACAAAAAAATCAGATTCTGATCAATAAAAGAATTACTTTTTGTTTGAAAACTAGAATTTTAACTCATCCAGTTTTTAAGGAAGGAGTTTCATCTAAAATAAAAACTAATAAATGTTGTAACGATGTTGCTCGTTTTAAGTGGCATATATCATGTTATAAAAGTTAATGCATATATTCTTAAATGAAATAAAGACCTAGACTATAACTGCCATATAACGGCGTATCTATAAAAAAAGCGTGGTTTTCAAATTGTTAATACTGTTTATGTAGAAAGATACAGGGACAGTTTATATTTTTTTCTTTTGACATTGAAACGTGACATTCTATACAGCACGTGTCAATTTTCATTAGCCATAGGCGATTAATCCATAGTATGTGGCAACATAGTATACCCCTTCTTTCCTTTCCAATGTCAGCGCGACCGATGCATGCTCGTAAGTAAATACAAGTTAGCGTGGTTAGCAGTAACTCTTCGACCAGCGGGTTGGATGTTTGTAATGCGTGAGTTACAAAGATTTGTTTTTCTTTTTCCTTTTAGTAAATGCAGAGAATTATTAAGCTGCGTTCACGCTGCATGACACAAACAAAAGCGTAATTCTAATCAAATTGAAAATAAGGTAAATAAAAAAGGATTCTGAAAACAATAATAAATTACTAGATCAGGAGATCGCTGCGGCCATTTGATGTTTCCCGTTCCAGTAATAAGACGGCATTGCAGATTAGATCGCAACGTATTCGCAGCTAACATTAAATGTAAAATCTGGTCGGGAGAAGTGGGAAGATCGGAGAAAGTCGTTTTGATGTCGATTGTTCCCGAGATTGGTGACGGACGCTGTGGGGTGGCACGTTGCCACATATTACTTGTATATGTATAAATCGCATGTAAAATTGAATCCCTATACCTAATGAAAATTGACACATACGGTATATTATTTCAATAATGTACATTAAGAAAAATAACAACACATGCCTCAATATATCTCAAGAGCTACAAGCCAATTATTCGGCATCTACTACTACTTATTCTGCTGCGCCCTTAGTGAGACTTCAGTTTTTACTACGCTGCGCTCACCAAAGAATGATGGACACAACAACAAAAACATAAACACAAAACACAAACATAAACAGCATGCAAATGTTTAACATATTCTTTCACTAGCCTGGCTATAATTAAGTGCATATTTATATAACAGTAAATTATATACTATAGTTGAGTCGTTTTGACAACCGACACGGCCAAAGTTCGAACTAAAGACGACGATTCAATGCCACTACAAATTCCCATCTACCGGAACAATTTCAAAACAATAAAATTGAAATAATAAATTGATATTTCAGGACATATACCTTCCACTAGTAAAATACTATTATATGAAAGCCAGTTACAAACTATATAATATAAATAAAGCAATTAAATATTTTATTGTAATAACAGACGTAAAACCTAAAAGTACGTAATTGAACATTCAAATTTGTTTAAATGGCGGGTTATTGCTTTAGAAATTATCAACAACGGAAAGTATTCTCAAGTCTAACAAGTGATTGTTTCATTAAGGGTAAAATGCACGTAATGGTACAATTTTAGAATCTTATAAATATGTGAAAATTTAAGGAAAATAAAGGAATTCTATGATATCAATACGTTGCACTTTTGTTATGAGCATTGTGGAAGTCATTTGGGGAATATACACATAGTTGCATCGTTGCACTAATCACATTGGAGCGGTAATATTTGAAATTTTAGTGGAAAATTTTTTTTGCAACTAAGTGTACATATATGCGTTTTGTAAGTGTACAAATATGCTGCACTTGCAAAAAAAAATTCCACTAACATTTCGAATATCACCGCTCCAATGTGGTTAGTGAAAACTAAGAGCATATACATTAAAAACCATTTGATTTTCATTCAGAAGAAATCGATCTGTATTATCTATAATTGAAATGATGACAAATAGATGTAGGCCTTACAGAATTTAAAAATACATTCCAACAATCTAATATATGTATGTATATATTTGTATTAGTTTGTACCGCTCATCAAAATTAAGATAAATTTCATTTTAATGTGAATGCACACTTGTATGACACAAAACAATCTGAGTCTGATTGTTGTAACTACTGAAGTAGATTTCACAATTTTTAATAATCTCCAAACGGAAATAAAATAGTGAACAACTTTACAGTTTGAAATACACTTAAAAAATATCTTGAATATAATTTCTTTTACTGAAAATGAAATAATTGAACAAATGTCTGGTTTTAACTTTGAAAATGCATTGTTTGGTCCAGTTTGACTGTTGTTTTCTATAGTTATGTAATATTTATTAATGTGCGTGTGTTTTTGTAATATACATGCCAATTATTAAAAACAGCTTGCATAAAAAATATTTTTTATAATCAACAACTCCTTCTAATGCATTAACATGACAAGTTCATGATTCGTGCATTCGACTGATATCAGTTTACATCAGTTTGGTGTTTCTTTTTATTACTACTACTTATTTCTATTACTAATGTTGGCACTACTACTTTTCTAAAATTCTATTTTTAAGAATGCTCAGGCCTTTAGAATTTGAAAGTATTTCAGAATCAAAATTTGACAATTGCATTCGCATTACCATCAGAATTACTAATTTTAGAACGGTTTGAGAACTGCTCAGACGTGGAGATCCGAACAAACCTAATATTTGTCAGTAGAAATGGAATTGATTTAAGAAATAATTGTCAGTGTCGTGATGTTATGCGATTCACGTATCATTATATTTCATATATATATAATAATTATAATTGGTTTTTTCTTTGCCGTAAATTCAATATTTTAATAGATATTTTCTTTGCCAATAGCGGCATAATATTAATGAAACTATAATTTACTGTAATGTTTCAACATTTATTTATGTTTTCTTCAGACCTCTGTAATTTTTTAGAAAAAAGGATAATTAAAACTTTTTTTGAAAAACCTATAGCTTTACAATATCATTAAAATTAGATCTATTAAATTATTATTAATATTACTTTGTTTATCACTTGATTTGTATAAGACACTCTGTACAAATAAGTTTATAAAGACAAACTATACATATAACATATAAAAAAATATTGCATGAACGATGAACATGTACACATAAATCAACTTACATTTAGATTTGTTTATTTTCATATTTATGATCCTCTTTTATATTATTTCTTTTTTCCTTCTACATTATTACTTTCCGTTGTCACTATTATTTTCTTGGTAGTAATGGTTTTTAATTTAAAAATTATTATATTCTAAATTCTATTTTCGTCAATTGGTCAATGTTATTTTTGTATCAAATCTTGAAGTGAGAACTCTAACATCTGCATTTATTGTTAAAAATATAATAAAAGAAAAACCAGACAAACATATCGCACACACAAAGTATTTGTTCGTTTATACAAGGGTTCCATTAAATATAAGCTTTATTAATTTCGTATATTTATATATAAATTATATATATATATATATATAAAAATTAATTATATATATATAATTAATTTATATATATATATAATTTATTAATAATGTTTGATGTTATTAAAACATGCTTCTCTAAGGTTTGAAATCAGCAGTTTGAAGAAACAAAAATCTAGAAATCACGATAATATACGTATCCTATGTATCTCTATATACGTGTCACTTGAAGCATTTATTAACTGGATGCTTTAGCTACGGGCAAATATTAGCATTTGTGAAAGATGAAGTTGTGTCATCGAAAATTAGGATTCACCAAGAAGGCTAATATTTAAAGGACGCGACTCTTTTCTTTTGAGTTTATCTCTTGATCCATCTTTACATCAGTTGCCCGATAGTTTGTTACAGGGGAAACCTTTTATAAAGTGCATACTGAAAAGTTTAATTTATCTTTTCCAGACATTAAAGATTATGTTGCAGGATGAGTTGATGAACACAATTTTCTGACGGATTTTCTTTCTATACACACTTAATTTTAAAATACGATCAATTTTATATACAAATTCAAAAAAATATATATAACGGATTGTAAATTAAAGTATCGTTTCTATTCTAGACTGGAATTACTAATGCAGACACTATTAAAGCTCATAAATTAAATATTATGTTAAATTTAGTTTGAGAATTTATTTCCGTGAGTATGTAAGTTCAAAATATGTTATAATATCCTTATCCTTAGAAACCCCCATACTTTTGTTGAGTTAGAACAATGGATTAGAAATATATTACCGCTACCTATTTTCGGCTTATATCTTTAGAAAGCTGTAGTAAATTTATTGATGTTGCTTCCCGTATGAAGTTTGAAAATTTCTTTAGACAGTTATTCTAAACTAATTTTTGAATATTATTATATGCTACACTCGAAATAGAATTATTGTATAAAAGAAAGTAACATACTTCAAATACAGATTATTTGATTCTGCGCACAAATTTGCCAATATGTGTCGTCCATTTTGGTTATTTTATATAATACAGGGTGCGGCATTAGTGTGTCGGCGGAGCTTAGCATGAAAACTAATAAAGTTGTAGCAATGAGACTTTACGTACGTTTGTAGTAGACTACCGTGCATTTTTAATTTTATTTACAAATATACAGGGTGTTCTAAATTTTTGCAACCTTCTTCAACTTTTTTATTTTAAATATATTGCTATACTTTCTAGCTATTATAATGTTAGCCCCCCAAATTATCTTTGCAATGATATATGGATATGTCCACTTACGACTGTTAGTTTTGGTTTTATTGATAATTTTGTTAAAATCTTGACAGTTGCAGCATCTAACATTTTAAGCCTTAGTCTGAGAATAGGTAGAATGCCTCACGTAACTCTTGTGTTACTAATTTATGGACTAACACGTTATTTGTTTTGAGGTTGAACAATACAGAGTGTTAAATATGTCGTGTCTAAGTTATCGATTTTTATTGGCTATTTTCTCGTTTTTCTTTAATCTAACATTGTTTTTATAAGTCAGCATATTCCTCGTAAAATTGCCTTTAAAATGGTACCAATAACATAGTACTTATTTCTAGTATTTTCAAAGTTATAACCCTTTAATGGGGTATACCCATGTTTTTATACTATGCAAAATACGGGGCAGCTAATAGTTGGTTGGCCATGAAAATAAAACAAAATAAATTTAACAAACACCTAATTTTTTATATGCTTTATCACTAGTTTTAGAAATACATTTTGAAAATTTTCCATAATAAAACAATCTTAATCTGTGTTCAAATATCCGTTCTGCTCGACAAATGCTCTCAACCGCCTCTGTATCGACAGACTTACATTCTGAGCCATGTCGTTCTCATTTAATTGAAGAAATGCGTTTCTTATTCGTTGCTGCATGTTCGCTGGTGTTGTAGGAGGTGTTGCGTAAACAGTGTTTTTCACAGTTGGCCACAGAAATAAATCGCAAGCTGTGAGACCTGGTGATCGCGGCAGTCAGCATTTCAAGCTTCCTCTCCCAATTCACCTATATTGGTGAATACCCCATCTAAATGTTGTTTGCAGCAGCACCATAATGTGCTGGTGCACCATCATGTTGCTACCACTACCTCCTTATGACGTTATGTGATAGGTCTTCTAATAGCAATGGTAAATTATTTTGTAGAAAATTTGCATAATTTAAAGTATTGTTAAAAAAAGCTATCACCAATTATAGTGTTTCCTGTAATGCTTCCCCAGGTGTTAACCCTGATATGAAATGGGTTGCATAAAATGAGGGTTTGTAGTATCATAATATTCCACAACTAGCAAATGTTGCTTTATTTGTGAAAAGCACATGGTCTAGAAAATTTATATCTTGTCGTAATTGTAAAAGTATTCATTCACAGTAACTAGTCTCCTTTCAAAATCCGTTTGTAATAAGTCTTGGTAATTTCGAATTTTGTAAGGGTGAAATTTATGTTTCTTTAAAATCCTTCTCACAGCAGTGACTTCTATCCCGTGTTGTTTCGAAGTTATTTTTGTAGATACGTGCGGATTTTCCTCAACAGACTGGACGACTCTCACTTCATTATCTTCTGTAACCATACTCTTACTTCTTTCATGTTTGACGTAATTCATTAAACCCGTTTTAAGAAACCTAATCAACAAATTTTCAAACGTTTTACTGTCCGGTGCTCTTCGATCGAGATATTCCATGGCATATGTTTCTGATGTTAAAAATGGATTTCTATTGCTAGCTCCAAGAGCAAATACCATGTCTAAGAGCACTTCCTTCAAAAAATTCATTTTGAAGGAAAAACTTTTAAAAAGAACAATAAACTATTAAGGTATGTAAATACCATAATAGTTTCAAATAATTTCAGCAAAACGATATAACAGACAACAAGGTAAATGCAACAAGTAACAACTACTAACAAACAAACAGACATTGATAATTAACTAGCCGAACTTAAATTATAACACTAAAATATGGAATTTTGAAGTAGAGATTTGACGATTGGTTGCACAGTCATTTTTTTTTAAGACCAAGGCCAACTAACTATTAGACGCCCTGCATTTTGCATACTATAAACATGGGATATATATTATATATAAATCTAGTGACCTATATACGAAAATAGTATGTATAGTATGTTTCCAGATATAGTCCGAATGAAAGCTCCCACAGGTTACTATATCTTGAAACAGACTATACATAAAAGATACAGTCTAAGAGTACAAATATAATACATTATGTACATAATTCTAACTAATAAAAATTTCAAATTGATACAACAATTTGTTTTCTGTAACATTTGCCGACGTATTATAGAAGCAACATTATGTCAGTGTAAATATACATACGTCTTTTTTCTGAGGGTACTTGGTGGTTGTCTATCACTGAAATACGACGAGGCGAAAGTGAAACACAAAATATACTAAGGATCCGACATTGCTGTCGCTTATCTATAGAGTATATATTAATAAATAAAAGATTCTATGACTAAGTGCGAACATGTTATTATCCCTATAATCTTCTAATCTTTTTACCGTTAGAATGGCGCACTGTAGAATAAGCTTTTGCCCCGTTTCATGTATGTTTGTTGTTTCCATACTTTTTCGCAGCAATACTACCGTTATTTAGTTGATGTACGAGGTAAGCGCCAGAAGTTTCCCGCCTGAATATATTCTGGAAAACAAAATAATTATTTCTCAATAAAATTTTCGTGTAATTCAATGCATTTTCGAATCTTGAAATTAACATTTTAATACCATCAGAAAAGTACTCTAGAGTTATATCTGCAAAATGGTCTAAAACCGCGTCTTGCACTTCTTCATCACTTGCAAATTTTCTTTCTCGAACGTCTTTCTTCAGTTTTAAGAACAAATAATAATCGCTGGGGCGAGATCTGGACTGTAAGGTGGTGCGAAAGTATACAAAACCACAGTAATGCACAACAGCCTGTGCAATTGTAGCCTTATCGACAGGAGCATTGTCGTGCAGAATGCGAGAAGTACGGCGCAACATTCCACGCCCCTTTTCTTTGATTAAGTCTCGCAATTTATGCAATAAAGCAGCGTAGTATTGTGCATTAACAACTCTGTTCCTTTCTTTGAAATAAATAAGCAGGATTTCTTTTGAATCTAAAAATATTGTCGCCATTATCTTCTTTCTTGATTGAACCACTATTGCGTGCCTTGGCCATTTTTCGACCTTATTCATATTAAGGTGTTCTGAAGGATTCATTGTATGATTGTATCAGAAATCCCACACGTGTTTGATAATTCTTTGACCTTCAAACGCTTGTCTTGCAACGTAGCCTGCCTGATGAGCTCGATGTTTTCTGCCGTAAGTGACTCAACTGGCCGACTGGGTTGCTCGTCTTCTACGCTTTCTCGCCCCAAATGAAATTGTTTTGCCCATTCTTTTACAGTGGAAAGGGAAGGGGCAGATATACCGTATACACCATCCAAGCGTTAATATCATTAGAATAACACCTACTTATGTCAGAAATTTAATCAATTTTCAACATTATAAAAAATAACGAGACACGCCCAACACAAATAACTGTTGCTATGCGACTGAGACAAATATGCGTCTAAAATGTTTATCACTATTTCACAGAAGCTGGCGCTACATAGGACTGCCAATATTTGTTTTCTATCATTACCGGAACATGGTCAGGCCGGAAAATTCTGGGGCTTACCTCGTATGGTCTTTATGTATACACTGTTCATTTTATTCATGCTGAACTAGATGTACTTAAATTTACATATAGTTTAATTCATTATTTTGTGAAAAAGTAAGGTGCCTTGTTCCAACAGATATAAAAATGGCTACTGAAATTCAATGTACTTGACGTCAATCTGTTGCCGACAAGAACTTATTCAGTTCTTGTAATAACAAATACGTAAACAAGATAAAGCTGAATTTATATTCGTATTTATTGTGATACAGTTAGTTATTGATTATCTTTTGATAATATAATCTGTACGACAGAGTCTTTTTTGTAGTGTGTTCGTTTCTTGTTAATATAATTAGCAAAATGCAAGATATACTGAAAACATTTAGATGAAAGTATATAATGCAGAGAGCAAGTCTTTTATTTGCGAATACAGTCTACATAACAGAACAGAATATGAAAGAATGAGGTGTAAAAATTTTACAGAGAAATGTGATATAAATTATTTTGCAAAAAGGAGCAACCAAGGTTCAAATTAATTTTTACGTTTCGTTTTCGGATAAAAGACTAATGCACTTTGAGTTTTCTTCATTTATCTCTGTAGAAGGAAGTCTCAGTACAACGTATTTATGATGAAAACGAGTCCTGGTACAAAATCCACCAGTAATGAGACCGCAGTGTTATGCTTTGTGTAATATGATGCTGAAAACGTCCCCAGTTACACCGCAAACATCATCTCCCTTATCACACAAAATCAGGGTTGGCAATACTGCCTTTATATTATACGTTCGTACATAGAAATATACATGTGCGTGCCTTGTACATATTCCTGTGTATATACTTTGTGTATACATCATATTACATCATATTATGGGTTGGTTAATTTTATAGTAGACTATAAAGTAATAACAAAGATAAACCTGTCTTATCGGGTGACATTAATGTACAATATATAATCGTAGCACGTTGAAATAATTAAAAATATCATTTGAAATTAATTTAGTATAAAAATAATTTTACTCTTAATACTTTTGTATACATACGTAGCAAATGTACAATAATAATGATAATACTCATTACTTCAATCAAAAAGCCTAACACATAAATATTAATAAGGTGTCATTTAATTTAAACTGCATTCGGCGCTATTTTTTAGGTATAATACGCTACTTACAACTAGTTTTTCATAAACTTGATGTCATTATAATTATGATGTAAAGGGTGTCCCAACGGGAACTTAGGGATTTGAAGTCCAAATAACATGCGTAGTGTTTAGAAATTCAATAATTTATTAATATAAGCATAAAGTGGAAACCTTAAAATTATATGTAGAACAAGATATCGGACCGCGACCCCGTGTGCACATAGTGATTCTTTTCTTAAAATTTTCGATGACTTTATCACACATATGTAAGTTAATTTCGGCAATAGCCGCACGAATGTTATTTTGTAATTCATCAATTGTTTGTGGATTATTTGTGTATACTTGATCCTTAAGGAAACCCCAAAGGAAAAAGTCCAGGGGTGTTAAGTCGCAGGATCTTGCAGGCCAATCCACGTCACCATTACGAGAAATCATACGACCAGGAAATTTCTCCTGCAGTAAATTTAGAGTTTCCCTGGCAGTGTGGCAAGTGGCCCCATCTTGTTGAAAAAAAAGATTGTTGAGGTCCATATCTTCCAAACGAGGCCATAGAAAGTTATTCAACATCTGTCGGTACCGCTCCCCGTTGACAGTTACTGCTTCTCCATTGTCATTTTCAAAAAAGTAAGGTCCAAGAACACCGTTGGTCGAGAAACCACACCATACGGTGACACGTAGTGGGTGCATGGGTTTTTCAATAATCTCTCGGGGATTTTGGAGCCCCAAATGCGGCAGTTTTGTTTATTTACGTAACACCCTAGGTCAAAATGGGCTTCGTCACTGAATATGATCCGCTTTTCAAATTCGTTATCAAGTTCTGTTTGCTCTAAAATCCAATTTGCAAAGATACGGCGGTGTTGATGGTCCCTGGGCTTCAATTCTTATGTTAACTGCATCTTGTATGCTTGTAGCCGTAGGTCTTTGGTTAAAATTCGTTGCAGAGATGATCTTGAGATGGCCAATAGCTGTGACCGGCGACGAATTGAAGTTTTTGGACTTTCTGTTACACTTTGATTTACCCTAACGATATTTTCAACTGACCGAACATTACGATGTCGTAGCGGTGTCTTTACATCGAGAACAGAACCAGTTATTTCAAATTTTGCAATTAAACTCATAATTGCTGCATCGCTGGGAACATGATTCTGATGAAAAACAACGCGTAGTCGACGAATTGTGTTCATAACAGAACCAGCATTTTCATAATAAATTTGAACAATTTGGATACGTTCTTCAGTCGTGAAACGTTGCATGATGACACTGACAAGTTTCTAGATGACGTATGTCAAATATTAGATTAATATGTTACATTATTTGAAAATACTGTGATATTTAAATCCCCAAGTTCCTGTTGGTACACCCGTTATATGTTTATTCTCATAGAAAAATATCTGATTACTAATTGTCATCAATTGATTTTTCGAACCATACCTGTCTCCGAGTTGGTATGCTCCCTATTGAAATAATAACTATAATATAATTTATTTTCCAAAGCAAAGGTATTATCATCCATCGAGGGAATAATTAAGATAGGAATGGTAACTACTGTAAGCAAAGCAAGGAGGAAATTATACACTAAATACAAGCATCCTTAGATATAAAAACTAATGACGTAAAACTGTGGCAGAAAAAACATGAAATTATGATGTGTGCAATCGAATTGCATTGCTTTAACAAAATTAAAATGAGGTGTGGCCACCACACGACTTTCTTATACGTACAAGCGTTTCAAATTATAGAATTTTAAGAATTTTTTTTTACAAAAATTATTCAAAATCCTTTTCTAAGTACTTCTATTCTCTTAATAAATCTCTATAGAATGCATACTTTGCAAGATATTATCAAAAAAG
This sequence comes from Amphimallon solstitiale, assembly GCA_963170755.1. Lineage (NCBI taxonomy): Eukaryota > Metazoa > Arthropoda > Insecta > Coleoptera > Scarabaeidae > Amphimallon > Amphimallon solstitiale. Next base: position 67,801,266 of record OY720679.1, on the reverse strand, counting down.
TGCGCCTCGCTAAGAGTAAAAGTGCTACTTCCGGTCCGAACTTTAAAATTTTAGATATACAAAAAATATTGCAAATCCAGTTTTAAATACTTTTGTACTCTTGATAAATATATACATATATAGAATGCATAACTTACGACATATTTGTAAAAAATCGCTATTCGATAAGAGTAAAAGTGGCACTTCCGGTCTGAATTTTGAAATTTTTTTTAAACAAAAGATATTGAAAATTATCTTTTAAATACTTTTATACCCGTAACGTACTTGTCCAAAAAAGCATGAGTTGCGAAATATTCGCAAAAAACTGATTTTCGATAAGAGTAAAAGACCTACTTCCGGTAGGAATTTCGAAAAACTTTTTAAATATAATTATTCTCAATTTTAATTCTAAGTATATGTGAATTCTTTATAAATTTGTTTAAATTTAGTATTTGACGAAATATTGGCAAAATTCGATTTTTTCGCAGAAGTAAACTGCTACTTCCGGTCTACCGATTTTACTGAAAAACTAATCAGATCTCAAGAGGAAAATTATACACGTAAATACAAAATTTCGAATTGATACCTACAGCGGTTTGACCGCTATTGTGGTCACACACACACACACAAAGGGGGGGGGGGAGAGAGAGAGAGAGAGAGAGAGAGAGAGAGAGAGAGAGAGAGAGAGAGAGAGAGAGAGAGAGAGAGAGATTTTTTTAAAAACCACTTTTTCGGTATCAGGGGACTTCAAAACGTGGACATCTGCAAAAATCTCGAGGTCGAAAATTTTCATCATCGTACGTATAAGAAAGTAAAAGACTAGCACAACTAGAGAAATTGGCTCAAAGCCGTTTCATAAAGAAATATATAATAAAATATGGAGGAAACATAAGTAGAACAGGCACTTTCTTAGAAAGATTATTGAAGCATATAGATATGTACGATCAAAAACGAGAAAAATTTAAAAAAAGGAAGACCAATAAAACCCTCTATCAACAGCATTAATGAAATATGAAGATCAAATGGGAACCAAGGTAGTAAGATGAATAGACCGGCTTTGCATAGAAGAGGTTGGAGGAATGTATTGAAGGAAGAAAGATCAAAGTCCAAAAACCAACGCCTGTTAGGGAAGAGAAAAAAAGAGATAGGTGAAAAAATGTAATGTTATTTACCTGTATTTATATTAGCAGAAGAAAATTCTTTTTAATTATTAATAGTGACTTAAATCAATATTATCGTAGCTGTTGTTTGCAAAGCGACCCACGCCAAATATTGCTGACTTGATAAATGTGGAAAAGCAGTTATAGAATAACATAAGAATAAGATAATTAAAGGAACGGGATATAGGTAGTTAGTACATCCAATACATAATTTACAAAAGGCGCTCCACGTCAATATCTTCAGAAATGGAGGTCATGAGTATCCAATAGTAATTTGAAGTTATGAATTATATAAGATACATTCCCGTAATATTGAAATTAATGTGTATGTGTGCAAAACTTAATGTGTAATCGGGAAAAACTCTTCTCGAACGTTTAGGGACTCCAGAAGAAGGATAAACTCACAAGATTTAAAATCATTAAAAATATAAGTATAATTATACCTATTAGTCATTTACGAATATACAGACGATTCAAAGATTGGTTGAGTACCGATTACAGAAAGTTTTCTGACTGGTAATTTACACCAGTCAGTAAAACTTTCTGTTATCGGTACTCAACCTATCTTTGCTCCCACATTACAAGTCTTTAAAATAAAATTGAAGGACTAGGTTTTTCAATTTTTTTTTTATAATATACAAAATTTTAATATCTTAAATAACACTATATTATACATACTTATTTCTGTTTCTTTTACGCTATCTTGAAAGTAATAAAGGCAGTAAAAGTTCAGGTAAACAAGAATCCTGTTGAGATATGCGAAATAAAAAATTTCTAAGTAAAATCTCATTTGACGAACGTTTTCGATCAATATGAAGAAGAGAAAAATGCAAATCATTGGTTAGTCTACACGCGAACAAAAAATACCAGTAAAATAATCATTAACCAGACATATATACTGGAATATAGATATACAGGGTTATAAAAAGGGGTCTCGGTAATTAATCTGATTCTAAAAGGCTTTATGGTGAGCTTTTTATACCAAAGACTCATTCATCTTTGTGCAAAGAAAGAAGAAAGCTGACCGCATACCAGAACACCCTTTTAGAGTGTATTCTGAGAAACAGAACAAAATGTCTTAAAACAGCTTCAAGTAATATAGAGCACCTACTCCAGTAGTGCAGGATTTCAGACCTTCAGAAATGTTTGGCTAGTGCTGATTTATTCGCTGAATTTAAATAAATGCAATTTTAGAGAATTTGAAGTACACAAGAAAACAAATACATATATTTAGTCATTAGATATAAAAGATTTTTCGTTTCGTTCGAAATTTAATTATTTATATCTCAATTAAAAATACGAATAATTAATTCCTTCTATTGTTAATTTAAACAATTTCTTCAAAAGTGAAGGAAACACATTTTTTTATAAAATTAATAAACAAAATAGAAAGTGCCAAATAAAGGAAAGCATTTTCGTTTAATAACAAGCATGAAATATTGTATTTAAATTCGATATAACTTCAAAGAGAGCGTCCGTGGAAGTGGACAAAAAATTGAACGATCGAATGAAGGAATTTATGAACAAACACAAAAAGTTTGTATTAAGAGCTTTTAATCTTTCCAATTGAAAGTTATCTCTAGTTTATAATAATAATAATAATAACAATAATTTTTTCTTTTTATTCCACTTACTTGCGCATGACCGTAATTGCAGAGATAAATTACTCAATTAATTTATAAATAAAAAAGGAATTGAATATAATGGAACGTACACTATTTCAAAATTACCCAAGTAAATTTAGAAACAGAGACCGATCAGTAAAGTAATTAAATATAGAAGTACAGATATAACATAGACATCTACTACGTCGATGGGAAGGAAGACGAACTAAAGAGTATCACGGAAGATGGGCTTTTAATAATAAAAAGACAAGAAATTACGTTCTAAAAGATACACTTCAACTTTTAAAATGTAACAATTTCTTGTTTTGTTTTCTATCTGATAAGTATATATAATTCACATAAGTGCCTTTCCTAGATAATCCATGATTTCTGATTTATAAAAAGTATATCTTGTGATCTGTGCTGTCAAATGCTTTTGATAAATTTATAAAATTATAAATCGTAGCTTCTCTGCCATTGAGTCCATTTGTAATTTATTCCAACAATTGAATGCTGATTGGCTTTCAAAAATCCATTATTTTTATTCAAAATTATGTGTTTGCTAATGAAATCAATCATGTTGGTATACATACAATTTTCTAATATATTAAACAGATTTTACATTATCGCTATCGGACGGAAATTAAGAAATACTTATTTATCATCTTCCTATAAATTTTCCTCACAACAGTAGACATCATTTTCTCTGGATAATGTAGCCTTTAAAAAATACATATTTGTTATACGCTGCAGCAGTTTTACGTAACTTTCCAAGCAAAATTTTAATACATTTTGTCGTCTCCTACGGATCTTGTTCATTTGAGCTGTAGCTGATGGGTGCTCTATAATATGAACAGCTTTAAACATTAAAAACGTATTTAAGATAATGAGCTAAATATAATATCCTGTTTAGAGAAAACTTACTCGATTCATTAGTTAGCTTATTTTGTGTCGATCATAGTTGATGACATAATGGTGCTTATTTAACAGCGTTTAAAGAAGCTACCGGTGACATGAAATTGTAAAAGGGTGCTCCTCTTTCCTTTTGCTGTTACGTACGCTCATCCGCTATAGTTAATTTTATACATGGAAACTACTCAAGCACTGTAATTGAAATACGTGCCCAACAAACAATACGAGGCTCACATTTTCATTGTACAAGACTGAAACATGACCTGAAATTTAATTGTTAATCTATTTTAATAAGTAATCTGGATGTGAAAACGTACATCTCATATATTTGATTCTATTTAAATTTGTTTCACATGCGCATGCATGTGCATACATATGTTTGTGCATATATGGAGTGGAAATGCATAAAAACAGCAAAACTGACATATGGGAATCATTGCAAAGTTGTCCATGTTGTTTTTAATATAAATTGCTCAGTGGAACTGTAAATTTGTGGAAAAATGTTGTGCACATAGCATAACACAACGCTCGTATGTATATATAGAATATTCTGCTGTAAAGATATGTATATTTGTATCTGTATTCTAGTTTGTCACATTTTGTATTTTTATTTCAGAGTATACGAATAGCAGAAAACTGTCCCGTATAAATTAAAATGTCCAAAGTTAGTTCGTAGTATGGGCATCGCTTCTGTGTTAGTACTCTCCTTGTAATACGAACTGCTCTTTTTTTGTTGACCGTAGTGTTTATCTTTAGACCAATTTGTCTCTGGTTATTAACGTTTGCCTTGTTCTCGCAATTGCGTCTCGCTCCAAGCTAAATTATGTACGTATATATGTATGTGTACATAGGGCTTGGACCAAAATTACGACCAATAAAAAATAATTAATTTTCTACGGAAGCTGATAAAAATATGTCAAGCGGAAAATATTATGAGTCGGTGACATTTTCTCCCCCTGTTTTCTTTTGTAAGTATCTGATTACATGAAAGAAAGATAATATATTGGCACGATAACCACAGTATATGGTAATTATTCACACTTTTTTTAAGACCACCACCAATTTGTAATATATCCAGAGACAAACACTTGTCTTTCACAAGCTATAAATTAATTTCCACCAATTTGTAGTTTCGAAAGATTATGTTGCAAAGTGTAACGCACGATATCTCTGTGTCTGATAAAATAAAAGGGTAAAGTATAGGGGAAGGTTGCCGAATATCGGATACTCTTTTTCTAATTACTAAAAAATTTATGTTTTTGGGATTTATTGCACTTATTTTAAATAAAAACATAATTTGAAGTGTTTTACGAAATATTTAATACATTGGTTATAATAGTTCTTCATTTACTGTTATTTTTAATTTTTTGGTAATATTCGGTACTTTCCCTCTTTTTCAAAATGGAGTCCTAATATGGGATGGGGAAATAAATCAAGGAAAACTACAATTTCATGTAAGATTACAAAAGAAAAATTGTATTTACATACACATAATATTAACATAATATGGAATAATTATTGATATGTGAGTATAAATGTAGGTATACAAAAAACAACTCATTAAAAAAAATTGAGTATCAAGTGTGGTTTTAAAGGTGTTTTTGACAAAAATCGCACGTGAATGTTTTCCATTCCTTTTGGTCAGCTCCAGAGTAAAGTTCATGTGTCCACCGAAGACATTTGATACATCGTATCCACTGCTCTCCACACTTATCCTCCTTGTAAGGTTGGCAACAGTAAACACACTCCTCATCCGCACTGTCTTCATCGTCGGTTGATACCAAGAGAATGTCTGAATCTTCGTCAGAGGTTTCATCCTGGGTTCCTACATCAAATATTTTACGCTTTGTAGCTTTTTTAAATGGTAGTTGTTGTTCGCAAGAAGGTATTGTTCGTTTCCTTTTTATTGGCTTATATTCTTCAGTCTGTTTTCCTTTCATCCTCTTTTCACCTTTACTTTTTGCTTTTTTCTTTTCTTGTAGCTTGTTGAATTTCTTTTTCTAGGTTATTTTTGTAAGGGGAACTGGTGATTATTGCTGATTTCTCAGCAGGTCGTCCTCTCTTGGGCTTTGAGGTAACTTCAGGTAGTTTTGGTGGTGGTTTTAGGACAAATGGTGAAACGATTTTTTTCTTTTACATGTCCTCCTCTAGCGTCTTGGTGGTAGCTGTAACGGGCTCTGGAAAAGCATTTGGTGCATTAGAGGTGGAGGCAATTGGTCCTTGAAAATCAACAGGCGATTCAGCTTCTTGTGGTTGGCCTAAATCTAAAAGAGGCTCAGGTTGATGTTCTTCTACATCTATGAAATCAGATTCCAGAAATTTGTTCCTATCAAATGATAAAATAGCGCATTTACTCAAACCTTTTGAAGCAATTTGAAGGGTAGCACACTTAGAATAAGCTTTACCCATCAGTTCTCCGATTTGATAACAGGTTACAGACCTGTAAGGATTGTTAGATAGCCATGTCTCAACTTCGTGAGAATAATAAGCTTTGAATGGGCTCATGAAAGAAACGTCCATCGGTTGAAGTTTGTGTAATGTATGGGGTGGCAAACAAACAATGATCACACCATTCTCCCTGGCTTTAACAATAACATCAATGTTTCTAATATGTGTCCCATGTCCATTTAATATTAAAACTACAGGATCCATTGGGGTTGGTTTGACATAATCAATGAAATGTTGGATCCAGTCAGTAAAAATATGAGCTTGTATCCATCCAGATTGGTGGCACCTTGCGATTGTTCCCGGGGGACAACCGTTTAAGAGTTCGGGCTTCATATTCTTCCTGGGAAATACAATAAGGGAAGGCACAAAAATTCCCGATGGGCTCATACACGTTACAATTGTCATGAGGGCACCTCTTTCTTGTGAAGATAAGGTTCCGATTTGCTTTTTTCCTTTGACAGCTAGGACCTTGGAACGCCGAGACTGAACAACAGAGATGCCTGTTTCATCTACGTTGAACACTTTGTTCGGTTTCATATTAATCTTCTTTAATTCAGGTTCAAGTAAATCGTAAAACATATTTACATTTAATTTGGTGAAGCCCTTCGCTCTTGCAAGTGCCATTGATTGTGGTTTCCGCAAAGAAAGAGTAGGATTTCTCTTTAAAAGATTTCTAAGCCATTTTTTTCCAGCTGCCCCTTTGCTCTGGGCAAAAGGGTGTTCCATATTATTATTGACAACCAACTGAAAAGCTAGTTGCTTAATATCACGAAGAGTAACTATATAAAACCGTTCCTCCATCTTTATGCAATATTGCAGTAATTCTCTTTCTAGCTCTTCTCCCAACACGCTCTTTCTACCCAGTCTTGTGTTTATTAGCTCATTAACATCTTTTTCTTTGTTATTAACGTAGTTCTCAAGTATTGATCTAGGTACCCCGTAGGTTTTAGATGCCTTCAAATATCCCATTCTTTTCTCTTTTACTGCAGCTACTGCAAGTTTCATCGATTCTGTGTCCCATTTTTTTCTCTTTCTCTCTTGGTTAGGCATCTAAAAATAATAATTATAGGTATGCGTTAAAAAATTACTGAGCCTATTAGCGGATATCCGATAATAGGAGTCCCGCGCCATCCCATATTAGGAGCACCCATGTTGTTGAGATCGGCATGGCATAACCAAAAAACTACTCAACATAATCTAAATAACCAAGTCTAATATGAAACTAACCTCCTTCCTTTATATAACCCTATAATATTAGTTTTCATGCTTTACCTTAAGAGGTGTTTAGTCGCCGGAACAGCAAGGTCATCGAAATATTTCTAAATCACCAAAACACTTAAAATATTTTCACGTACAAAGATTTCGTTAGAACGAGCCCTCGACTGCACTGTGGGATGGCGGAAGTGGGGGCTAGTATTTGGAAATATTGCCGCTAGATTACAGCACGCGGCAGACCAGGAAGTTCGGTATCCGATATTAGGTGCCTATCTGATATTCGGCAACCTTCCCCTATTATAAGGGTATTTATGATTTATGCCTCCCTAGATAATCCATAATTGAAGAAGTTTTACTAAATAAAATATTTGTGGACAGTCCAAAAATTTGCCTTTGAATATGCAACCGTTCTAGAGGCGAAAATTCCTCAGACTTGGATTACTAACAAGATGGTTGGAATCGATTGCTTTAAAGCATTCATCACAAGACAACCTACTCTTAACATCAGAAAACCAGAACCACTGGGCAACCAGTTGTCATAAATTAAATGTGTCAGTGTTTCTTCAAAACTCGATTACTTGTCAGAATCATCACCATTTTGGCCCAAGTGATATATGGAATGTTGACGAAACTAGTGTCATGACCGTGCAGAGACCTGACCATATCGTTGCTAGAAGAGGAGTTAAGCAAGTAGGCTCTATAAATATCAGCAGAGCGTGGGGGTTTGGTTAAAATGGCGTTAGGAGTTTCGGCACTTGGAAATTCTATTCATACGTTCTTTATGTTTCCACGAGTGCATTTCCGATCACATCTCCCTCTGTGTACGCCTGTTAAAAATGCATTTGCAGCATCAAAACAGAAGTCAAGCTAAAAAACCTAACAAACAATCTCTGAGCTCTCTGAGTTTACAAAAAAAGTGACCAAAACAGTGCATCAAGCCCTAACAATAATGCTGATGAGGAAGACAGCAGGGAAAATTGGGCAAAGTGCACAAAGTGTGGCATGTGGGATCATAATAAATGTGGATTAAAGTTTATAATAATAATAATAATAATAAACTTTTTATTGAAAATGTAATTTTAAATTGATTAACATTACGTATGTCCTTCAACTCCAATGGCAGTCTGTTATATATGAGCTCAATAGCATATGGTGGTGATTTCTCAAAGCAAGCAGTTCTATGCTAGTCAGTACGCAGCAAATGGGCCTGTCGGGTCAGGTATGTATGACCACCACAGCTATACCTGCCGAAGTTAGCCCTCGCATACCGAACACATTGGTAAATATACACACCTGGCACTGTCAAGATACCCTCCTCCACAAAAACTGGTCTGCAAAACTCGTCAAACATTAGGTTAAAAATTAAGCGTATTATTCGCGTCTGTCGAACAAAAACACACCTAGCTCTAGAGATATTACCCCACATAGCAGTATTATAAGAGGGAAGAGAATATACCAGAGCATTATACACACTCATTATGGATTCAAGATGGTGGTCAGACTTTAGTTGAAAATGTCATAGTAAGCGCTGTTTAGTTTCACACACACAAAATAGATATGATTACTCCAAGTTAACTGTTCATCAATATAATTAACATAACCCTAAGAGTTTTATATTGTGAACCATACCCAACACATCACCATTCGGAAAAGCAAACCCGTGATTCACAACTCTGCGTTTATAAAACTTCTTAATCAATACTCCTACTGAGTAAAAAGTTATTTGCGACTCACCTTGGAAGAAGAGAGTCTTCATCACGAGAGACCACGAGCATAGAAGTCTCGTCAGCGAAGACCGCCAGCTCATCCGGACTACAAATTCCGGCAAAGAAAAGTACTAACGTTGTTATATATAATAAGAATAATATATAAATTGTGATTATGTGGACTACTCCTCTCCTACTATGAGAAATTTGAAGCAATCTACCACTCCGTAGAAAAAATTTACAATTACTACAACTGAAATTACCTGTTTCTTTTTATGTGTAACACTGTTTATAATATACAGTAATACAGGTTTTTAAATTCATAAATGTCAAGAGCAAAACTCATATTATAATTTTCTGCTTAGACACTGAAAATTATTTATGTAATATGGTAAAATTTAATTCTAAACATTTATCCATGGGTGAACCCGCGTCCTCCCGATCTCTAGTCAGGTCCGCTTAGGTTTGCGCTATCGCGGGTATATGAGTTTTAATAGTACTGTAACAGATGCGTATATGTATTGTCGGCAGTACGAATGATGTACTAAATTTTAAATAATTTTAAAATTAGTTTTTCGTAGTGTTGAAAATTCATATTATAATTTTCTGCCTCAGCACTAATAATTATTTATTTAAATAGGTAATGTTTTAATTTCAAGAATTTATGTACTAATTTTTAAATTACTTAAAATTTAGTACATACGTCGGACTTAGACATACATATAGTCGGATTCAAGAAAGATGATCCCTGCGTCATTTTTTAATATCGTATGATTCTAATCAATACTTCACCATCATGATAAGTACTGTAAACTATAAAATGAACATGGAAATTATAATGATGACATCCTACGTTTTTCGGTTAGATTGATCGATCTAATTTTAGGTTATGTATAATTAGATAACTAAGTTAGATAATCGCCTTTATCGTTTATTAAAAATATGTAATATAAACTCAATAGTCTTTTAATGTACTAAATTTAACATATGCCAAAATACAAATGATAATAGAACTTTATTGAGAAATAACGTGGGTACAAAACAAACAATAAATACAATTTATTTACATCAAATAAATGTGATCGAAATTGTATACATGTTTTACATGAAATGAAGTTACATCCTATAAATATAAGAGGTGGATTTTACTCCTACCTTCAATGCATCTGCTACTCGCTAAAAGATATTCATTAGAATTTGTAAAATGTTAAATCTCACAATGTTTACCTGTTGTACAGATGTAAGGGATATTAGAGGACCACCATTAACCTTCTCTTGCTCGAAATATTCTAATAAATTTAAAACGAGTCCTTGAGCTTGTGACCGTAATGTTTTACCGCGTCGTGACATTCTGGTTTAATAAAGATTGAAACAACAAACAAATTGTGAAACGAAATCAAATGATCAAACTACTAGAAATGTCAAAGCGTTAATGTCAAAGCCAAAACGCTAAACGGAAGTGTATGAAATAATACAACGCATGCAATCACTCCGTCTTTGTCTTGCTCAAATAAATTCTATGAAACGTATGTCGTGCTTGCATCGCACTGAAAACACATGCATTCGCTTATGCTATCCTTGTTATACAAGTTGATACTATTTCTTATTCGGATATAGACATAATTCTTTGATAGAATTATATAGTAGTGACGCAGGGATCATCTTTCTTGAATCCGAGTCGTATACATCGTATATACATATAGATTGATTCCCTATGCCTAATTATTATAGACCGGACGCTAGAGGCTGATGACACATCGCCCATGGGCGCACTATTGAAATTTTCTATTTTTAAAGAGTTTTAATTTTCTTTATATAATTTTGTAAACTATCGAAATTCTCTGCATAAAAACTAGTAGCTTGAAACCATGTTCCCCATCTAGTTATTACTGGCGAGGGAGGCAGTGACAAAGATGGAAGTTTTTCCCTGTAAAGCGCTACTCTCGATGTCGTTTTTCTGAAAACTTTTTTGAAAGCGGATAAAAGTCTATATCAACTTCCGGATAGGTGTCTCTGATATATTCACAGATTCTGTGGAGAGTATGCGCTACACAAGTAATATGCAGTATATAAGATATGTTTCTTTAATAGTCTGCCTATTTTTAACATATATACGGCATTGTCACTAACAAATAAAAGTATTTTTTCCCTGTACCTATCGTCCGAATGAAGCATTTTGTGCAAATTCTCGTCAATTATTTTAGCTACTGTTTCCGCATCAACTGTATTTATAACTTTAGATGCTATTTCATATGCGTTATATGGAATAGTTGGATGTAGTACACCAGCTACAACATTTACCACTAATCGTCCTAATATATCGACAGCTTCGTCTATACTTATCCACAGCTACTGATTTCAAAGATGTCTTCTAATGCATTCTACTGTTTTCGTGAAGCACTTAGAAACAGAATATTTGCGTATGGTGGATTCATCAGGAACATTTCGACCAGTATATTTTTGAAGAAATGTTTTGAAAGTGGGATTGTCAAGTTTCTTTAATGGGATATTAGCCGTCATTAAAGCTTCACAGAGTTCTTCGTTAAAATTGTCAGCTCTCAACGGGTCCAATTTCTGTGTATGTTTTAGCGAAGCTAAGTGACGTACGTGCGCTTTTTTTACATTCTGTAACGATATTTTACAGACTTTGTAATAAATTTTGGAATCATTGACAATGGACATACAATCAGTATGATCCTTAATCTAACTCGCCATTGTTTCACGATGACATTCTCGACGTTCTTTAAGGTCATAGTAACATAAACAATGTTCTAGATATAAATAAATGATAACTAAAAATGTATGCGTATGTTATTGATACTTAACGAAATCCAATGCACACTTACGTCCAGATAATTGGGAGAAGTAGACTCAATGAAACGAAACGAAACTAACTCGCCCGTACTTTATTTATCTTACGAAATATATGGTAAATATAATAAATTTTAAGAATCCCTCACGCTTCTACCTACGCCGATGAAGAAAGAAATTTACAAGTAAAACACAATTATTTTCTGTCGTTTTCGGGACAACAACAGATATTGCAGTTCACCATATGAATAGTGCTATTCAGTAAGTGCGTGTTTTTTACATTATTTCTTTGCTCCGTCGTAATTTAAACCTCGTATGTCCGGTCCATACTAATTATATTTGACACAATCGGTATATCTGTTATTTGATATAATAATAATAATAATAGGCTTTATTTGATATTATTCAGTACGATTAAAAGACTCGAACTCGTACACCCGCGGTGGCGCAAAGGTATGCACGAGAGGACGGAGGTTCGAATCTCACCCGTGATATCTAGGCAACATAATCACGTAACCCTTTATTGAGTTGGTGTTTTGGCTATTTCCATCTTTTACTAGATTTTGAATGTCTGACGTTTCGGCAGATATTCTTCATTAATCATCAGGGCAGCCTTGGGAAGAGCTGTTTCATGCCAAACTCATATCTGAATTTTTAATTTTGCGAGTGTATTCCCAATTTCTTAGTTCCAGCTGTTCAAGCGTACTAACCACTAAGCTATTGGAGGCTCATCTTAGCCTAGCTTAGTGATTAGTACACACACGTATTGTGTTATGCAAACTTGTGTTAGGTTGACACTGTTTGCATGAGCAAAAAATAATATGTAATCTAAATTGGAAAGTTTATTTGTTTACATTTCAAATTTGCACCGTTCATGTGCATTTACCACTAAGCTCTTGGAGATTCTTCCAATACCTTAGTGTTTAGTATGATTGAACAGTGAAAATATATTTCAGATAAGACGGTTCTACCCTTATAGCTATCACTAAGAAATTGAGGAAGCACTTGTGAAATTAAAAATTCAGATATGAGTTTGGTAAGAAACATCCCTTCATAAGGCTACTCTGAAAATGTCAGAAGAATATCTGCCGAAACGTCAGAGATTTAAAATACAATAAACGATGGAAATAGCTCGAACATCAACTCAAATTACACTCCATCGTCAACAATCACACGTCTTGATCTATATAAGCTTATGTTAGGTTGCCCCTTTTTTAACATTTAGACTCTCATTGCCACAAACAAAAAATAATATGTAATCTAAATTCAAACGTTTATTTGTACATGTTTCAAAATATAAACAACTAATGTGAATATTATATACATTGGTTCAATATTTCGCAAAAAATAATGCAAACAAACCATCCGCTTTATAGCATCCGATGCGGAAAGTTAATTAATAATCGACAAGTAAATAATTGGTTCGATACATGGCGTGGTGGTGGCTAATAAAAATTCGATATCGCGTTTTCAAACTCCGGAAGGTACCGATATATAGGTTTGAATGTAGTATCTAAATATCAAGGGACAAAGCTTCGGTATATGTGAAGGTTTACTCTCAGAATGGCATAAATTATGCCAAGTTATAAGCTTTCATTAATCTACGGCAAGTTACGTGAAACCGTAGCACAATTTCGCGCTTAAATTAGCCATTGAATCCATAAACAAGATCGCTACTGCTCACACACCAAATAGGAAATCAATTTGAACAAGAGCGAATAGCGGACGCCGCGCTACCATCATTTGTTTCGAGAGATATTCTCGGTAAATAAAGTTAATAGAGGAGAAGGTTAGTGTAGTAAGCGTTTTTCTTAGGTTAATAATTCAATCTGCGTCGTTAGTAGTATGTACCTACATCAATTTGAACTGTTTGCGTAATGTATCGTTTCAATATTTTAAGCAAATTTCAATTCACGGATAGTCTGTTTTTGCAAACTGGGGTATAAACGTTAAATCGATTCTGCTATATGTATATTTATTGATTAGAAGTAATATTGTAAAGGTATAGTAAATATTGCCTTGAGACTGTAATGTGAACACAATAACACAAGTTGCGGTTGGAACTATAAGTTTTTTCGAGTATTATCGTGTTTCAGTAGTTGAAATCTGATATCTTTCTCTCCATGCTTCCAGATGCCTCGAAGTTAAAGTATTACAACTAATTGTTCTCTATTTTGATTATGTAGGTTTTATTTTTTAACATCTCCTTTTTGTAATAACTTTTTTTATACTCGTGACGACATCTTTTTTTCAGCTACGTTGTTGTTCTTTATGGAAATCTGCATTATTCACGTTTACTTTCTGTAATTCTTATTTTCGCCGTTGAATTGAACAGGTGTGAATAGTTTCATAAAATCAAAAGTAATTGCAGTGCTGTATATGCTTACATTACATTTACACAGATCTTGCATCCAACCCCCTGCACTCGCTTACACCCGTCTCAAAAGCTGACTACACATATATAATCCGACCTCCTAGAAACCACTGAAGTTTGTCGCCCTTGTCTTGTGTATGAAAGTGATTGCACCCTGTATAAATGTCAAACGACCTTGAAATGCAAAACTGAATCTCCACAAGAAAATACGTGGACTTTTGGGACAGTATCCGCATAGCCTATCGACAATACAATTTTTCCCGGGGTTTCCAGAGAGCTATGTAAATTTGAAATGATTTTTCTCAATTTATTTTTTTCATGAGTCTTGTGTCTAAACTTCTAAAGATTGATTATTTAATTTGCTGATTTATTTGAAGTGGGGTTGCGTCCATTGTTGACAAACATAATCGTGTGTATTCTTCGAACCATCCCGTTTCCGCACAAATGCGGCCTGGAGTTTAAGAACTGATTGAGATTATTAGGTAGGGCATACGAGAGGTAGACAAGGTAAAAGATTAATGAGGCAATTTTGAGAAAGCGCCAATCTTTACCATTTCGTTAATAAGTGGGCAGCAAAAGGTCAACTTGACTCTTTTACATGTAAGATACTTAGTGTTCGGCACTACCGAATGTTATGCTAATAATAGCCTAGTGACAGTGATTAAGATCAGATTAACATAAAATTTCCAGAAGCTTAATATCTTTCAGATACACCAAGATGATTTTATAGAAAATAGGTCCACTTGAGTAGCTATTGTCGATGAGTTGGAAATGTGGCGGGTGCTTTTGATGATGGAGAGGAGGCGATGATATCCCTTTCAGATCGGGGGAAGGCATTTGACTGCAAAGAACATTACATTTTCTGGTCTATGTAAATGAAGTTTCTTGCAACATTTCTAAAGCAAAAGTGATGACGCGACTCTTCTGCTGAAAGATAAAAACGTAACAGGGTGGAGTCAGAAATGGGTGACGCCATTGCGGACGCTGGAGAATGTTTTAATAGTAATGGACTAAAATTAAGCATTGGTAAAACTCAAAAACTATGTCTTGCCACCGAAAGAGGTATGAATCCAGAACAAGAGGCTTGTTTCCTGGGCCTTAGTGTTACTGCTTACCTGGGATGGGATTGAAAAATTGTCATATCAAGAAAACAATTGGCGTCGGCCGTGTATCCCGTGCGGCGAATAATGTATGACGCGGTCAGTGCAGCATACTTTGCAGAATTTTTCGGGATTCTGGCGTGAGGTTCGTCGCCTGTGGCTGGGGCCATATTTCGTCTTCAGACGCAAGCGGTACGGATACTGAGAAAAGAATCCTTATGTAGAACTTTATCTGGCTTCTTCTTCTTCTTCTTCTTATAGAGGCTATTAAGTCAGGCCTTAGGCCTTTTACTTTTAATTTTATCTGTATTAATCTTAATGTGGGTTGGTGGCAGTGAACTCGTTCAGAGGATTCTTACGGAAAAGGGCCTAGGTGAGGGAGAGCTTAGATTTTCTGTGCGGCAAGTAGATTTTTGGATCGTATAACATTTCTGCTGTGAGTTTTATGCTGTCGTTGCTGTCGATGGAGTCATAAATTTTCGGAAGAGATCCTCGATGAATTCTGGGATAGAGGGGTGTTAGTCTCGTTGTGTATTTGCGAGTTTCTTACATACCAGGGGGCTTTCAGGACCATACTGAGGGAAATATTTTGAAATATTTGTATTGATTTTATTTGAGTCGGGGCTGCGTGTTTCCAGATTTGTGATTCATAGGTTAGCGTGGGTCTTAGGATTTGTTTGTAAATTCTTAATTCTAGTTTCGGATCGAGGGTAATGGCAGCCCAGGAGTGGCCAGAGGCTGACCCTGCCCATTTTTGTCTTTTTTAAGGTGGTTTCAAGGTGATATGAGTACGTGAGTCTTCTGTCCAGGTTGATCCCTAAGTACTTGACGCGTGGTAGCCAAGGTATTTCTACATGGTCGATGTAGATATTTCCTCGAAACGGCTTTATTTTCCTACGGAAGATGATGGCTTGGGTCTTATCTCCGTTTATTTCTATTCGCCAGGTATGGCACCAGGTTATGAGTTTATCGATGGCAGTTTGTAGAGTTGAGATAGTAGTGGTAGGATTAATTTATCAGGAAAACATAATATTTTAACGTTGCTAGGTGTTTTAATTCTGGTTTGCTTGCTATATGTTCATCAAAGTGATTGTGGATAGAAACACACCGACACACATAACTCCCAGACTGGACACCGTGGCGACGGCCTTACTCCGGTCTATCGTTTGAAAAGGAGTCATATGGCTACCAACTATCACACTGTGAAGTTCTATAATAAGCTCCCAAAGAAATAAGAAGTAAAAATTATAAACTCTTCAAATGCCATGTTAGACAGATGTTACTGGAAAATTCCTTTTATTCCATATAAGAAAGTGTTTGTGTTTTAGTATTATTGTTTTTACACTTGTAATTGATATATGAATATATTTTAACAATTGTACATTGTGACAAATAAATTATCTATCTACCCATATATCACAATAGAGAAACAAACAAACAATGAAGTGAACGTTTTAGATATAACATTAATTCGAGAACGTAATAAAATTGATTTTGATTAATGCAGCGAGATTTCTGAATATATATGTGTGCATTATTAATAACGTTGAGTGCCATTTAAAATACTCTACAATTGCATGTAAAATTTATTATATCAATTATATCTATACGAATTAGATTTTATGCCGACACAATCGTCATTCTGAAATTCACTGTCAACATGTTCAGTGTGACAACATCGAAAAAAGATTTTTATACGCATAAGTAAATTAATTTCGACATACGTGTTTGGTAAAATATCCATTAAAATTTTCAATAACGCTAATGGAAAAGTATCGTTGATGTACTCGTTGATCCCTAAATTAAATTCACATCTGGGAAAATGTGGGAAAACAATAGCAAATGGAAAAACTCTAAAACGAAAAATAACACTGATGACGGCTTTCGATTTTAATGTTCAACCGAACTTTGTTTTCTTCGTTTAAAAAGCCTTAATTACGTTTTGTTTACAAAATATGCGTCTGTATTTAGAAAATCGTGAGACATATTTAAATTATTATATCGCAATATGAAACACCACTGATATTTTTAGGCGTCTTTATTTTGATTTACGTATACAAAAATACGTGTTTTATAACACATAACATAAGCACGTAAAAATATTAACATGTGATATAAATACGAGTACTGCAACAATGAACATGTGGAAATGAGTGATATATTATTAAAAATGTACAAGTGGCTAAATTTGTTGCTTTTAGAAAATCGCTCCGCAGTTTTAACTCCTTTTGTCCTTTTTCTTTTGGGAACTGGGACATGTTCATTACTCAATAAATTGTCACTTTCTATTTCATGTATTCATAAAACTTAAAGTTAACGTTCTAATTCTAATTATTATTATTACAAACACAGAGATAAGCACCTTCTCTTGCCGAATAGTTTTTAGTTTATTTGTCTTAAATTTCAAAGAAATGTGGACATTGTTAGTAACAATAATAATACAATACAATATACAAAATAGTATGTAATACAGTAAAATAAAAAAGAAGGAAACAAAAACAACATGTTAAAATTTGTGAGCCACTGTAGCTACCTCAGTAAAAGCTTATCAGTGAGAAATACTCACCCAGAACTAATTTCTTATTATCTATTTGAGTTTGTCAATTTTAGTAGTATAGAACTTATTTATATTATAACGAGCCATTCTCAGTTGTAAATCTTCAAATACTGGAAAAGAACAACCCTTTGTAGCCTAGGTAGGGCGTTCATGGTGGAACAAGGTATGAGTGCCTAGTACCTTTTGTTCCATAAATATGTGACTGTTCATACTTTTTAAAAATATATAAATAATTTAATCTCACAAACTTTGCCCACTCCACCCGTAAAAAGTATGCATTGAAATTATTTCGTATTCCTTGAACAAGTCCCGAACCGACTCCCTGGGTCTCAACCGGACTACGGCTCTTAAACCCGCTTTCTGTAACATCAGCAATCGTCCGACATTCACCGTATGGCCACAGAAAATAATTCCGTATTCCAATCTCCACTGCACACTCGCGTAATACGATTTGGGGCCGCTGTAATACCCACATTTTCTGCAACAACTTTGGGGCAAGATAGTCGAAGTGGACCACCCATGACAATTCGGAATCGACACGTAACCCTAGGAAAGGCAGTCACCTAGTCCGTAAATAAGACCATCAAGCCAGCCACTCACTGCGACAGATCATTTATGTAGAGTAGGAACAGCAGTGGACCCTGTATACAGGCTGTCCCAGAAATAAAAAGACGGAGTAGCAGGTATGTAAAATTCTTCCATGCGGATCTTATCCCTCTACCATCCCGGTCGCAACCACTCATAAATTGCACCGCGGAATCCAATCCTCTGCAACTTTGCCAAAAGAACTTTTTGGTGCACACTATCAAAAGCCCATGAAAGGTCCATGAAGACACCAATCGTTGCCTCCCGATCATTCAGTCCATGAATTATTTCCTCGAGTAACTGAAATATAGCACGATTAATTGATCTACCCTTCGTAAAACCATTTTGAAATTTGTGCAATATTCAAGTTGGACGATAATTCTAAAACTCCGATCTTTCACCTCTTTTGTAGATTGGTTTTATAATAGGTAGTGTACTTTAAATCACTGACACAACATGAACGACATATTTATTAAATCTACAAGAGGCTTCGCCAAGTTTTCACAGCATGCCCTTGTAGTGAGTGACGCGGGTATTCTGCCTCAGTAGTTTTCAGATCCATAATACATTTTTCACTTCCAGTTCGTCCGTGAGAAATATAGTAAAGTGTAGTTGGGACATAACCATAAGAGACAATCCGACGTTACTTGGCAACTTTCATAGTCCATTAATCATAGTAAAACTGTCAACAGAAAATATACTTTTGGAAACACTTACGATTATGGCGACATTCTAGCGTTAGGCCAAACTAATCCATATCTAACTATATTTCAATAAGTTGCTTATATGTAAAGGGCGGAATATATGCACGTCAATTCAGTTAAAATATGTGCATATATATGCATCGTTTTTCTCTGAAATATGCAACAATATGCATTTATTTGTCAAGATATGCAATTATATGCCTTGAATATAACATGGAAAAATGGAAATAAAGAAACGCCGACTCTTACAAAAATTATTTATTTTAAGTAAAATTAAAAGAAAAACATAATAGGTACAATTTTCAACCTGAAATAGTATAAAATGCATTTATAATGATATATTTTTCAAAATTTTCCAATAAAAATGTTTGCCTTCTGTCTGTAAAAATATGTTTGTACAAAGAAAAAGTTCTTTCAACATCTACCGATGTGATCTGGCAATATTTTAATTTGGGTAGTAAGTTATAAGGCCAAGGTATTACTTCGTTGGATGGTTTACTATCAAAAATATTTTTGACTTCCATTAAATACTTAAAGCCTTCATTCTTTCCCACAATAACTTCGAGTTTCCTTCTTACTTGATTTCCTACATCACCGGGAACTTTTTTGCATTTGTCGGAAAAAGTTTCAACAATATTAATTGATTCTCTTAAACTTATATTCCTACTTTCTAACCAAGTTATTATATCTGGTACAAAACTAAAATTAACCTTAATAAAAACAAGTTCCTTAGCTAAATTTACATTTTTGAATAATGCTTGACTTTGCACTACACACTGCGAATTGTCTTCTAAATCTAAAACTATGTCTTTAATGGCTTCAAAATGGCCTGCTTAGAATATCGCGGCCTTAATCCATGTTCCCCATCGAGTAATTACGGGCTCTGGAGGTAAACAAACTCCTGGCAGGCAATTTCTCTCTATAGATCTGCACTCTTAGAGGTGCTTTCAAAAACACTTTCTTTACATTTGAAATTAATTTGTTCACCAAGGGATATGCTGTTCTAATAATTTCTGCAACTCTGTTTATCCCGTGTAAAAGACAAGTGACATGTACCATATTGGGATAAAATATTTTTAAGTTTTGGCCTACTTTAACCATATACGGCGCTGCGTCAGACAAAAACACTAAAAACTTCTCTACTGGAACTGGATTTGGTAAAAAAAAATTTGATAGAGACTGCTGAATAAATCGAGTTACTGTCTCATTATTTGTTTTGTCTAACTGTTTAGAAGATATTAAATATGGTTTCCCTGGCTCATTTTCTTGAAGCCCTCCAATCATAAGATGTGCGATATATCGACCACATGAGTCTGTGCTTTCATCAACAATAATATAAAAATGTTCATCGCCCAGTGTAACTTTAATTTCTCCCATTACGGTTTCGTATACTACTTGCACATTCTTCTTTCTACGTGTGGATTCGTCAGGGATGTTTTGATTACAATATTTTTGCAAAAAATCTCTGAATTGTGTATTTTGCATAAGTCTTGATGAAACACCTCCTTTTCACTCTTTGGTTTAACATTTTGAAATGCGGTTTGCACACACTGCTGAACAGGCACTGATTTATTTTTCTGCAACTTAGCTTTATGCATAGCTGTTTTCAAGTGTTGATCAATTTGGAACTTCTTTTCACAAACAATGATTTTGGCACAAACTTTGCAAAACACTTTATCCCCACTAAACTCCAACTCAGGAAAATTTTTAATCCACGAAGCGGCTTTCGGCATTTTAGGCGTTTGAAATAAAATATTTTCGAAATCACTCTTTTCACACTGGAATCTATCGACAAACTAAACTATACAATATAAATATAAAAGAATAGACCACATCTGCTCTCCATTAGGCAAGCTGATTACTTGGAAATTCCTAAACACCCAATAAATGCCGGCAATAAACCATATAATAATAAAAACTATACAATATAAATATAAAAGAATAGACCACATCTGCTCTCCATTAGGCAAGCTGATTACTTGGAAATTCCTAAACAGGGTCGCACTTAATCTTTTCATAAAACGAAAAACATAAAAATATGCACACAAATTTTATTTTTGCCGAAATATGCAATTTTTTGTGAAATTTGTTAAAATATGCAAAATATGCAAATATATGCACTTTGCATATATTCCGCCCTTTACTTATATGTCTTGTTCTTTTATTTGTAATATTGTTATTAATAAAAGAATAATTAAGTAATAACACAAAATCAAAAATTTACACAAAACTTTTAAATACATACGAACAAAAAAGCTCCTAACTTATTGCATTCAATACTTGTAACACATTGTGATAAGATATTGCTGAATGTACATTTTGGTGTTCAAACGTAGTCAAAGAGATCACGTTCTCTTTTATTTTATATATTATTTTCAACATTTGTTGAATTTTTGAATATTTCACCAAAACGTTTCCCACACACTATTCTGTTTGTAACTCTACTAAGTCTGAGAGTTTATTTTAATCACGAAGTCTATAAACCGATTCCCTGTTATGTACAATACATTTTATGCTTAACTTTGCGCATTTTCAAAAATTAAAACAAAATTTCCTTCTAATAATTATGTATATAGACACTGTATATATAGCGTACCAAATGTGAATTAGTCTTGATCATAATTTTTGAATGGCATTAAAAACACATAATCACAACTAATTATTTTATAAATCAAGATTCCATGAACGAACGAAATTACCGATTGAGTATATTTAATAGTATTACATTATTCTTTAGTATTAGAGCTCGAGTTGTTAAGGCTAAATTCTTCAAGTATTGTTGTGACTATTTTATTAGACTGGTTATGTTTACTATTTATAAGGTTTTTATTATTTATTTCTTCAATAGTTATTTTTTATAAGGAGTAATATATAGTAGGATATATTAAATTGATTAGTTTTATTGTACTTGCTTCTATATTTGTGATATCAGTAATATTATTGATTAATTGTTAGGCTTAACTTAATTAGTATTTTATTAAGATGAGATAGGCAAGCCTTTTATTGTGTAGTAATTTATTATCCAAATATTAAGTCTTATAATGCAGGATTTGGCCTGACGTTCGGGCATGGATTGTATCGCAAGTGTCTCTTATGTTTTATATGGGTTCCTAAGTCCTAATTTAATTAATGATCTGTAGTAAACAGCCAAACAATATGTCTACAACAAGATCGCAGAAATAACACTACTGTCAAAATGGACAAAAATGTTAGTCCCTCTCTGAAATAAACGATTCAGTTGAGAAAGATAAAATTTGTTCAATATACGTTTTATTCATGTGCTGTGTTCTATTTCAGTAACTACTGAGGTAATATTATCAATAAAGTTATTTTACATATGCGTTTCTCTCATTTATTAGTGCTTAGTACTTTGTGGTTACTAATCTTTCTCTTAATGTATTAAATTTCTTCACCGTGTTGACCTATATTCGAGTTATTTCTAGCATAATGCGGAGTATAATGACAACAATAGCTTTAGATGGTATATTATTAACTGGAGAATTACTTACATACATTAACTGCACAATATGTTGGTGTTCTTTATAACTTGTTTGTATTACGGATGCATTGTCAACACCATTCTACTACGAATCGTTATGTTAACACTACCGTAAAGTAAATTTGTCTGGAAGTTTGTATTTATTGTTCTCAGAATAGACCGAGTTTCCCAGATAATTTATGATTTCTGCATATACACCGAAAATTCACTTCATATTTGGTGTAGTATTAGCCTTATCGCAAAGTCTGTGTAACAAAAGGTTTGTTCGAACCTCCAGTTCTGAACAGTTCCGGAACCGTTCTAGAATTAGTAGTTCTGATAATAATGCGCATGTCCGGCCAAATACTGGTTCTAGAACGGTTCGAAATCCTGAAGGTTCGAACAGTTTTAAAATTAGAATTTTAGGGAAACTTACTACCAACATTAGTAATAGTAATATTAAAAAAACACCAAACTTATTGGAAGAAATATCAATCGTAATGAACATTAAATAGCTAATGCATCTAATTACCAAAATTGGGACATGATTTAAAAAGTAATGAAAAAGTTGTTTATATGAAATACGTTTTTCTAAATTTTGTAATGGATAATTCTGCATTTTTTATATAAGCAATATATTTATATATTACAAAACACCAAACTGGTGGACAAATATCAATCGTAATCAACATTTAAATGTTACATCTCAAAATTACGACAGGATTTTAAAAATAATGAAGAAGTTGTTCAGAAGTTCAAAATTTTGTAATGGATATTTCTGATAAACCGGGTAAATAAAACAAGGATTTTTAATACAAGCTGTTATTAATAATTGGCACGTGCATCAAATGCACACACACATTAATAAATATGTATTACATAACTATAAAATCAACAATCATGATGAATTTAAACAAATATATTACAATACATTTTCAATTGTTCAAAGCCAAATCCTCTTCTTTTTTTTAATCTGTGAAGTAGTACACTCTTTCAATCCATTTTGGAGAATTGAAGCCTTTTTGGTAATTTGAATTGCAATACCTACATGATTTGGTACTTACATCAATCAAACTCTGAACGTTTCGTGTCACAAGTCTGGGAGTCACATTAACTTGCAATTTATTATAATTTTCATGACGTAGCAGGCTGGTACAAACACATACATATAATAGATTGTTCGGATATCTAATATGTTGATATCACAAATTCCCTTTATTTTTCTTAAGTCTCTACTAAGTTTAGTTTACATAATATTAAATACTATTTTGTCTAAGTTTAACAAATATGTCAGTTTCTCTACGAATATATGATAATTATAAATTCACTTTTCACATGTTCGCAAGTTCCTATAATTGTACCATTACATTCACTTCATTCTTAGTGGAAGAATCACTTGCTAGACTCAAGAACATGGTAGTCAATGAAGTAATTTCTAAAACAATAAACCACCATTTGAAGAAATTAATGTTTAGTCACATACTTATAGCTGTTTACTTTGGCTATTACAAAATTGATATAATGGGTGTGAATAAAACCTGTAAAAAAAATTAAAAATAGTTTTGATGAACCTAATCACACCAATACTCTAATAATATCACAAAATAAAATAAAAAACAAATAGGTACTTGAACGATAACTTAAAAACTAACCTACAACAACTCCAAACTCTAAAGTTCAACATAAATACGATAAATATAACCAGAAAAGTGCGAAAGCTGATACGAATATACGAATGACAATTACGCATGCTCCGGATTTTTCAGAATTTCAAATACTAGCCCATCATCGAGAACTGTTAGAACCGTTCCGAACGGTTCTTGAATTACTAGTTCTGAAAGACCGAACACCGAACTATCAGTTCTCAGAATTTGCAGTTCCAGAACTGCATGGTCCGAACAGTCTTTTTCTTAAATGACATGCGCACTAGTTCTAGAACCGTTCAGAACTGCAGGTTCGAACAAACCTAAAGTAAATCTCTAAATAATATTTCTGATATCTTAAAATTATACAGCAGGCTTTCGTATGATTTTCACCTATTCAGAATTATTCATTGATACGAATGAAAATTAGATGTTTTTACACCTACTATCAGATTGATATAGCAATCATTACTTGAGCCGTTCAATTCCAGAATTTTATTTTAATAATACGTGAAAGAAATACATTGACATAAAATTTCTGGAACTTTTTCTTTATTGATTCTGTCTGATCATTATGTCAGGATATAGAAGTGCTGTAATTGCCAAAATCAATTTTTTTATACACAATATATTCTCTATCACCATAACATTTATCGATCCTTCAATTATTATAGGAGTCGACTTACGTTATTGGCAATACGAATTATATTTAAAAAATGGAATGTAAAACAATAATCTTAAAAAGTTATTTGAACTTATATCGTTACGTGTTTCGTTTTATATTTTTTGATATAAGTTTCTTGATATTTTAGTTATTGTCATGTTGACCTTCCATTAGTTTCTTAATTTATTTGTCTGTCGGTTAGGTAGATGGAACGTATAAACTTTATCTTTTGTAAATGAGAATGCAATAGCTGTAATATTCTTTAAGGTAAATATAATAATAATAAATAAAATGGCACCGCCCTTTACTATTTCCCTTTGTCATAGGCCATGCCATAAGAAGATGCGAAGATATAGCAATAAGCAAATGGAAGATGAAAGATATAACACAGCAAGTACTCTTATTCGTTGACGATAACTACAACAAAACGTAGAATTTTATCAAAAAAATACACTCGGCCAAATACGCATGGAAGTAACCAATGGAAAAAGTAAAACATCGTTTTACTTTTTCACAATCCCCAAAGAAAAAATGAGATGTGCGCACTACACGACTTTCTTATACACATGTGCTTTTCGAAATGTGTATACAAAAGTTGTTCCAAATTCAGTTTTTATTTCTGTATCTTAATACATTAAACATCTGAGTAAAAGTGTTACTTTTGGATCAAGTTTTGAAATTTTTTTTTAAACAGAGATTATCTCAAATCCAGCTCAAGGTACTTTTATTTTTATAAATCTCTATAGAATGCATGATTTGAGAAATATTTGAAAAAACTCCTATTCGTTAAGAATAAAAGTAAAGTAAAAATTCCGATTCGAATTTTGAAATTTTTTTTATACAAAAATTATTCCAAATGCAGCTCTTTCTCTTAATAAATCTGTATGGCAAAATTTGCGAGATATCTGCAAAAAAACTGCTTTTTAATAAGAGTAGGAGTATTACTTCCGGTCCAAATTTTAAAATTTCTTTCATAAAAGAATTGTTCCAAATCTAGATTTAAATACCTTTGTACTTATAATGAATCATATAGAATGGATAATTTGCGAGTTATTCACAAAAACTGCTATTAGATGATGGTTTGGTGACGGTATTGGTTCTCCTTGATTACTCTAAAGCGTTTGACACTAGGTTTGTTTTTGTTTCGCTAAGAACGATTCCAGAACAGTTCACGTCATGCGCAGAAATATGTTAAGTGTTCGGGTTTCCGGAACTGTTCTGGAACTAAAAATTTCGTGTTTTGGTTTCTGATTGTCAGTTCTGGAATCGTTCTAGAACTGTAGAACTAATTCGGGATAAAGGCATCGAATCGTTCGGAACCGTTCCCAGACCGTTCCGAACGGTGTACTATGACGCATACAGTTCTGCGCAGTAACAGAACTGTGTTAGAACCGTTCGTAATATTAAACCCGAACAAACCTACTATCAACCATTCCCTACTGCTGGCCATCCTGCGCTTTATTTCTTTCGACCAAGTTTCTATAAACTTTTTCCATTCTTATTTGAATGGTCGCATGCAACAGGTGCGCGTTGGTGGTGTTGTGTCAGATCGGCTGTCTGTCGCATCTGGTGTTCCTCAGGGTAGTATCTTAGGGCCGCTATTATTCGCAATTTACAGCTCTAATATAACCAAATGTTTAAGATATTGCAAGTTTCAGTTGTACGCCGATGACACTCAGCTTTTTTATTCATTTCATCCCTCGGATGTTGTCTCTGCCGTCGCCAGTGTTAATTCTGATCTTCAATCGCCTGTTGCAGAATCTGATCGTCACTCTCAAAGGGTCCAGAATGCTTGCTTGAGATTTATATATGGCTTACGTCGGTTTGATCGAGTTTCTCATGCACTGAAATGGGCTCATTGGCTCAATATGAGTAGTAGAATTTCTTTGCACTCGATAATCTTCTTCCATAAAATTATTTCCTCAAAGAAACCCAGTTATTTATACCGTAAGTTTCAATTTCGAACGGATGTGCATAGTGTCAATGTTAGGAGCAGAGGCCTTTTGACGACCCCACAGCATCAACTGGATTGTTTTAAAAGATCATTTCGATATAATATTGCGAAGTTACATAACCCTGTTCCATCATCTCTTAAAGTGTTGTCTGTTTCGTCTTTCTGTGCTGAAATAAGGAAGTACTTTTTTTCTTTCATTAATGTGTGAAAGCTTTGTCAGTTGCTGGACATGTATGTGTATATGTATTGTCAATTATTACTGCGCTATATTGTTAATTGTTAATTGTTATATGCTGTTTAGTATACCATTTTCGATCTTGTATATTATGTATTATGTCTTCATTTTCATTGTATGTTCTGTATGTGTTGCGTTGTGTCTGGCTCAAGAGGAGGAGCAGTTGTGTGTTTACTCATTCGACTGATCTTGAGCCTATTAGTTCACATATTTATATTATTTATTTATATTATAGTTTTGTGTTCTGTTTTCCTATTTTCTTTTCTTTGATGTTTGTATGTACTGTGTATTTGTATTTTGTTATATGAGCTAATAAAACACTATTATTATTATTATTATTATTATTATTATTATTATTATAAAAGTAAAACATTATTTCCAGTTCGAATTTTGAAATTTTTTATTATCAAAAATTGCTCCAATTCGGGGTCTAAATACTTGTATTCCTGATAAATCTGTATAAAATGCATACTTTGCGATCCGGTAGGAATTTCGAGAAACTTTAATTATAAAATCTTTCTAAAAATCATATATTAGTACATTTGTGTTCTTTAGAAATACATGATACTAGTCAATTTTGAGGTAAACTATCACTTCCGGTCAACCGAGTTTACTGAATATCTAAATACGAGGGCGTATTTTTATGTTATCTACCTAGCCATGAAAAAAAGCACATAAGAGAACAAGAAAAAACCCATTTTTCTACATAACTCCCTTCAACACTAATACACTTATTCCAACTTTTTTTCAGTTGCCCCATACCCTCAGAAAAAAATTGCTTCGGTAACCCAGGAAAATATTCTTCAACAGTTTCTTTGAGTTCTTCATCAGAAGCAAAACGCTTTCCTCTGAGATGCTTTTTTAATTTTTGAATAAGAAGAAGTCTGACGGACCTAGGTCGCGGCTATAAGGTGGATGCCTTAACTATATAAACCCACAGTCATTGATTATCTGCTGAACTTTGTTTGCCTTATGAACCCGACAATTGTCGTGCAGCAACAAGTTTCTTTGTGGATAAGAATGCGGGCGTTTTTCCTCCAGAGCAGTTTTTAAATTTTTAATTGTGTTTCCATAGGCCTCTCCATTTATGGTAGACCCTCTCGGCATATATTCAATAAGCAAAACTCCTTCAGCATCCCAGGAAACAGTTGTCATCAGTTTTTTTCCAGAAAATTGTGTCTTGGCCTTTTTGGTGGTGGAGAGCCCTTATGAACCCACTGCATGGATTCTTGTTTAGTACGAGGGTCCCAGTAATATACCCAAGTCTCATCCCCGGTAATAATTCGAGATAAAAATGTTTTGTCCCTTTCCAACTTGACCAAATTTTCTTGAGAAACTTCTTTTCTGCACAGTTTTTGTTCAGGTGTAAGCAATCTGGGTATCCATACCCAAATCATCATGCAAAATTTTGAGAACACTTGTTTCGGATATACAGACTTCATTGTCAATGACAGAGATCTTTACAGGCCGATCTTTCAGTACCAAATTTTCGACTTTTCGCACAATGTTTTCAGTTCGAGCTTCAACGGGTCGTCCGGACTTTGCGTCATCATTGATTGACTCTCGGCCCCATCGAAAGAGTTTAGACCAATATTTTACTTGGAAATAAGATTATGTATCTTCCCCATATACAGCAACCATTCTTTCATGAATTGCTTTTGGACCATTGCCTTCCTTTGTCAGGAACTTTATTACGCTGCGATGTTC
This sequence comes from Amphimallon solstitiale, assembly GCA_963170755.1. Lineage (NCBI taxonomy): Eukaryota > Metazoa > Arthropoda > Insecta > Coleoptera > Scarabaeidae > Amphimallon > Amphimallon solstitiale. Next base: position 67,772,430 of record OY720679.1, on the reverse strand, counting down.
AACTTTAGTTTCACTCATTTTATCGAGAAATGAACCGTCTCAAATCTCTATACACAGCATAAACTAATCACAACTTAGCACATCTACTTCTAACAGTGACAGCAATTTTTCAATAATGTGTTTGACACCGTCACTTTTTTGTTTCATGGCTAGGTAGATAACATAAAAATAGGTTTGGTATTGATAACTTTCACTTTTTCGCAGCTATTGTAGTCACACAGAGAGAGATAAACAAACAATCAGACATACAAAGAGAGACATATTTACAAAAACCACATTTTCTGATTGCGGGACAAAACCTGTATATATGCAAAAATCTCGAGGTCGAACACTTTCATCATCACACTCTGTTTCTGTTTTACTTCCTTATACCTACTATACGTATGAGAAAGTAAAACAGAAATAAAATTAAAATCAAAGGACAAGAGTTAAAATAGGTCACACGTTTTAAATACCTATGTACAGTCATAGAAAAGACGAGAAAAACAGACGAAGAAATAAAACAGTGATGGTGAAGCTGGGAGACTATAACACCTTCAAAAGAACATTACATATAAATAAAACACAAGTATATCAGACACTGGTCAGGCCACTGAATCTCGCACGCAAAACGGAAGAAAAGTAGAATAATAGATACTGATAGGAGAAGAGTAAAAAGAATTACAAGAGGAGATATAGTAAGCAATAATTTAGTATTGACCTAATTAAAGAAAAAGTTTATAGCTTTGGCTTTGTCTGGGTCACGTACATTGGAGAGATGAAAATAAATTAGTAAAAAAGTCTATAATACCAGAGTATACGAAAAGAACATACTAGAGGCGTTTTCGGAAATTAAACCCGGGCATTGGGGTTACAACACGGTTAGCCAAAATACGTTAATTCAGTCGGGTAAAAACAACCGTGTTCGTAAAACCGAAAAAGTAACCGGGTTCGACAACCCGGTTCAATTTTCATAACCCTGGTAGTGTAGGTTATTTTACTCCCTCTCCTGATATAACCTACCAAAGCGTTAATGTCAATACACAAAACTTTTATTTTTTTTATAGCAAACAAATTTTAAAAAAGCCATAATAAATTGTATTTTGCGACAACTACTTTATAGTTTTGAATGCAAACTGCCTTATTATTCCTCCTTGCGTTGAATTTTACACAGATTATAGAGTATCATCGTCAGATTCAAGTACAAACAAACTTGCTAATAAAACTATTTTATGAATATCTGGAGTTGGAGTATTCACTGTGGTATTCCTTTCTTATTTCATTTTACTGGTACAGAATCTAAGCTACGAATATAGGTTATGTTTATGTTACGTTACTATACAGGAGGGTTATTCTCATGAGGATAGCGATATCGCTATCCATCAAGGCCAGTTTATGACGTCAATAACGACATCGGTACGAGGTATTCTGCAGAGAGCGATGTCGCCATGATTCTTTTTGACGTCATAACTATTTAGCGAGACTAAAAATGGGGTCGCTATAATTTATCGATATCGCTATGATATGCTTATAAGTTCATTATTGTTATTGTTTTACCGACTTGCTTTTTTTTAGTTGACATTTGATATAGTATAAAAGTTTAAAATAAAATTAATTTCAAATTTCCTGTTTATTATTTGTCCGACAATTGCAGCCTTCTATGGGCAATATCTAGCCATCCACTTGTTGGAAAGAGAAGAAAGAAAAAGAGAAATTCGCAGGCTATGGATACAAAGGCAAGGATTAAGGGACACTTTGAAACCCTTTTCAATAACAGGCAAGGAGTTCATAGAAATTTCCGTTTGACAAAAGCAGTAGCAAGAGATTTGATTAATAATATTGATATCATATTTAATCAAACGCATGTTGCTACACTTCTCGACAAATAAAATGGGACACATCTTATTACGATTTTAGCTTAATTTTATTTGTGTGAGTATGTCTTTTACTAAAACAATTAATGTTATGAAATGCCTTGCATATATTACAAATGTCAAATATATTCACTTATAATACCATGAGTAGTCAAAGTTATGTCGATTATTTTTGTGGTGGTTACACGAATGTCTTTCATGATTGCATTTAAATACTACGAGTGCGGAGCACGAGTAGTATTCGCAATTATGAAAGACATGAGTGTAAAGCACCACAAAAATAGTAGACTCAACTTTGACTACGAATCGTATTCGAGAGACTATTCAATGAACCAAATCAATTTTTCATATTAAAATGACTCAAAATTTAGTTACACATGATTACGTTTCCATGTCAACAAAAAAAACATTTATGTTTGTCATTAAAATTTTTGGAATCGTGTTCCTATTTAGTTCGTTTCGTTGAATAAAAACTGGTGTTTCTAAATAATGGGAACTGAGAAAAGATTTGGCACGAAATCTGAAGACGAAATCGATGCTGAAATTTGCGAAAATATCCCTTGGAACACGAAGAAATCCAAAGATTCAGTATGGAGACAATTTAGTACATTTTTAACAGCAAAAGGCTATAAACTGGATCAATCTACTTCTCCTGTGGACTTAAATGTCATTTTAAAGTCGTGGGCATGTAATATGAAGAAAAAAGATGGGTCCGATTATAAAGAAGGCGTCATCAAGCACATGTGGAACGTGACGGCGAAAATGGTTCAAGAAATGTTCTTCAATAAGTGGAAAATAAACGTAAACCCGTTTTCTGATGCAATATTAAGTCAGCACGTGACGCCAGGGATGCTACAAGAAAACTGCAAGCGTGTCCTGAAAAAAGAACCAGCAACGCGGCGGCACTTACAGAACCAGAATACTTAAATATGATACGCATATTAGATGAGAGTACCCCAGACGGTTTACAGAAAAAGTTTTTCTTAATAGCATCTTACGAACTAGCTTGGCGGGGAGGAGAAGGGAGCAACTGTTTCACCTATTACTTCAAGGAGGAACTCGATAACAAGGGAAGAAGAACTGGTAGAATTGAGTATAATCCAGTATTTTCGAAAACTGCGCAGGGGGGAACTAAATCATTGACAGGCAGCAAGTGGTTGATAGAGAATAAAAGCAATACCGATATGTGTCCAGTTAGGTAACCTATTTATATTTAATTTCAAGACGGTATAATTAATATTCTTCTGTTATTTAGATTGTATTATCTACTGAAATCGAAGAGAGGAAAAAATGTGAAAACAGAAAGGATGTTTTTGACACCGAATCCGTTTTGGGATAAAGTTGAGAATGCGGTGTGGTATAAGAACAGTCCAGTTGGTATATGTGAGATCAGTAAATGGGTGAAGTTATTAGCTGAAAAAACTGGATTAGATGTCAAAAGAAGGAAGATATCAAATCATTCGGTACGCTCTTCAACTGTATCATCTCTGGCGAAAGCTGGAGTCGGAGAGCAACAACTGATGAAAATAACGGGACACCAAAATCTGAATTCCATAAAATCGTACTTGCAGCTTGATGATAAGCACCACGAGTCGATTATCACCAAAATGCGAAGAAATTTTACAACAACAAATGTGTCATGTACAACTTCGACATCTGTCAGTAATAGTGACGGTATTAAGCTACAAGAGAAAGGTACTCCCTCGGGTACTCCCAGTGATAGCTCTGTTCCAGAATGTCTGCTGCAGCACTGCAGTAATGTTAGTTTTTCTAATTGTACCTTCAATATTGTTAGTAAATGAGTTACATTAATAAAAACTTTCACTTGTTTAAAATATCCACTTGAATACCTTCTAGGAAGATATAATCGCTGAAATTTCCTGTTGCTATGATACGAAAGTAAATATTTGCTATTTTATTGGTTCATATTTGAACAATGACAGGTGAATTGAATAGTCAACGATATCTGTAATCTTGACTTACAATAATTAAAGAATATGTCCCATTTTATTTGTGGAGGACTGTACATTCATTCCAACATATTTAGCTGTAAGATTTTTATTAGAATCTAAAATAGTAAACAAACCTTTGCAGTTGGATATTCTTTATTCAGTAATATATATATATATATACAGGGTGTTCCTAAATATCATGTACATAAGGAAGGGGGTAACTATTTGGTTTATTTTGTGCCTAAAATTTCATATAAACATAGGTCTGCAAACGCTTCGTTACCAATATGCAGGGTGTTGAAATTTCAAGAATTTTTCACTTTTTACTGTATAGCTCCTGCAGTTTTTGAGATATTTTGTTCAAATTTGGAAGGTAGGTTACGCTATAAGTCCTGCATCATTAGCCATGCCAAATGATTATGTAAATCTACAGGGTAATAATTTTTTCGGGGTCATGCCCTCTTTCCTCACCCTAACCTTTTTTGCGATGCGCCACTGCTAGATTCTAAAATACGCAATAAATTTTCTGTCTTGTTTAGAAACTTTTTGATCTCTTATATTTTTTTCTTATCTCTGACCGTTATCGAGAAAAAAAATAGAAAACAATTTTCTGTAATTCGCCAGAGAAAATTAAATTTTTTAAAGGCTCTGGCTTTATTCAGATAATCACTTGAGTTTATTAATTTGACAATTGACATTAGAAATCGTAACTTGTGTCTGTATAAGTAAAGTTTTAAATTGCAAACTGTAAGGTGTAAAAGTGTTTTAAATACTCGTTATAATTTTGTAAATATGCCAAATTTCACGAATTCTGAAATGGCTGACATGCATTTTATCTACGGCCTTGCGAATGGAAATGCAAGAGAAGCCAGGCGTCTGTACATGGAGCGCTATCCCAATAGAATGATACCCGATCATCGAATATTTTCAAATATTCATAGGAGTCTTGGAGAAACTGGAACTTTTAAAAAGAATACTAATGATGCAGGTAAACCACGTACTGTTAGAACACCACAGATCGAAGAGGCTGTTCTGAATGAAATAGACAGACATCCTCGCACCAGCACCAGAAAAATCAGTGAACATTTAAATATTAGTCATCAAGTGGTTTGGCGTATTCTACGTGTTTCCCTGCTATACCCTTACCACATTCAGAGAGTGCAGGCTCTTCTTCCCCTTTAAGGTTTGATTTCTGCCAATGGTACCTTAATAAGCTAGCAGTAGACCGCATTTTTGATTGTAAAATCCTTTTTACCGATGAAGCGAATTTTTCAAGGACTTCAATTATGAATTTCCACAACAACCACACGTGGGCAGATGAAAATCCACATGAAATTGTAGAAACGCATTTTCAAGAACAGTTCTCATTAAATGTATGGGGTGGTATAATTGGAGATAATTTGATTGGTCCTTGTTTTTTGCCTGGTCGACTTACTGGTCAGTCATACAGGCTGTTTTTGTAGAATGAATTGCCTTTATTACTTGAAGACTTGCCCCTTTTACTTAGAAATCAAATGTGGTATATGCACGATGGCGCCCCATCACATTTTTCTATTTTGGCTCGGGAGTATTTAAATGAAGTATATGAGAATAGGTGGATAGGACGAGGTGGACCTCAGCCATGGCCCCCTAGGTCCCCTGACTTAAATAGTCTAGATTTTTTTTGTGGGGACATCTCAAATCTCTAGTGTATACAACACCTGTGAATACTGTTGATGACTTACGAAATCGAATAATCGATGGATTTGAAACGATAAGAAATACTCCAGGAGTATTTGAGAGAGAGCGAGCATCAATGAGAAGAAGAGCGGACGCCTGTATAAGGGTTGAAGGAGGACACTTTCAACAATTGTTGTAGCATAGTTTCATTGTCATTGTTATTACTTAGGGTTTTTATTGTTATTAGTTATGTTACTTTGTATTGTAATAAAACAATGCTACGAAAACCGGGTCATCCTATTTTTTAACAGGTAGTAGCACCTTAACTCTTAAAATTAATAAACTCAAGTGATTATCTGAATAAACCCAGAGCCTACTAGACCATTTTAAAAAATTTAATTTTCTCTGGCGAATTACAGAAAATTGTTTTCTATTTTTTTTCTCGATAACGGTCAGAGATAAGAAAAAAATACAAGAGATCAAAAAGTTTCTAAACAAGACAGAAAATCTATTGCGTATTTTAGAATCTAGCAGTGGTATATCGCAAAAAAGTTCAGGGTGAGAAAAGAGGGCATGACCCCGAAAAAATTATTACCCTGTAGATTTACATAATCATTTGGCATGGCTAATGATGCAGGCCTTATAGCGTAACCTACCTTCCAAATTTGAACAAAATATCTCAAAAACTGCAGGAGCTATACAGTAAAAAGTGAAAAATTCTTGAAATTTCAACACCCTGCATATTGGTAACGAAGCGTTTACAGACCTATGTTTATATGAAATTTTAGGCACAAAATAAACCAAAGAGTTACCCCCTTCCTTATGTACATGATATTTAGGAACACCCTGTATATAACTTTGCACAGGTTCTATGTACACTATCTTTTCTTGGTCATGGTAGTCACCAAAGACATGTTGACAATAGTTTATTAACAGCTCTTGGCCAAGCATCTTTTGGTAGATGTACTGACATGAACAGTATTAAATGCTCCTCTTGGGCCTGCGCTCTCTCTCTTCTCGTTTTCGTGACATGTTTGAATAATAATACACTTCATACACTCACAAACGTCAAACACACACATCAACACCATAAATGTAAATGTCCTTTTCCCCATAATATTACCACTATTACCAATGTCATGTTCGTAATGCAAACATATTTTAAAAATGTTACTAAAAAGTTAAGTATGTTGTGTAGAATAGGTCGGAGCGACACTCGCTATTTACGTCACGCTTTTGCGATATCATGTGGTATCGCTATTTACTCTCGCTAATGGTGGTATCGAAGCTATTCTCCAGAATAACCCCCCAGGGCCGCAAATTGCGTTCGGAAGTGTTTTAAACAACCCGGTAAAATTTGTGAACCTGTCAGGTAATGTTTAACCGGGTCAGTTAAATGCTATACATTTTCCGAAAACACCTCAGGAAGACCACGACTAAAATGGGAGAAACAGTCGGGCAAGAGGCGGAGAAGCGAGGTATTTAGTATAGCTGACTAGACTAGACGACTGGCGCACGATAGAAATGATTGGAAAATGGGAATACGAGAAAGAACATGACCACTAAATATATAAGTTGTATATAATATTTGTATTTGTATCAGTCCTAAAAAACGGAACTAAACTTTATCATAAATCCCCTTGATGCTAGTTAGTTATATCATTTCGTATTATAAATCAAGAATGAGTTTACTTTTCTACACATAACCCAGTTGCCAAGACAAAAATATGCTAAAGAATATCAAAAAACCATAAATCTATTTGTTAAAGAAGCATTCCAAAGCATGTTGTTTGACTTTTGACTCTTCGGAATTGAGAAAACTAACCTCTTTCAAAATTTTTACTATAACAGAAGATATTGACTGTATAATATTTTGTACGTAGCATGTTGCCTCTTTTCTAAGTGCTGGTTTTGCTGTGGTTTCTATTAATCCTTTGTGAATGCGGAGAGATAAAATTAAAGTTACAACGAGGGCGTTTGATGATAAGGTGAATAATATTCCAGCATTAGAGAATGGACTACTATTACAATTCTAAATTATTGTTACAAGTTTTAATAATATGTATTTTCTATGCCACTACCATATGAATACACTATATATTTATAACCATGTGTGTAATATAGATAATGTAATATGTGCTAACATTCTAACTTGTATCAAAATATTCCTCCCCTTTCTAGTAATGCATGTGGTGTCTTAAACATATATCTTTCCCATTTCTGATTTCTCATTTCATTAATGGTTAAGTAGGTGACGTTCGCCGGCAGTTCTGGCTCTGGCAACCCTCCTTTCACTCACAGGTGTCTTCCATTTTCCGCGAAAGTAAATAATCCCGGTAAATGTGTTTGTCAGAGGAATAATGAATTCAACTGCGTTTGACTTGGGCCGCTTTAATTAGTACACCCGGCTCGGCGAGATCGAGATGAGGGGAGGAAATAATTCTACGAAGAGAATAAATGTTAAGAAGCTTTCTAACTTCCTATATTAAGGGGGAAACGATTACGGGCATTTTGTTATTTATTATTAGAGTTTTAAGGATCTGCATGGGAAATTCGGCTTAGCAGAGTAAGGAAGACGCGGCGCACTGGAATATCCTGAATTTAAAACTAACCGTGGGTGGTATTAAGCTATAGCAATGGAAATACTGAATACCTTAGAGACTGTTAACAATTTCGGTGCAAATGTTATTTAATTTGAAACTTAGGTTTTCGTTAATTACTTTCCTAATTACCTGTTGTAGGGGGTTTATTTAGGCTCTACTTTTCATGGAAGATATTCAAAGTAAGATATTGCGAAGTGCTTACAATATAAAATTGTTTTAAATAGATTACTGATAAGTGGAAATATCGTATAAAAATAATTATAGATCTTTAGTATGAAGAAAAATATGAAGTGCAAATTAATGTTCAAAGATGGTTAAAGGTTCAGGTGGCAGATTTTTAGATAGAAAATATTTCAACTCATGCTCAGGCCTATATAATATATAACATTGTAAAAGATAATTAAACTGAAAAATATTTGCCAATTTAATACTTACATATTAAAAACAAGAAGAATGAGTGTGCTTAAAACCACACGGCAGAAGTGAAAACTTCATCAAGGCGAGGTTAATAATACGAAATACACGCGTATAATATTCAGTAACGCATTAAATAAAACGCATTCGCACATTTATTACATTTACACATGTACACACGCGTATAATATTCAGTAACGTATTAAATAAAACGTAAACCTCAACCATCCCAGTATCTAAAATTTCCTATTCATACGTCAATTTTCAAAAAATTCTTCCGCCATTTTGTTCTTTTTGACACTTTGACTTTGGATTCGTGATCGGCGATCTAAGACACCCCCGTATCTAAAATTTCACATTCATACTTCAATTTTCAAAAAACTCGTCCGCCATTTTGTTTTTTTGTGACATTTTGACTTTAGATTCGTGATCGGCGACCTAAGACACCCCCGTACCTAAAATTTCACATTCATACGCCAATTTTCAAAAAAATCTTCCGCCATTTTGTTTTTTTGACATTTTGACTTTGGAATCGTGATCGGCGACCCCCAAAACCCCCGTATCTAAAATTTCACATCCATACGGCAATTTTCAAAAAACTCGTCCGCCATTTTGTTTTTCTTGACATTTTGACTTTGGATTTGTGATCGGCTACCTAAGACACCCCCGTATCTAAAATTTCACATTCATACGTCAATTTTCAAAAAACTCTTCCGCCATTTCGTTTTTTTTGACATTTTGACTATGGATTGGCGATCGGCGCCCTAAGACACCCCCGTATCTAAAATTTCACTTTCATACGTCAATTTTCAATAATACGAAATACACGCGTATAATATTCAGTAACGTATTAAATAAAACATATACGCACATTTATTACATTTACGCGTGCGGCCATTTCGTTTGGTCGGTTCGGACGTATGTGTATGTATAAATAGACGATATAAATACTCGCTTACGGTCCCGCGCTTGGTCTGATGGTAACGTGTCGTCTTCATACCCGTGCGGCTCGGGATCGAATCTGTTCTGGAACATGAACTTATTTATTCATTTAAATTTCAATTTAACTGAAATTAAATACCTCTACATATATGATATATTTATTTATCTTGTTCCCTTAGCCGACTTTACCCGAACGAGCGTTACACATATCCGAGCGTTACACATATCCGAGCGTTACATATCCGAGCGTTGCAGTCAGTCTTGTTCAGTGCCTACAATCAGCCAATGAGATTTAATGACAATTTTTTCGGTAAAAGTTTTGAAAAGGATTGAAATAAATAATATTTTATTTAAAAAAAAAGTATGGTGAACGACATACTGAATTTATCGTATTGAGGGAGATCCCGATTGGAGATTTATGCGACAAAAATTTGGCTGCTGGCCGCTTTGGTCGACGGCCCCCATAACATCTTGAGAGGTACACCACGATTTGAGATCCTAATAGATCCACAACTTAACTAAGAAATCACCTTCAGTCGGCAGTTCTACTACCTAGTAGAGTTCCCGTTCTTTTTATTAATGTTTAAGTTAAAAATGTTCCCTCCTTTTCTGTTTACATATTATAAAACTTAATGATCAATCTGTAAAATCATAGAGTAAACTTTTTTGTTATATATATGCAAATTGTCCAAATTTTGATCTTTGCTGTCATTTAAACACTACTCATTATGTTTGGCTTTGTTGACAATACGTAATTTCGTTTGTTACTCATTTTTTTTAATACAAATGATTTTGTCGTCCAATAGTAGCCATAATAAACGGCAATTTCCCTTTCTTAGTTTATGCTATAAATTTTTTTTTTTTTGGGAAATTGTCTTTAATTAAGTTCTGTATAACTCCTTCACGTGTAACAATACCAGGATTTTTGTCAAAATATTTCTTTTGTTATATTGTATAAAATAGATTCCATATTTGCATTTTGCCATTGAAGCAGATGTACTAAAATATATATACAAGACCAGCAATTGTTGTTACAGCGATCTGTACAAAATTAAGTTGTGTTGTCTTGCCAAATAAAAAAAAATTAAAACTCACTATTCTATTACTAAAACTAATTTGGTTTATTTACGACATAAATTGAACTTTTATCATATTTCGCATGTTTTGTACAAACTTCTCTATCTCCTTCATCCTTTTTACATCAAGAATTCGCTGTTGACGGACGCTGTGGTAGACGAATTAAATAGGGTGGTATTGTTATCACCATTACGATTCCAAGTACGCTGGAAGAATGGACCGACCACAACACTGTGGCCACTCGCAGTGTTCTGGTCGCCTCCACTTTGTACAATATCTTCACAAATAGTGTACAGGGTGAAGAGACAATTTCTATAATATTTGCATTGCGTTAATTGCGCCCCACAGGAGTTTAGACAGTCTCGGCCATGCTTTAAGACCTTCAGAGACAAAAGTAATGTCAGATAAATAGGTATTTTGGAACTTTATCGACCATGAGCGCCTGAAGTGCGACATTAGTTTTTGTTTCTCCGCATTTGCCATGGAAGTTAGTGCAGCCGTGCTATTAATTATTTATTTTTTTAATTTAATTAACTAAGCGTTTATTGTATTTCTTTCAACACACCCTGTATTTTATATATAGAATTTTATATCTGACTTTTATATTCATTGTATTCCTTTTTGTTTTATTATTAATTAATTATAATTAGATTTTAGGTAAATAGATACAAGCAAACTACAAGAGACCACAACTTCCAAATCGATTAAAATCTGTTTCTTCTTACTTATATGTTATTGATGTTGCCCACGTATTGGCGAAAACACAAGCATTTTAGTTGGCAAGTGTAGTGTATTTCGACTGTATTCATTTTATATTGATCTAAATTATCCCAACTAATTTCATATCATGAAATTGCATCTAGGCATTTTACGTTTATCAGATACCATCAGAATGAATAGTCGAGTAAATAGTTATAAATGTGTCAATTAGTGCAGAATAAAACGTATATATCGTAAAAATACTCGGTAACCACTATTTTTACGGCTTTGTTAGTGCACGCTGTAGGTTCATTTAAAAAAAAAAAGGATTTAATTTCGGCCACAGTTTCTAGTTTATGACGCATTTTATGACACATGTTCACAGAATTGTACAAGCCGCATGGTAAATTGAATATAAAGACGCCGAGTACAATTTTCTGCTAAAATGTCAGCATTTTATGTACAAAGAGGTCCATTACTCTAATTTAATAGTTAATTATGTTTATATATAATATATATTCCTTTAATTTGAATTAACTCAATGTGAATTAGTATTTAGTGCTATTTAAATAGTGTGTTAGGAATATATGAATACGACAATTGTAAAATCCGTGAAGACACAATTTATTAGTGAAGTAATTAGGGTTTTTAAAACTTTTGAAATGAATATATGTAAAATTTTGTTTACTATTTGCGTAAGCTGCAAAGATTCGTAGAATGTAGTAAAATCTTCATATTGGTTTAGCAGATTTATACGCAGTAGGTATTATTTACAATAGTTCCCAAAGGTTGGGTAATATTTTTTTCTGATCTATAAAATTGATATTACGAACGACATTAGTCAGAAATTAATTATTTAATAGTATATTCTGAAATTATTAAATATTAAACTTGTGATAAATAATTGGTAAAATCACTTCGTCCTGTATATAAATAAATATAAAATATGTTCTGTTTGAAAACAGATACTCTAGAAACGATAGCCGACTGATTTAGGTTAAATTTTGCTCTAATGCGTAACCAAATGGATAACTCATAATAATTAATTTAGAGATCCAAACCGCAGCTTCGTGTTGTTCTAGATGTATTAGTTAATTTAAGTACCTCTAACGTCAATTCTACGGTGGTAGTAAATAATATATATTGCCATAACACAATGAGTTACAAGAGAAACGCTCCTAATGCCTCCAAAGACAACACAATATGCTATTATATGGCACAGTAGTTTATTAATATTTGACTAAACGATGTCTCAGTCTGTGATCTAATTAATAATTATTATCATTTTGTACTTCGTTTGAATGTGTTATTTGTTTTCGTCAAATGTTTTAGACTATATTTCTAATATCTAATAATAATAACGTGCATTTACTAAATTAATGATAATTTTACAAATATTTTTTGTGTTTAAATTTCTCATTTCTGATTTACTTCTGGCACAGATTATTTAATTATGTAAACTGAATTATAAAAATTTATATACAGGCAAAATTTGAAACCACTGTCTCCTGATCGCTAGTCAGGTACCTTGCCTCCGGGTTATCGAAGGTGATGAAGGTTTGAATCTTTTAAGAAGTACTGAGTCATATCAAGTAACAGATATTGAGAAAACGATAGTCCCACATATATATACAGGGTTATGATAAAGTAATGCACAAAATTCATAAAATGTACAATGTTCATTTATGAAAAAAATGCAAAAATACGTCAAACAGTTTATTTAATTCCGCGTCTTTTAACATAAGTCAAAAAATAAAACGTCAAATTTGTCAAAGTTATGACGTCATCAATATTTTTTTTAAATATGAAGCTTGGTTTTTTTTTACTTTATTTGAGAAAGCTTGTTTTTCTGCATTAAAAAGAAATAATTGAAGTAGGGGTCACATAAGAAAAAACTGAGAGAATTAATAAAAAACAAAATAAACTTTATTATAGTAATAACATTTAAATTAACTAAACAGTCCATTAAACCAAAACGATTTCTTACAGGAATTGTTCAAACTGTGTCCCGTTCACTATCTGACATAGGCCAAGACGATGGTAGACCTGATTTACAGAGTATTCGATCATCTGCGGGGTTATACGTGTCATTTCATGTCTAATTCGTTTTTTTTTTTAGTTTTTTCTTATGTGACCCCGACTTCAATTATTTCTTTATAATGCAGAAAAACAAGCTTTATCAAATAAAGTAAAAAAAAACCAAGCTTCATATTTAAAAAAAATATTGATGACGTCATAACTTTGACAAATTTGACGTTTTATTTTTTTGACTTATGTTAAAAGACGCGGAATAAAATAAAGTAAAAAAAACCAAGCTTCATATTTAAAAAAAATATTGATGACGTCATAACTTTGACAAATTTGACGTTTTATTTTTCTGACTTATGTTAAAAGACGCGGAATAAAATAAACTGTTTGACGTGTTTTTGCATTTTTTTCAAAAATGAACATTGTACGTTTTATGAATTTTGTGCGTTACTTTATCATAACCCTGTATATTTAGATATGGTAAAATCATTTTCTCAGTATTTGTTCAACATTCTAGTTAAGAATTTCTGCTACATAATTTATAAGGTAAATTTAAATATGAAAATGCACCAATGCGTGGGATTCATATCAAGGGCACGTGTTCAGAATTTTGCTGTTATAGCTATGTATTTTAATAATGAGATATGTATTTTATATATAAATATAGTCATATTATAAACAGAAAGAAATAGTTAATTCAAACATTTAAAATATTTGCAAATATGCTTATTTAAGTTCAATCCCTTTAAATGGAAGTATCAGTACATTTATTTTATTCTGTTCAATAGTTTGACTACTTATTAAGTAGCGTTAATCGTATGTAAAATATTCTGATACTCCTAATGAGTGCCGAATTTGCCTTTATGTTCCAAGTTCTATCAGTTTTCATAAATATCTATGCTTATTAGAACAAATAAATAATGTAAATTAAATTGACATTAAATTGACAAACGAAAACAGATTATAATAAAATCGGAAGTTCGAATCGATTTTTGGGTTTTTATTTATTATATTCAGATATATTAAAGCGGCAATTAATAAGTGAAAAAATATCGGCACCAAAAATGTTTAATGAAATTGAAATAAAATTGAATTTTTACTCTCATGGCATGAAAATGTATATATTATTACATTTGAAATAATGATGATATTAACGTTTGAATATCTGCAAACATGAATATATTTTTAAAATGTTAAATAACATATATCGGAAATTACATCTATTTTTATAAATATAATGCAGATGTTGATTGTTATGTGAAGATTGTGAAGATGACAGAATTCGTAAGAGGACAACCCAATCTTTGAACAAACCCACCAACAGACGTAAAAATAAGTATAGAAACATTTTCATCAAGTTTACGCGCCTTTTGAACATTATATAAAAACTTGCGGGTCTCTATCTCAAACACCACTTTAGTTTGAATTTGTTTATTTGTTTAAAATTTTGTTTATTTATTGTTGTTGGTACATAATTATATTTTAATTTTAAATAAATTGTCGTATTAAAAGTTTAGAGAATTAATAATGTATAATCAAAAAAATAATTATTAAATGTTACTGTAATTATAAATAATTAATAAAGATGGAAAAAATGTATCAAAAAGAAATTAATTGTAAGTAAATATGCAATAGTATTCTTTTTATATTAAAGCAATAAAGAAACATAGAATTTCAATTTCATTCAAACCAACTCAACTCAACTCATAATTATTAATCAAAATCAATTAATTTTACATCTTTTATATTATCGTCTATATGACGTACATATCACCTTTGATGTGTGTAGGTAATATTTGGGTTGAAACGTAATCAGTGGTATTTCAATTAATTTCATGAGTTCTATAAACAAAAGAATATTGTATTGTATTTGAATGATAACAAATATTATTCATAAATAAAATGATTAATTTCAGTACCTATTAAAGTAAATTTAAAATGATTATTTTATTTCAATCGATATATTTCCATTTTATTTTATTGTAAATATTTAATTATTTTTAAGTTGTTGCGTTTGTTATAATCCCTATTTTATATAATATAAGAGACTAATCTTGAAGAAAAGTTCTACCCATGAAAGCATCCAAAGTAATAAGTAAAAAGGATTTATTATATTATTATTATATACACTGTTCAATCTACAATCAAGTAGAACATGTTATAGTATAAGAATATACTAATTATATAAAAGTTAAATTAATTCTTATAGAGAAGGTTATAGCATAAATTATGGCGCCCAACGTGGGACCATATGCCAAATTAATTATAGATGTACTATATCGAGATATCACAGCAATATGTATTTCTTATATACGACAATTCATGACATTTTAGATACAATTTAACCAAAATGAAATTAAGTTACATTTCGAAACACGTACACGAGCAATATATTGTAAGACGAATTTAGGACGTGGAAAGTTTACGTCTATTCATATTTTACGATGTCGTAATTTAAGGAGTTCAGCAACGGAGTAAGTGAAGCGTTAACAACGAAGAAAAACAGGGTTTTTTACTTAGTTTGATTACGCCTTAAACTTTACTATAATATTTACCGATGCTAAGATAATATTGCGTGCCAACTTCGTATGGTTCCCAGATTAATCCCTTATATCTCGTCTTTTCTCTCAGCGTTCCATAGTCAGGTACTTCTTTTTGCTGTCCGGGTCCGTTAGGATCGCCGCTTTTCGCGAAGTTACTGAAGAAATTTAGGACTGCTTCTGCGACACCCATGTCTTGCCTGGAAAAGTTTTGCGGAAAGAAAGGCATACCACCGACGAGAGGCAAACCTAGGATATACGTTATATCTTCACCACGAACACTTCCCAGTCTCTGAAAGCAAAAAGTAAAAAAAAAATAAGTTAAATATATTAAACAAACTTAAGCAGTAATGCATTTATGTATCATCGTGATATGACTTTGGTCAGTTTTTACTCATTTTATAGTTATCGTATTGTTAAATAAAATCATTTTGGATTACGTTTTACTTTATCCTATAAGCATATATTGAGTTAAAGGACACGATTAGTACGTTAGAGCCTTGCTAATTATATTTAAAGAATGTACGAGGTAGGCGCCACAAATTCTCGGCCTGATATAAACTACTCAAAAATGAATAAGGAATTTTACTTTTTTGTATTTTTTAGAAAATATTTGTAGTGTATTATATTAGATACATAATTGTACACAACAATTTAAAATTTTCAAGTATATTTATTCAGAGAAATTGTTAGATTACTAAGAAATGATCAATTATGAAATAAGCAACTTTTTTATCAATAGCTAAAATAAACATTTTTCTGTAACAATTAATTCTAATATCGTGTATAATGGCAACGGACATCTCTCACAGCTGTACATCTACGTGGCATACTCATAATGCAATTATTAATGTGTTCTTGTGACACTCTTCTCCAACATAGCGGTAAAATTTCCCGCAAGTGTTGCACGTTAACTGGGGGTGGATTATGTTCGTTGAGCTATTCTTGAAGTCTGTCCCAAATGTGCTCAATTGGATTCAAGTCGGGAGACGTTGGTGGTAAAGGTAGATGGTTAATATGGAGGTCATTTATTGCTTGCATTACAATTTGTGCACGATGAGGTCGTGCATTATCATCAATAAAAACCATGTTTACATCCACAGCCTCACGAAAGTCGACCACATATTGCTGAATAATGTCATCTCTGTATATGTGTCCATTGACAATGTTTTCAAAGAGATGGAGGTTCGTACGTCCATTCAACTAATGCCCGCCCACACCATGACACCACCGCCGCCAAAAAGCACCACAGCTTTTGTAAACTCGCCTCTATAACGGTCTCCTAGAGTTCGCCAGACCCTTACTCTACGATTATCACTAAATAAGCAGAATCTGGATTCATCAGTGTATAAACCATGCTCCCATTGAAAATTTTCTGCTAGTCGTTGGTTAACCCAAGCTCTTCTAGTCATTCTGTTGGCATTAGTTAATTTTGGGCGTCTCACAGGCCTGCAGCTCTGAAGATCTATTCCCCTCAGACGGTTTCTGATGGTTTGATCCGAAACTCTAACTCCAGTGGCGGCACGTAACTGTGTTTGCAACCATACAGCACTTCTAAACGGATTCATCCTTGTCTGAATTCGTATGTAGCGGTCTTGTCTCTGATTCGTTTTCCTCTCAGATCCACTACCGGGTCTTCTCCTTGCAGATCCTGTCTGTTGGAATCTTGTTAGAGCCCTACTAACAACACTTGGAGACACATTAAAAATTGCGGCAATTTCTGCTCCAGATTTCCCTCGCTGATGCAATAACGCAATTAAATCAAAAGTTTCATTATTTAAATGACGTCTTGGCATCGTGAAAATGTGAAATGACGTTTAAAATGAATAATATTTGTCAAAAAATGCGATTTTTATAATTTTGTATTCTAAATTAATTTAAGGTTAAAATACAAGATTCAATATTTTATCACACAGAAAAGACATTTACCAAATAAAATGTCCACAAACGACTGTGGGCCTTCTAATTTATCTATAGTTTGAGAAAATACGTTAAATTTAATCGAATTAATTTGATCAGTTAAAAAAAGATCTAATTCCCTATTCATTTTTGAGTAGTTTACAGAAAAGAAACTTGGAACAATATAAGAATTTTTATTTTTCAATGTAAGGAATATCGCATTAAGCAGAAACTAAGAAAGATTTATTAGAATTAGTGTTGCAAAATAGTTCATTAAAAATGCTGAATTATTTATGAATTTATATTCACTGCTTGATATTCAATTTTCTAGTATACGTCATCAATGCGAGGTGGAGTTGATTTTTTTATGAAATAACGGACTATACTTTTCATTTAGAAAATTCGGTATATGAATCTATTTGTAAGGATATACACATATATTGCTGAATAAGAAATAAATCAGAACAAAGATATCGTATAAATCTAAACAGCATTAAATTTAAAACAATGCTGTTGTTGTATTAACCATATATATCTTTCATATCTAGACACTATTACTGAAATCAAAGTATGTGCATTTACCCACTTTGTCATTTTTAAAACTATTGTCGAAGCAATATCAACCATGTTTCTTTCTTTTAGTGTGCAAAGGTCCTCATCCTTGATGGGTTGTTTTTCAAAATATTCTGCTTTTGAAATCCCGAGCAAAGTATTTAGCTTTTTTTACAGAAAATGTTCTAATGCTACCACTTAATGTCTAGGAAATAGTAGTATATGTTGCGGCATGTCACATAAAAATTATATACCAACATATGGCAACTGTGGAAAGCATCACCTTTCACCAAAAGCTTATTGTATATATACTTGAGCATTCGATTTTTTACTTGTTGCTCACATTGTATAGTATAAAATTAGCAGACAATTGTGTTAACATTTCATTTGTGTCTCGTTGAGCAAACATTTAAATATTTAATTATACGAAGGAATTATTATTTGCCACTTTCCAACAGTGTAAAATTTTTGGTGGAGGCGCTGGTTCATAGTTTCAAATTTAGTGTTTATATATCTTTTTCATGCTAGGTTGTAGTTTAATCATATTCATTGTATTCAATATATTTTATATATAAATATTTGGTTTATATTGTAATGTTTTCTTTGTATTATTTACAATTATCGAGTTATAATAACACCCAAGTTTAATTTATGTATATATCTAATAAATATATGTATGTGTAACAATGTTCTTCCCCAGTTATTTGCTACATCTTCATAGCGTTTTCGTTATATAGATATTGTTATGAACTCCTCTTTCGGAATTACTAGAAGCGGATTTAGAAAATATGATGTATACAGGGAATGAAGAGTATCGGGATATAATTAGTGGAAATAATACGTTCGTGAAAGTAAATTATTCATTGTTATGTTTAAGTTAGATTTAACATATAAAATGAAGATATGTAATACTCGACACTATTTTAATTCAGAATATATTAGTAAAATAATTAATTTGATATTTCATAACGTGATATGAATGATTAAATTATAAAATGAATTTTACATTACAATAAATAGAATGCAGTGTTTAAATAAATATAGAAATTCTACCTACACACTACTTAGTATTGTGCATTCAGGAATTAGAACGGAAGAGTTATATGACCACTACAGTGGTAAGAAATAAAGCCAACAATGATTCAGTATAAACTAATGTTATACCTTACTGAGTTTGGATGATTTACTTTTAAGGATTTTCACTAGATAATATGACGTCATGTTCATCTAATCATCTCGTATAACTCACGATTCAGCTAAGCCAAGTAAATATTATTTCATCTATAATTTAACTGTTTTGACACTAATTACTTGAATATGACTCGATGCTCACGAATCAACATTTGTAACAAATATTATTTGTGTCTGTAAATTGGAATAGTTTGGAAATTAACCCATTTGTACAAACGTATGTAATTATTTTAACTTTAAACTACAAACGTATGTAATTATTTTTTTCTATTCCGGTGCTATAAAGTTCACTTTACGACACCCGTTTTGGTTGCATAAAGTATTACTTTAGCGCACGCTAATTTTATTTTTTTGAAGTTGGTAACAAAAAAAAATTGAACCAAATCGTATTTAAATGTCAAAATATAAGCCTTTAAAGTAACAAAAATGTGCAATAAAATTGTACAAAGAATAAAAAGCGCACATGCTAAAATTTCACTTACTAATTAGCAATATAAATTGCTAAGCAGAGTTGGATGATAAGTTTTCGGATGCTACTATTGACATTTACTTACCATGTTGAATAGTACAACTGTTATAAAAGTTTGTTTTGATAAATATGTAGAGAGTTTATGGACGAAAGATTTTGTAAATTGTCTTCTGCTATTTTGCGAATCTCTGGGGGCGTACAGTTATTTATTTCGTCCTTTTTGTTGATAATTTGAAATAATTTATTGTATAAATCAGTCTGAATTTTAAACACAATTACATATAGCACCACCGATATTCAAATATTTAAAACGTTCTACTAAAAAGTCAGAGTAACCAACTTCAAAAAAGGCAAAATTTCTAAAATATTCGAACAAAACATGTCTCTTATTTTAAGCTTTTTTGAACTTTTAATAACCGAAATAGAAAAAATAGTATAAAATACATGTTTCATAAGACATTTTGCGCACTTGTTCTTTAGAAAACTCGCCTAGCGGCTCGTTTTCTAAACTTGAACGCGTGCGCAAAAATCGTGTCTTATGAAACTTGTATTTTAATATACTATAATTTTAAACTAATTTATTTGTTTTTAACCCTTGCTCATAGTGCTCGTGCTGTGAAATGGACTGTAATTCAATTCAACCGTTTATTAGTATTAGGCTTTAACTTAATTCTAAGACTACGGCTGCCTTAAGTAATAAATTTAAATATTAAAAAAAATTACCTACGTTATTAACTTGAATTGTTTTCTTTTAAAGCTATTTGGTGGATTGCGATATGTTCATTATAGGGTGAATTATTTTTATTTTATTTAGCGAGAAGTTTAGTTGTTTAGTATGATTCCAGGAAATTCCTTCTGCTTACGAAATAATGCTCTTTTCTTCTAATTCTAAGTATGTAAAAATTATAAGCCTTGCATTTAAGTATATAGTAAACTTTGTTCCTAGTAAAAATTTAATTATTGTTTATAATTTTTTATTTTCCTTTGTGTTTCTGACCAGTTATTTTAAAATATAATAAAAATAATTAATTGTAATACACGTTGAAGTTACTAGATTAACTTATAACTGCAATTTTAGTCTGTTATTCTTTATATTATTATGTACATATTACCTTCATTGTTTTTTAATAGTATGCTGTCAATAGATCCTTAATATTTTAGTTTTGTTACTAATTTTTCGTACTAACATAGGGCAAAATGGCTTTATGTTATGACCAGACATAATTCTTGTTTTGTTATGCGAAAGGTATTTTTAAAAAGTAGTTTACCAATATTGGTAATTCCATTAAACTCAAGAGGCTCATTGAACTTATTTAAGATGTTTAAAACAATATGCTAAAGATCGTAAGGCTGCTAAGCTCTTTCGAGGAGACGGTGTGGGTTAAGGTAATACATACTAATATCCTGGTTTAAGATATCACCTGACGTTATTAAAATTTGGGCCTCGAGAGAGATCTATCTAACCATGAGGAAATTAGGATAATTTAAATAATGTATAGAACCAGTAAAACCGAAGTCCAAAGATGGCTTTAAAAAAAATAATGTTTTATTAAAACCCTATACATTTCAAAACAATTTCAAGAAAATACATATAAAATAAACTCCAAGTCAGGGGCACGTTTTAAAATTATTCTGAAATATACAGAATGATTCGATAAAATGTTGCGCACCAAACTTATGAAAATTTAAATGGAACACCTTTTATATTATGGCATATTTTGATACTATAGACTAAATGAAGGTCACTTACTGTTATATTCCCTATAGCTAATTCAACCTATTTTCGAGATATTTAACTATTTTTGAAAATGTAGATCAAAATTTAAGAGGCATTTCTGTCCTACATATTTGAGCGAATTATTTTAAATTGTATTTATTGTATATTCAAAGCATCAGACTTTAAGATAAGTTGAAGTTGATATCTAAAAATTATACAGGGTTAAATTTTAATTGTTTTTAAAACTGCACTAAAGTTTCCTATACATACCTCCTATAGTTTTTTAGTAATTTTGGATTTTCAATTAAACACTAATTTCTTGCAATTTATTTTTCAAAAGTAGGTTTTGACGGTGTTATTATTACTTTAAACACATACATAATTTACTATTATTACTAAAATATTATATTAGTAACTTAGGATTTTCAATTTCAAACACTAGTTTCTTGCAATTCATTTTTTAAAAGGTTAATGTTTATTAA
This sequence comes from Amphimallon solstitiale, assembly GCA_963170755.1. Taxonomy (NCBI): domain Eukaryota; kingdom Metazoa; phylum Arthropoda; class Insecta; order Coleoptera; family Scarabaeidae; genus Amphimallon; species Amphimallon solstitiale. The sequence goes on along the minus strand of OY720679.1, from coordinate 67,750,353 downwards.
CTTTACGGTATGGTTGGTTTTGTTTCACAATACTTAAAAGGCGTCATACCTAGGTAAATAACAAATACATACTTCATTAAACATATATCAAATTTAAGTAGTAAAAGAAAACTAATGTTTTAACAAGTGTTCGAAATGATATCCATCTGTTTCAATACATAAACGAATTTTCTCTTGAAAGGAATGTTTAATGCTTGTTAAAATACTAAATTATTTCTCTCATATCGTCGGGTGTGTTTGGTGGTGTATCATAGACAATATTTTTGAGATATCCCCATAAGAGAAATCGCGACTCGTTAGGTCTGGAGATCTTGCTGGTTAATTGTGTGGACCGTTTCGTCCTATCCGCCTATTGGGATATTGATTATCCAATTCATTTCTAACATTTACTTGAAAATGCGCACCGTCTAGTTGTAACCACATTTTTTTGACTAGTGGTATATTTTCCAAAAGAGCAGGCAAATTGTTTCTTAAAAATCGAAGACACATGACGCCGTTTAAGTTACCATCAAAAAAGAGCGGACCTATCACTAGCGTTCTAATTATTCAACCCCACACATTGACACACATCTGTGTTGCCTATCGAGAGATCTAAAAAAATGGTGATTTTCGCCACTGTAGTAGTGAAAATTATGTCTATTAACTAATCCTTTAGTGTGGAATGATGACTCGTCCGTACAAAGTACAAAATCCAAGAAATTTTCATCTTTAATAAAATTCTCTAGAACCCATAAACAAAATATTAGTCGATGATCGTAATCTACTTCCAAAAGTGCTTGGTATAATTGAATACGATACGGGGAAAAGTTGTGCCTTTTTATAATTCTTCCGACGCTCCTTCTTCTTATTCCATTGCTTTCACTTATTTTTCGCTGACTTGTATGCGGGTTTTCTACCAGAGATTCGATAACAACAAAATCATTTCCTTCATTTCTCATGATAGGTCTTTGCCGTTTTGGTTTTTGATAACACACACGCCTGTATATTTTTCAACATACACTCTTGTTGCTAGCAAGCAATTTTTGTCACACTCTCCAATTACTAAAATAATATCCACCTTTTCGCTTTGAGAGTAGGTTCTCATTTTAAATAATTAAAAGTATTTGAACGACGTCGAACAGCGATGATGTATTAACTAATATATACTGGAACTGTGAAATAATGTATCTGTTTGAAGTAATCATAACACCGTCAAAGCCTACTTTTGAAAAATAAGTTGCAAGGAATTAATATTTGCAATTGAAAATGCTAAATTACTAAAAAACTAAACTAAACTAGGAAACTCTAATGCAGTTTTAAATGCAATTAAAATTAGAATCTAAATATGGTAATAAATACAAGCTGTTCCATTTAAAACGAGAAAATTATTTGTCGTTAATGTTAATCAAAACAAAAATTTTGTTTTTAAACAACCTGTATAATTTTTAGATATCAACTTTAATTCATCTTAAAGTCTGACGCTTTGAGTAAACAATGAATATGAATTAAAATAATTTGCTCAAATATGTATGTAAGACAGAAATGCCTCTTAAATTTTGATCTACATTTTCCAAAATAGTTAAATATTTCGAAAATAGGTTGAGTTAGCTATAGGGAATATAAAAGTAAGTGATCTTGATTTAACCTATAGTATCAAAATATGCCATAATATACAAGGTGTTCCATTGAAATATTCATAACTTTTGTGTGCAACTTTTTATTGAATCACTCTGTATATTTCAAAATAATTTTAAAACGTGCCCTTAATGAACCTACACAACCTCTGATAAAAAGATTTTTAAAATGTTTAGTCACTTTTCGTTATATAAACCGACGCGACGGGAATATGGTGCCCCATCCTGTATAACCAACCATATGTTGATTAGCTCTGTATCTAAACTTGATCAAAATATCAATATTGGAAAGTTAAAAAGTAATCATGTTCGTATAGGCAAAACTAAAATCGGACTATTAATCGTCAAAACAATAAAACATTCAGAATAAATAACGTTGTAGTTATAATCAACTAACAAGTAAGCAACAAGATAACTTTGGAATTTCAAACCTTTATAATGGCTTACAAATTGTCGTTGCCACAATCACAATTCTAAAGCTATATAATTTATGTCAGATATTAAAATCGTTAGATTATATTTACCGAACAGGAACATAACAATGTGTCTTTAGAAAACAAAAGGAGGTTTCAATTGTCTCCATAGAATTATGGTAAAAGAATTATTTCAATGAAAGGAATTCAACTTTAGCCAATAAGATAAAATACAAACAAAAGAATTAAGATTCACTCATAGCTAAAGATCTGAATTGATTACGATAATTATTTCATTTAAATTTGACAAATTGAATGCTGTCGACATATACTATAAATATTACATTAAAAAGAAGTCTGTATTAGCTCCGTAGCATTGAAAACACTATTAAATTGAAAACAAAGAAAACTTGCATCTGTCAAAGATATTTCACAAATGTAGTAAAAAAAATATATGTTTCCAGATACCACGAGCTTTGAAAATTAAAATGAAGGTACTCACAGGTGTTGGCTAACATGAAAATATTACTTGATTACCGCATCCTTGATATTAGAAATAACCTATCACAACATGCGTGCGCATACCCAAGATTATCTGCATACAAAATAGCGAACCCACTCTAAAAAAATCATAAATAATGAATAGGCCCAAAATCAGTGCCTAAAACAAACATATTAAGTAATTAGAAAATTATTGAGAGAGATACGATCGAAACTATTAAAGGAAAATGCTCATCTGGTCGATCTAATTCAGCGAGAGTATCAAATCTTTTCAATCTTGAATATCGGACAGCAATAATCAATATAGATCTCGACAAAAATTGACCTCTATACAATATTAAAATCCATAAAGCAACCACACTAATTAAAATATGAATCTGTCTCAACTCTGACAAGTGAACGTAAACTATACTGGCCAGAGCACTTCCAATATAAAGGAATTAACGCCAAGCTTCTTCAATATACCAGCAGGGAGAAGCAGGAACAATAATGGCACTTCTCAATCATCTACGTATGCTCCCCAAGCATTAAAACGCATTCGCATGAGTGCGATCACATTAAAACTTAATACAAACTAATCGATTGATAATTAACGAAGTTTGCAGAACATTCAAACAATAAAAGTTTCTAATTTAACACCAAGAATCGTAACGTTTGTAAGATAATTAATTAAGGAAAGCAGAAACCAACTGGAAAACGCACAAAATTTAGAAAGGAAAACCAGTCATTCATTCTCTAACATTATGTTGGCGTGAAGTCTATTAAATAAACGATAAATATATCAATGAAAGTAATAAATAATGATTTGCTCATAAATTAAACAATTATGCCAACTTCTTGACATAAAATTAAAATATAATCCGCAGGGATCTAACTTTGGCTCATTACTATTTAATGTGTCCATCAATGATCTCCTGATGCTTCTTGATTGAAAGACTCTCGTATACGCAGATGACTTAAATTTTTTTAATATCATATCTTCTCCAGCAGATTGTTTACTGCTGCAAAGAAATCTTATAGTGATTAACGAGTGACGCATGAGTAATCGAATTTCCTTAAATGCTGATAAATGTGCAACACTCTCTTTCTATAAATGTTCAAGCATTTAGTCTTTTCAATATGCATTCCCAGAGCACGATTTCTAGAGTTTTACAGTTCAGAAATTTTGGTGTGCTTTTTGATAGTCATCTGCCTTTTGGTCCGCATATTAGCAACTTATGTTCTTCCGCCTCCAAGTCTGTGAGTTTTCTTATACGATCTAGCAGAAAACTTAACAACTTAAATATATTATCCATTTTATTTTATTCTTTTGTACATTCCAAAGTGGAGTATGCGTTTTTAGTTTGGTTTCCGCATTACATATATCAACCTCTTACGTTCGATCGTATACAAAAACGTTTTCTGAAGTATATGTCATTTAAAATGGATTGTACTTACCCATAGTGCGGCATTGTGTTACGACAGCCTATTGGATAGACATAGTTTTACTTCTTTAAGTAAAAGACGGGACGAAACAAGTTGTAACTTATTTCTAAAAATTGTTAACAAAGGCATTGATTCACTGCTATTTTTTCTCAAGTTCATTTCTTAGTGCCCATGTATTCTGCTAGATCAGGTGGTACATTCTACGTACCACAGATTGTACAAATGTTCTGTTAAAATCCCCTCTCTCATATGTATACGAATGCCAACAGTTTCTGTTCTGACCCCTTCAGGAGAAAGTAATTTCTTCTGTGCATTGAATACAATCTAGTTTTTTATTCACTTTATTTTTGTATAATATATTTAAGTTTTCTTATTATTATTTTTATTTTTGAACAGTTTTTCAATTATTGTTAATTTTTGTATTTACCCTGTAATTATATTTTTCTGTTGGGTAATAAAGATTGTTATTATTATTATTATTATTATATGACATCTCTAAATATATTAAGTAAAATTTGTATCTTCAGTAATATGAAAAACGTCATTTTTGTACGGAACAGCATTATTGCAATATCACACAACAATAAATAAATAATATACTTCTGAATGAATATATTAGACTTTTTGAAAACAAACATCAATATTAAGATTTGATTAACCCCACCACAACATTTAAATACTCAATACGCTCTAAAAAATTTTTAGCATTATAAATTAATCATGAGTATAATTAATTGTTTTCACCAACAACCAGTATTCTATATTGTTGCCAATTTTGTATAAAATCTTCCAGAAGAAAGTGTAATTAAAACTGATGTAGGATTTAAATTTAGGAAAGTTATTATAAAATGAGCAGTCTGTTCTATTTTTGACGAACAGAGAATTTTGTGAACTCAAAAAACGATTAACAGATTTTTTTATTATATTCTAATTTAACGGAATCTTTTGCTCTATAATCGAGATCGCCGGGAATGTTATCCTGAGGAAATTGAATAGGAAGTCGAGATCAAAATTCAGGTTCTTAATCTCCGGAGAATATATTATGTATAGATGAAAAGAAAACCCCGATAATGGCTAATAATCATATCTGTTACAGTTTTCAAACTTATGTATGCGCATGTGTATATTATTTTCAAGTGCAGAGTTCTTATATGTATATTTAGATAAATATAAAAGTCGGACAATAAAAAAATAGAAAAAAATCGATTAACAAACAGTAATAATAAGTTTGCTTTATGGAGGCCGTTGGATAAAGAGGAAATACATTTAGCTTAAATTTTAGTAAACTACTATAATATTATTGTTTGGGTATAATATCTTTACAGTAACCCATATACCGTGTGTCTGAAAATAATGGTGAACACTTTGAACATTTGCTAAGTTGAAGTTTTTCCGTTTTATTTTTTGTACTCTCTGATTTAAATATATTTTTCTCTCCCTTTATATTACTTGGTTAATATATTTTCTTATTTATATTTAGGTATAATAATAGGTTCTTTTACTTACTTTCATGTTATAGGCGGGGATGAATTAGGTATCAATTTTTATACCCTTTCGCTATTAATGAGTAAATGATTTGGTTTTATAACTAATGCATTATATTATACTGTGTTTTTCTCGTTTTCCTATAATTAGATGTATATTTGTTTGGTAATAAAGATATATTATTATTGTTGTTATTTTATTTCAATATATAAAAAGACAAGACATGAAATTTAAAAATCGCTAGAGAATTTAAACAAAAAATCTAACGAAACATATGCAATGAATTCAAAAACCGGTGAGAAGATTGAACCTCTTAAAATTAAAACAAAATTATTACTCGCAATAAATAAATAAATTTATATTTAAATTTTCTTATTTTTCTGGATTGTCTTCGTATGACTATATCTTCGACAAGAAAAAAGGTAGCAACTTCCAGTTTTCATCATTCTCTTCAGTTTTTTATGTGCTTCAATATTACGATATTAAAAATATACCGTTCCATTTAAAATTTTAAAGAAAAAAAGTAATATATATAAATTTAGAACAGCGCCCCCTGTTATTTTTTTTGACAACCACATATTTCGTTCTACATATCATTCAATACTTTGAAAAATTATCTATCTAATGACTTCAGAAACATTAAAATCCGTGTAGGCAAACCGAAATTATACCTACTTTTGTATGCAGACATACCTTTATCCACCCTCCCTTTCGTATGGGACTTAGGTTAAAAAGTTTCTAATGAAATTTGTATAAAACGTCTGAAAATATTGCTAGTAAAAATGTAATCTATCTTAATCAAGAATTTAATGAAAAATCATAGAATTTTTAATTGATCTTGAGAATTGCGCTCCCTTGTGATCATTTTGGAAACTTAAAAATATTATTGTTGAAATTCCCGTGGTCCATTTTATTATCAAGATATTTCCCGCCAGGTTGTACGATAAACGGTTGTCGAGATATGGCCGGTGGCCGAGCTTAAACAGACACCCGGTATAGAGAAAAATAAAATTCGATATTTCAATTATGGTCAGCTTTGAAAAAAGTAAATATACATGATATTGTAAAGATAATCTAATAAATTATCTTGATACAGGAAAACGACAACAACAAAATTGTTGTATTTGCAAGAATTACTACATTATTAATTTATCAATAAACATAAATAATCAATTTATAATAATCTCTAATACTAGGGTTAACTGTGAATTTAAGGCTATACGCCCGGCCTCGAAATCGTTTTTCCCATTTCCTAATCGTATTTTTCATGAAAACCTTACCGAATTTACACGTTAATTTAAGAAAAAAATGCCTTTCAATGGATAAATAGTAATTTCTTCGAAATTGTCCAAAGGGCCCTAAATAAAAATAAAAATGTAAGAAATTTCAAAAAACAAGCCTTTATTTAAAATTATGTAGCACTCAACAGCAATACATAAATTTTATTTTTTCTTAATTTTTAAAAATAAGGTCACGAAACGGAAAACAAAATTTTGAAATTTGGGCGAAATTCACTGAAATAAAATAGAGTATGTGGTACGCTCGCACATTGTGTCGAGAGGTAGCTCCGCCTACCATTTCGGGCAGTTTCTACGCAGTTTGTAAAATACTTCTGAGATCGGTGTATGTTAAGAAAGTAATCGTTACTCGGACATTATTTTATCGAAACCGTTGATATTTTCTTTACAATATAGTGTACATATACACTGTCAGCGTCACAATACGTCCTTATACTACGTATCAGAAAGTAAAAGCAATATCTCTTCCCGTCCCTAACGCTATACCTGCTAGAAGCGCATGCTAGGACTCACACGGCTTGCGGGCAGGGAGTATAATTATTATATTTGACTCGCAATAATTTGCTTCTGAAACGATCTAGAAATTTATTTCTTGCACAAAAAATAATTTTGGAATGTTGGCTTTATTTTGTTTCACATATATATGGGTAAATTCTGAAAAATAAGATTAGTTACTCGATAGCTGAAAAATATCTTACACAAATTGGTGATCTACTAAAACTTTTTTTTTTTAATAAAATTTACACACCATAAAGAAAAATCGAAAACACTAGTATCATCTAAATACTTTAGGGTATAACCTTAAAAAAAAAACAGATCCCTAGCTCTCAGCATTGCTGAGATATCACGAGATAAGTATTAATAATTGAAGAAAATGAAAATTTTAAAATTTACACAAAAAACGATTTTACGACCTATTTGCGATTTTGATTTTATTTTCCAACTCAAAATTTGAACCCGGCAGGTGATTTTACATATCCAGCTTCACTTTTTTTGTGTGTTTGAGAAAATATAGATTGTATAATTTAGGGGCGGTTGCTTCCCGATTGCCAAACATGTGGACCAACCGGCGATTATCTGAGACCATAACGCAGCCATAAATTACAGGCAGATTAGATTAGGTGACAAGTTCTTTTCTCTATCTTTTTCCTCAGCATAAGACAGAGCACGCGGACCCTTAAACATTTGTCTTTTATTTACATTTGCACGAAAAGCAGTGGTACGCCCATTTCAAATCGAACTCAGCTTGAAGCGGGCGTCCAGCCTTAACTTCCTTTAATTATAAATAAGTATATCTATGAATATGTATATCAAACAAAGAAGTAACGAAACATATATTTTTTACTTGGAAAATGTACGTGACAAATTGTCGGTAATTTCTTAAGTCATGGGTGTATTTACCTAACGTCATTCAATTGCATTATGCATTATTTAATGAATTATAAATGTAATAAATTCTATTAAAAAACAAATTTATTCACAAAAGTGGGCAGTAACTTGAAAGAAATAATTGAGGAATTAAGGAATAAAATGAGAAAGATATATTTAAAAATGTATGTATTTAATACTAAAAAAAATGAATAGAAAAGAAAATAAACACAGAAATATGTATATGAAAGAAAAGAGTAAGAAAACATATATTTTACTTAGAATGTATACCTGACAAATTGTCGGTAATTTCTTATGTCAAGAGTGTATCTACCTGATGTGATGCAATTATACTATGTATTATTTAATGAATTACAAATGTAATCAAAACTATTAAAAAAACATATTTATTCGCAAAAGTGGTCAGTAACTCGAAAGAAATAATTAATCAGAAATTAATTAAAATTGGAATAAAACCGGAGTTAGATATTTAATAATTATTGAAGGTAAATCTATATTCGAAATAAGAAAAAAGTTTTTGGTACGAGAGTATAGAAATGCAGCTCTCCTACTAGTTTTTTTAGTCTAGTATAGATGACTTGTCAACTTTATATTGTAGACTCTGGATTTATGCAGTTGCTTTTTGAGAATTGGTTTATTTATCGGCTATAAAATTACCACTAACATTTTCAAATTCCGTCAACCAAATCAGCCATAGAACAATGTCTTGTGTTGTTGTATTGAGGGCTTTTAATCTTATGTAACCAGCTTTGATATGGTAATCGTTGAACAGAATTTATAGTCGCTTCAATGCCCCATTTACTCAGGAAAGGTTGCAAATACAACACCTGAACTTTTTTTTGTATATTATCGGAGGCTCCGTGATATTTCTTTCATTCCATTTTCCACAGATATCAGCTTTAGTGGCATGATCCGTAACCCACGTGATAGCTATAGCATTACTCAATTGACTCCTTGGAATTATTTAGGTAGTATAACCTCCAGTAACATTATTAGGATCCCATTCGTAGTTAGGCTTTAAGATTGCAGATATGGCATTCGCTATTTCAAATACTTCCAGCGGAGGTGGATCTACTCTGCCTTCCTCGCTTCCCGTATTCATTGCTCTACCCATTCCTAACATAGCCCGCCGCTGTAGAGCACATATCGCATGTCATATATTTCATTAAGAATGCAAAGACCATACTTATTTTGTTACACCAGAGATACTATTTATGTATTTATTACGATAAGAATTTTAATTAAGTTCTTCTTAAGTAATGTAATTTAAATTGTACGTAGTTTTTGGTAATATAATATATGAATAGGCATATACAGGGTATATCACGCAGATATTTCGTTAGAACAATATAGAAAACTAATAAAAGTTGACATTTGAAATTTCGCAAATATTGGTCTCGCATTACGCTTTTTGGATTTAAAATAGTTTCGAATTTTCGCTTCTTCAGGGTACACCGGAAATCGATATCGACTTCCTTATTTTATTTTTATGGTTGACTCGTATTTCCGACTTAAGGCTAGTTTGTCTTTGCTTCTGAAGTTAGTCATACTTTTGAAGTATTTCGATTTTTGTAAAAAAAATGGTAGCTGCAGGCTATTACTCATAACAAGATCTCTAATAATTGAAAGTATCCACAGATTTAAAATTCTAGTGATTTTGGAAAGTATACTGCTTGAAATACGGTATTATAAACTTTGCAAAATAATACAGGGTGATCAGAAAACAATGTTAAACATTTCATCCAGAAAATATCAATAGCTTGTTATTTTTAAATAGCAACCTAAATTTTTTTCAACTTTATTGGATTCCCTTTTCAAAATTAGGGGCGGTAATTAAAAATTAGGGGCGGTAATTAACTTCCCTATAACAAAACGTCTTAGTTTCAGAGTATTTTTGGAAAATGTATCAATTCCTTTGAAGTTTTATTTTGTATAATCAATTAGGCTATGTAAATTCATGTAAATAAATAAAAACAAATTGCATTAGTATCACCTGTCATTAATAAGTTATTTGCTGGAGTTATTCAGTGTGTTCTTTATCTTTTGTTTCTGAATACTTGAAAATGTCGCGATCTTGATTTAATAACGAAGATTTTTTTGAATCTAATCTAATGATTACATATGCTAAAAGCAATAGAGTAATCGACAGGACATGCCGTGTTTTTGTAGGGAAATATCAAACTCCTACCAAGTGTGTCTTAAGCAATTCCCTAAAAAATTGCATTTCCTTTGGATCATTCTTGCTGAAAACAACCAAAAGAAAACTTGTTGTTGATAGTGAAAATATGGAGGTAAGGGCACTTGCTTACTTTACAACACACCCTAGTAGTTTTCTAAAGAATGCGCAAACTGAAGTAGGTGTATCCAGAATGAGCATACAACGAATTTTGAAAACGAACAAGTGGCATGCCTACAAATTTCATCCTCTTCAACATATTAAAGAAGCCGATTTTGTAACAAGAGCGCAGTATTGTGAGTGGTGTTTAATGAAATCACGAGCATTTTACAGAAAATGTTATATGGACAGAAAGTTTTGTAAAAAAATGGAATATTTAATTGCCATTTTTGGTCAGAAGATAACCCTCGAGTTGTTAGCCAACGACGTTTCCAAGACTCTACTGGGTGTTTCAATGTATTTTGTGCTACTGAACATGACAAAATATTTGCTTTGTATTTTATGAAGAAAATTTAAATAGCGAGCGATTTATTTACATCTTAAGGAACGTCATAAATCTAATTTTAAATACACTGTTGGCAGAAAAAGCTGGTAGTGTATGGTTTGAGATGGATGGTGTACCAGCATATAGTACTAGAGCTGTTGGAAAAGTATGGATCGGTGGATCGGAAATAAGGAACCTTTTTCACCGCGATCACTCGATTTATCGTTCCTAGATTACTTCATATGGGGCTATGTTAAAGATAAAGTATATAGTACACCTGCTACCACCAAAGAAGACATGGTGGCCAGAGTGCGAGGCACGTTCAGTATTCTAGACGGTATAATAATACAACGTGCCACACTACGAACATTTTAAAAAGCATAAGAAAGTGTTAAAGGTGGTGATGTGTGTGAAAACTAATTTAAGATTATTAGAAACTATTATTAAGACTACTTCTTGATATTGTCTAGCTTTTATTTAAATGTTTTAGAACATTATTAAACAATGACTTGGTTTGTCTTTATTTATTTACATGGATTTTCATAACCTAATTGATTATACAAGATAAAACTTCAAAGGAATTGATATATTCTTCACAACAACTCTGAAATTAAGACGTTTAGTTATAGTGAAGTAAATACATACTGCCTCTAATTTTGAACGTGGAATCCAATGAAGATGAAAAAAAAATTAGGTTGCTATTTAAAAATAACAAGATATTGATATTTTCTGCATGAAAAGTTTAATATCGTTTTCTGATCACCCTGTATTATTTTAAAGTTTATAATACCGCATTTGATGCAGACGACTTTCTAAAATAATTAACTGGAATTTTAAATCTGAGCACGCATTTAATTATTGGGGATGTTGTTATGAGTAATAGCCTGCAGCTATCATTTTCTTTTTTACAAAAATGAAGTACTTCGTAAGTGGCTAACTTCAGAGGTAAAGTTTATTAGACAAATTAGCCTTAAAATTAAGTCGGAAATACGAATCGATCATAAAAAAATGAGGTGTGGCCACCACACGAATTTTGAAATTTCATTTATACAAAAAATATTTCAAATCCAACTCTAAATGCTTTTGTATTCTAGACAAATATATACAGAATGCATAATTTACGAAATATTTGCAAAAATCGCTATTCGATAAGAGTAAAAGTGCTACCTCCGGTCCGAATTTTTAAATTTTTTTTATGCAAAAGATATTGAAAATTAAGTTCTAAATACATTTATACTCGTAACGTACCTGTCTAAAATGCATGATTTGCGAAATATTCGCAAAAAACTGATTTTCGATAAGAGTAAAAGACCTACTTTCAGTCCGAATTTTGAAATTTCATGTATACAAAAAATATTGCAAATGTAACTATAAATACTTTTGTACTCTTAATAAATATACAGAGAATGCATAATTTACGACATATTTGCAAAAAATCGCTATTCGGTAAGAGTAAAACTGTTACTTCCGGTCCGAATTTTGAAATTTTTCTTATACAAAAGATATTGAAAAGTATGTTCTAAATACTTTTATACTCGTAATGTACCTGCCTAAAAAGCATGACTTGCGAGATATTCGCAAGAAACTGATTTTCGATAAGAGTAAAAGACCTACTTCCGGTAGGAATTTCGAAAAACTTTTTAAATAAAATTATTCTCAATTTTAATTTTAAGTATATATGAATTCTTTACAAATTTGTTTAAACTTAGTATTTGACGAAATATTGGCAAAATTCGATTTTTTTGCTGAAGTAAACTGCTACTTTCGGTCTACCGATTTTACTGAAAAACTAATCAGATCTCAAGAAGGTTTTTATACACGTAAATACAAAATTTGGAATTGATATCTACTGCGGTTTGACCGCTATCGTGGTCACACACACAGAGACAGACACACAGACACACAGACATTTTTTAAAAACCACTTTTTCGGTATCAGGAGACTTCAAAACGTGGACATCTGCAAAAATCTCGAGGTCGAAAATTTTCATCATCACAATACGTCCTTATACTACGTATAAGAAAGTTAAATGAGTTATTCCATTTAAAATAAGCAAGTGTAACCGGTAGAATCGTAAATTTGAAACTATTTTAAATCCAAAGAGCTTAACACGAAACTAATATTTGCGAAATTTCAAAATCAACTCTTATTAGTTATCTATATTTTTCTAAAGAAATCTCGTCGTGATCTACCCTGTATTTATATAAATTTAACGTTGAATCTATTGGCAATTCCATTTGCCACTTACATAAGAAACGTTATTAGTCAGGTGATACTGAGAGACCTTATACTTAATCGCTATATAGTAGCCAAATGTACGGTATCTAGTTCGTTGATTCAGAGCCATAGCGAGGTAATTCGAAACTTATTGTTTCGTACCGGTGAGATATGACCCGGCGCACGATAGTATTGATCGGACATCGGCCGGGTTCGGGCGGGAAATCGCATCACTCATTGGAAACATGTCCCACTGATGACATTGTAATTTAATACAGTGTTCTATCGTGGTCAAATGGTTATGCATATTGTGGTTCTGATTTAATAGCCATTCTAGGACAAATTGTCATGGTTGTTTACACCGTGTTCATAATGTGTATACCGAATTGTTATCCGAAAATTCGGTATATGGCATATATACATTACTACTAGTCAATTATTTTATATTTGATTATTAACGATTTTTTTAAAACGCGTTCTTCGAAGTTTACAATTGGAATTTGATGGAGAAGAATATATATACCGGGTGTGTGTTTAACCTCGGCCACCGGCCATATCTCAGCAACCGTTTATCGTACAACTTGGCAGAAAAAATCTTGATAGTAAAATGGACCACGGGAATTTCAACAAAAATGTTTTTGATTTTCTAAAATGTTCGCGAGGGGCCCAATTGTCAAGGTCAATTAGAAATTCGATAATATTTCATTAAATTCTAGCTTAATATATATTAAAATTTTTACTAGCAACGTTTTTAGACGTTTTTATGATTTAACTCCCTTACGAAGGGGGTGGGGGTGTGGGGGGCATGTCTGCGTACAAACGTAGGTATACCTTCGGTTTGACTCAACGTATTTTAATATTTCTGGGCTCATTAGATAAAGAATTTTACAAAGAATTGAAGTATATGTATGTAGTACGAAATTACGTGGTTGCCAAAAAAAATAACAGGGGGCACTCAATATATGTAAATTAGTTGTTTTTTCTTTAAAATTTTAAACGGCACGGTATACTTTTAATATTGTAATATTGAAGTACATAAAAAACTGAAGAGGATGATGAAAACCGGAAGTTGCTACCGTTTTTCTTGACGAAGATATAGTGCTATGAAGTCTATCCAAAAAAAATATATTGTTTTTTAGACATAATTTTATTTATTTATTGCGAGTAATAATTTAATTTTAATTTTAAGAGCTTCACTAGAGAGTGTATAGTTCGCTTTCACTTGAATTTTCATCATACTCCTCCATAAATGTATTCATTTCAATCTTCTTACCGATTTTTTAATTCATTGCATATGTTACGTTAGATTCTCCTTTTAAATGTTTTCAAATTTTCTAGGTATTTTTAAATTTCATGCCGTCTTTCCAGACATTGAAATAAAATAATAACAATAAAAATATGGCTTTATTAATCAACAGATATACATCTAATTATAGGAAAACAGCAAAAATAATTACCATAATTCATAAACTAAATATACAATAACAAGAAAAAACAATATAATATAATGAATTAGTTATAACAAAATCATTTACTCATTAGTAAGGAAAGGATATAAAAATTGCTATCGAATTCATCCCCGCATATAACATGAAAGCAAGTAAAAGAACCTATTATTGTAACTAAACATAAATAAGAAAATATATTGAGGAATGAATATAAACTAAGCAAGTAAATATATTTAAATCACAAAGTACAAAAAGTAAAACAAAAAAAAACTTCAACTTAACAAATGTTCAGTGCTGTTGCTGCCTCCGAAATTGAAGTAACTCTGCTCTCTACTAATCGACAAGTAAACATGTGTATTGAAAATAATGGTGAACACTGAACATTTGTTAAGTTGATGTTTTTTTTTGTTTTATTTTTTGTACTTTGTGATTTAATATATTTAATATTTAAATCACAAAGTACAAAAAATAAAACAAAAAAAAACTTCAACTTAACAAATGTTCAGTGTTCACCATTATTTTCAATACACATGTTTACTTGTCGATTAGTAGAGAGCAGAGTTACTTCAATTTCGGAGGCAGCAATTGTTGTAATCGGCTTTTTGTTATAAACTATGTCTTTTATTCTGCCCCATAAATAAAAATCGAGAACATCTCGCAAGGCGAATAAAAAATCAATAATGTCTGTTTTTGGGGATAATTTAGGGAATATTGCCGGGAAGCAATAAATGCATTTACAAAGCATTAAAAATACAATCTGATCATATCATAAGCTTCAACGTTAGAATATGATATTTTACAAACTTAATGAATATGTGCAGGTGTCCAAAAAGGATTAATGTGCTAAATACGTACAAAAAGTTGGAAAGGACAAGAAATTATATTTAAAAAATAATAGCTAAAAAATTTGAATACATTTATGGTATGGAAGAGTAGGATGAAAATTCAAGTGAAAGCGAACTATACACTGTCTAGTGACCCTCTTAAAATTAAAATAAAATTACTGCTCGCAATAAATAAATAAAATTTAAAAATGTTTATTTTTCTGGATTTACTTGACTATATCTTCCTCAATAAAAAGGGTAGCAACTTCCGGTTTTCATCGTTCTCTTCAGTTTTTTATGTGCTTCAATATTACGATATTAAAAATATACCGTTCCATTTAAAATTATAAAGAAAAATCATGTAATATACATAAATTGAGGCAAACCGAAATTATACCTACTTTTGTACGCAGACATACCGCCCTCCACCCTCCCCTTCGTATGGAAGTTAGATCAAAAAGTTTCAAATGAAAATTGTATAAAAACGTCTGAAAATGTTGCTAGTAGAAATATTAATTTATCTTTATCTAGAATTGAATGAAAAATTATCGAATTTTTAATTCATCTTGAGAATCCAGGTTGTACGATAAACGGTTGCCACACCTATTACTCTCTTATATCACTATATTAAACTAAATGTGTGATTGAGGTTTTAACCAACTTTGACATTAACAAGTATTGTATTACAAATGAAGCATAAAATATATATTATTTATACTTAACGTAGCAAAGGTAGTAATTATATATCAATTAGAAAAACCAGCATACATAATACAAGAAAAGGGGTACATTAATATGAAATAAATTATAAATTCTAAGAAACTAAACTTGGAGTCTGTGTGTGGCTTGATACTAAACAAAAACACTAAAACACTTTCACCAACACTGTGTTGTTCTGTATACGCTACGGCATGTAGACAACGCAGTTTTTAATTAATGTTACTGAAGATGTCAACATAGTTGTCGAAATACGTATTTAGTTTTTTGTGCTTCAGGGTGGTTAAGGTGTTTTAGTGTAGTTGTTTATAAATTCTAAGTATAGCACGAGCAGGTATTTATGTATCAATTAGTCAATAATGGAGAAACCAGAAAATCGAAAATTAAGTTTAATAATAAAATGCAGCAAGCAAATAAAGGTGTATACAGTGTGTTAGATTTTACGTGTCACAGCAAATATTTCGGCTATTGTACGAATGATTACAAAAGAACATATAAGAATGTTATTATTTATTTATTTATTTATTTATTTTTAATAATGGGTTCAAATCGGGAAACCAATTGAACTTAAAATAAGTCAGATAAAGTAAATAAAATTCATCTCTTAAATGGAAGGTATTAAGTATTAGTGTATATTCGGAAACTACCTGAATATATCTTTACTACGGTATATTGCACACATACTTATTTCATTAATATTTTTTTAATTTTTTTTTAATTAGAAATGTTGATTATTATTAAGCCAGTTACAAAATATTCACCTCCAATCAGAAGCACCAGTCCTTAAATTGTGAATAGATTTAATTTTATATGTGGTAATTTTATGTTTTTTGAGAATGGAAAATACGTTTTTTTGATTGTCTACGTTTATTTTATTGCGTCATAAATTAATGAAAGAAGTACAACATCTGATATACCGTTCTAAAGATAAATTCATGTAGTTTTGGAATATGCTATATTGGGTACGCTCCATTCAAAATAAATTTATTTGATTACCTGACTAATTTGATATTCAATTGTTTTTCCGATTTTGACATATTAAAAATAAATAACAGACCCCGATACGCGAATTTACTTAATTAAAACGAAGTAAACTAGAACAATTACGTGACCTACCCACAAATGGCGCCAGGTAAACTAGAAAGTAATTTAAATACTAATACCTTACCAATATGTGACCAAAAAGATTCATAATTAACGATAACGAATTCTTAAAATAATAGCGTAAATTCGGAAAGCAACGATACTCATTAATGAAGAATTAGATTCCTAAGAGCATTTTTAACATCGTTATCAATAAGATATATCAAATCTACTGTAGTGAGATTACATATTTAATTTTACATTGGTTGTGGTTTTATATAATAAAACTAAATGTATTTTCGGTAATATTCAAGTTCGGTTGCAAGCCAACATACAATTTTGGTAATAAAATTATGAATGAAATAACTAAAAATAAAAGTATATAGACTTTTGCAAAAAGTTCATTAACAATATTTGTTACAAATATACATGTGGAATAAACCACTCTTTATTCATTATTAATTCATGATAATGATTTATATAACATCATGGATAACTTCTATTTATAAAATATAAATGGATTATTAAAATATAGGCCTTATACTAACCTTTTTATACCTCGTCATTAGCAGTCTAAATAGAACTAATGCTTTGTAAACATTACGAGAGATAAATGAAACTTTTTTAAATAAACTTATAATAATAAAATTATTTATGAATATATGCCTGGAGTACCTTTTATATTATAATTAATGCTGCCTCTGCCAAACTATGTATGTTTTATAGTTCTTAACATAAAACGTTCAAGAGTAATTTTAATTAATGCCTCACTTCATCTCTCTTTGAAATTATAGAGATTTTGCCTTTAGACAGACTCCTTCGGTATTAAAATAAAATCCTTTTGAAACACTGTCTTACGTATATCAATAATAAGGTTTCGTTGCGAATTTTAAATAAGGCGTTCTTAATTATGAATGTTCTATAACTCTTTAATGAATGCTAATATATATATATATATCGTTATGAAGAAATGTGTAGATATAAGTTGCAGCTTATTTAAATATAATTAATGTTTCTAAAAAAATCCATCGAGCAATCAATTGGCAAAATTGATATTGATAATTACAAATAAATAGCAATTATGTCGGCATTTTTCGCGTATTTTAAAGAGTTTTGCAATCCAAATTGTTTAAATGATAAGAGGAATGTTACATGACATTTCATTAGTACTAAATACCACATTTATGCCATGAACTAGGCAAGTACTAAATCAAAGAATTCACGTGCAAGCTTCGTATTAATTTATTGTTAGAATGGAAATAGAAACTTAATTGGAGTCCGGCTTGATACTAAACAAAAACATTAATAAACACCTTTCGCAAACTAAAGCACGGATAACTAGATACATATTTCGAGAACTATGTTGTCATCATGAGTAGCACTGATCAATAAAAACCGTGTTGTCTGCACACTCTAGCTTATACAGAAAAACACAGTGCTCTTTTTTGTTGCATGAAAATTGTTTCACTGAAATTAGATATTTCCAAATATCAAATTAGAGAATTTTTTTTTTGAAAACGTCCATAATTTTTTACTTACACTACAGTATTGTGATGATGAAAATTTTCGACCTCAAGATACCGAAACAGTAGTTTTAAAAAAGTCTCTCTCTCTCTGTGTGTGTGTGCCTGCCTGTCTCTGTGTGTGCGTGTGACCACGATAGTGGTCAAACCGCTATAGGTATCAATTCCAAATTTTACATTTACGAATATAATCTCCCTCTTGAGATTTGATTAGATTTTCAGTAAAATCTGCATACCGGAAGTAGTAATTTACTTCAGTGAAAAAATCGAATATTGCCAATTATTCGATAACTACTAAGTTTAAACAAATTTGTAAAGAATTCATATATACTCAAAATTAAATTTGAGAAGAATTTTATTAAAAAAGTTTTTTGAAATTCCACCGGAAGTAGGTCTTTTACTCTTATCGAAAATCAGTTTTTTGCAAATATTTCGCAAGTCATGCTTACGTTACGAGTATAAAAGTATTTTGAACTTAATTTTCAATACCTTTTGTATAACAGGAATTTTAAAATTAGGACCGGAAGTAACACTTTTACTCTTACCGAATATCGATTTTTGCAAATATTTCGTAAATCATGCATTCTATATATATTTCTCAAGAGTACAAAAGCATTTAGAGTTGGATTTGAAATATTTTTTGTATAGATGAAATTTCAAAATTCGGACCGGAAGTAACACTTTTACTCTTATGGAATAGCGATTTTTGCTAATATTTCGTAAATTATGCATTCGATATATATTTGTCAAGGATATAAAAGTATTTAGAGTTGGATTTGGAATATTTTTTGTATAAATGAAAATACAAAATTTGGACCGGAAGTAATACTTTTACTCTTAGCGAGTAGCATTTATTTTGCAAATATCTCACAAAGTATATATCCTGTAGGGATTTATTAAGAGACTGGAAGTACTTAGAATAGGATTTTGAATAATTTTTGTATAAAATAATTTTTAAAATTGTATGATTTGAAACGCTCTTATAAGAAAGTTGTGTGGTTGCCACACCTCATTTTTTTATAGTTCTCGAACGATTTTTTTGATATTTATCTATTGTGGCAAGCAATCACATAATTTTAATGTAAACTATATGTAATTTTTCTAACCAGTTGACTTTCTAACTATGCCTATGATGTTTCCTTTATTTCATCGTGAAAATTTTATTGTCACTGTAATCAATATCATATACGAGTATTTATAGTATATACAAGAAATATTAGTATACCTGAGTGTATGAGATTTGCCTTAACTTATATAATTTTTAATTATACACTTAAGTTTATAGCTTGCAAACATCTTCATTTATTTGTTCTACCTCCAGAATCGTGGCTAAATATTTAATTCACAAAATATACAACATTTTATAATCATATAGTCATGCACAACTATATCGTTCCCAATATGATAAAATGACATTAATAACTTGTAATTTGAAATTCATGTTTTGTCAAAGTTGATTAGTTTATGTCGATCATTTTCATAATTACTGTTAAAAAGCTCTTTGAAATGCGCTTATGTTTGTTAAAATGTTAATATAACGTTAAATTTAAAAGCAAGCAGTAGTGGAAATTATAGAACGAAAAGATCGCTAAAATGCAAATGGCGGATGCTACGTTCACTTATAGTATAAACATAATATATATTTTCCGCCCTTCATTATGTAAAGAGAACATAACTGAGTTACTATCGAAGAAGTAACCTTACTTGAACCATGATAGATAGATACAAAATTTTATTACCTAGAGAAAGAAAAACAATAACAACCGTTGTGGTGTATATTGTGTTGCATATTCAACACAATTACGAATACATTCATCATGGCTGCTTACATTCAATTTGATAGTTGATAAAACATCAGTGAGTATCAAAAACTTACAAAGCTGTGAATAATACATTAAGTTAAAATGATGACGCGGGCGAAAGAATGTTATACGCAACACGGTAGCAAAGTTATATTACAGTCTAGACTCTATAATAATACTTTACTCCCTTGATACGTAAATAACTATTGTTTCACATACCCATTTCAAGGAAAGGTCATCAGTCAATTAATTCCGTTCTTTATTATAAACTATCTACATTTCTAAATAACATTTAAATTCTCTGTATTTTAATTCCGTTCTTTATTAGAAACTATCTACATTTCTAAATAACATCTAAATTCTCTGTATAACAATCAGAAACATCTTCCATATCAAAAATTCTATAAGTTATTTATATTTGAACTAAACATTGAATTACATTGTATCACGTTCAGAATTTGCTTAAGATATTTGAACTTGCATCCATATGTGTGTGTGTGTAATTTCTTATCTAAAAAAATCAGTAATTACACATATATTGATAAAAAACCACCGCTAATGATTTTAACATTTTTTTTTATCAATCCTATTATAAATGCCCAGCCAAAAATGATAAAAAAAACACCTACTTATGGTATTATTTATAATATAAAACTCTTATTAAATTTGTCACACGTTTATTTGCTTCCGGATCTAACTCAGTCTATATAATTATGAACATGAGACTCTTTTATTTATAAATAAATTATCCATTAATCTCTTAAAATATTTTACTAAAAATATTACCTTTAAACTATTCCTTTCACTTAGGCTTCCCAATATGCACAAATTTGATAATTTTTTATTTAGAAGTTGGTACTAATTCAATACTTCAAAACTAGGCATGTTCATACTTAATAATTGTTTTTTTTAATAAACATAATATTTATTCTTAGGGTCGTGTAGAAGGTCCGGTTAAAAACATCTTGTTTTATTAATACTCTATTAATTATTTACCCCAATACTTGCATCAGGTAAGCAATCAATCAACGTTAAAAATATATTTCAAATTAAATAATTATTGGTTTTTCTTCTTAAGGTTATGCATCAATACTACTGTCAAATTACCATCAGTCTACCAAAATACTACTTCAATAATAGAACTATTCAATTCTCATACTATTTAATAAACAACCTAAATGCCAATATAAACGTTTTAGTGAAATGTATAACAAATAAATCTCAGTTTCCTAACTATCATAAACCAATTTAATTGACGTAGATGGTATTAATATGGATCTATTATAGTGGATATTTTATCAAACAACCTCGAAGGTAAATACTTTTGTATTTTTATAAAATATACCCTCAAATATACAAATACACCATATTTCACTTAAATTCATACACATTAATTAATTAAGACAATATTTATGATGTAATTGTATAATTCTAGATATGAATAATATTTCTTTGGTATGGAAATTTAGAAATTAAAATTCAATGGCTATATCACTATGAAATTTAAATGTTAAGATTATCAATTTATATAAACTTGTTCAAAATGTAAATTTGTCAACTTTTATAACAATTGTAAGCTTCTATTAGCTTCGATAAATTTCTAATTAATACACTACATATACAACCTTTTGGCCAAATTAATTTATGTATACTTCTTGTCTTTCAATGATGTTAATATGATCCTTTTTTATCCTAGAAAACTCCTGTTCTGGATGGCATTCTCGATCTAACTGTCCTACTGGATACTTGGTTTGGAAATATGTTTAATTTCTTCGGAAAGATGACATCAACGGAATTTTAACCAATAACTGCAATTTCTCACCGGACAACAGCCTTCCCAACTTGCACTATGCTAACGCAATTCACCCTGGAACAGCTAATGGAACTCCTGTATCTCACAATAAATATTTATATTTGGTATTCTTCCAATGGATTATTACAGCTGAAATAAAGCACTGTTTCCTGGATTTGTGGACACTGGATTTTCAACGATTCTATTGTAAACTTCTGGATATACAATATTCTTTTAACAAACTCTTCAATTATTAAATATTATCCTTCAAAATGGTAAGTAATCTTTCAATATTTCAATTAACAAGCTTAAATTTCTTTAAAAATTTTACCAATCACTTTTATATCACTTCACTATTTTCTTACATGTATGATTATTTAATTCATACACTTTTCAATTAATTCTGGTTTATTTTACCATTAATATTCATAAATATTTAAATTACTTTTACAAACGCATACGCGTCTCTTAAGAATTCATAAAATTCTCTCTGTTCCATCTGTTTTTTCAATAGTTCTCCTTGGTGATCTTTAACAATTTTTTAATTCAGCCAATAGATATCTTCTACATACTTTTTTCAAACAATATAGTTTTTAAATCTGTTTGACCATTTTCTATACTATTTTAACTTTATAAATTTCATTATTTTAATTCTATTAAATTTTAATTAAGCTTTCCTATACCTTTAGTACTTAAAAATATGCATTCTTAGAAATTTTATAAACCAAATGTCACTTTTGACACTTAACTCTCCCATCCGGTTGTACGATATTTAAAATGTACTTTTCACTCAATTTTAATTATTTATCTTTCAATATTCAATTTTTAAGCATCTTTCACCTCTTTAACGTCATTTAAACTAGTTTTTACAAAATAACAATAATTCTTATAATACCATAATAACATTTAAATTTCTTTACAGATTATGGTAAAACCTAATGAAAAATGAAACTAGTCAACATGTGAATATACCAGTCGGTCCATCAAGTAATGTATCATACCAAACAATATCATTGTACAATAACTTAATAAATTCTCACATCAATTTCAACTACTTTTGTCCATATTATTATCATCTAAGTTCTTCAATAATTAACTAAATTTTCATATAGATAAATTCTACAATAACATTATTAGAGTCAACAGTTGAACTCTAACAATTGCCCCTTTTTAATAAATATAAATTTTAGCCTCTATATAAATTTATATTTATTAAACAACCTTTATAAAAGTATTCTATGCAAAACTATGCTTTTAAAATTACTATGAACACAATTAACTGTTTACTATACCCATATGCAAGCATTCTAGTTGATAATAACAAAGTTTTATTCAAATTTATATTTTTAACAAAACAAATAACTTTATCACATTAAACTATCTATGTACTTTCAAAACTCATATTATTTAATCAACCCAATATTTTTATGTGAATTTATATTCTACTCAAAACTACTATTTACAATACTCCAATTATGTGTCCTATACCAGTTTTAATCTTTATAATAATCTTGTAGCATAGACACATGATATCTACCTCTAATATAATTCGTATTTGGTTCTATTAATTCATAGGTATTTTCACCTAACTTTAAATTAACCTTAAATGGACCAATGTAGGGCCTTAATAACTTCCCCATAATATTTTTCTTTCGATCAGTAACCCTCAAATTCTTTACAATAACAAAATCTCCTATTTCATATCTTTTAAACTTCTTTTGTTTTTCCAATTGTTTTTGTTCCCATTTTAATTTTCTACGTTTTGATCTTTCTCTCACTAATTCATACTTTTCACTTAAATTAATTGTTTCTTGATTATCCCATGGTATACCAGAAAGACCATTATTTAATACAAGATTCTTCTAAACGTTTCAACTCCTTATTTACTTGTTCTTGATAGTAGTACGGTATAGGATAATTTTTACAAGTCAATGGTGAATCATCAGTAACCACTAGTTTATGTTCATAATTTCTTGCGAAAACAATTTCTTCATTAATTAACGATATATTCTTATATAAAATCTCTATTAACTTATGCTCCATAACTTTATCCTTTATGTCCTGTAATTTAATTTTTCTTTCAATATCTTCATAATTATTTATCGTATCATTTATACATTCCTCTTCCATCTCTTCATCATAATTCTCATTCCATTCTTCATTATCAATATTATCATGTACATTATCATTTTCAATTATTAAATTATTCATTTCTATACTTAATATATTCTTCTTATAATCATTATAAACATTTTTCTCTTCTTCACTTAATTCTTTTACTATTTTGCATATATTCTCTTTTATATAAATATTACCTTCTTCAAAATTCATAACCATTCCTAACTTTCTAATATTATCTATACCAATTATACAATCATAAAATAAATTTTCCAGGACATAAAATTGCATAAAATAACTTTCTTTACTTATAATCACTTCTGTATAAAAGCATTGTTTTATTGTTCCCATCTTCTTTCTATTCGCTGTAATAATATCAGTTCCTTTTATCTTAACCACACTATTTAAATACCCTTTGACTTGTTTAACTTTACTTTCTTGTATTAATGTAATCTCTGAACCACTATCTATCAAACATGTAAAAACAATATTCTCAATTTCTATCTTAATAAATGGCAAACCAAAATCTTGTACTATAGATACTTCTTCATTATTTTCAAATATACTCTCAGGTCTTTGATAAAATTTAATTGTTTGTAAAGTAATAAAATTGGGTTGATTAACAATCTTTTTAACACATCTTTATCAAATCATTCAATTCTACATCACAATCCTTCCATCTCACATTTATTGTTGATCTAAACATTTCCATCTGATGTTTTAGAGATGGAATATCTTCTAAATACTTCATAATATTCCTTAAATACGTCATCGGATGTATCCCTGTTTTATCTGCCCCAAATTGAACAATGTTCTCCACTTTAGTGTAATTAGAACAGTGATGTGCTATCGTAGAACTTGATCCTATGTTTTTCATGTTAACCGACATCTTTTTAATTTCATCTTCTAACAATTTCCTCTTTACTTCCTGTTCATGTAAACTCTCTTGTAGAAGTTTAACATCCTTCGTCCTATTTTCGTTTAAATTTGTACCTTCATTAATAAAAGTATTCTTGTAAATTCCTAATTTCTTCTCTAATTCTTTTCCACAGTTAACTAATATCTCTTCCTTCCTTTTCTTACAAACCTCTTCATTTCTAGTTATCGCCTTTTGTAATACTTTTCCTGTATTTTCACATTTGTTCTTATCGGTCCTCAATACTTCATATACAATATCTACTTTTGTGTTTACTATCTTAGTAACTTCTTTATTTATGTCGGCTTTAACTAGTACCATTTGTTCTTCTGTTCGTTTGAATATATCTGAAACTAATCTACTTTCCATTTCTTTAAACTCATTTTTTAACTGATTCATTTTCTCTACATTCCTTTCCTCTAAATCCTCCATATTTTTCTTAATAACTTTCTCTAAATTTTTTATATTAGCATCCTGTTTTTCTTGTAAATTCTTCATATTCATATCCTGTTTTTCTTGTGAAGTCTTACTATTTTCTTCCAAATCTTTCTTCATATCCTCTCTTAAATTTTTCATATTCAAATCCTGTGTCTCTTGTAAATTTTTCATATTCAAATCCTGTGTCTCTTGTAAATTTTTCATATCTTTCATATCTTCTCTCATTTTTAACAACAAATCCATCACCGGATTTTGTTCACTCTGATAAGTTTCATCTCCACTCTCTGAACCTTCCTCATCTCCTTTATCCCCTTTCCTGCTACGTGTCTGCATCATTATAAAAGTCTCTTAATAATATCCCTAATAACACTCTGTATTTAAATAAAAACTTACACACTTTCTATACTGTGTTGTATTATATCACTTATTTACTATTAACCATTCTTTAATAATGTAAGCCACATAAATGTATAAAACTGTACCAAAATAAAGAAATCACACTGTATAGTTATTATTATTTGTATGATTACCCTCTACTATCCCAACAATTATGTTAAATGTTATCAATCACCTAAAGAAAATACTACCTTTATACTTTTTTAAAACAAATACCTTTTACAATTTTTTTTAAAAATAATTACCCTTCGTTTTTAAGTATTAATAAATATAATATTGGTGATAAATGTGCTATATCCAATATCGCCCCACGTTGGGCGCCAAAATGATAAAAAACCACCGCTAATGATTTTAACATTTTTTTTTATCAATCCTATTATAAATGCCCAGCCAAAAATGATAAAAAAAACACCTACTTATGGTATTATTTATAATATAAAACTCTTATTAAATTTGTCACACGTTTATTTGCTTCCGGATCTAACTCAGTCTATATAATTATGAACATGAGACTCTTTTATTTATAAATAAATTATCCATTAATCTCTTAAAATATTTTACTAAAAATATTACCTTTAAACTATTCCTTTCACTTAGGCTTCCCAATATGCACAAATTTGATAATTTTTTATTTAGAAGTTGGTACTAATTCAATACTTCAAAACTAGGCATGTTCATACTTAATAATTGTTTTTTTTAATAAACATAATATTTATTCTTAGGGTCGTGTAGAAGGTCCGGTTAAAAACATCTTGTTTTATTAATACTCTATTAATTATTTACCCCAATACTTGCATCAGGTAAGCAATCAATCAACGTTAAAAATATATTTCAAATTAAATAATTATTGGTTTTTCTTTTTAAGGTTATGCATCAATACTACTGTCAAATTACCATCAGTCTACCAAAATACTACTTCAATAATAGAACTATTCAATTCTCATACTATTTAATAAACAACCTAAATGCCAATATAAACGTTTTAGTGAAATGTATAACAAATAAATCTCAGTTTCCTAACTATCATAAACCAATTTAATTGACGTAGATGGTATTAATATGGATCTATTATAGTGGATATTTTATCAAACAACCTCGAAGGTAAATACTTTTGTATTTTTATAAAATATACCCTCAAATATACAAATACACCATATTTCACTTAAATTCATACACATTAATTAATTAAGACAATATTTATGATGTAATTGTATAATTCTAGATATGAATAATATTTCTTTGGTATGGAAATTTAGAAATTAAAATTCAATGGCTATATCACTATGAAATTTAAATGTTAAGATTATCAATTTATATAAACTTGTTCAAAATGTAAATTTGTCAACTTTTATAACAATTGTAAGCTTCTATTAGCTTCGATAAATTTCTAATTAATACACTACATATACAACCTTTTGGCCAAATTAATTTATGTATACTTCTTGTTTTTCAATGATGTTAATATGATCCTTTTTTATCCTAGAAAACTCCTGTTCTGGATGGCATTCTCGATCTAACTGTCCTACTGGATACTTGGTTTGGAAATATGTTTAATTTCTTCGGAAAGATGACATCAACGGAATTTTAACCAACAACTGCAATTTCTCACCGGACAACAGCCTTCCCAACTTGCACTATGCTAACGCAATTCACCCTGGAACAGCTAATGGAACTCCTGTATCTCACAATAAATATTTATATTTGGTATTCTTCCAATGGATTATTACAGCTGAAATAAAGCACTGTTTCCTGGATTTGTGGACACTGGATTTTCAACGATTCTATTGTAAACTTCTGGATATACAATATTCTTTTAACAAACTCTTCAATTATTAAATATTATCCTTCAAAATGGTAAGTAATCTTTCAATATTTCAATTAACAAGCTTAAATTTCTTTAAAAATTTTACCAATCACTTTTATATCACTTCACTATTTTCTTACATGTATGATTATTTAATTCATACACTTTTCAATTAATTCTGGTTTATTTTACCATTAATATTCATAAATATTTAAATTACTTTTACAAACGCATACGCGTCTCTTAAGAATTCATAAAATTCTCTCTGTTCCATCTGTTTTTTCAATAGTTCTCCTTGGTGATCTTTAACAATTTTTTAATTCAGCCAATAGATATCTTCTACATACTTTTTTCAAACAATATAGTTTTTAAATCTGTTTGACCATTTTCTATACTATTTTAACTTTATAAATTTCATTATTTTAATTCTATTAAATTTTAATTAAGCTTTCCTATACCTTTAGTACTTAAAAATATGCATTCTTAGAAATTTTATAAACCAAATGTCACTTTTGACACTTAACTCTCCCATCCGGTTGTACGATATTTAAAATGTACTTTTCACTCAATTTTAATTATTTATCTTTCAATATTCAATTTTTAAGCATCTTTCACCTCTTTAACGTCATTTAAACTAGTTTTTACAAAATAACAATAATTCTTATAATACCATAATAACATTTAAATTTCTTTACAGATTATGGTAAAACCTAATGAAAAATGAAACTAGTCAACATGTGAATATACCAGTCGGTCCATCAAGTAATGTATCATACCAAACAATATCATTGTACAATAACTTAATAAATTCTCACATCAATTTCAACTACTTTTGTCCATATTATTATCATCTAAGTTCTTCAATAATTAACTAAATTTTCATATAGATAAATTCTACAATAACATTATTAGAGTCAACAGTTGAACTCTAACAATATGTGTTGATCTAATTCCACTGTTCTACAGATATTTAAAAAAATATCTGAAAAAGTAGTGATTTTTTCAACTCACGATTAATGTCGTTAAAGTAATGTGAAAATTGTGTTGCAACTGTCAATAAATATCATATAATTATCGTATATACAGGGTGCCCCATCGAAAACGAAACAGATTGAATATCTCGAAGGAGAAAACTTTTTTTGAAAAAACGCAAAAACAGGTCGATTTTTGATCCAAGGGGGACACCTTTCCATCATATCTTCAACTATGATACGTCATTCCCCTCCCCTCCATCACTCTAACCATTACAATTTAAATAGGGAAAGTAGTATATACGATACATCATTGAAAAGGTAATTGTACGGAGACGTCAGAAATGTGATTGTTGGTTGCGCTATTTTTGATTTTAGCGCCCTCTAGCGGAAAAAAAACGGTTACGTATTCCACAATGTGACACATCATTTCAAAGCTAATTTTATTAGCAACTAAATACGTAATATTTTTGACATTTATTTGTCATCATTCTCAAGTACAGACTGTCAGCGTCTTTTGTAAAGTAATAAGTTCGTATTTTCTAATATTAGAGCTCTGCAAGGTTTTTCGATTATTTAAATTTTTTTCAATTGTGCATTAAACTGCTAATAAAATTAGCTTTGAAATGATGTGTCACATTGTGAAATACGTAACCGTTTTTTTTCCCGCTAGAGGGCGCTAAAATCAAAAATAGCGCAACCAACAATCACATTGCTGAATTCTCCGTATAATTACCTTTTCAATGATGTATCGCATTTAGTACTTTCCCTATTTAAATTGTAATGGTTAGAGTGATGGAGGGGAGGGGAATGACGTATCACAGTTGAAGATATGATGGAAGGGTGTCCCTCTTGGATAAAAAATCGACCTGTTTTTGCGTTTTTTCAAAAAAGTTTTTTCCTTCGAGATATTCAATCTGTTTCGTTTTCGGTGGGGCACCCTGTATACGAAGCATTGGTATACTTGTTTCTATGAGATATTCCTTAATTTGAGTAATCTTTAATTATACAATTAAATTAGTAACATGGGAGCGTCGTCTTTCATTTTTTTACGGCCAGTGTCGTGCCTAAATATTCAATTTTCCGGTGCATACGAGTTGCGCCCCAATTTCTATGGATTAGTAATTCCTTTTAAATACGTATACGGCTGCGCCAAAGTTACAACTCGAGGGTGGTAAATGTTGAAGGTGAAAGTTGGTCTTTAAAATGTCATTAAGGAGGGGTACGTAATACTTTCCTTAAATATTTCTGCATATTTATAGACCAGTGGTTCTCAACGTGGGCGGTAGCGCCCACCAGTGGGCGCTGGAGGATTTTGGGTGGGCGCTGTACGGTGTAAAGGTAAAGCTAGACTACACAGTAAAAAATTAGTAAAACTATACAAAAATGCAAAATGTTTAATATCCGCGCTCACCAATGTTCCTATTATGCATTGTTAACCCCATCGTTGCTATGGTTACGTACATGCTGTTTCTATTTCTGTGCTTAACTATGTTATTGTATGTATGACGCAACAAGCGGACTCTGTGAGTCAACGTGAGTATAGTGGACCGCATCTCGAATGTTCCAAGGTCGAGAGAGTTCGACTTCCAGAGAATTCCATGCAGTGCGGTATATATAGCGAAGTCATTATTCGCATGATTCATTCTATTTACGATAGTCAGCAATAACGTTCGAACAGAGACTAATATTCAGTGTGCGATAGTTGTGTGATTAATTAACAGAGTGTTAATCAAAAATATTGTACATTTAGCACACACGGTTCTGTTATAAAATAAACAATATATATTTGAGCTGAATTAAAACTAGGTAGAGCAATTTTTATAATCGAAAACCGTTTATTACAGGTAATAATCATTTATTGATGTTGGTAATGTTTTTAATAACTCAAATTATTTTAGAAATCTAACTTATACAAAATACTTTAATTATATTGCTCCAACCAAAATTGTTTAACATTATTTAATATCGGTCTTTTTTACACGACAGCAATGGCCCCTCCAGGCAAAAAGCAGAAGGTGGTACGCCAGTATTCGACCGACTATATAGCCTTCGGTTTCGTACCAAGCCCAGCGGATCGCACAAGACCGATGTGCCTCATTTGTTCCAATGTCTTCTCAAATGAAGGTATGAAACCCTCTCGTATGCGTGACCATCTAGAAAAGATGCATTCGGACAAAAAGGACAAGCCCGCAGAATACTTCAAGAAACTGCGTGATGACAGGGAGAAAACTACCCCGTCCATTTCGTCTACTTTTGCCAAGGTGATAGAGATTCAGCGTGATGGCCTGCTGGCATCGTATAACATTGCATATATGATTGCAAAGGCTGGCAAGCCGCACACTGTGGGGGAAACACTGATTCTGCCTGCCGTGAAAGAGGTGATTTCGACTGTCTTACATAGGAATGCGACAGAAATAGTGAAGGCTATCCCCCTTAGCAACGACACGGTCTCCAGAAGAGTAGATGAGATGGCAAGTGATGTCGAAATCCAGTTGGTGGACATTCTCAAGAAGACCAACTTTTCCATCCAGCTTGATGAATCGACTTTGGGTGATAACACTGCCCTTCTCATGTCTTACGTGAGGTACTTCGACGAAACTGGGGAAACAAAAGAGGACATGTTGTTTGCAGAGTCCTTACCCCTTGACACAACTGGTACATCCATCTTTGCTGCTGTCAAGAAGTACTTTGAAGAAAAGGAAATCCCGCTAATCAACATTCACTCCTGTGCAACAGATGGAGCACCAGCAATGGTTGGGCGATACAAGGGGTTCCTTGCTCTTCTCAAGAAGGAGCATCCAGATATCATCTGCATACATTGCGTAGCGCACAGAGAGCATCTTGCAGCGAAACGGCTGACCCCCAGCCTTCATGACTCTCTCAATCTCGTGATCACGGCCGTGAACGTAATAAAAACAAATGCAAAAAGCGATCGACTAATCCGCAACCTCTGCCAGGAAAATGATGAGATCTACAATCGGCTGCTGCTTCACACCGAGGTGAGATGGCTCTCTAAGGGCAACTGCTTGGCTCGATTCTGTGAAATGTTCGATTCAGTTGTCACTTTCCTGCAAGTCAAACATGAGAAGTTTGCCGGTGAGCTGAAGAAACACAAATTCGACATTTTCTAGTTGGCTACAATCTTCAGAAAACTCAACGAGTTGTCTCTCCAGATTCAAGGTAAACTGGTGACACTCATCGACTGCAAGAGCGCAGTGACCACCTTTATCGACAAGCTGGCCCTTCTCCGCAGTAATATCGTTAGGAAAGAACTTTACCAATTTAGTGAAATTAATCAAATGACAGAGACACCCACAGATGAAGATCTTCTTCGATATGGGGCTCATCTTCAGCAACTAAAAGAGGACGTTACATCGCGCTTCCAAGACCTCATCGAACTGGATGTACCTGCCTGGATCACTGACCCGTTTGGAGTCGTGCTGGAAGACGTTGACGTTAAATTGCAGGAGGAGTTGGTGGAACTTCGCAACAACGAGGATTGCAAAGTCCGAATCAAAACAGGCTTCAAGAAACTCTGGCAGAACCACAGCATGGCAGGACTATTCCCTACAATGTGGGGAATTGTTCACAAGATTCTTCTCACGTTTCCGACTTCATATTTAGTGGAAACCGGATTTAGTGCGGCTACATTTCTGCACTCAGACAAGAGGAAAAGGCTGGATATGGTCAACAGAGGGGACTTGCGGCTTTATTTGTCTCTGCTGACTCCTCGCGTGAAAAAGCTGGTGAACAAGCACCAACCTCAAGGATCGCATTAGTGAAGACTGCATGGGTTGGGCTCACAAATTTATTAATTTAATTTTGTTAAATAAAATTCAATATTTCAATAATAATTTTTGTTTGTATTAATTAATATTTTTAAATAAATTTAGAGGTAGAATTTATTACTTCTTGTTTTAATTACTGTGCCCAGGTTAACTAGTCCATAATCCATAGTCGTAGTCCATGACGTGTCCCTTCGCGATTTTCTGCAGTGGGCGCTGGGATCTATACAAAATCCAGTAAGTGGGTGCTAGGCGAAAAAAGGTTGAGAACCACTGTTATAGACGATATTGATTTATGGTCAAGTTAGTTACTTAGACAATCATGGAAGTGAGAAAGGAAAATCATTATTAGTAATAAATAACCACAAATTCTTAAAATTCAAATGGTGTTCAGTGGAGGTGTACAAATAAAACTTGTGGGGCAAAGGTTTATACTGTAACGAAATGAATCTACAAAAAAAAATGCAGACGTCTAGGCGACGACAAAAAACGTGCTCATAAAGTCATAAACCTTCTATCGCATGGTACTGTGTCGGCGACGGAAAGTCTGCAGATTCTTCTAGTATACTCCGAGCGTATCGAGAGTTCGCTAGCACCATTCCAGAAGTTTTATCTACAGATATAAAAGCAGTTGAACCGATGGATGAGTAATTCCGGAATAAGAAAGTCCTTAAGTAGTCGTCGCGCGGAACAGACCAAAGTAAAAATAAATATAAGAAATAAATAAATAGTTCCTTGAGTGGTAGTCGAAGAGTAAACATAAACATAAGTCGTACAAAATAAATATAGTGGTGCGGTGTTATATAAATAGAAGTGATATAAATATACGGACATAAATATTAGTAATAGAAATAAATACCTGTGTTAATTCATTTATAGTAGTAGTTTAAGTGTGATACATTAGTTTTACATTTTTTATATTGTAATTAATTTTACGTGTGTGAATATACAGACAGTTTCAAAACATTTGTACTAGTTGTTTATTGCGAACCCGAAAACGTTACAATACAAAAGATGGAAATTATATCATAATAAACAAAGATTTAAATCACAACCATGCAGGTGACAACACAATTGCAAGGCAATTACATAGTAATTCAGTCAAGAGGAAAGTACAAGATGACAAGTTGATTCATCCTGAAATAAACGTTTAAATGAAGATAATTTTTCAATGCTAACAACAGAAGATTTCAACCAAGCTCGGATAGATATGAATTATGCACGTCGAAGTATTTTACCTCCATTACCGAAAAAGAGGGACGAGGTTTTTGATGTAGTGAAGAATTTGACACCAAAAGCAAGTAAAGAAGAAAACTTTTTGTTAGTAGCTGATAGTGCAGCACAAATTACAATATTTTCTTGTTTTACAAATTTGAATTTCCTATGTTCGACGGATTCAGTCTACATGGACATTTGAATTTTGCACAACATTTTTCTTTCCACTATTTACAATTCACGGTTATAAAAATGGACACTATGTGCATTTAGTGTTTTGCTTATTACCAAATAAGACCAATGAGACGTACCTAAATACATTAAAATTTATTAAAGAAAAATGTACAACTTATAATATCAGTTTTAATCTCAATGAAATTCTTATTGATTTTGAATCTACAATTCATAAAGCTGTCAACACATTGAGTACAAATACAAAAATTACTGGATGTCGGTTTCGTTTAGTCAGGTTTGGTTTAGATCACTTGGCTTGAAAAATCAATATATCACAAAAAAGTCTGAAATTAGCATTTTTTATAACAATTTTTTGGTTTGTCATTGTTAAAACCAGATTATGTAGGCGAATCTTTTACGGAGATATTTGAATCTGCACCTAACGATGATAGGATGATAGAATTACCGTGATATCTTAAATTTTCTTTTTGTGAGAAAATGTTTACTGCTCATCAATAATCGCTATAGTATTTGTTGTTAATTTGCTATTTGTTTTTAATGTTTTCGACAGCATTTTTGCGCTTGAGACATATACAGGGTGTCCAGAAACTCTCCTGACAAACGAAGACCGGAGATTCCTCAGATAATTTTAAGACAATTTAACCCAATTCACCCTAGTCCGAAAATGCTTCCTAAGGGAGCTAGAGCTCTTTGAAGATGGCGCCTTGTAGTTAGTTTTTTTTTAATATTTGCCGAACGCTTCTATCTAGAAAAACAAAAACTGGTATGCTTATTTATCCTCCAGAGATGAATCGATTCCATCAATTGCGAATTTCTAGTACCGGTCATAGGCGTCCGTTTTGGGTAGGTAAACGGTTATTTTAACGCATAACTTTTTTGTCTTTATCTTTTAAGCATTTGTGACACTAGATTATTAAATTTTCAGGTATTCTAGTACTAAAAGGTACTCTTACTTTAAGTCGGTAGGATACACCGTTTTCTAGAAAAATCGATTTGAAAATTTTTCGTTTTTTCGTCATTTCATCTTTCGTCATTTCAACTTCGCGAACTGACAACAATTTGACAATTAAAAACGTAGGTTTTATTTCTGTTGGCAGTTCAGAGCGAACTAGTGCAAAAAATAATAAATTGAATTTTAATGACGAAAAAACGAAAAATGTTCAATTCGATTTTTCTAGAAAACGGTGTATCCTA
The DNA here is from genome assembly GCA_963170755.1 of Amphimallon solstitiale. Classification (NCBI taxonomy): domain Eukaryota; kingdom Metazoa; phylum Arthropoda; class Insecta; order Coleoptera; family Scarabaeidae; genus Amphimallon; species Amphimallon solstitiale. The sequence goes on along the minus strand of OY720679.1, from coordinate 67,715,128 downwards.
CCGACTTAGAGTAAGAGTACCTTTTAGTACTATAATACCTGAAAATTTAATAATCTAGTATCACAAATGCTTAAAAGTTAAAGACAAAAAAGTTTTGCGTTAAAATAACCGTTTATCTACCCAAAACGGACGCCTATGACCTTAGGAAACATTTTCGGACTAGAGTGAATTGGGTTAAATTGCCTTAAAATTATCTGAGGTATCTCCGGTCTTCGTTTGTCAGGAGAGTTTCTGGACACCCTGTATATTAAAAAAAGGATCCAATTAATCTATTATTATTAAATCACGAACGCACTTATTCAAATAAAAGCAACTATTTTATTACCTGAGGATAATCACTGTCTTTAGTTTGGTACCCGAAATGAAAGAAATACGTTTTAGCACCTCTTCTAGCGTGCAGGTACCCTACTCTAATCAACGGAGACACTGTGTGACCGTCACTTAAAGCTTCCATTGTCGAATCGCGAATGTTTATGGGATGTTGGATCGGTTTGTCCCAGTCTGTGTATTCGTTTCGCACTGCCGAAAAGATCTCGTTTAAATGGTACACGTACGCGTTTCTAATGTATGTCCTTAGCACTCTGTTTCTTTGGTCTTCTTCGAAACCGTATTGTATGTCGGCCGCGTTAAAGTCATTGTAACTTTCTGTTGTGGTCGTGCCTAACATCACTTCGCACGTGATAAAGTTTTCGCTGGCGTGCTCCATGGCGAAGGCGGGATCCGGAGTATCTGAATCGATTGGCAGTGATGGTCCTATCCGTGGCATGAAACGAACTGCCTCTAGTTTTGCTTCTAACAGGGCTTGGAGAGGTCTGAAATTAAAAAAAAGAAAACATTAACCTTTCTTGTATTTATGAAGATTAAGTATTGTTCATACGAAATTACATTTGGTGTATTTTTTATATTATAAATTCAGTATATTTGCATTTATGTATGTTTAAAACTAACGAATAACAACATTGTTAAGGACGTTTATTATTATTATTTTTCTTTTATTCCTTTTTTTATAAAATAATATTCTCTGTTCTATGTAAAACGTATATATGTTTAGTTTTAATATCTCAATTTGCTTTATTTTACAAAGGTACAATTAATTAGAACATATATATATATAATTAAAAGAGAAGGTCTTTGCCGTTGAAAAACTCAATGTAAGACTTAATTATTGGGGAATCCAGCATAAAAACCAAATTAAATTTAGTTCTTTATTTTTTCGTCCAATATTTCGCACATTGTGTGTGTGCTTCATCAGGGATTAAAAATGTGAACTATGATGTGGACAATATTACTAAAATACATCTACACAAATATCGACAGGTACATCTCTGAAATGTATACTAAACAAAACTACGATATAAATTCAATTCAAAATTTATATCGTAGTTTTGTTCATAATCGTAAAATAATGTATTTTTAAAATTAAATCTGGAAAGACCAAGAGGGACATCAGTGTCCTAATGTAATCTCTTTTTTAGAAACGCCTCTATTGTCCGTTCTAGAAAATCGGTAAATGCTTTGTCTAAATTACCATTCGTTTTCTTGCTTTTATTAACATCATGCCGTTGTAGTACTTAAAAATTCATAAACATTTGCCGGATTTTAGAATTATAGATATTCTGTAATTGAAGAAACCCGTGAACGCATTGCAGGGTTCATACATTTATATAAGATAATTGTATTGCTATTTGCTCCTTCCGAGAACCTTTAATGAAACTTACAACCCATTAATTTTCGGTTTTTCCAGACAGCAATAGTTGGAGTAGGAGTTCTTCTTTACTACTTCTAAAACAAGAAGATCCAAGTGAAAGAAAAACGATACAAGTCTTTCAAAACAGTAAGACTCAGCGAACATCTTTACCTAACACCAATATAATTTAAAAATGTAATTGTGTTAGAAAACACATCTAAATAAACAAATGTCGTAAATACCTTTACCTAGATGCGCATTTAATTTCCACATAATTATATTAGCAATCAAGTTTCTATCATCAGCTAACACAGGGCTGCACTTGTATCACTATGTACAATTCTAGATTCAAAAGACTTCACTGTTTCATCAGGATAGTAACACTAATTTTCATTCTTATTTTTGTTTATAATACTAACATACTATAGTTTGTTTTTAAACTAAGAGTAAATAAAAAAGCCCCATTTACGTTGCAAATATTACCAGATATATCACTAGATCATTCTGTCGGTAAATTTGAAATATTTTTAAAGGCTGTGAATATCACAGAACGTTTTGATACCGGTGTTAGAGGCAAAGGCAAATGAAAGTGATCCTTGATTCTAGTTTAGTGTTCACGAATTAATTTGTTGTTTTAAAGTTTAATTTATTTTGACAAATAAATAATACAAGTTACAGTTAATAAATTTTATTCGTTGAAGAAAATGTACCTAATAGCAAGTACTAAACTGTAGGATAGTTGTAAATAAGACTAAGAGTTTTATTTAATTACCACTATATTTCACATAGAAATTGCATTTAAGATGTATGCTTTTATGTTATGAAAATACTATATATACATAATAATGGCTAACTCACTGACTCCTGATTATCTACTCTAAGTTTGAAATGTCTGATATACTATCACTGTCAGTATCAGCACCAACAGAAATTATTATTTTGTGCTTTTTTCTTAACGAGAGTAGACTTCGAAAAGGTTGACATGCTTTTCCACTATCACATCAAAATAGTATTGTAAACTATCTCTTTCAACTCATTGTTTCTTTAAATACTTTAACATGAACTATGTTTAACATTAAATTACCTCTCTCGCTCTTGAGTGTGTACAGGTTTGTGTAAAAAACAGTTCGAGAAGCATTTTAAATAAAACATACTATTGGCTTCACAAGATATATGTATGTACAGGGGTGTTTCAGAAGTTAATAAAATCGGACATTCTAAAAAGCCATGACAGTGATTGCTTTTTACAGGAGACTGTGAAGAAACTGTAAGCGGACGCGAAGAAAGCGGTTCAAGCTAAGAGAGATTGATGGACGGCTAGTATACATAATAATGGCTAACTCACTGAGTCCTGATTATCTACTCTAAGTCTGAAATGTCTGATATACTATCACTGTCAGTATCACCACCAACAGAAATAATAAATGGTTCAATCAGATCATCTACAATTCCATCTAGTGTACACATTTATATCTCTTCTTGAATCACATGCTCCACACAAGTGCTCCAATTAACATTTTCAATATTTCGTATAGTTTATAAGAAAAGTTCTTTCACTTCCCTCAATTTAAATGTATTATTCTTGGATGTGTAATAGTACGGCTTTATTCTTGACTGTAATTAATAAATTAATTAAGTTGTTCTTTTGTGAGAGAAATTTTAGGTTTCTAAACAGACTCAAATTTAATAGTGAAATTAATTAACTTATTGAACACTCCTCGTTACTAGCTCAGATGGGAGGTTGGTTCGCATGAGAATCTTATTTTCAAGTCGGTTCAGGTATTAAGACACTAAGATTATTTTTTATAGACGTACTATCTTTATAATCCAGATTTTTATGTTAAGCTAACCAAATAAGATGCAAAATAATAATAATAATAATAATAAACTTTATTGACACAAAACATATATACATATATATGTGCCAAATGGCGAAGTTCAGCTATTGCTGTTCAACTTAACCATAAACCTAACCTAACAAATCATAGTGAGAATAAATACTAATTATAACACAGGCATACACACAAAAACACTAAACTAGACACAAGTATAGTCATGCATTAGAAATAGCAACTCAAAGCATAACAACAAAATAATAAATGTATTAATAATATTAATAACATAATAAATACAAATCTGAATAAATGACAGAATGAAGATAGGTGGACACACAAACGCGCAGGTCACAATAATTGGAGCAGGTGTCGCTTCAAGTTAACTTTAAATGAAGCAGGCGACATACTTTTTAAAGAACTGGGTAGGGAGTTGTAAATTTTTACAATATTGCAGCTGAACGACTTACTGTAAAGGGTAAGTTTATGAATTGGCGGCGTCAGCAGGCCCCTAAATCTCAAATTTAAATTATGAACATCAGTTCTGAATGTAATTTTGTTATAAAGATATGTAGGGGAGCGAGCTAAATGATATTTAAATACTATGAACATATTGATGAAAAAACAAACAACAAAGATCAGGTTACAAAACAAATATTACAAAGCGAAATACAATTAAAATTGTATATATCAATATAAAATACGCATAAGTTACAAAATAGGCAGATATAATAGGTTAACAAGACGATGGCGCTTTACAGAGACAACATACCGTGAATTTAATTAGATGTTAATTGATTGGTTACGTAAAATGCATGCATGATATAGGCCTCTAATTAGATTACACGTTGGGTACCTTTACGATGATGCTATGAAGATGAAGCGGTGTTTTCATTCGTTGATACGGGCAGCTTCCCAGGATAAATGGATGTCGTCTTCTTTGCCTCGAACTGGGGCACACACACTAGCTTTAATTTTACTTTTATATCGCGTAGCACACTATTTGATTTATTGCCTATATATCTATTTTCTCACTAGGCTTTTCTTTTCTCTTAAGGAGGGCTTTGAATTACTATATTTTTATTAGCACTATTAACCTGAGAGATCGTTCCCTATGAAATTATAAACGCCAGGAAATTTCTTCTGATGCGTTTATAATTAACTGGGTTGGGTCCAGCCGATTTATTTATTCGACAAGAGGGACCTGTCAACCTGCTCCTTCACTAGTCGGGGAACGTCTAACTGCATCTTCGCCGCTTAAGGAGCGTCTCACGGTATTCTTTACGGGGATTCCCCTGGCCACTCTTAGGGACTTCACTTCTTTTCCAACTTGTTCATGAGAAAAAGCACTCCGTAAAATGTTTGTTCGTGCTTATTTAGCATTCAAGGTTGCCCACGTGTCGATTGCACACAAAGCAGTTTCTGTCAACGCCGCATAACTTCTTGGCTGGCGTTGATAAGGTTGACGACACACGTGTTTCTTTTACATAGATACATCTACGCACTCTCTCTCTTTTTTTTTTTTTTACACCACGAATATATACAGAATTTACATGCAGACATTTTAAGAAGGAATATAATATTTTAATACAAATAAATAAGTAATATATATTTCCCGATCTGTGTTGTTTAATTATATACATTAATTTCATGATATCATTACATTTTGTAATTTTACCTTAACGTAAGTAGCTTTGATGTTATTATATTTATATTTTATTTATGATATACAGGGCCTACCGTTACAGATACCACTTAATTTTTTATTTTTTCCCATATCAATTCTATTGGATTAACCTCAATGATAAGATGCCAATCTTAAAACAATTTTATTACCGTTTCTTGTTGCGTGGGTTTATTTTACACTATCATATAGAGTAGCATTATGTCAGGGAGCATTGAAAGTTAGAAAAAGCTGGCTATAGAGTGCGGCTTCTACATAAAGGAATATGTTACTATGACTCATTTAGACTTAATGACAAGGAAAGAAAGTGTATTTTCGAGCAGAAGGTGGAAGAGTAGGTTAGAAGTGCAAAAAACTAGGGCGAACGTAATCAAATAGGTTGAACAACAACGCTTTTAGAATACAGTGGATAAAAAACCTCATATCCAAATTAAATATATGGATTGACAGTTAACATAGTTGAGTGGATTAGTACCTCATATAGGTTGTAAGAGGACAAGGGGTCTTTAGATTACATGCAAGGAGTATTGGAAAGCATGCAGATTATGAATGTGTGTTCTTTGGCAGCATTTTGCATTTGACCTTGTTGAATATCCTTTACTTATTATCGTATTGAAGTTCGTCGATTATTATCAAACTAATAATGTCCTGTATCTGTAATTGTTGTTTAGTTCTATTATATTCAACAATATAATTCCGGAAATGTGTAATTCTCGCTTAGTCGCAGTTGTATAATTAACAGGTCAGTTCATTAGTACGCAGTTTTGATTTAACGGTTGCAAACTGACTTTTTAACCTATAGCTATCGGGTTTGATTGGCAACAACTTCACAACTTCATCTGAAAATGTATATTTAGGAATCAAACATTTCTATGAGCTGCTTCCGTACTTCAGAGGGCGCGTAATACCGTCGGTATTGGCTATTATGTCAGATGTTAGGCTATAAAAGGAGTACTTGCGCTTTTTGAAAATGACTAACACCTGGCTTAAACCAAAAAGTATACGATATTTCTTTATGTGTTGATATAATATTGATTTGATTTTCCGCTACACTGAGAGAAAGGAAAATGTTAATTCAACCAATTTCGAAATGTTGAACTGCAAACGGTTAACTCAACAGAAAAAGTGTTTACCCAAAGAAAAAGTGAATTCCCTGAACATTAAAATATTTTATGTTTGAAAATAGAGGTGTTCCGGCAAGTGTGTAGTTTTAGTTGAATAAATAGTATTTCAAACAAGATTTAAAATCATCCTCCAAAATTTAAAATGTGAAAAATGCAACAACGAACTTTTTTGTGTTTTTTGTGCGCCTGGAATCGAAGTAAGTAGGAGCACGTGTTAGCTTGTTCTCTATCCCACACATTATCGAAAAAGAAATAGACTACCAACATTATGCGGGTAGTTATGCTAAAGTCGCACTTAACGACACATATGCGCAATTTATCCAAATGATTTTATATTTAACCATATTTAACAGCTTCAAAATGTTCATTCAACTATTATTTCCAATATAAATTTAACACTTTTCGGAACATTGAATGAAGATACTGGTCTCTTGCTCATATTTAACTACACAAAAGTGTTTAAGTTATGCATTTTTGTATTAACTTAACACTTTTTTTCTATTAGTGTAGGTCGCAAGGTGTGAAATCATATCTTCTTCGTTTTTATATTAGTATGTTATCAAGAAAAACTGGTATTTTATACCAATTCGATTCAAGATTTTTTTAGAATTCACCATACTATTCTGTGACTTAATAAGCGAAGCAAAACAGTTTGATTAAAAGTAGACACTTTGTAGAACTTAATTTTTACCCTCTCGCATTATTTTGAAATAAAAAAGTATTAACAATATTCAAACATTAAAGTACAGATTTATTGCATGTACATAATTATTTCATTCACAATAATTCTATTGTCAGTCAAATTATTTGTTGTTGCCATAAGGTTTTCATTAAATATGCAGTATATTATTCCCAATGCATTTTATGTGTAAAGTACTGATAATTTCCCCATTTAAATAAACTAATGACTGGTACACTCTAATTGTATTGTTTAATGCAGAACAATATTGATTTTGCCGTAGCTGTGCAGATGACGACCCCATCCATGTTAATTAATCTGAATCGGCTTTACGACATTGAACCACGGAATACCCTCCCTATTCAAAGTTATAAAATATATAATCAAGGGACTCAATCAATCTAGTTAACACAATAGCTGTAATCTTCTTACGCAGAATGTTCTCCTTTAAGCTGGGATGGTCTTAGTACTTAGGTAGGTTAAACTGATTATTGTGTGTTGTGCGTAAATAAACTCGGTTACCTTGAGCGCAGACAGGGGGCTATATCTTCTTCTTCCGAGGGCGCGGAAGTGGAAAGACAGCCCGTTTGCTGTCCTACACTGAGGCGTATGCTGTCGGGGTTGTGTACTGTAGCCCAAGGACTCAACGCTGTTCCACTCAGTAGTACGATCCGATGAAATAGACCTAAAAAGAGAAAAAACGTTCGGATATTTATTGAGAGTAAAGTAAATAAGGTCAAGTGAGTAGGTGAATGCAAAGACATTTAAGTAAGAAATCGAAACTAAATAAACAAATGATCGATTCTCAAGATATTTTTGAGCCTATTCTGACAAAAAAGAAACACGTAATGCATAATGTGAGTGCTTTATTTGAATTTCATTTGCGGGGCAAATATTAACAAAAGTTTAAGAGAGAGTTCACAGACGATATAAATTTGAACATATTATTTTCAAATCTCAATTAGAACTTGAGAAAATCATATAGAGACACTATCGAATAGTTTAATATACAGGGTGAGTTTTTTTCCATTATTTGTATGGGGATGTCGAAAACCATAAGACATACGCATTAGGTTAAATGGAGAAAGATTTGCATCTTTATACGCCTCATCCAGATACGTTTTTGTCCATTAAAGAAAATGCATGGTTTACTAGATATCTGCAAAAACCAGAAATTCTCCAAAACATTTTCAGTGCTATAACTTTCTGTTTTTAGGAAATTCAATTTTAAACAATGACATCTTCTTAAACTTTTAATTTTGCTTAGCATGTTTGAGTTAGCAAGCAAAGTCTTTTTTTTTAAATGGAAACCATAGTTGGCCGGTTTTTTTCTGCTTGCAATGATGTAAGGGTTGTAGCACTTATTTTAATAAATAACAGCACAATACACTATTATTATGTTTAACAAAAATTATGTCTTGCCATGGAAAACGCGATATTAATAATTGAAGTATTATGTTTACTTCATCATTGACAGTTCGTTCATTAGGGTGACTATAGTTGATTTTGTTAGTGATTAAGTTGCTTTACAAAGTTAGTTATGGTGTACACAAATCTTGAGAAACTTGATATGATCGAAACTTACATTATTTGTAACAAAAATAGTAAACAAGCCGCCGAACGGTATTTTTTATTGTATTTTGATCGCCGTCAACCATCGTTAGACACCTTCAAGAATTTATGCAATAGTTTAAAATAGTATGGAAGTTTTGTTAAACCTAGAAATAAGGGTAATATTGATGAAAACACGCAGATAAGTGTTTTAGCTGCTGTTAATCAGAATCCATCAACATTAACGCGGCAAATTGCACAAGACGCTGCTACCTCACAACGCACAGTAGTGAGAATTTTATCAAAACATAAGTAATATACTTATAAAAAATTAGTTGGACAAACTGTACATCCTGGATACGATGAAAGATGATTAAATTTTTGTGCTTGGTTCGTAAATATCTGCCATGAAAATCACAACTTTCCGATGCAGATCTTATGGACCGACGAATCACGTTTTACAAACTGCGGCATGTTCAATCGCCATAATGAACACCTGTGGGCGCAAATAAATCCTCACCGTTGAGAAGAAAGGCGACCCCAGATTAGGTTTGGCTTCAATTTATGGTGTGGTGTTATTGGTTAGCAACTTGTTGGGCCATTTATTTTTAATGAAACTTTAACCGGAAATCGATATTTGCAATTTCTTAGGGAAGATTTCGACAATATCCTAGATCAATTAGATTTACAGACCCGTACAAACTTACGGTGGTTTCAACACGACGGTGCCCCGCCTCACTATCAGGCACAGGTCAAAAGATATTTAGATGAATTATTTCCAAACTCGTGGATCGACAGAAATGGTCCTGTTTTATGGCCTGCATGTTCCCCAGATCTTTCACCATTAGATTTCATCGTCTTTGGTGCAATAAAAGATCTCGTACATGTGTGATCATATGCAACTAAAGAGGAGCTGTTATTAATGTAATTGATAGGTTAGATCGACGAAAAATTAGGAGAGCTATTAACTCAGTGTTGAAAAGGTGCAGTATGTGCGTCAATAATAATGGCGGGCATTTCGAACACTTAATGTAAATTTAGGGTGTTACGTGTTGTTAATAATTAATTCATTTAGCGTTTTTATTGTTTCTTGTATTACGTTTGATATTATAGTTTTCTTTTCTTTTCCGTGGCAAGACAAGATTTTTGTTAAACATAATAATAGTGTATTGTGCTGTTATTTAATAAAATAAGTCCTACGAATTTTACATCAATGCAAGCAGGAAAAATGCACTATTAGAATATCTCATAGCCAACTATGGTTACCATTTAAAAAAACTAGACTGTTTGAAATTGAATTTCTTAAAAACAATATTGAAAAAAAAATTTCTACCTTTAAGAATAGAAAAGTTATAGCACTGAAAAGGTTTTGGAGAATTTAGATTTTTTGTAAATATCTAGTAAACCATGCATTTTCTTAAATGGACAAAAACGTATCTGGATGAGGCTTTTAAAAATGCAAATCTTTCTCCATTTAACCTAATGCGTATCACTTATGGCTTTCGAGATCCCCATACAAATAATGAAAAAAAAACTCACCCTGTATGTACTAGTGGCCGCCTAGTGGTCGAATTTCAACCTTTTTATTTTCTTAATTTAATGTATTTGTAACACTTATATATAAATTTTGCCTTTCTGTACTCTTTGTCCATATAAGCTAGTATTCTAGGATTGAAGTGGCATGGCGGATGGAAATATTCTAGTGTGGCCGAGAGTTACGTTGAAGATTCACTTCAAAATAAAATACAATTTGCAGAAAAAATATTGTATGATCTTAGAGACACATCCTTCAGTATTCCTGATGGTGCACAACAAGCGTCTTCTAATACTATTTCTTATGCAGCAGTTTCTATGAAAACAAGAAACAGTGAAATTAATTCTTTGCCATTGTATATTCATAATTGTAGTATTCATAATTGCACCTTTAATTTTAATAGCAACAAATAAATGAACTAACCAATTTCTGTCCGTATATCATCTTTATTCTCTAATTTTTAAAAGTCACAATTAGTTACCGTTCAGCTGAACGGTAAGTGAATTACTTACCGTTTTGTTAGGTACAACAAACAGTAAGAACCACACTGTCATGGAAACATGCCTAGTAAATAATGAAAAAAGATTGATCGCGCAAAAAATATATTCTATACAGTTTCAAGGGAAGTAAGTTATACATCTGAAAATAGTGAAACCTTGCATTGTATTTTCTTATAATGCCTGTGTGTTAGCCATAATAACAACTCACATTGCATGAATATTAACAGGGTGGTTTTTACTTGTGGTTTAGATTGTGGTTTAGAAAAGACTGCAATGTAAATTACAAAAATTTTGTTTTTTTGTTAACCACTTTTCTTGTTCTATTTTTTTTATCCTCAATGTTAAATCAGCTTTAACTTTTTGCCACCTACTGCCTGAATTTTCAGATGGCGACCTGTTTTTCTGATGGTTTTCTCTTTGCTTTTCCAAGGTTATCCTTCCATATTCCGTGTGATACGTACTACACTCTACTGAGGATGACCAGCAAGTCATATGTGTGCGTATCTGAGTTATTTCTCTATTTTTTTATCACCTTTGGGCCCGAATAACCCACAGATTGACAATGCCCGCTCGCATCGAAAATCTCTTTAGAAGAAGAAGTCTAGACAAGCATTCTATCTGGGTTGCATTATAATACCTTACCAGTACAAACCAACTGTGTACAACCGTTTTATATCGAATACAAAGGTGAGATATTTACATATCATTTATATAGTTTTAATATAAAAATAACTACATCATATACAATAGACCTATAGAGAGTAGATTACATAGTTATATGTATAGCCCGCCAATTTATAAAGCTATTTTTATTTGGATTATTGTAAAAACAATTTAAGTTTAGCTTGACAATATTAATATTTACAATCAACTTATATTTTTCTTGTGCAAAACGACAACATGTAATATGTATAAGTTGAGGTTATGTGGCAATAAAAGGAATTTAATAAATTTGGTGTATCGCTAATCATTTGAGGCGTATAAAAAATTAATATGTATTGTAAAAACCCGAAAATAAAATTGTATTCGTTAATTAACACTAATAGTATCGTAATATACGATGTATCATATTCTTTTCTTGTAAAGTACATTCCTGTTGTTGTTTTCTTTCGTCAACCGCAACTATAAACATTTGTTTATTTTTAAAAAGAATAATAAAATTTTAATGGAGCAAAAATTAAAATTTGCACTACATTTATTATGTTGGAAAGTAGTAATTAATGTATAGGGATATCCGACATCATGATAACATGAAGATCTATAACTTATGCGTTCGAATTTTACATATTTTACATTAGGTTATTTATCAAATGGTGTAATTTCTTCTTCATTTCACAAGTGAAACAGTAAGCCTATTTGCATTCACGCATTATACAATCCGTTTACTGAGTCCCACGTGTTTCCCGAGTAAATACGGCAGAACCCAAGAAGGAGGGGATCTTATCTCTTTTTTCATCCCGCTTTTCAGTTCTACATGTGTACAACATGAACGTCGGTATTAAAACTGTCTGAGTTGTGAATTAATTTGTGACGCCTGCAAATTGAAGTGGAATAAAACGCGAGAAAAAGTAATTTTTCCGGAAATTTCCATTTATATGCCTACTGAATGCCTGGAAGTAGGTAGACCCGTCCCTTATAAAATATTCGCAACGGTGGGAATGTTTTATTTGCAGAAAATACAAACTAAAAATTGACGTAACAGCTGTTTTATTTCTTTCAGTCGTATACATACGAATATCCTTTTCTTGCAAACTTGATGAAATATTCTCAATCCTGCTCTTAGATTGCGAAATAAAAGAAAATGAAAGAAGGTCTCTTTTATTAGTAATTGTATATTTGTCATTCTTTAAAGAATAACAATAAATGTTATATATATATATTTGGATATGAACGTGCAGTATTTTTCGTTTCGAATGATGGGTTAAGAAATTGAAGAATTTTCAGGAATACAGTGTGTGGTCTAATGAAACTCAATCAATTAATTTAATTACTGTGACTTACATATATACCTTTATACGTAAAACGTATATGCATATATGCATGTGTTTGAGATACACACATACATTAAGTGCTATTGTCGACAATCGAACGCACAGACACCGGTGTTTCGACCTATGAGGTCTCATCAGTGTGCGTGGAGATTCTCGACAATAGCTTCAAGACTTAAATCGCTGCTTATGTCATTTTAGCGTGTTAAATGCAGTGAGAGTATCACAGCGACATCTAACACCCAAAAGATGACACAAAACAAAGCGATGATACTCTCACTGCATTTAACACGCTAAAATGACATAAGCAGCGATTTAAGTCTTGAAGCTATTGTCGAGCATCTCCACGCACACTGATGAGACCTCATAGGTCGAAACACCGGTGTCTGTGCGTTCGATTGTCGACAATAGCACTTAATGTATGTGTGTATCTCAAACACATGCATATATGCATATACGTTTTACGTATAAAGGTATATATGTAAGTCACAGTAATTATTTACTGCTTGATGTTAGTTTTAACATCCATGTGTTGACACTTTTCATTTTCAATTGATTTAATGTTTCGTTATTTATTTAATAACTTCATCAGAAGTTAACTACAATAAGAAAATAAATCAGCTAACTCAGTTAACTAATTTACGAGATTTTTTAATACATATTTGAGCATTTACAGATAGACTTTTTTACTGCCAAATGAAACCATAATGAAAGCACAACATGAGGAACTAACAAAAATTAATTTAAAAATTCCTACAATGACATCGTTCTGAAAAAAATGAAATAAGCAAAGATATACTTTCCAGACAACAGCCCTAATATAACAGGTGTCTGTAATTGAATTAGTAATCGGCCATTTGCATGTTCGCGAATTTTACGTTCTACAGTTACCGACCTAAGTTGAATTCAACATAGTTCTCAAATTTCACATTATAATAATCGCAGTTTAGAATTTCTTAGCAATGATTTTAAAATTATGGACATACATTAATCAGTTTTAATAGAATATGAATCTAAAATTATTTTTAGACTATGCTCATTTAGTGAACATGCTTAACACTAAATTTTGTTATCGTATGAGCACATTTTAAAGCTAGAGCGACTGAATGGAGGAATGTCTTCACGCATGTGGTTTGTACAATATCTCTTGTACAAACATTAAATTAAAAATGCTGTTGATTAGCGTGATTAGTGTCATACCCAGCCTAAAATAGATTACCTAATTAATTTCAGCATTTCATACATGCACATTACTCACATCTCCATTAAAGCAAGTTATTACCTATTTACTATATTCTTGAACATGACATATTTATTTTTATACTTACAGTTGATTTTTTGGTTTGATTTAAACTAACTGCCAATATCAATAGCTTGAGCGGTTATCAAATAGATGGCACTTGCACATTTGTTGGAATTTTTTTTAGCAACATCATATATTATTATAATATTATTTTAGCCTGTTTTCCATACTTCTAATAAAGGAAAATCCAGGGAAATCGTATTTTATAAACCAAATTTTATTACTATCAATTTCAATTTTATGTGTTTTTTACACATTGGCAATATAACAATTTTCTAGATACTTTATATACCTACAGGTATATAAAATACAAGAAAGAGAAACATATCGGGTAAATTCCGCTGTAGAGCAACCGTAGACACGTGTTTCTGACTCATTGGTCGTCATCAGTACGGTGTAGCCAAGGAATAAGGTGGGATAATTTTGGAGATGTAAGCTACACAGAAGACCATCAGGTGACAGACCACCATTTGTAGCTTCAGCTAGAAGATCTTCAGTTTTGAAGACAACAACCTGCGTGCCATCCGAGTCTACGGTTGCTCTACCGCGGAATTCACCCGATATTTTTCTCTTTCTTGTATTATATGTATCCACGATAATTCCTTTTTTTTATTTATCTTTCCTGGGTCTCGGATGGCACGCAGGTTGAAATTGTCTTCCTCGTGGCAACGTTAGTTGTCCTCAAAACTGAGGAACTTCTAGCTGAAGCTACAAATGGTGGTCTGTCATATGATGGTTTTTTGTATAGCTTACATCTCCAAGGTTGTCCCAACTTATTCCTTGGCTATACCGTACTGATGACGACAAATGAGTCAGAAACACGTGTCTACGGTTGCTCTACAGGGAATTTACCAGATATTTTTCTCTTTGTTGTATATATATATAAATTATGATATTTTTCTTTGTGGGAATTTTCGGCATTACAAATTAAAAACTATTTTCGTAGAATAAAATTTGTGTTTATTTTACGTTTCGACATATTATTTTTGTCTTCTTCGGAAATATAAAAAATCTTATAATAGCGGGAATATTATTCAGTTGTAAAACCTTGTTGGTGGTGTTTTTCTCCGTATGTATTTTCCCATAACTTTCACTTATCACTAATCAACAATAGTGTTCATTATTCATATTGTTGATTAGTGATAAGTAAAAGTTATGGAAAAATACATAGGGAAAAAAACACCACTCTTTAAAGAAATAAGTTTCTATCATCCCTTTTTCAGTAGCATAGATAATGAATTAAGTGTTTTTGTAGCTTAAATGTTTTTAAAAAGGCGCTGAACGCATTTTTATTGCATTATTGGTTCTAAATTCTGTTGGCGCTAAATTAATAGAAATTTTATAATATTAATTGCTACCAAGGAAAAAGCTGAATATAAGAAATTAGGTTATTTTCGACATATGTGACTTATAAGAGAAATATGGAAACAACAGCAGCTGGAATATATTTCTGTACACATTAAAGGAGTTGATTCGATTAATTTTACGAACAAGCAAATTTTTTATGTAAACTAGATTGAATTTTTTTCACCCGGTACACCTATAAATGTGACGATTTGAAATAAGGACTATTAAATTAATTATAATTTCTAGAAAATTAATAACAGTTATAGTTTACCCTTAGAAGTGGTTGAAACGAATAGTAGGTTGACCAATACAGCGCCTGTATCGTGTCCTAATAAGGTCACCCTAGATGGATCACCGCCGAACGCCGCAATGTTTTTCTTGATCCACTGAAGACCCGCTGCGATATCCTCGATTCCCAAATTACCACCTGAGGTACGGCTTTTATCAAATGGCGGCTTTGTCCTCAGGAATCCTGCGGGAAGAAAAAGGACATTAAGTGCTTTTTGCGTTCGATACGGCATCAGCAAATTCAGTTTAATTTAGTGGGCTCGTAAAATAGTAATAATGAGAAGGAAAATGCGCTACTTCTAATGGAGATAAAGTTTACCGGAAAGTACTAACATGAATTAAATTGTGAAGAATTAATTTAAAAATATCGGATGCTTATTAGTAATAATATCATATACCGGTGTCTCAGCAAAGCGGCAAAGTTCATTACTGGTTTCAAAATAATGTAGATACAAAATTTGTAAATAATTAAAGGCGCCACTCTTAAAATTATTTTTATTTATACAGGGCGTTTGACAACGGCAAGCCATCACAGACTTTTGTTTTGTAAACAGAATGCTATGCTTTTTTACATTCTATGATAGACATTTCGGAGCTGATTAAAGTGATATATTCGTATTAGTTGATTTTCAACCGTTTCTGAGATATGGCGATTTTTCGTAAAATATTAAACGACCTTTGAAAAATTCCTATGAAATAAAGATTAATGATGAAGACCTATTATAGGCTCATTTAGTAGAGATATCATTTCAATACGTAAAGTTAATGTTTATTTCGAAGTTAAACGCATGTTTTTTAGAATTGCATTCCTTCGCTAAAGTAAAAATTATGAAAAAACTTAAGTGAAACATCCAGTATATTTACGTATTAGTGAAAAGCACTAAAAATTTGCAAAAGTTATATAACATTATATCTGAATCAACCCAATTACAATTTTAAAAATATTAGTTGCCATGATGCAAGTCATGTCAATTTAAATCATGGCAACTTATATTTTTAAATTAATAAGTCATAAACGGCTTTATTCAGATATAACATTCTATTCCATTTGCAATATTACAACCAGACCTAAGAAGGTGGTATTTTTAAATAGTAAATTTTTAGTATTTTTCAGTGCCACATAAATATAAAGGGTGTTTCATTAAAGTTCTTTTTAAAGATTTTCTAACTTTTGCAAATGGTATGTAATTCTAAATAACATGCGCTGAAATGACGAAATATCCACTAAATTCACGTACTGAAATGATATCTTTACTAATTAAGCTGATAATATCTTCCATCATTAATCGTTATTGCAAAGCAATTTTTCAAAAGGTGGATAATTTTTGCAGAAAAATCGCCACATCTCAAAAATAGTTGAAAATCGACTAATACAAATTAATGTCAGTTTAATCAGTTCTCGGAAGGCAATCATAAAATGTAAAAATATGTTAAAAAGAACATAAATTTGTGCTGGTTTCTCTTTGTCTCTTTGTTGAACACTCCGTGTAACTAAAAATACTTTTAAAATGTAGAAATAATGATGATTTATAATTTTTTATTAATAATTTTGCTAAAGTAAAAATTATGAAAAAACTTAAGTGAAACATCCAGTATATTTACGTATTAGTGAAAAGCACTAAAAATTTGCAAAAGTTATATAACATTATATCTGAATCAACCCAATTACAATTTTAAAAATATTAGTTGCCATGATGCAAGTCATGTCAATTTAAATCATGGCAACTTATATTTTTAAATTAATAAGTCATAAACGGCTTTATTCAGATATAACATTCTATTCCATTTGCAATATTACAACCAGACCTAAGAAGGTGGTATTTTTAAATAGTAAATTTTTTTATTTTTCAGTGGCACATAAATAATAAAGGGTGTTTCATTAAAGTTCTTTTTAAAGATTTTCTAACTTTTGCAAATGGTATGTAATTCTAAATAACATGCGCTGAAATGACGAAATATCCACTAAATTCACGTACTGAAATGATATCTTTACTAATTAAGCTGATAATATCTTCCATCATTAATCGTTATTGTAAAGCAATTTTTCAAAAGGTGGATAATTTTTGCAGAAAAATCGCCACATCTCAAAAATAGTTGAAAATCGACTAATACAAATTAATGTCAGTTTAATCAGTTCTCGGAAGGCAATCATAAAATGTAAAAATATGTTAAAAAGAACATAAATTTGTGCTGGTTTCTCTTCGTCTCTTTGTTGAACACTCCGTGTAACTAAAAATACTTTTAAAATGTAGAAATAATGATGATTTATAATTTTTTATTAATAATTTTGCTAAATACATTATTAGATACCAATAATGTACAAAAAATAAGTACACTTCAATTATAATTACAAAATTAAACTTTATGTAAGAAAATTAAAGAACTAGTTATAACCAAAAAATTAGCATAAGCTTTTCTTCATATAGTGACTGTTCGTTTACATGAACCCCAAAAGAACAAATATTCAAATAATTATATACAAATACAAAAACACAAAAGCAAGAAATACTACCAAAGATTGACAAGGATGGCAAAAATTAAATGTTATAAAAAAATTATCAGTTTAGCAATTCTAGGGAATGCATACAGCGGAGTTAGAGAAACCATTAAATGAATGTTTAAGTTATAAAAGTGAGTCAGTTTCCGGTGAAGGCGATCATACTTGCTGAGGTAAATGTTATTATAATAAAATAAATTTTAGTTCGATAAGAAAGAAATATTTTACAGTGGAGCGTGAAAAGACGCGAAAAGAATTATTGTAGCACAGCCTTGTGCCGCTAGAAGCATATAGAGCTACCACTCCCAAGTCAGTAAGCCAAGCGCCATCGCTTAAAAAAATTTGTTCGGTTTGTTTGAAGTTTTTAGTAAAAGTTGTTTTGTGTGCTCGTCGTTCCTGCAATAGTGAACTCTCATAAACAGCGCGCGGCCGTAAAGTTTGGCTTGCTGCTCGGAAAAACTGCCACAGAAACTCCTGAAATGCTAAAAATGGTCTACAGGGATAATGCTATTGGGAAAACTCAAGTATTTGTGTGGTTTTCCCGTTTTAAAAGAAATGAAATATCAATTGATGACGAAACTCGTGCTGGTCGCCCTTCCACGGTATGAACCAATGAAAATGTTGAAAAGATTTACGAAATCATCCTGGAAGATCGACGACGAACCATTGAAGAAGTTGAGGAGCTATCTGAAGTGACTTGGAGTTCACTTCGGCGTATTTTAACTCCAGATTTGAGGATGAAATGCTGATTGCTAACTACTGAACAAAAACAATGTAGCGTGGAAGCATAATGTGCTTTGAAAGAAGAATTTAGAAATAATACAAAGTCAACACAGGTGACGAATTGGTGCTACGGTTACGGCTCAGAACCAGGGCAAGAATTAAGCCAGTGACAGACTTCAAGTTCGCCTCATCCCACAAAGCTCGTGAAGTGAAATCAATCGTCAAAACAATGCTATTTTTTCGATGAAAGAAGAGTCGTCCATTCAGAGTTTTTTCCACAAGGTCAGAGGAAAGATTAGGCAAAAGTTTGCTGCGGAAGAGGCCTGACTTGTGGCAGTCGCGCGACTGGTTTTTCCATAATGATAATTCCCTTGCTTACACAACCCTGTCTGTACACCTACGAGGAAATATTAGAGCAGGAGAGTCTCCTTATAAAAATAATATTTGTCCAAAGTGGTAACTCAATATGGCCGCCGTAATGCATAGGCGTGCATAAATATTTTTTATAGGGTATATGTACACCAGTGATGGTAACCCTACCGATTTTTCGGTAGATCTACCGAATATTGCCGACCTTTCTACCGATCTAGTAAGAGTCATCACTGTTTGTATTAAAGATAGGATCAGTGATGGTAACCCTGACTCTTACTAGATCGGTTGAAAGGTCGGTAATATTCGGTATATCTACCGAAAAATCGGTAGGAGTTACCATCACTAATGTACACTTCGTATGTTCTCGAAAATCATTTAAAATAGGTTCTTAGTCCAATAATAATTAAAGAAATATCGTGAGAGCACTATTTTTTAAATCCTTTTATTCTTTCTAATATAGTAACATTCTAACTCTATTAAAGACAACATAAAAAAACATGCCTAGAATATGTATGTTACGCCACTGAACACATAATCAAACTTGTCAGATATATGACAAGTTATGCAAAATATTCATTTTATAAATTATGATTGGTTAATATTGCCATAACTGACCTGCCTTAAAGTGGTAACCTCCGTCTAAATAATACCTATTCCCCCGCCAGTTTATTATCTCTCCTGTTCTATTCTTTCCTCGTAGCTGTACACTAATATTGACCAAACATGGTACGACCCTGTACCCTACCTCCTCTATTCACCCGATCTTATGCTTTGCGACCTTTTTTTTATTTCACCGATTGAAAAGAAGTGAAAGTGGAGAAAAAACGGTTTAAGATGATGATATTAGGCATATGTTTTTTTTAGATTTTAATTTTTCCTTGTGTGTTAGTTCTGTGAGCAATTCCCTCTTTTTACCAGGGGTAGGTAGCTAGCCTGACCCCTAACCCTCCTCTTTTATCCGGGCTTGGGACCGGCTGAGGTCGGAATCAGGCTACTCGATCCACCTGACCCCTTCCTCAGACAGGCCTCATTGTTGACCTAACGCAAGCATTTGATAGAGTGCAACTAAAGGATGTGCTAAAGATCCTGCAAGAACGAGGAGCCAACAACAATATAATCCAGGTAATAAAACAACTTAATACCAACAACAGTACAAGAATACAGTCAGATACCGCAACCACAGAGAAGTGAAAATATCGATAGGTATCAGACAAGGAGATAGCCTTAGTCCGATGCTCTTCAGCCTGGTAATGGACCGCATCATAGACCGGGTAAAAGATGTGGGACGAGGTTACAGAATGGGAGAAACCGAATTCAAAATATTGTGCTATGCAGACGATGCGATTCTCATAGCGGAAAATGAGAACAACTTGCAGCGAATGTTATTCGAGCTAAACCGGGCCGCAAAGAAATATAACATGAGCATCTCGATACCGAAAACCAAATCCATGACCATAAGCAAGGAACCGATACGATGCAAGCTAGCACTAAACGACCAATAAATCGAACAAGTGATGAGCTTTGAATACCTAGGGATAATAGCCTCGAGCAGTCGAAATACGTACGACGAGGTGAAAGCACAAGTAAATAAAGCAGCAAGAGTGTCTGGCTGTCTGCATAATACTATTTGGAAAAATAAACACATGTCAATAACCAGCAAGGCTAGGATCTACAGAACAGCAGTGAAACCCAGCCTCACCTACGCAGCGGAAACGAGAGCAGACACCAACCGGACGAAGAGAGCACTACGAACGACCGAAATGAGGGCCCTGCGAGCGATCGCAGGCGTCACATTGAGGGACAGGCAGCGAAGTAATGGGATCCGGGAACAGTGCGATAGGATGCCAGATGTTGTTCGATGGTCACGGGGAAGAAGAAGAGAATGGAGAGAGCATGTCGACAGGATGGGAAACGATAGACTCGCCAAGGCCGCATACAAGGAAAAACCGAACACGACCAGACCCTTAGGAAGACCACCAAAAAGATGGGCTGACTCCTGGACCTCATCGTCAAGGACATTTAATAAAAGTTGGAGAAACAGGACATAGTCCTATTAAAAAGAAGAAGAAGAAGCAGAAGAAGAATTTTTGCTTCTTTTTGGCCTTCGAATGTTGTAATGTATAGTATCATCTATGTTTTACAGCCTTAAAGGTTAATAATGAAATATGAATTTCAATTAGCTGCAATATTTGTCTCACTTTCGTTTTAATTAGCATTCTCTGTTTAAGCCCTGTTCCTACGAGTTTTACAATTTTGAAAAGACTTTATTATAGCACTTCGGAACAGCGTGCTCCTTGCTGAATGCTTTGACGAATTTCTTTATTTGGCACATTAAGGCTCGGTGCATACGGGCGTAATCAAACACAAGACCAGCGTCAAAATGATGATCACGCTTTTGCAAATCCGATATTTCACACTTGCATCCTATAAAGGTTGGTATAATAATATAATACAATTGGTGTTTACATGTCGATACAAATTTATATTGTCACGTATAAACCCAATATGAGCGTGCAAAACACACAACCAAAAAACTAATGTAATACCTACCAATCATGTTCACGCAACTGCAAAAATTTGTGCTATACCATGCCAAAAATGTGCGTGTAAAATACACAACCGAAGAATTATGTGAACTCATTCATAAGTAACTTAAAGTTTCATTATTTTGCCTGAAATTGTTGTCGCCTATGAAAATAATCGAGAAGTTTAATTACTAAAAAGACCAGTGACAGTTATTTAAAGATCAATCAGTTATTAAAATGCTGCTATATATTTTGTGATATTTCACGTTTCTTTAAATCACCATGCACTTTGTGTGTATCACTGCTTTAATGCGAGGGAAATATATTGTTTTCAAAACATAACTAATTTATAAAACATAATATATATCACCGCCACAACATTAATCGACATAATAAATGTATATTAACACGTGAAGATATTCGCTAGTAAAAAAGGAGCAGACACTGTGACAACGTATGTGTTAGAATTGTCTTGAAACATAATTACATATTTGTTTGTACGTATCGCATATTGTTGCATGTATTTTTGAATTAAAGCTCTCATAACCCTTCATTTAATAGTAGCACATTAATGTAGCATAGTTTTCGGTAATTCACAAATGGGAATGTGATGGTTTAGACATAATTGAAAATTAGTTTTGTTGATGGTAATGTCAAGACACCTGTAAATACATGGATGCATGATGCAAGTCAAATGCTTTGCACGGATAGAAGTTTCTAAGATTGACATGAAGGTATGAAGCGCTAAAGCAGAAACTTTGCTTAACTTAGTTGATATATTATTTATGGTTATACACGTAAGGAGGACGTGCTTAGAATTTACCAAAAGGTAAGAGATTATACAATGCATTGAGTATATGCATAAAATCAATATAATTAATTATGTTTATTATGTCAATAAAGAACAATTCCATTTTTCTTTAATAAAGGAAAAATGGGTGGTCTAAACATTTATAAAATGGAAAATCTTCACTTTTTAACAATATCCTCAATTATATGGTCTATACTAGTTTGTCTCAGATCACATGGGTTTAATTTTATAAATTTGACGTTCTATACAGGGTATTCCACGAGAGCCGTTCGTTAGAAGTTTTCGTGGTTAGAAAAAACTTAGAATTTTGAAATTTTGGGTTCCAGGGTTATTCAAGATTCTCTTTCATTTTAAAATATTTTCAAGATCATACTACTTCCGGTTGTACCGGAAGTCGCCATTAACTTCCTTATTTTAAATGGAACACCCGGTATATTATTTCATTTTTGGATTCCTGAGAAAATTTCATAGTGGGTTTTCATCAGGTTTCCCTATATCTATTTTCAATTTTTTCTTAGATATCTTGATTTTTTTGAAAATTGTGACAAATGTAGCCCTGTTTTGAGCATTGCGCCCTTTAACCAATTTAGATTGGTGGAAAGCGCTTCTGGGGTAGACGGAAGCACAGGAATGATACTTTCGAATGCCATATTGACAACTGATTTATCGCATACAGGGTATCCAAGATTTAATGACCAATTACATAATTTTAAAAGTTGAAAAAGCTCGTTTTTTCAAATAGGACACCCTGTATTTTATTGGATGGTCGGATGCAGAATTTGATTCTACATCGATTTGCTACAACATTCACTATACCTATTTCCAGCGGTCTTCTTGTTAATCCATATTTTTATCAAAAGGTGATCAAACTCCAAAAGTTATACCTAGTAAGCCTTGATTTTGACAGGAATTGAAACAATGTTGATTTAATGTCAAAGCAGTATCATCGTACAGATTCGTGAGGTATCTACTTACAGTTCTAGGGATTTTGTTAACTTGCTTAAGTACAGTTTATAATGGAGAATGTTGAAGAATATTCCAATAATGATGTATTAAATTTGTTTTACACGCACGGTGAATGTGGACGAATTGTTCGACGAACATGCAGACTATTTAATGAACGATATCTGGACCTACCAACAATGACTCCCGGAAAATTCGCAAGAATCAAAACTCGCTTTATAGCAACTGGAAACGTAAGGGCAACTCAAAATAACCTAAAGCCCGTAACTGATAATGAAGATAACGTGATGAATGCGTTGGCGTTTTTTCAAGCTTATCCGCGGAGTTCAATTTCGACAGCAGCGCTGGATTTGGGTATTTCAAACACATCAATCCACAGAATATTAGAAAAACATGTAATGCATCCTTTTTGTGAGATAACTGTTCACGGATTACGTCTTGGTGATGAGGCAAGACGTGTCAACTTTTGCGAATTTATGATTTTGAAAATGACCGAAGATCCGAGATTTCTTCATCAGATTATGTGGACTGATGAATCGAAATTCAGTAGGCAAGGAATTACAAATCGCCGAAATACTCACTACTGGGCACAAGATAATCCACATGTTATTAGGGAACATAATCACCAAGACCGCTTTAGTTTCAATGTTTTTTGTTTAATTATGGACAACAGAGTGGCTTATCAAGTGTACGATGAAAATTTAAATGCGGCTAGATATCTGGAGATACTGAGAGGGTTTGTAAGTGATTCTCTAAATGCTCTACCTCCACGTGATAGAGCAAACAGTTGGTTTCAGCTTAATGGTGCTCCAGCACATTCAACTATAGCTGTACACCGGCAATTGTCAATGATGTTCGAGGATCGGTGGATTGGCCCGCGGGGACCTTGGAACTGGCCACCCAGATCACCCGATTTGACCCCCTTGGATTTTTACCTCTGGGGTCGTATAAAAGAACTAGTGTACTTTAGGCCGGTACAAACTAGAGAGGAATTATTGAACCGTGTTCACCATGCGTTTACTAATATAAGTCCAGACGAACTTCGGAGATCTGTTTCGCGAGGAGTATATGACAGAGTTATTCAGTGTTTGAACCAAAATGGAGGTCATATAGAACAATTATTTTAATTTTACATTCTCTTACTGTTTTTTGTCATTATGTTCCAAGTTTTTGTTTTTATTTAATATATCGTTCTAAATGTTATGTACTAATGTCATGTTCTAATTAAAGTAAATTTTTTACCGTCTCATTGATGTTTATTTGGCTTCGAAAGGCAAGCGATGTTTCGGTTTCTGCCAAAAAGCCACATTAAAATAAAAAATTTGGATTAACAAGAAAACCACTGGAAATAGGTATAGGGAATGTTATAGCTAATCTATGCAGAATCAAATTCTGCATCCGACCATCCAATAAAATATAGGGTGTCCCATTTGAAAAAACGAGCTTTTTCAACTTTTAAGATGATGTAATTGGTCATTAAATTTTGGATACTCTGTATGCGATAAATCAGTTGTCAATATAATATGGCATTCGAAAGTATCATTCATGTGCTTCCGTCTACCCCAGAAGCGCTTTCCACCAATCGAAATTGGTTAAAGGGCGCAATGCTCAAAACAGGGCTACATCTGTCAAAATTTTCAAAAAAATCAAGATATCTAAGAAAAAATTGAAAATGGGTATAGGGAAACCTGATGAAAACCCACTATGAAATTTTCTCAGGAATCCAAAAATGAAATTCTATACCGGGTGTTCCATTTAAAATAAGGAAGTTAATGGCGACTTCCGGTATAACCGGAAGTAGTATAATCTTGAAAATATTTTAAAATGAAAGAGAATCTTGAATAACCCTGGAACCCAAAATTTCAGAATTCTAAGTTTTTTCTAACCACGAAAACTTTTAACGAACGCCTCTCGTGGAATACCCTGTATATTTATACTATGAATATTCAATAATCTTGTTATATTTAAAAGTATCTTTATTCACCATATTGTGTATGTTTTTGATGTATCCAATAAAATAAATTCCCTATTTTAAAAGAAATATCTACACTAACTAATGTTTTATATATTTTCTTATACAGGGTTAGTTAAAAGTATGGAGACGGCGATTTATTGTCGTTAATATTCATTTTAGAGAATTATGTTCAATATAAACGTTTGTTAGGATATTTTGATCTACATTTGAGAATATTTGAAATTTTTTTTCCTTCAATTGTTTTTTAGTTACGCCTGTTCGCTGTATATTGGTTCTGTGAGCGTTAATAGGTTTTTACTGTGGGTAGGTTGCTAACCTTGCCCGCAAACCCTCCTCCTTTGTCCGGGCTTGGGACCGGCAGAGGCAGTTACTGAGCTACTCAATCCACCCAGCACTTACCCCAGGCGGAGTTACTACTTAATACTACACTTAAACTAACTACAAAAATAATCACAGACAAGCTAAGCAGTCTAACGGAACACCAAGAAGAACAACAGGGCTTTAGGAAAGGAAGATCTTGCATGGATGCCATATTCGTGGTACGTCAGGTTGTTGAAAAGTCATTGGAATTTAACAGACCAGCATTTATGTGTCTGGTAGATCTACAAAAGGCTTTTGACCGAATACGCTTATCGGATATGACAGAAATACTCGCTAGGAGAAAGATTCCAACTTCTTTAATACAACTGATAAAAGACATCTATACAGGCGGCTGCATAAGAGTGAAATGTAATGGAGAAACATCACAAGCGATACCGGTTGGAAAGGGAATACGACAGGGGGACTCGTTGAGCCCCATGCTGTTCAATTTTATGATGGACGAAATAATAGAATCTGTGAAAAACATGAGAGGATATAGGATGGGAAGAAATAACATTACTATTTTATGCTATGCAGACGATGCTATATTGATAGCAGAGAATGAGGACAATTTACAGAGACTGTTACTTCAATTCAATAACACATGCAAAAAATATAACATGAAAATCTCCACAGAAAAGACTAAAGTATTGACGATTGCAAAAGCCCCAATTAGATGCAAGTTAGTCGTAGACAACGTCATAATAGAACAGGTGATGCAGGTGAAATACCTGGGCACAGTAATAACAAGCTCGGGTGACATAGACAAAGAAACAAATGAACAAGTTGCGAAAACGAATAGACTCGCTGGATGCATGAGCGACGTAATCTGGAACAACAAGTACCTGAGAATTGATACAAAAACAAGAATATACAAGAGTGCATTGAGGCCCATACTGACCTATGGGGCCGAAGTGAGGTCACAAACGGCTAAAACCAGAAGGCAAATGCAAACGACGGAGATGAAGGTCCTGCGAAGAATAGCGAGAAAAACCAGATGGGACAGAGTTAGAAATGAAAATATAAGAGAGACATGTCAGGTAACGGAGATTGATATATGGACAAGAGAGCGAAGACAAAACTGGGAGGACCACGTGTCTAGAATGAGCAACGAGAGATTGCCAAAAATAGCAAGAGACAGCAGACCACTTGGAAGAAGAAGGACAGGAAGACCGAGGAAAAGATGGAGAGACAGTTTATAGGGATTGGTTACATAACAGGAGAAATCCTAATAGAAAGAAGAAGAAGAAGAAGAAGAAGAAGCCTGTTCGCGCAGTTTTTTTTAAATGGGAACTAGTAAATTTTACTCTATCATTCGATAGAGAATGTTTTTCTCTTTACAATAATATTTTTGTTTTTTTAAAATTCATTTTAATAACTTTTTTATAAGAAAAGGCCGGTTCAAGTGTTTCACAGATGTTCGGTACATCGCAGATAGACAGAAGCGATGCGATAAACAAACTTGAGCGACATAATTTTATCAGTGGTTATTGTGTACGTCAAATCTTTGACAGAAATAATTCATTTGTGCAATTTGTTGCTGTTAATATTAACAATGGCGAGTTTAAGTGAACATGAACGAATTGAAATACTTATGATGTTGGGTTATGGAGATAGACGCAGAAGTTTACAAGACGTTTGTAATTTATTTAATGATACGCATCCAAATAGAAATCCAATTTCTAAATCCGTTGTTGGTAAAACTTTAAGACGCTTTGAACAAACTGGTAGCGTTAAAGATTTGCCAAGGAGTGGTAGACCTAGAACAGCAAAAAGCGATGATAACAAACTGGATATTTTATTGGCTGTATCTGAAGATCCTCATTTATCAACCAATCAATTAGCGGCCAATTTCAATATTTCGCAGTCATCGATCGTGTCATTTTTAAAAAGTGAAAAGTATAAACCTGATAAGGTACACCTTGTACACGAGTTAACGGAAGATGATTTTGATAGGAGATTACAATTTTCTGAAGAAATGTTAAATATTTGCAATAATAATGAAAATTTTGTCAACAATATTCTTTTCTCTGACGAAGCTACTTTTTTTTTTACTTTAATTTACTTTGTTATTAATTTGTTTAATTTTTCTTGTAAAAGTTATTAAAATGAATTTAAAAAAAACAAAAATATTATTGTAAAGAGAAAAAAATTCTCTATCGAATGGTAGAGTAAAATTTACTAGTTCCCATTTAAAAAAACTGCGCGGACAGGCGTAACTAAAAAACAATTGAAGAAAAAAAATTTCAAATATTCTTAAATGTAGATCAAAATATCCTAACAAACTTTTATATTGAACATAATTCTCTAAAATGAATATTAACGACAATAAATCGCCGTCTCCATACTTTTAACTAACCCTGTATATCTTGCAAAGATACATCTTTTAAACTTTATATTCCCTTTTAATACTTTGTCTATTCATCACATATAAAATGTACTACAAGTTAACCATAATATTTAAGACATCTTTTGTTAACATCTTATCTCCTTACGTAATATTCATTTGAATAGCATACGTTAAATCTAATACATAATTGTCAAACTGATTACTCTTAATAAACTATCACTGAACAAATTTCCATTACCATTGTAAAACACGTAATTATCAAAGTTACTAACAACTTGATGTAAGTAAAATAAAACATTCAATTAAACTTTGAATACCTTCACTTTATTTTTAATCACTGTGTGACTGCAGTTCCAACATTTTACATGTCATTATCAAACAGTTTAAAATACTCACAGTGTATCAAATCTGCATTTAAAATATTCGAACATTATAAAAAACTCTAAATCATATATATGATTATGTATCATTTATTACTCTTTACAAGCAATTTTAAATTATTAATTATTAAATAGAAATCACCAAGGCAAAGCTGCGACAAGCGTAGATCAAATATTTCATTACGTTACTTTGCTAATACCTATTTGAGTTTCGAAAAATACAAAGTCAATTTAATACACAAATGTTTACCGAAAAGGAGTGAGATTTATATCAACGTAAGTGTGCGAACTCTGAACAAATACATTTGTTTTCGCCACATTTATATAACATGATCGTTATATCAGAAGTTGCTTTGGGTGTGGATGGGAATTTAGCCCGGTGCAAATATTGATTTGCCATTAGTAGGAGTCCAGAAATGTTTAGGCTTCGAACTTGAACTGAAGATGATAACAGCTCTCGTTCCGAGTGCCATCTATTATTCAATACGGCTTTGTCTAACGAGAAATTTATTAAAAAGAATGTAATAACGCCTTCGAAAGAGAGTAGTCGATAACAACTTACGAAATACTTTTGTAGCACATTCTTTGTATCTCGAGCAATTTGCGTCGATCGCAGAATTGTATAAAACTATAAGAAATTCTAGTGTTGATGAACTTCAGAAATGTACATGTTTTGATAAGCAGTTTTATAGCTTGAGGCGAGTTTGTAAACAAATTTTTTGGATTCTTGTACTCATTTATTAATTTATTATCTTTTTAAAATTCACAATAAACAGCTTTTTATATATTTTCTTTAAATTCCTTTAGATGTTGACCTTAATTCCATCCTGATGGTGTATTTTTAATTCAAGAGTACAATAACTTTAGTAATATGCTTGTTATAAGGTTGGAATTGCTGTGCCAACTTAGTATTAGTTTCTAAATAATAATATCAGTTTCAATTCTATTTATCTCTTTAGGGAGTGTAAATTGGTCCGGTTAAATCTTCAAAATGGTTTAAAAAATATTATAAACAATCTCTTACTTATTTTAAATGTGTAAGTACACAATTTACCTAATAACACTGTTAATATTAATTATGTTGACTATTCAATTCACCTGTCATTGTTCAAATATGAACCAATAAAATAGCAAATATTTACTTTCGTATCATAGCAACAGGAAATTTCAGCGATTATATCTTCCTAGAAGGTATTCAAGTGGATATTTTAAACAAGTGAAAGTTTTTATTAATGTAACTCATTTACTAACAATATTGAAGGTACAATTAGAAAAACTAACATTACTGCAGTGCTGCAGCAGACATTCTGGAACAGAGCTATCACTGGGAGTACCCGAGGGAGTACCTTTCTCTTGTAGCTTAATACCGTCACTATTACTGACAGATGTCGAAGTTGTACATGACACATTTGTTGTTGTAAAATTTCTTCGCATTTTGGTGATAATCGACTCGTGGTGCTCATCATCAAGCTGCAAGACGATTTTATGCAATTCAGATTTTGGTGTCCCGTTATTTTCATCAGTTGTTGCTCTCCGACTCCAGCTTTCGCCAGAGATGATACAGTTGAAGAGCGTACCGAATGATTTGATATCTTCCTTCTTTTAACATCTAATCCAGTTTTTTCAGCTAATAACTTCACCCATTTACTGATCTCACATATACCAACTGGACTGTTCTTATACCACACCGCATTCTCAACTTTATCCCAAAACGGATTCGGTGTCAAAAACATCCTTTCTGTTTTCACATTTTTTCCTCTCTTCGATTTCAGTAGATAATACAATCTAAATAACAGAAGAATATTAATTATACCGTCTTGAAATTAAATATAAATAGGTTACCTAACTGGACACATATCGGTATTGCTTTTATTCTCTATCAACCACTTGCTGCCTGTCAATGATTTAGTTCCCCCCTGCGCAGTTTTCGAAAATACTGGATTATACTCAATTCTACCAGTTCTTCTTCCCTTGTTATCGAGTTCCTCCTTGAAGTAATAGGTGAAACAGTTGCTCCCTTCTCCTCCCCGCCAAGCTAGTTCGTAAGATGCTATTAAGAAAAACTTTTTCTGTAAACCGTCTGGGGTACTCTCATCTAATATGCGTATCATATTTAAGTATTCTGGTTCTGTAAGTGCCGCCGCGTTGCTGGTTCTTTTTTCAGGACACGCTTGCAGTTTTCTTCTTGTAGCATCCCTGGCGTCACGTGCTGACTTAAATATTGCATCAGAAAACGGGTTTACGTTTATTTTCGACTTATTGAAGAACATTTCTTGAACCATTTTCGCCGTCACGTTCCACATGTGCTTGATGACGCCTTCTTTATAATCGGACCCATCTTTTTTCTTCATATTACATGCCCACGACTTTAAGATGACATTTAAGTCCACAGGAGAAGTAGATTGATCCAGTTTATAGCCTTTTGCTGTTAAAAATGTACTAAATTGTCTCCATACTGAATCTTTGGATTTCTTCGTGTTCCAAGGGATATTTTCGCAAATTTCAGCATCGATTTCGTCTTCAGATTTCGTGCCAAATCTTTTCTCAGTTCCCATTATTTAGAAACACCAGTTTTTATTCAACGAAACGAACTAAATAGGAACACGATTCCAAAAATTTTAATGACAAACATAAATGTTTTTTTGTTGACATGGAAACGTAATCATGTGTAACTAAATTTTGAGTCATTTTAATATGAAAAATTGATTTGGTTCATTGAATAGTCTCTCGAATACGATTCGTAGTCAAAGTTGAGTCTACTATTTTTGTGGTGCTTTACACTCATGTCTTTCATAATTGCGAATACTACTCGTGCTCCGCACTCGTAGTATTTAAATGCAATCATGGAAGACATTCGTGTAACCACCACAAAAATAATCGACATAACTTTGACTACTCATGGTATTATAAGTGACTATTCAATTCACCTGTCATTGTTCAAATATGAACCAATAAAATAGCAAATATTTACTTTCGTATCATAGCAACAGGAAATTTCAGCGATTATATCTTCCTAGAAGGTATTCAAGTGGATATTTTAAACAAGTGAAAGTTTTTATTAATGTAACTCATTTACTAACAATATTGAAGGTACAATTAGAAAAACTAACATTACTGCAGTGCTGCAGCAGACATTCTGGAACAGAGCTATCACTGGGAGTACCCGAGGGAGTACCTTTCTCTTGTAGCTTAATACCGTCACTATTACTGACAGATGTCGAAGTTGTACATGACACATTTGTTGTTGTAAAATTTCTTCGCATTTTGGTGATAATCGACTCGTGGTGCTCATCATCAAGCTGCAAGTACGATTTTAACGAACTAAATAGGAACACGATTCCAAAAATTTTAATGACAAACATAAATGTTTTTTTTGTTGACATGGAAACGTAATCATGTGTAACTAAATTTTGAGTCATTTTAATATGAAAAATTGATTTGGTTCATTGAATAGTCTCTCGAATACGATTCGTAGTCAAAGTTGAGTCTACTATTTTTGTGGTGCTTTACACTCATGTCTTTCATAATTGCGAATACTACTCGTGCTCCGCACTCGTAGTATTTAAATGCAATCATGAAAGACATTCGTGTAACCACCACAAAAATAATCGACATAACTTTGACTACTCATGGTATTATAAGTGATTATATTTTAAGGTTAGCGTCCATGAATTTGACAGAACAAATATCTACCGTTTTGTCAAGTACCTATGATAAATAAAAGAATTGATATAAGTATGAAAAGTAATATTAGTAAGTAAAATTAGGAAATGCCAAATAAATAACAGATATTACAGTAAACCCTGTTCAACCAACGTTAGAATTTCCCGGTATTTCATGATGTGATGAATTTATGACATCTATAACTATATAAGGTTAGTTTTTATTTATAGTGTTTAGTAAATTGTATATTTATATTTAATGGACTATCTAAATGTTTTGATATTTTCTTTCACTTACATAAACAATTATGATTGATAATCGTTTATGTAGTGTACACTATTTTATATGAATAATAAGAATAATATTTATAACAATCTTCAAAATAGAGATCTAAATTTTATGTTTTAAATAATCTCAATTGATTAATACCTATATTCATGTATGAATTGACTGGTTGTAAAATTAATTTGGATTTAAACGATTTCTCAATTTGAATACGATACATTCTAATGAGATATAAATATATTCAAAAATAATTTTAATTTTATATACGACCTTTAATAAAAATGTTCCATAATAACTCGTATTCCAATATGAAATTAATTTGTTTACTTGTGGCCTTTACTCCTGTGTTATGGATTGATATTATGATACTTGAAATATCCTCCGATGTCTTCTCAACCACTACGATCTGGATCTACCTCTGTACTTGCTAGGAAACTCAGCTCTCTGTGCTCCTCATCGTACTCCTGTGTTATAATTACTCCTTTGTGAGGGACTGAAACTCTGGTATTTATAGATTTCTTCTCGAAGAACTCAGCAAACCCCTTTGGAATACTCGTACGGTATCTGTGAATTCTATTCTGACCTCCTTGAGCTCCTATAAAGAAATTAGACCTCTGCGATGATCTGGTATTATCTCTATGCTCCTTCTGATGTATCGATAACTTGGTCTTCTTGATAATAAAATAGAAACTGTTTATTTCAATATGGTATGTATTCAGTACTAATCTGTAGTACTGTAACTTATAAACCTTTGATTGCTAACACTTCACTTTGGCTTTTGAATTTTAAATATGAATACGTTAGAATAATTTTATTCTAACACTTATGAACTTTTTATTATTATAATTTTGTAAATATCGGCGAAATAATATCAATTTCCCGATCTACACAACCGCTTCTTTTTAAACATCAGTTCATTCTCCCTTTATTTATTTTTTATTTCCTTGACAATATTGTTAATTTTAAAATTGTCCAATTAAAAATTTACACAAGATTATCTTATACAACATAGATTTTAGATCTCTTTAGTTATTTTAAATACTTTCCAAAATTAAACTTATACTTATTATTATAATTCTTTCCATGTTTTTAGCACAAATTTCATGTAATTTAGTATTTCAAAAACTATTTCTATCCAATTGCTAACGAAATGTCAATGAATTGTCAGATCTGTATTATGAAATTTTATTATTGGACTGGTATGACTGTAAATACCTGTATTAGTTTTTAATGAAATGGTGGGACTATAAAAATCACAGTAATAAATATATCCTGTCTTTTCAAAATATATTGTAATAACTATTTATAAATAAATCTATATTTATGATTTTTCTCTACAAGACGCGTAATTGGTTCTATATTTCTTGTTACTGGTTATACTTGTATAATAATAACTTATAATATTCATAAAACACGTAAGTATTTCTATTTTTTTTACATTAACCTGTCAAATGTCGATTTCTTTATATACCTTTTATTTTTAGGATGATATCTAACCTCTGAAGTCACACATTCGATCCACAATTATTCATACCGTATTTCATCAATAAAGAACAAAATTGGATTGATATCTGCAGATTTGAGGATATTCTAGCTGAATCTACAAATGGGAGTCTGTCACCTGATGGTCTTCCGTATAGCTTACATCTCCAAGGTTATCCCACCTTATTCCTTGGCTACACCGTACTGATGAGGACCAATAGTCAGAAACACGTGTCTACGGTTGCTCTACAGCGGAATTTACCTGTTATTATTCTCTTTGTTATATATATATAGTTTCCTTTAAAATATATAATTACGTGTATATAAGCACGCGCGTATTCGAAGGCAACGTTATGCCAAAATTTCAAGTTAATCGACTAACTACTCAACGAGTTTTACGAGCACTAATATCGCAACCTGAATTTTTATATATATAGATTATTACATACTTTAATTCCAACGTTGTTGTACATCCTCTTTTATCTAACCATCTTTGATATTTCATCATTTTCGGTAAAGAAAACTTGAGGATTATCTTTTAACGAAAATTGATTAAGGGTAGCGTACTACATCCTCATCTAGATCTAACGATAATGCAGTCAGGTACTTCGATTGTATTTTTCTTGAGTAGGTCTTCTTTATCGAGAGGTCAGACAATTACATACCTACTTGGGAAAAGATGAATCGACCGTTCGGAAGCAGTTGAAGAATGGTTCATTGTAAAAGAGACGAAAGACGTGAAGCGAATCGTTTGTGTTCCCATTGATTGAAAAATGCGAGTAGGTACATGAGCTGAGCAGGGCTAAAAAGTTCCTGATAGTATTCACAGTTTGTCTTTATCACTCTAATGGACTTAGTTTGAAAGAAAAAATCAGTTGCAGGTTATTATATACATAATATGAGATACACTATCAGAATAAATTTATCATTACATTTTAATTTTTATGTAATACATAGTAAATCTTGCTTGTAATAATATATGCCATTCTATCTACTGAAATATGTTTATTCGTATTGATATAAAAATTACTACTAATATTGGAAAGGTATTTAGACAAAACATTTTTAGTAAATATGATCAAAGCTATTTCTCTAACAATTGATGGGTATATAATTCTTTTGTTTCCGATGATTTGCGTTATTTGAATATTTGGAGATAGTTCATCAGTAATTTGCTTCATATGTGTAGCACGGTAGTTGGAATGTTTTCTAATCATTACGGTAGTTCGAAGTAAACAGGATTGATTTACTGGTTTTTCACAGCACATTTAACATTATTCAATATTAGAGTTAATTGAACAAATAGGCACACGCGAAGGATAAAAATCAGACCCGTGTACATATATGACATCCTTCAGAACGGCATGAAAAATATGTAGGATGGTTGTAATAAATATTTTAATATTTAAATCTGCCACTTCATTAATTTGAGAATATAATAATAAATACAGCAGAAGAGTAACTTTGGCATGAAATAAGTGCATTAATATATGTATAGTGAAAAAGTAAGGTAATTTAATGTTAATGAAATTTTGAAGATACATAGATGAACGCATATTTATCAATACCGCCAATAATAGAATAATAAATCTCATGTTACCGTAGGCAGTCGTAATAAATTAAAGATATTACTATGAGTTGTAATTAAATTTTCAGTTATTGATTATGTAACATATTTGCTACTAATCTATTGATAATTTTAACACTTAATATTAAATTTGGTGGAGGCGCCGCGTTTCTCAGTCATTTATTATCCCAATAAATTTTTATTATATTCATATTTACACTACATTGTTGGACTTTTGAAGAGCTGTGTAGATTTTCTATACACACATAAGCAATTAGAAATAAAACAAGTTGCTTTACAAGTTATTCATTTATGGAATTTTAGTCATTCTAGTTATACTATACCTAAGAGATTATAAATAATAAAATGTTAAGACAGATACATGTACAGTTCTCTATAGTTCAGATTGAATCGAAAAGAAATTGCATAAACTTACATAACAAGAAATCACGTGTTAAATAATTTTGCTTTTTGAGGACAAGCGCATACCCACCCATTCAAACGGCTTTATCACTTCATCAATTTGTATTACCATTTCTCTGTATTGAGGTTAAAATATAATTACAAGTCACGTAAAAGATGAAGAACTGTTTACAAGAATTCGTATTATTTAAAATAAAAATGTTAATGCTTTTGTATTTGAAATTTAATATTATATAATGTATTCCTTCAAAATCTTATGTAATGTTCAAATTGTATTTTTGCACATAGTGCAACATTTGTTTAATAATAATACATTTTGTAGTTGAGATAATAACTATGACGTCATATAAAGATTAATTTGCGCCAATCGACAGTTTGTTATTTAATTTAGTGGTTATATATTACTCAAGTAACTGAATAAAAGTACGTTAAAATTTCCTATCACTTATCTTGACAAGTAAATTCACTAATACATCCTAAGTATAAAATTTCGTACATAATGTCCAAATAAAAGTTTAGAGCAAAAATTTATTATTCTCCCTTAAGCAAAACCGCAAAAGTTAGAAATTCTCTCCCAGGAACGGTTATAAAACTTCAAATGACGCCCAGCAGACTTTTTGTCGTGCGGGGCAGTAACATTGTGAGAACCATATGTCACTATAACAGATGATAAAAGGGAAAAAGTAAGCAGAAATGGTTCCATATATTACCAAGCTAATAATAACTTTTTTAAATATTGTAATTTTAAAAACACCCCGAATTGTTTGCCAAGCCAGCAAAAAGGTAATGTTTCTGACGTTGTTTCAGTTTTTTAAACTGAAATAATGGTTAGCCAAATTTAGGGTGCACCCCTTTCAACTAATTAACTTAGAATCCGTAAAAATAAATATTTTGCCTTTTGTGGACCGTTATGGCTTTATAACAACTTTATGTATTGTTGCCATCCATACCGCTCTACGTTTTGTATGCCACAACAACTAGTATAATCAAAGCGCTCGCACTTAATTTTGTTTGTAGTTTTTAATTTACTTGTATTTCTGTAACTTGCACAATAAAGGCATTATTATTATTATTATTATTTATAAGAAGGTAACAAGATTACTATTTATAAAGTGATAAGTTTTACAAGGACATGTAAGTCATTTTCTGACACGAAACTGTAGAACTATATTATATAACAATATTTAGATTAATTTAATAAAATATCATTTTTTGTAAGTATTCATATATATTAAATATAAAATCAAGAATGTATTAGGTACTATTATTACAAAATAGCTATAACTTTTAAATTAGGTCTTGTTTTATGCCATTCTAATATTTCAACAATGTCATACATGTTAGAAGCGGTACGAATATTCTTTGTTAATGTGATTGAGGCATGTGATTTTGTAATCTGAACACTCGGTACTTTCGAATATTGTTTAAAAATATTAAAGATCTTAAATGATATATTTAGTAATTCAAATAAAATGTAAGATTGAATTGGTATTAAGTAAATATCAGTTTTATATTATTAAAAAAAATATTTGTTTTTACGTCTTTATTTTTCTTACAGTTTAAGGTTATTGAAATGTCATTTGATGAAGATTGTCGTTATATTGAATTCAGCTAGATCAGGAATACGAAGTTAGAAATATACTTACTTAGTTTAGTATTATTTTTGAAGGATATTTCTTAAAGAGAGCATATAGTTCTTTTCATAATTAAACAGATCAGACCGTAGAATTTCCATATAACTTTAAAATTCAGCTTTAGGTATAGTGCTTCTTTTGTTACATCTGTATTTAATCGTCCTGTTAGTAGTATCTATATAATCTTTAAGTCTGTTTTAATTACCGTCA
This sequence comes from Amphimallon solstitiale, assembly GCA_963170755.1. Classification (NCBI taxonomy): domain Eukaryota; kingdom Metazoa; phylum Arthropoda; class Insecta; order Coleoptera; family Scarabaeidae; genus Amphimallon; species Amphimallon solstitiale. Next base: position 67,677,391 of record OY720679.1, on the reverse strand, counting down.
AAACAATTCTTAATTTACTTATTTAATTGCTCGAGTTACTTTTCATCATAAGAATAACTCTTATCTCTTAGGCTGGATTCTTTAATAAACAAATCAGGAATTATCTATAACTTTGAAATAATTCTTTAAATCAATTTAACCTGTTATTGTGTATACTTTTAAAACTTTTGTTTTTGTAATGTAATGTATGTAATGTAATGAATGAGCATTTTATTTATAGCGTTTTTCTCTATAATTTGTTTAACTGTATTAACAGTCTACAATAAAATAATATTCCCAGACTTACTAAAAAAAATATAATTCACTTTTTAAAATGTGAGTGAAACAACAATGCTCTTTACACAAAAAATTAAATCTGATTATTAAGGTAAGTTTCTTTCCTTTATTATAATGTATATACATGATATTATTATGAAATAAATGCGTTTTTTCAAATAATTGAAAATAAAATATTTAATAAAATCTAATCTTAACGAAAATGTTGTCTTTTTAAAATCGTACTGTGTAATAATAATAATAAATGTCTTTATTACAGGTAGAAACATAATCGCAAGGCGAACCCCAGTAGAAACTGTTTACTTGACCTTGGTAAAAAATAAGAGCAATATGCAACAAAAAAAAAGATCCTGCTTAAAACTAACTTAGCCGAAAATTCGATGATGAGCACCATAAACTAAAATGACTAATATATATATATATATCGGGTTACAACGTTTTACGTCTTCCGATTCCTAATCGCCATTCCCCTCTGTTCATCCACATGCCCTCCTCCAGATCCGTCTCTCGAATTTCCTTATCCACTCCGTCTCTCCAGCTTCTGCGCGGTCTTCCTCGTTTTCGGTTTCCTTGGGGGTTCCAGTTTAGTACTTTCTTTGGGATTCTGTGTTCTGGCATTCTTTGGACGTGCCCATACCATGTTAGCTGTTTAGTTATAATGTCATCAATAATGTCGTGTTGTATTCCCATTTCTTGTCTGATGGTTTCATTTGGGACTCTATCTCTTCTGGACTTTCCTGCCGCTCTTCTCCAGAAGTCCATTTCTGTGGCTTTTATCTTTCTTTTTGTTGTTTCTTTTATCGGCCACACCTCCGAGCTATATGTTATTATGCTTTTCACGATGGAGTTGTAAATCCTTTTTTTATTTTCTTTTGTAATGGTCTTGTCCCATAGAATACTGTTCAGCATGGAAGTAGCTCTTCTTCCCTGTACGTTTCTGTCCGATATTGCCTCATCTAGTGTCCCATCCTTAGCTATTTTCATTCCGAGGTATTTGTATATATTGCAATGTTTGATGATCTGTCCCGTTGCTAGATGTAGGTCTTCTTGCTGTCCTCCTATGCACATATACTCCGTTTTTGTAATGTTGACGTCCAGGCCCCATTTTCCGTATTCCTCGATGAGCTTTCGGCTCATATATTCCATGTCATCTATATCTTGTGCAATAACTACTTGGTCATCCGCGAAAGAGAGGGTATATACTGTCGTGTCGGCATCCACCGGCATTCCCATACTATTGCATTGCAAATGACTAATATAATAATAAATAATAAAACATAAAAAGTTACTTGCAAGTGAACGTCCATATGGATAACCAGCAAGCAGCATGCGTCAACTCATTACCGCGATAAAAGGTGTGACTTGAGTCTAGATTTAAACTTGGATGCTGTGAGGGACCTAAACTCAGATGGCAGGGGATTGTAATTATAGTATACCTGATACGTAAAAGTTCGTTCAAATAGGGAGGTCTTATGGGGCGTGGGAGAGATTATTCCACGAAATGGTGGTCACACTGTGTACATCAGACCTAAATCTAATCCTACTATAAAGATATGGTGGAGACCTATGCAAAAGTATACCATGATAGAGACACAATGACTGCAACCTCCTATGTCCCGCCATGCAAACCAGCCCGCATCACACAACTTGTGAGAGATGTGATCAAATTTTCGTATGATACAGTGCTGAACAGTAAGAAAAATGCGACAAAACAAAAGCCTCACACAACATTTTCTTCACTGATTCATTAAGAGTACGCGTGTAAGGATATAATCTCTTCAAATTAATATAAGCAGTGGTAATATATTTGGATATCTGACTCTTATATCTGAATGTATTGACAATGTAGAGACCTAGGCTCATCATTCTATTCACAACTGGTAAATGTATATTATCAATAACAGTCTCTAAAGTTCTGCCAATGTCGAAGCAAGTTTTTTTAGGACCTTTAAGGACGACCTTCTATTTCTCCGGGTTTATATGAAGGCTGCGATTGACAGATGCATCAAATAGATTTGAAAGATCGGTGTTAATTCTGTGCATAGCAGCTTGCTATTCAGATGGGGGAAGGGAGTAATAAAGCTGAGTATCATCAGCATACATATGTGATTTGCAGTGCTTTATACACAGTAATAATTTAGAGGTGTATATAGTGAATAAAATTGTCCCAAGAGACGAACCCTGGGGTACACCTTGCACAAAGGCAAGGGGAGCAGAGCAATTGCCATTTAATCTTACCACCTGCTTACGGACATACAGATAATTTGTCATGTGGTGAATGCGAGAAATTCAATTTAACAAGGTTTACTATTCCTGTATGTACAACATTCGTAGAAAAGTTCTTTATCATAATAAGGAATATTTCTACGAATGCTGACAACAAATAATACGTATGCACTTATAGCTAACCAACTTAATTGCAGCTGCAGACAGTGTTGTACACAGATAACCGTTTTTTATCTAGATCAGATAACAGATAATTCCGAAAAATATTATCTAGATACAGATAAAAGATGGTTTTGCAAATGATTATCTAGATAAAGATGACAGATAAAGTATAATTTATCTAGATAAATCAGTAGATAATCTAGTAAAATCCTCAGAACTCAGAACTTTATTTTAGAAATCAACGTGGTTAGATATCGATTGATATAGGAAGGATGAGGATGAGATTTTTTGATATAGGTAATGCACAACGTTAAACATGCTTTTGTTTATTTACTGTTATTAATGCTTTAGGAACTGATTTCAAGTGGGATGGTTGCTTCGGCAAATTAACAACATTTCGAAATATTTGTCGGATAGTCGATTAATACGTGGCACTAGGATTTGGGCGCCCATGCTGAAAAGTCTTTCGACCGGTGCTGAAGATGGTAGTTACCCACGAGGCAAAATCACTATATGCTCACTTGTTCTATATTAGCAAATACGTATTTTCGTCCTTCTCTAAAATTGTGATTTTGCCAAGTGGGTATATTTAAAGAATATTTTTTTAATAGTTGGGTATGCATATACCATTTTTAGTTCTTTTTTTTACAATTTAGATAACCATCAATTTGTGAAGTGTTCCCATTTCGTCTTTTCTTTTCGGACACTTGTCCCTTGGCAGAACGCCTTAAAAAAATATCGTCGCTATCGTCCGTTTCCGATTCACTATCTGTAATGGACTGTGAAATCAAAACAGTTAATTCTTTTGTGAATATTTCTTTACAGTAATTAAAAAGTCTCTCAAGAGTCCATTTGGTTTTAGATTTGGGGCTGACTAGCTGGGGTGACTCATTGTTGACATAATGAAAGCTTTACATCCGGCTGGGTAGGTTTCCATGTCAAACAAGTCTTGAAATCTCTGTGTAATCCCTCTGATTATGGTCACTTTTATTAGAAAATTTTCCATGGTGGAATTTGCTTTTCTCTAGAATGAAATGTTCACATAGTTATCAACTTATCAAAATCATATACATATATTGGAGGCGCGTTAAGTTCCGTTGCACGTCATCGATGACGTTTACATGTTGTCATAACTGTATTAGAGAAACTAAAAAAGTTATTTTGTTAAATTATACTTGAGGGCATTTATTGCCCTAGCTTAAATAGAAAATGTATACATTGATCGTAATATACGCATTCATGGCAAATAAACACATAATTTCCGTTTCAATATTAAATTTCTTTATTACATATTTTTAATAGACTAATAGTTCAATTCGGTGTTGACAGATAAATCATATCTGTCAAAAAGACGTGAGTTGTGTATGTTCTTCCTGTCAAATTTTTCATGTTTATTTTTGCTTTGATATAAATTGTTTAAAAACAGTGCTTTTTAGAAGTGTATTTATTATTTATTTGCGTCCATTGAATATAATGCCGAAAGGTTTCTGAAAACAGTGGACGTTTTTTACAAACTTTTCTATAATCATGTGTTAAATTTAATGTGAATAGCGTAAGTATTGCTTATTTTAAATTATATTATGGATACGTAATGAAACATTTAAGGTTTTTCGACAATCTAAATCAATATAATAAATAAGTTGAGAAAGACTGAAGTCTTAGAGCATTTCAATTACTAAATATATTACGTTATAGTTATTGTATTGTGAATAATTTTTTTCTTTGGTTATATCAAATGTCACTGACAGAAATAAAAATAGATCCGGCAACATATACAAGGCGAGTCGTCATGGATCTAGTATGAAGTGCAACTGAATGTAACGCGTTTCCACCATATCTAGACATGCACGCACTAACATGAAACATGAGTAACTACACACTACACTAGCTATCTTGTGATAAGCTCACAGAATACGACAAGTGAAAAGTGAAAGTGACAATTACAAGCAGCATTGCAACAACAAATTTGTCTAAAGTACCAGTACCAACGTTACTGCGAAAAATGTATTACATTGTGCGAAAGTCGAAGACCATATAAGTAGAGTTACAGAGACGACGGTGGTTTTATTGGTTTCGTTACGATCTTCGAGGCACACCAAAAAAGTATTGAAAACCCGCTAAAAAAATTATCTGTTATCTAAAACCTTCAGATAATCTGCTCTTTTTTTATCTAAGATAAGATAATAGATAAATGGTTGTCGTGTGATCTACATAAGATGATAGATAACAAAACTGTTATCTAGATAATGCACAACACTGGTTGCAGAACAATATAGAAGAAGATATAGCAGCAATTAAGTTGGATACCTATAAGTGCATACAGTTAGATGGTGCAATCGCCAGAAAGAGGCTAAGATAGGAAACAGTATTGTACTCGTCTTGTTGTTTGTTTGAACGAAAAAATATAAAAATCACGATATCTAGGTTTGTTACAAGATATACTAAGAATATCACATAGAAAAACAAGATGTTAGAAACGAATCATACAAAGGAAATATATAAAACTTGGGATGGTGGAGTCGTAAATTAATCAACCTCTTTTTTTTTATATAAAAAAACGTATTCAAGAGCCATAAAATAGCTATCTATATAATACTGGAATAGGTCTTTTTTAGTGGCAAATTCCTGAAATATTGTAGGATTGTTAAATACATGAAACTAGAAGTGTTTCAGTGTATAAGTAATTTAAGGAAAACGGAGGATACAGTTACGACAAACTCATATAAGATATTGACACTTGCCCGAATTTGAATTGGGTTAAGTTGAAAGCTTTTGTGGTGTACACTAATTTACTATAGCTTATTAAGCATAGAAGCACCTGTGGTTTAAGATAGTTATTGACAAATCTTATATTATGTTCTATATACATTTTTACTGCTGTTTTTTTGCAATATTATGTTGGGTATGAATTTCAAACTCACAAGTAGATATATTCTAATTATTAAATTATATAAACTGTATTAAGCTAAATGTTAAAATGCATGTAATTTTTATCCCTTGATCTAGCATATACAGGGTGTCATTTTGAAAACGTACCACCCTCTATATTTCGGCCCCTATAGAAATTTCAAAAATATGCAAAAACACATCAAACTTATTTTTAAGGGGGACATTTTGTAGGCTGGTTTTCAATGAAATTACATCAACCCTCTAGCGGGGGTGGACATAACCTCTAAAAATTTAAATGGAAATGGGGGTTGAGTGATACCTCATTTTAAAGGTCGTTTAACCCGCTTTTCAAAAATGCTAATTTCTTGTCCTTTATTTTTAATACTTTTGAAGAAATCAAGTCAAACCATGAACATACAAGTATCAAGTGTTTTGCAATAAAACATTAAAAAACTAATAAAAAGTAACTTATTTTATAATTTTTTTTTTATTACTGTTTAGAAAATAATGGACAACATTTCGAAAATTTTATAAAATAAGTTACTTTTTATTAGTTTTTTAATGTTTTATTGCAAAACACTTGATACTTGTATGTTCATGGTTTGACTTGATTTCTTCAAAAGTATTAAAAATAAAGGACAAGAAATTAGCATTTTTGAAAAGCGGGTTAAACGACCTTTAAAATGAGGTATCACTCAACCCCCATTTCCATTTAAATTTTTAGAGGTTATGTCCACCCCCGCTAGAGGGTTGATGTAATTTAATTGAATACCAGCCTACAAAATGTCCCCCTTAAAAATAAGTTTGACGTGTTTTTGCATATTTTTGGAATTTCTATAGGGGCCGAAATATAGAGGGTGGTACGTTTTCAAAATGACACCCTGTAGATAGACTTATTCTAAAAAAGCTAAATGTTTACTGTTTAATGTAAGCATCAAAAAGTACGGTGATAATATAACTTAATTAGAATTACTTGCTTCTTAGATTTTAAAAATAAGATTGAAATTCTAGATAATGAGACAACAGGAACTATTGCATCAAAAAGTGAAACACTGTACAATTTAACAGCAGATTCACCCCTTGACTCGCAATCAGTAGGTGATATAGTAGTACAAAACGAATGATTTTGCAATATAACGGAATTGAGTTTTAATTCGAACAAGAACGCTGATCTGAATATCTGTAATTGAATTTGGTGTAGCTGCTAGTATTGAAATAGCATTAAAGTACGTGCACGTTTCTCACTCGGAATTCGTAATAATAAAATAGAGTTTCTAGGATCTGTTAGTGGAGTATTTGATGTAATTAATGATGAAAGCTACAGTAACTAGAAATATATTAGATCAATAGTACCACTGTTAAGTATTATTGATATCTAGCTCTACCTAAAACATATAATTAATTGTACTAGAAAAATAAGAATATAGTAATCACAAGGAGATAATTGTGAATAATATGATGAAAGGAAGTCTGTTAATATTATTATTATTAATGGTTTATATAAAGGTGTAACAAGCATAATTACAAACTAAAATTCCTTTTAACGTAGTTTTCTTTGTATATTCCTTAGAGTAAATTATATATATAGAGAGAAGATAATAACAATTTGTAAACAAATAAAGTGAAGCCTAGTGCGGTACGGGCAGGGTAAAAATGTTGCAACATTGGCTGGTTGCATACGGTTAAGTATCATATCTAATAAAATTTATTAAATTATATAAATTCGATTATTATTATTTCTTAATTGTTCTTAAATGACAGCTACATCTCTAATAATTATACTTTGAAAAAACAAATTATAGAATTTTCTAAAAATAAATATTTGCTGGTGTTCTTGAATTATTCGTAACCTTTCAATACATAACTGAAACAAAAATGTTATTTCCAAAGATGGCTTTCAAAACAATTACTAGTTCTGCGAGCAAAGAAATGTGTATTAATCAACTGTACTATTCACTCAATATGTTTACTCTATGCACAACTGATATATAATAATTAAGAACGTGTGTTCGTACTTAGGTTAGCAGTAGTATAAACAACTAACACAACACCAAATTTATATATATATTGCTACTATGTGCACGCGCGAATAATTTAATTGTATCGCGAATAAAAATGTAGAAAAAATTAGTTAAACTGAGCATGAAACACCACTATCAAAGGCACTCGTTACGGTGACAGATGAAATAGCTCGTGCAATAATGATAATAATTTGAATGATTAATATTTTTATATAAGTTTTAATACGTTGAACAATATTAAATCTACCGGCTAACTAAAGGGGGTTATATTTTTGCAAGTACTGAAATAACGATGTTCTAAATTCATGGGTCTATGTGTATCAATAGATGCATTTAGTGATGACGTAGTAGTTCAGCGCGGCAACTATCTAGCGATCCAAACAACTGACCTAGCAACCGTTGCTAAGGGAAATCATGCGAAAAGATCCAACCGAAGTTTAACTTTCATTGTCATTGTCAGTGCTTTGTCTGCTTTCACTCAAGTAAAATATAAGTTCGTTTCTTGTTATTCTAGTTGTTGCTGTTAGCCATACAGAGTTTTCGTGACCGTGCAAGTGTATTGTAAATTATTCAAAATGGCCCAAAAGCACGTGTTGAAGTTATCCGCCTTAAATAATTATTTTCAAGATGAAATGAAATTGATAGAAAAGGGTGAAAACGCCCTCGAATCTGGCCATGTTATTAATATGAATTATAATGATGATTTGAAAATCATTAAAGGAATAGTTCATGCAAGCATGAAAGATAAACAATACAATGTTGAGGTAAGATAAATGTACCTAGAAATGAAATGAAATTCAAATATGTGGCTTTTGTTGCTTTATTAACTATTATATTTTGATGTTGTAGATCTTCCTGGATCAAGACAAAAATGTATCATCTACATCATGTACATGCCCACGTGGGCAGGTTTCGTGCCACCATGTTGCAGCACTTGGATTATTTGCACACTACAATTTATCAATTACGGACCAGTCATGTAGTTGGTCAGCACCTAAAAAGGGGAAAGCTGTGGCTGAAAATGTAAAAACAGTCGACGAATTGTTTTCACAACCCAAGGAATATAGAGCCTCAACTAGAAATGTCACAGACAAAGAAGTCGAAGCTCTAAGAGAGAAATTGTCTTTATTTGGTGGCGTGGTAGGATTTAGTTGGCTTCTATCACCTAAACTTACATCACAGGATGATAATATTGTCCCACAGATTACTGACATTATTTTTTCTGCTGAATATCATATATGCAATGAAAAAAGTGCTTATTTTGAAGGAAAAGTTTGTGTTTCTCCTCAACAAACTTTGGCCATATTTCATAAAACTGTAGGACAATCAAAAAATCCTTTGTGGTTAAAAATCCGGAGATTTCGCCTAACAGCAAGTTTATTTGGATCAATCTTGGCAGCTTGTAGAAGAAATCGATATCCTCCATCGCTTTTCAAAAAACTAACAGGTTTGCTTTAAAAAATAGTTTTATTTTGAAATATATTCATATCGTTTTCTTATTATACAGGAACATATAACTTAGATGGCGTAAAGGCAATTCAATGGGGACGAGAACATGAAGCCAAGGCAGTTGAAGAATTTACTGGAGTAACTGGATTATCAGTGACACCTGCTGGAATATGGCTTGATCAGTGTGGATACCTCGGGGCCACCCCAGATGGTCTTGTAGGTGACGAAGACCTATTAGAAGTAAAATGTCCATTTAAATATCGCAATTCAAATATTGTGGAAGTACTTGCTGATGAAAAACATTATATCTGTTCCTACGATAAGATGCAACAACAATTTATAGTTAACGAAAACCATGAATATTTTCATCAAATACAGGGTGCATTGCATTTATTAAATAAAAAAAAATGTCACATGGTTATATGGACTCCTCAAGTCGTCACCATAATCCCTGTTGTAAGAAAAGAAGAGTGGGCAGAAAATATTCAAATTTTAAAGGATTTTTATTTAACAAAATTTCTTCCACACTTAATTAATTCAGAAATTACATAATATTTCTCTAATTTTAGTTTTTATTTATTTAATTTGTAAATTATATAAGTAAACAAAATATGCTTAGATCTAATAGATATTTATTTACGTTTGTCACTGTTAATATGTATCTAAATATAATATGTACCTAAATAAATAAAAAGTTTTAAAAGCTTTATTTTCATTGTTCATTTACAAAATATGTTTCAACTTCCTTTGACAGTGGGTACTGGAAATTAGTTAATGCACCACACACCTGGAAAATTTTCGTTGCAGAGGACTTTAAGGTTTGGGGAATTAGATTTAATATTTTGTAGGCTTTAATGCGACGAATTGCTCTTTCAACATGTATTCTCGCACGAGCAATATTTTTTGTTTGTATCACCTGTGAAGGTGTAAATTGTGGTTGACACAAAAATGGTGGGATATTTAACGATACACCTGCTGGTAAAATGTCATTTATGAGAAATCCCTTATCTGCAATGATTAAATCTCCAGGTTCAAAAATATTAAGCACTCCACAGTGCTGTACAATCTTCTTATCAGATGTTGAACCTGGATATAGTGAACTCACATAAGTTACAACGCCATTTGGTGCAACTCCTACAAGGCCTTTTAAAGTATTACGGTGTTTATAGTGGCTGTATGTCTCCTTTTGCTTTTGCAATGAGCACGGAATTTCAGAAAAAATTTCAGTGCAATCTAGCACCATTCTTGTGTTTGGAAATAAAGCAAAACAGTTTGGCAAACATGTTTGGTTATCTTTAACAGAAGGTACAGATGACATCAACGTGGAAAATATTACTTCATGCAACAGATTTAACCAAGTTAAAAAAATATTTGTGACTGTTGCAACACTACAGTTAAACCGTTGAGCTATGTCTTTATGCGGGGGATTCTGGCGCAGCTTGTATAATGTTAAGAATAGCTGATCAATCGCAGAAATGCATTCTACATTCCAGCCTAAATAATAATTCCTTTCTATATTTTCCAATAATTGAAAAAGAGATAAAAAAATATCTTTGTTTGGAAGCCCAGTATACAAGACAACTAACTCGTCTTGGTTTTTAATTTGATTAAAGCTAAATGACGTTTCCATCTTTTCCAGTTTTTTTGTTACAATGTCCAACTCCTGCTTCAAGAACATGTTTTCTGCTTCAATCAATACACTGCTATTCATTGTGCAGCCCTTATTTTCGACAACACTTGAAGTAGCAGTAGTACTAGTAGTTGCAGTCACACCATTAGTCTCTGCATCAAATTCACTGCTATCTGGTTGAGTATATTCACAAACAATCGCTTTTCTGTAATGTGAAAAGTAATAACAATTATTGAATTATGGTTTAAATAAATATTAACTGCTGTAACATACTTTGTTCGTTTCGTTCTTGGAGGTGAATTAAATGACAGCCTTCGGTTTGCATTATGTTCAAACATTGTTGGTCCATTTTCTTTTAAGCCGTCTTTAAAGTGACAGCTACATATTCGTGAACCATCACTTGGCTGCCTATCTGCTCTCCTATACATATGGAAAGATATCATTTTTTTAAAAAACATATAAAAATTTTACACATAACATAACCTTCCTCTTACCTAATTAATTTGATCCACCGTCGCAGCTGATTAAGTTCTTTAGGAAATGTAAAAAACTTGCAGGAATCTTTCTCGCTATAATGTTTGCAATCGGGGGCGAAGCACATCATTTTTTTTATAGTTAAAAGAAAAACAAAAGAACAATTATACTCAGTACACAAACGTAGTAATGATATAATACAAGTTGTTTGGAGCGTGAATTTGTTGCTAGGCAACCGCTGACGTCACACTAAATGCGTCTTAAGTTTCGTTTAGAATTAATTTAAGAGGGAGGAAGCCACGCTTTACTATTAGCGCGAAACTGCCAAAACACTCGTGTGTGCAACTTGTTACCGTGAAAGTGAAGTTAAATTGTGCTATTGTTGTCATTTAAGTGGTGGGTGCTCTAAATGGACTCTAATTATTTATCTCGGGTCGTTAAAGGAGTTCGAAATTTACCTTGATCCTTTGATTCAACCTTCCTTCAATGGTGAGAAGATCTTGAAGGTAATAACCTAGAAAGATTGATTTGCGGCACAGCGCTAATGCTAATGCACAAAATAAAATACGTGTACTTCTGCTTTTGACGGTGAAACAGGATTGATCGATGGTAGAAACAAACACATCATTTACAAAACAAACAAACTTGGATTTATTTAAAATGGTAAAATTAACGAACAGAATAAAACAATGAACTGGTATAAATGCTTGCACGAATAAAAAAAAACAATAATTAATAATATGGACGTGGATCTATCCAATAAACTTTGTATTTAATACCAACAACACAACTATATGCAAAGGTTCTACTCATAAACGCATCATATGGCAACTGTAGGTGATTTTAAACCTTATTGGTGTGAACTAAATTTAAAGTGAACGTATTCATGGATTAGAACGATATTGATTGTAAGTAAATCTTGATATTTTACTAATGACAGATTAAAATAATTGTAATAGCAAATTGACCTAAATGTTTTTATATTTGTACTTTAAGAGTTGACTTTTAATTACAATTGAGAATCAGATGAAATTGAAAGATGTTACATTCATTATGTTTGACATAGTTTAAGCACTGATTGTGAATTCAACATTAAATAGACTTTGTACCTTGATAAGTTACTAATTCCTCGATTGTTGGAGAATAGGTGTCCCGGGCAGTTTGAGGTGTGCTTCAAGCGGTGTCGCGCCTATTGTCCTGTTTCTGGTAACTGCTTGGGCAGGTGGACGGCGAAGTTTTCCTTCAATTATCCCTCTAATGTTGGAATGTCCTTCCAAGGTGTGGATTAACTGATGACAGGTGAGTGTGTATCTCGATTATTTCTGACCTCGTTTGGTTTGTTGATACTCCAATATTTATCCTTTCTTTACAGCTTCCAAATAAATAATTTCGCCCTGGAACCTCTACAACACGCGAACGTGTTCAGTTGGGTGTTCTTCGTACGTCACTTTGAAGGTCGCACTACGTAACTTTTAACTCGCACGTGAAAATTAATTTGTCGATGAATGATCTATACTGGACCATCCACTTATGACAAAGGTCAAATTTTTAAGAACCTCTTCGATGAATGATCGATACTGGACCATCCACTTATGACAAAGGTAAAAATTTGAAGAACCCGGCTTTACGCCATATGTGCATTTTTATATCCCTTTTTTGTTGTCATTGTTGTTTCCATGGCAACATATACGGTAATAATTTATAAAGTCTTATTATGGACAAATTTACTTTGGATTATCAGTGAAATGATGTTTTTTTACAATAATATTATCTCATCTTTCTTCTAGAGCAATAAAATTATTTTAATTAGTTTTCTTTTAGAAAATCACATTTTTTAAAAGATTAAAGGGCCAATTTAGCGTTTCGACTGTCATATGTTCGATGACGTAATGGGCGCTAATAAAATTAATTAAAATATCAAATTTTTGGATTAATATGCTTTTTCAGTAGAACCTATCCTTCACAAAAGATACCTTTAAATACATTTAACAATTTTCCACCTTTCAATTCTTCCAAATCTCATTATTTATATGCAAAATTAGTGGGGTTAGTTTTTGAATTGCTATATCTAAATGGTCTTTCAATTTATTTATGATTTATTGCTATTGCATGAAACTATGAACTTTTCTGAATATTTCAACACCTTTTTAAATCATCTACATGGCTTGTAATTTATATTTTTAAGCGTTTTTGTAACTCATGATGACAACTGTCAAACTATCCAATGTACTTATTTAAATATTTGGATTTAAATTGTAAATATGACGCTGAGGAATATTCCAACGTAAATAAGTCTTGATAAACTTTGTATCTGTTTGGTTTAATTTAAAATTAACTTTAATTATGTATGTGAAATTTCTGAAATTAATTATGATTCGTTCAATATGGCGAATCATACTTCAAATATAAGATGATGCTTAGATTAATTATGTGAATCTAACAGACTTAATGTTCACTACAATAATTGTAAATTGATAGTTTGTTCATGAGGTAAATGTTTCTGGTACTCAACATTAGTACATTTTGTTTTTTCAATATGCACTTTTAATTTGAAATTAGCCATGTATGTGCTGTAATTTTATATTACTTGAAATGATGCTTTCGTTGAATTCAAACTTGCCTTAAGTTATGACCTATAATTATTCTGTGACTTTTTGTTCATAAAAGTCCAAACTTTAAAATGGTAATAATTTCCATTGCTATAGTGTGTTTGGTAATTGTTAAAAATTGAAATTAAAATTGACCATTTGTAATGGTTGCCAAATTCTTTTTAAATTAATTATTTGTCTACATAAATTGAACTTGTCATTGTTGCACTGTAATAATATACTTATTATGAATATAAAAATTATACTAATTTGTTTACTAAGCTAAATAAGTATTTAATTCTAGTATTAAGTATCTATATCAGTTGGGGTTCCTGAAAAAGAGTAATCATGAGTTTGTTTTTTTCTAATTGGGGAAGTAATAGCTTTCTAGCAATCAATATTTAATTTGGGGTATCAGAATATACTAGTTTTGTTAGCAATATTTGAATTATTAATCAGGGACTTTTACCTATACTCTTGTACAAGGGTCGTGTGCTAAGCATCGCTGATGTATGCCTGGTTGCATGTAGTAAGGGGGTTATTGGGTGAATTTACGTTTGAGTTTGTATTTGACTGGTCTTGGCTCATATTCAAGACCAGTTCAATTTATATATATTTATTGCTTATATATCTACATACTTCAGCAATTAATTAGTTGCTGGAATTTAAGTATACAAGGTTTTATTTTAGAATTCACCGTAGATTTTAATTACAATATAATAATATCTAACAGCTTTTCATCAAGTTCTTATAGATCTCTTGATGAAAGGTTTGATTTGCTCTCAATCGCTGATACAAATATTTAATAAATAATTCCACTGCAATCAATGATCGACATGTTTCACAATTCATGTTACAGTATATTTATAATGGCAGTTCTTCCCAAAATGCTTAGACCGAAGTATATTACTTCCGCTTCTAATGGGCTCTTTGGTATCCTGTAATCAACAATTTTCAATGTTAAAATAATAGATTATTAAAATTATGGACGAAATTAATAACTTCATGTACCTACCTACTTGCGGAAAGTTATAATTTTCCTCTTCTCTGCATCTAACGGCATTGCACTCTCCTTGCTATTCCAATTTCTTCATTGAAAAGCGGCACATCAAACCGTATTAAATACTAAGTACTAAATGAAAGAAATGGAAAATAATGGAAATTCTTAACCTTAAACTAATTAACAACAAATGATAGTAGTTAAGGTATAAATAAAAAATAAATTATATATGAACATAGGACGTTTGTAATTCACGATAATCAAGAATAAAATACAAAATATATATTAGACAAATAAGTAGGTAATAACCCACCAATGGCGGATATAAACATACCACTTTTTTTCTTTTCTATCCTCCTTGGTATATTAACAATATCGCCAACATACTAGTTGGCTCCCGCGGTCAGTTTTTAGGAAGGGATGGTGGGTAAGTTGGCTCCCATACTTTGTACTAGTTGGCTCCCGGCTCATATAATAGTTGGCTCCCAGGTGTTTATAGGATTAAATAAACTTAAATAAAACAATACGCGGAAAATAAATGTATTTAATGTATAATGCATGTATATAATGTAGCGAAGTGACATTTTAGACAATAATTTATGGTTTGAACTTTTGCGATACGCATTTTACAAATTCAAAATTAGTAATTATATTTTTATTTAACAATTCTATTTTGCTGTCAATAAAATCTTTCTGTGATTTTTTTTTCTCCTGTACACTTTTTTTTAGTTGATGAGCTGAAGATTTTAATGTATGTGTCAATTTGAATATTTTTTAAAACTTCAACAAACTGGTAGATATTAGGATGTGCTGTGTAAAAAAGGGAATTAAACTTGGAATGAAACGATTCACACGCGTTCGTGGTCCGTTCCAACGAGGAACTGCATTCTGCCCACATACGTGGTGGAAACAGTGCTTCCTGAGAAATGTACGTGTCGACCAGATAATCTGCAAAATCCCTAACTTTCTTGCTGTCGGGCTGAATTTCGGCGAAGTCCAAGGCGAAGCAATCCCCCACAGCAGTTGGTTTCAGAAATGGAAGCCCGAAAATGTATTGGAGATATTTTCCAATTTCAGAATCTTGCAAATATTCTGAGCGTAGCCCTACTTCTTGTATTTTACGCCACCTACAAAACATGAAATAATGTATTTTACTACTTTTTAACTTAAAATTTTGACTTACCATGATTGACCCAGATGAAATCTACATCCTTTTACTACAGCAGATGGAAAAACACTGTAGACTGCTTTGTGGATGTTTATTTAAAAGTCGGCATAAACAGATACAAGGTTGAAATACAAATTTAATTTTTCACACTCGTTTTTTAGAAACTCGAAAACAGCAATATAAGAATGAATTTGTTTGTTCGACAACAAAAAAAAGGCGAGAGGTATATAGTGATCGTTTTCTAGACCATGAACAGTAAAAAGTTGATAAAAAAATGTTGTTGCACATTTGAATGTTCCATCAACGTAGATTGTTGACATTTTACTTAAAAATTTTATGTTTGTTTCACACGAAAAAGCCACAAAATTGTTGTTAACATCGTATTGATGAAGAAATAATTCTCCCTTATTTGTTTTTATGTCTATACTATTCAAAACATCATGAACATGCTTTACATTTTTCGGAATTTTTGGAATCACACTTTTCCGACCATTGTACATACACTTTCGTATTAAGTTTACATCCGTCACAGTTATTGTATCAGCGTCGCACGTTTTCAGTTCTTGATGAAGGATCTTCATGGGTCTTTCACAAATGTCGTCAACTGCTTTTCTCTTAACGGAATTGCTTATTTTTTGACGATTTAAAGTTTGTACACTTACAGGATCATGGTTATGTACGTCGTTATGTTCCATTATGCAGTCATTTGAACCCTGAGTTTTAATGAATGATTTACACCCACGTTTTGCACATTGCCATCTTTGCACATTCTCGCACAATATTTTGTGAAAATTATATTTAAAATTATTTAAAACAATTACAGGTTTCCCTTTTTCACTCAACATTTTTTCGACACACTCCATTTTACGGTAAAAGTAAACTAATTTTCATAGTTCTAATTCTTAATTTATATACCTCAAATTTTTCATAAACTGTAAGTGGGATTTATAATGAGAGGGTGGGATTTGTTTACTTCTTTTCTTAATAACACAGTTTAGGTGCTTCTAAATGACATTTTAAGTGTCCATGTTAATCCGCGGTGGAGGATTAACGGGACCTAATTAGCAAATATTTTCGGAGCCAATTTACCTGTAACCTTTTTGCACAAGAGGATTAAAAATTGACCGCCGGAGCCAACTAGTATGCACCCACAATATCATTGAAGAATCATCAGGATTATGTTACGAAATATAAATTCGGTGCACCGCATATATTGCAATACGAAATAGGTATTTACGAACCAAGTGCGGGAAGCCTATGTTCCGCATGAGCGCATTTTGTGAGCACGAAATTAGAAAAATTGTGAGCATTAAATTAAAAAATATGATTGACTACTTAATTAATTTAAGCATTCATGTACGTACCCATTACTCACAATTCCATTTAGTTTAGTTATTATATTCTTGCATATGACATTTTTATTCTTATATTTACAGTGATTAACCGCTTTTTGGGTTTGATTACAATTAACTGTCAATGTCAATGTTGCTTGAGAGATCGTCAAATAGATGGCGCTTGCAAATTTTATGGAAGCATTTTTAGGAATTACTCCTATATCCCTAACTTTTAATAGGGAAAAGTCCAGGGATGTAGTATTTTATAGACTAAATGTTATTACTATAAAGATATACTAGTTTTTTAATGTCCCAAAGAGTCAGTGTTTTTTGCAATTTTTACAGTCGAGTCCACCGTTTTAGTCGAGCGATGCATGCGCCAAATGTCAATTTACAGGTTGTGAGTACAAAAACGTGAATTTACGGCGTCATATATAGAAGAAATAATGGAACATCGATCTAATTGCACGATAGTTCATGAAAGACTGTGACACTCGCAGAGCCAGAGTAGCGTAGAAAGAAGCAACAACTATATAGAAAATATGCTGCGTGCTTGGATGACCGATAGCTACTCCATTAATTGGTCATTTGGTTGCTATTTTGTAGAGTGGCAGAAAAATGTCTCCTGACGTCGTACAATTGGAAGAAGGTCACATCGAGCAGTCTTTGGCAGTGTTCCATGTGTGGGACTAAAATCTGCCAATGTATCCAAGTCACTTACTACACAATTGCGTACTGAAGAGAATTTGGCAAATTTTTATCATAACGCTGCAGCAGAAAACGAAATCAAGCACAGTAGTGGAAAACAAGAACCATCTGAGATTTGTCAAGAAGAAATTTAGGGACAAACTAAGTACAGAATGAAATAGATGGAAGTGAGAAAGAAGTTCGCAGGTATGCAATAAAAAGATCAGAGGCATATTTCTGCATAATATGAAAAACTATACACGTCTTATTTGTTGTTACGTTTCCAGTAGTTCATCCAGAACATCATCAAATATAGAATGTCTTCAATGTAGTATATTATATTGAATAGAATAGGGCAGCTCAAAAAATGACTGAAGTCACAAGCAACAAAAACAGCAACTTAGAAGTCGGTACTTGTATCACGGTTACTTTTCCGAACGCTTGGATTCTGGGAACATTTTGGGGCGAAATAATTGAAATGAATAATGGGGTATAGGAAAGAGGAACTAATGAAGGAATTCGACATTCACTAGTGTCAGGAAATATTTAAAGGCGAAATTCCACAATCTCATATCAAACCTCGAAAAGCAGTTGCAAATCAGTCAAAATTTGGTAGACAAGGGATAAAAAATGTACCTGCATGCCAAGTAAAAATCACACACATACATTAATACATATATTAGTTAGTCGTGCTTCTACTACCTGCAAGGTAGGAAATTCTAAGTTTTCTCTGTATATCTGATTCGACTACCAATCATATTCTTCAATCGGCTTCGGAAGTACTAAATTTTAATTCAGTGTCAAGGCTTAATTATCGAAATGCGCATACGGTGCTTATCCAAAGCTTTTGTGTGATGATACGGTGATAAAACAAATGGTTCTTAAAGTTGATAATAATTTTATATAATATGATTTTTCTGCTTCGCAGTGAATAATTAATTAGGTAAATTTTAATTAGAAAATTTTACCCTGGATGAGATTCGGACCCACTCCTCCCAATTGCTAGTCAGTGCGCTACCACTACTCTACATGGGCAATTATATATACAGGGTATTCCACGAGAGCCGTTCGTTAGAAGTACTCGTGGTTAGAAACAACTTAGAATTCTGAAATTTTGGGTTCCAGGGTTATTCAAGATTCTCTTTCATTTTAAAATATTTTCAAGATCATACTACTTCCGGTTATACCGGAAGTCGCCATTAACTTCCTTATTTTAAATGGAACACCCGATATATTATTTCATTTTTGTATTCCTGAGAAAATTTCATTGTGGGTTTTCATCAGGTTTCCCTATACCTATTTTCAATTTTTTCTTAGATATCTTGATTTTCTTGAAAATTTTGACAGATGTAGCCCTGTTTTGAGCATTGCGCCCTTTAACCAGTTTCGATTGGTGGAAAGCGCTTCTGGGGTAGACGGAGGCACAGGAATGATACTTTCGAATGCCATATTGACAACTGATTTATCGCATACAGGCTATCCAAAATTTAATGACCAATTACATCATTTTAAAAGTTGAAAAAGCTCGTTTTTTCAAATAGGACACCCTGTATTTTATTGGATGGTCGGATGCAGAATTTGATTCTACATCGATTTGCTACAACATTCCCTATACCTATTCCCAGTGGTTTTCTTGTTTATCCAAATTTTTATCAAAATGTGATCAAACTCCAAAAGTTCTACCTAGTAAGCCTTGATTTTGACAGGAATTGAAACAATGTTGATTTATTAATGTCAAAGCAGTATCATCGTACAGATTCGTGAGGTATCTACTTACAGTTCTAGGCATTTTGTTAACTTGCTTAAGTACAGTTTATAATGGAGAATGTTGAAGAATATTCCGATAATGATTTATTAAATTTGTTTTACACGCACGGTGAATGTGGACGAATTATTCGATGACCATGCAGACTATTTAATGAACGATATCCGGACCTACCAACAATGACTCCCGCAAAAATTCGCAAGAATTGAAACTCGCTTTATAGCAACTGGAAACGTAAGGGCAACTCGAAATAACCTAAAGCCCGTAACTGATAATGAAGATAACGTGGTGAATGTGTTGGCGTTTTTTCAAGCTTATCCGCGGAGTTCAATTTCGACAGCAGCGCTGGATTTGGGTATTTCAAAAACATCAATCCACAGAGTATTAAAAAAACATGGAATGCATCCTTTTTGTGAGTTAACTGTTCACGGATTACGTCTTGGTGTTGAGGCATGACGTGTCAACTTTTGCGAATTTATGATTTTGAAAATGACCGAAGATCCGAAATTTCTTCATCAGATTATGTGGAATGATGAATCGAAATTCAGCAGGCAAGGAATTACAAATCGCCGAAATACTCACTACTGGGTACAAGATAATCCACATGTTATTAGGGAACATAATCACCAAGACTGCTTTAGTTTCAATGTTTTTTGTTTAATTATGGACAATAGAGTGGCTTATCAAGTGTACGATGAAAATTTAAATGCAGCTAGATATCTGGAGATACTGAGAGGGTTTGTTAGTGATTTTCTAAATGTCCTACCTCCACGTGATAGAGCAAACAGTTGGTTTCAGCTTGATGGTGCTCCAGCACATTCAACTATAGCTGTACACCGGCAATTGTCAATGATGTTCGAGGATCGATGGATTGGCCCGCGGGGACCTTGGAACTGGCCACCCAGATCACCCGATTTGAACCCCTTGGATTTTTACCTCTGGGGTCGAATAAAAGAACTAGTGTACTTTAGGCCGGTACAAACTAGAGAGGAATTATTGAACCGTGTTCACCATGCGTTTACTAATATAAGTCCAGACGAACTTCGGAGATCTGTTTCGCGAGGAGTATATGACAGAGTGTTTGAACCAAAATGGGGGTCATATAGAACAATTACTGTAATTTTACATTCTCTTATTATTTTTTGTCATTATGTTCCAATATTTTGTTTTTATTTTATATTTCGTTCTAAATGTTATGTACTAATGTCATGTTCTAATTAAAGTAATTTTTTTACCGTTTCATTGATGTTTATTTGGCTTCGAAAGGCAAGCGATGTTTCGGTTTCTGCCAAAAAACCACATTAAAATAAAAAATTTGGATTAACAAGAAAACCACTGGAAATAGGTATAGGGAATGTTATATCAAATCGATGCAGAATCAAATTCTGCATCCGACCATCCAATAAAATACAGGATGTCCCATTTGAAAAAACGAAGTTTTTCAACTTTTAAAATGATGTAATTCGTCATTAAATTTTGGATACCCTGTATGCGATAAATCAGTTGTCAATATGGCATTCGAAAGTATCATTCCTGTGCTTCCGTCTACCCCAGAAGCGCTTTCCACCAATCGAAATTGGTTAAAGGGCGCGATGCTCAAAACAGGGCTACATCTGTCAAAATTTTCAAAAAACCAAGATATCTAAGAAAAAATTGAAAATAGGTATAGGGAAACCTGATGAAAACCCACTATGAAATTTTCTCAGGTATCCAAAAATGAAATAATATACCGGGTGTTCCATTTAAAATAAGGAAGTGAATAGCGACTTCCGGTATAACCGGAAGTAGTATGATCTTGAAATTATTTTAAAATGAAAGAGAATCTTGAATAACCCTGGAACCCAAAATTTCAGAATTCTAAGTTTTTTCTAACCACGAAAACTTCTAACGAACGGCTCTCGTGGAATAGCCTGTATATCACCGGTACTACGGAAAAATGTGTACATTTTAAATACTTTTTTAAAATTCGTTTTCCTCAGCGTAGAAATATCTAATTTTTTGATTTTTCTGTTCTGCACTGAGTAATTAATTAGGTCAATTTTGATTAGAAAAATTTATCCAGGGTGAGATTCAAACCTACTCCTCCTAATTGCTAGTCATGTGCGCTACCACTACGCTCCTAGACAGTGGATTCGAGTTTTCTTAATCGTCTTGAAACATCTCAAGAAACAGATGTAATTATATATATATTGCCGGTAGTACGAACAAATGCGTAAATTTTAAATATTTTTTTAAAATTCGTTTTCCTCAGCGTAGAAACATTTAATATGATTTTTCTGATTTGGACTGAGTATTTAATTAGGTAAATTTTAATTAGAAAAATTTAGTTTAGTGGGAGTTTTTCTCTGCCTAAACCCTGGATTTATTAGAATAATGAATTCAAGTACATGAAAAAGGAAAGTGTGTGTGATATTCTTGTTTCTCTACATTTCTTCGCTGGCTTATGGCCAGGAATGTAACGCCCTTTTGATAGTCGAGCAATTCTGGCTGGCTTATGACCGTTTTAAAGTTGTCGGATGTCTCTGCAGCTTCGCGGACAGTCGATCGTAAAATTCTCGTGGTCACTGTTTATAAGTTAGTAGTAAATGGATGAGAGTGAGAACTTTACAGAATAAGCTTGAAAACCGGTGAAGTGTTTAGACGTTTGTCCTCAAAAGAAACTATAGAAATATTACAACTATAACAATATTTATTGATATATGAATAAACAAAGGTTCGTTCCATTCGTCCCTATAGCAGCAACTAGCGCAACAGTAAAACACGGATATAATTCTAACAACGAAATGACTATAACAAACTAATGCATGTGAAATAGACAAAATAGTAAGAAATACAGTGACAACGTATCTTCCATAACTACAATAATAGAACTAGACAAGTGCAATCGTCATAATTAAAATGATAATAAATAACATCAGAAATCTATAGTTCTGGCCTAATGTAATCGCCAAGTCAAGCAAGTAAAATAACACATAAACATATAATCATGAAGAGATTGCATTTGCGACCTTGGATATTGGACATAACGGTGGGCAGGGAGATATAAAATTTGGCAAAACAAAATAAAGTATTTGTATTACTGCGATGCTTGAATTAATATTTATAAAAATAGGAAAAGGAAGTAATAATAATAATAATAATAATAATAATAATAATAATAATAATAATAATAATAATAATAATAATAATAATAATAATAATAACAATAATAATAATCATTTATTACCCAACTGATACAACTACTTACAGGGTAAAATATAAAAATTAACAATGACTTGTAATAGTTCACAATACGAAACAATAATAAAATACAGATAAAAATTAAAAAAAACCTAAATATATCATTCAAAAGCAAGATTAATAACAGTGTTTATGGAATAAGTAAAATAACATTTGTCCGAGCTGTAGGGAAGTAGGTATATCTTCCCGTTTCGAGCGTTCGCCTTTCGGGCGTCGAAAAATGTTACCTAAAATAGTCCCGTTTTGGACGTCCAAACTATATATCTTTTTCTAGAATCCCATTTCGTGCGTAAAATTTGCAGGCAACAGTAAACCGCTACAAGCCTCTATTAGCAGGTAATTATTGAACTCGTCAAGGGATTAAATAATTATCTTTACATTAAACTATATACATATATTGGTAGTACGGAAGAAAGAACAAACATTCCTGCCGTATATGCCCTGTTACCCGACATAAAAGAGGCGACGTATAAACGACTCTTTTTCTTATTAAAAAAATGAGGTGTGGCCACCACACGACTTTCTTATACGTATGAGCGTCTCAAACTATACAATTTTAAGAATTTTTTTATACAAAACTTATTCAAAATCCTATTCTAAGTACTTTCATTCTCTTAATAAATCGCTATAGAATGCATACTTTGCAAGATATTCGAAGAAAAGTGCTACTTGCTAAGAATAAAAGTGCTACTTCCGGTCCGAATTTTGAACTTTTATGTATACAAAAAATATTGCAAATCCAATTCTAAATACTTTTGTACTCTCAATAAATATATATAGAATGCATAATTAACGACATATTTGCAAAAAATCGTTATTCGGTAAGAGTAAAAGTGATACTTCCGGTCCGAATTTTGAAATTTTTTTTATACAAAAGATATTGGAAATCAAGTTCTAAATACTTTTATATTCGTAGCATACCTGTCTAAAAAGCATGACTTGCAAAATATTGGCAAAAAACTGATTTTTGATAAGAGTAAAAGACCTACTTCCGGTAGTAATTTCGAAAAACTTTTTAAATAAAATGGTTCTCAATTTTAATTTTAAGTACATATGAATTCTTTATAAATTTGTTTAAACTTAGTAGTTGACGAAATATTTGCAAAATTCGATTTTATCACTGACGTAAAGTACTACTTCCGGTCAACCGATTTTACTGAAAAACTAATCAGATCTCAAGAGGCAGATTATACACGTAAATATAAAATTTGGAATTGATATCTACAGCGGTTTGACCGCTATCGTGGTCACACACACAGAGACACACACACGCGCACACACACACACACACAGAGAGAGAGAGAGAGAGAGAGAGAGAGAGAGAGAGAGAGAGAGAGAGAGAGAGAGAGAGAGAGAGAGAGAGAGAGAGAGAGATTTTTTAAAAACCACTTTTTTGGTAATTTTCATTATCACAATACTTCCTTATACTACGTATAAGAAAGTAAAATAAAGTCAAGAAATTTTTACCAAAAAAATATATTCTTGATTTTGAAATTGCCGCAATTAATGCTCTAGAAGAAGTTTTTCCGGTTACAGTTATCGAAGGATGTAACTTTCATTTTAATCAAACTCTTTGGCGCAAATTACAAGATTTAGGTCTAACAAAGTTGTACAAGGAAAACGAGGAAGTAAGAAACCACATAAGAAAGTGTGCTGCATTAGCTCATGTGCCAGAAGATAAAGTTACAGATGGTTGGCTCTGTATCAAGGACAATTCTCCTACCCATGAAGACATTGGTTAAATTTAACGATTATTTCGTTGATCAATGGATTGATAATTCTCGCCACCGAATATGGACTTGCTATGGGGAACGTCATCGGACTACGAACTCTGTAGAAAGATGGCATAAGAGACTTAACAGTCGAATCGGAAAAGCACATCCCAATATATTTGAATTAATGAAAGTTCTTCAGGAAGAAATGCACTATTATAATAGTGTTTACCAGCAAAACTGTTTCTGCATAAGTACCCCTAAAAGAGCAAGAAAATATTGTGAATTAGATAGGCGGTTAAAAATAGTTGTTAGTAACCTTGTTCAAAATAGACAGAATCTTAGTGACACATTGGACAAACTGAAATATATTGTAAAATTATAGATAGATTTACTTTTAATTTTAATTAAGTTTTGTATATAGAGATTAGATAAACGCTACTCTACATATAGGTGAATGTACTTTTATTTTATATTTTTTAATACATGTAGTACTGATGTATATATTAATGCACTTATAATATGTATAGGGCATTTGTTTTAATTTGAAATTAAACTACTGAATCAGCAAAACTCCTTAACTTTGTTTTTTATATTACCTATAATAGTTATTTATGTAACAAGTCAGTAAAGTGATACTTTATCGAACGAGTCTGATTTACGAGCCAAGCGAGTGAAGCGAGCGCGGCGAGTAACAGACGAGTTCGGTAAAGGTACTTTACTGACGTGGTGCATACAAAATTTTATCGCCAACCGTGAAAATTGTTAATTTAAGAAATAAAGATATAATAACTTATGACAGTTTATGACAGTGACAAACGATTTATTTTTAAAGTCATCAGTCATGGCTACGCTGACAGATATTAGCGGCAGGTAAAGTACTTTATTGTACAGTACGATAAAGTGTTTCTTTACCTCCGTAAAACGCTATGGTAACGCATCACTTTACTGACGGTTGGCGATAAAATATAAAACTGACGCACGAAACGGGAACGCCCGAAACGGTCACAAATCAGGGAAGTAGAACGTACCCGCTGACCTAGCAGCATATCTGAGTACTAAGAAGTTCACCTGAGAAAGAAGTGCAGGAAAATTCATTACTGAAATGCTAATACGTATTAATGATGGTAAAATTATAATTACTGGAAGAAATGCAAAATATACGGCGTTAAATAAAGGTGAAACTATCATTATTAGAGAAAATAAGTCATTAAAAATAAAGTACTACAAATCTAAAGAAAGAACGGAAAAGACTGGCTAGGCAGAGAGAATATATGTTTGACATTATCTTACTATGCGGTTTCTTTTCAAAAGGAATATCACTAGAACAACAGATATATATGTATACTCGCACGTAGGTGCATAACAAATAATTTATAAAGAATGCAAACAGATAGCGAATATTTTATAGACCGCTAGCGATGATTTGCCTCCCACGGCAAATTCAATTTGGTTCAGCGCAGTGATATCGATATCACAAAGTGCACCGTAGAACAAACTATTCAGTCACATTCATGTAGACAAACACGGAACTTATCGGCAGAAACTATTTTGCGACAGACACTGACAAACTATTTGAATTTTATCGATAGCGGCTGGCAATCTAAGCCGAGCTCGAGTTGTGTGCGGTGTGCGATAAATTTTCAGGTCTTCGTTAAAATCGGCACATAATGACGTGGAGTATTAGTAAAACGGTGGCGAGGACATATTGCCACATTATATATGGGTTTCTTATCAATTTAAACCGTTACCAATTTCGACGAATAAATTACATGGCCGCATTAGCGTGTCAACCGTACCAAAATGAAAAATACAAGAATTTAATATATATCTCTGCAGCAACATATAGATTTATGAGAATTAAATAAGTGCAAAACGTAATGTTTTGTTAAATCGTAACGACAGACAATAGAAATGAAAATTATTGGGTGTTTGTTATTTGGGATTCCTCCGTTACTGAAAATGACTCCAAATCGAAATACGCCGTAGAACGTCTCAACCTTAGTATTCAGTACAGTCTCTTATGGGATATATACCTCTTTTACTACCGTAAGCAATTTGTAATAAACCGTCTTTTTTTTTTTATTTCAAGGCAATGTTGTTAGTTAGACTTATTATGTTTATAGTTGGTATTATCGGTGTGGTGTAAGTATCACAACATAAACTTCCTGTCAAGTGTCATATTAATATTATAATATAATAATATAGAATAATATCCTAACCAACAAGTATTTGAAATGTGTGATTATAATGAGTTACCAACCTAACCTGTCATTGTCGAACTGACAATTATGTTGTATGTCTCCATAAGACACAAACTGAATACTAAGGTTGACACGGTCTATAGCATGAGGTTGAGTTATTGTTAATCTTTGGGTTTATTTCTCTGGTTTTATTTCAAATTACAATAATTGTGTTATATGGTGTCATTACTACAACGGGAAATAAAGATATTATTATTATTATTAAATTTTGAGTAACTGGAATGTACAGGGTGTCCGGGAAAATGTGGGATATCTATTGGATGCAAATATAACATGAAAAAATAAGATGACGAGTTCCTATAAAAAATTGTCCTACCGGCCCCTCCTACGGAGATATGCGTCCCTGAAGGACGTCGCTGGAAATCGGTTTTTATTGAATTTCTTTTAAAGTAATTAATGTAATTTAATACAAATTAATGTGAAGGACACTAGTAAGGGACCTCATAAAATAGTGTCCTTGAAAAATATTTAGCTTTTGTAGTTTACCAGGGGCGGGCTAATCTTTACAACTTATTGCCTAAATATTTAACACCCTGTATGATAAAGACTTTAAAAATATTAAACTGCAGAGCTTGAACCATAGATTTTAAAAAAGGTGCTTTTGCTTATTGTCATTAAAATGAACCGTTTACGAGAAAAAGTTTGCAAAAAATGTGCGTTTTAGTTTTTATCAGCATCAAAAAAACCTATTGCTGTTGCAAACGTTACTATGGTACGAAATAAATAAAATATCCGGCATTTTAGAACTTAACACCTCAAAAAAATGGTGTATTCGACTCCGGTCGACACTAGGGAGGAACTTCTACAGAGAATCACGTTTCATTGTGATGTGATAAGGAACACGGCTGGGTTATTGTTGCGGGTACAGCAATCCTTAATTCGTGGTGTCCACGAGTGCATCAGACTTCACGGAGCCCATGCTGAACCCTTTCATGAAGTTTTTCAATAATTCCGTTAAGGTGCCCCCAAAGATACCACTGCGTTTATGTTTATATTAATTACTTTAAAAGAAATTCAATAAAAACCGATTTCCAGCGGCCTTCTTCAGGGACGCATATCTCCGTAGGAGGGGCCTGTAGGAAAATTTTTTATAGGAACTTGTCATCTTATTTGTTCATGTTATATATTAATAAGAAATAAGCCTGTGATCTATTAATATTTTTTTTTAATAATAATTAATACAGATTATTAGTGTTTTTAAATTACATAGTATATGATAATTTGAACTTTCTGCATTGGCTCTTTCAGCATTCCGCCATCGACGGTGGTATTAAAATGCTTCTAATTTTATGCTTTTTAACTTTTTTCGATAATCTCTTGGATTTCTTGATTCAACTAGCTGCTTACAGGATAGGTATTTATTTGGATGATAATTTTAGATTATTCTATAAGGCGAAGCTAATTTTGTAACGGGAATTTTGCTTTTGTTTATAATAGAGAAGGGACAGACCAATGCAGAAGTCATGTTCGACATAAATCACAATTTCACCGGAAATTCTCGCTGTATTAGTGACAATGTATAATAAAGTAAAGCATTTAATCTTTGTCGTATTTAAGTTATGCATGTTTACCGAAGAGTATTTCAATTTTGTTATTTACTATAAAATAAAACAATTTAATTAGAATTGTTAATTATAGTAACATATAAGATACCTACCAACGCTTTTATTGTTATTGATTATTTAGAGAAAAGCACGATAAAATCAATAGTAAATGCTTGATTGATTTATTGACAAAGTTGCGAAACTTTAAACTAATAAAAGCCTGTGAATAAATCACTCTCAAATTTAAAGAGTCATAAAAAATGAGGTGGGGCCACCACACGACTTTCTTATACGTATGAGCGTTTCAAATTATACACAAGTTGTTCTGAATTGTTTGATTGTTTTAAAGTCCAAATTTTAAGAATTTTTTTATTCAAAAAATATTCAAAATCACATTCTTAATACTTCTATTCTCTTAATAAAAACTACCTCTATCTCTAATCTCTATCGAATGCATACTTTGCCAGATATTTAAAAAAAGTGCTAAACCACGAAAGGAAACTGTTTTATCAAACGGCTACGAAAAGAACGCATTTTTATATATATATATATATATATATATATATATATATATATATTTGCTATTCTTTGTTGCCGTATTTATATATTGTTTGACCTCTTGATGAGAATAATTGGGATTTTTCGGCAAGTTATATATATATATATATATACATATATATATATAGAATGCATAATTGACGATTTGAAAAAAATCGCTATGCGATAAGAGTAAAAGTGTTACTTCAGGTCCGAATTTTGAAAATTCTTTTCATTTTTCAAAAACCACTATTTCGGTATCAGAGGACTTCAAAACTTGGACAATACTTCATTATACTACGTATAAGAAAGAAAAAATCAACTGATCTAGCAGCATATATAGGTATATATTTTGAAATTTATGTAGGTATAGTAATTTGTTTTAAATTTTAAAAGAGAAATGTATTAGTTTTTAATAAATACAAGTTCGCGGATTTCAAAATTGCATAAGTGGTGATTCGCGAAATGATCCTCTTACTTATTTTGCTTAATATCGGTGTGTGGATATTCATTAATAATGTTGTCTTCATTTAATATTGATAACCAATAATTGAGTGTCTCATAGAATAAATACTAGAGTGGTATCGATAGTTCCCGGTAAGCGATTTCTATCTGTACAAGACTTTGTAACATAACAACGACCGATATGTGAGCGTGAACCAATATTTCCACACTTTTGTGAGCTCTTAGCATATCAAGACGAAAGTAGTAACAAAAACTGCAGAGAAAATACGACCAAAATAAGATATTAATCATTAATAATACACGGTTTGTAAAAAAACAGTAATAAAAAAAAATTAAATAAACTGTATACAAGTAAAAGCCATCAAAGAACTAGATTAAAATAATAACACTGGTCGACTAATAATAATGGACTTTTAAAACATTTAACTAAGAGAACGATCCAGAATATATTATCATATGGATATATTGAAAAATTTGAAAGTTCTAAACACCAGAGTGAACATTAAACATCAGATTATATAAATGGACAGTATGGAACAATCACCGGATATAACAGTACAGATTTCTGTTTACAAGACAATTTGCCAGCTATGATCAGTTTTATTTTCACATAAGGCCATTTATTACACAAGAATGCCTCAGGTTAAACATGAAATCTAATATATTCACAATATCATCTGGAACTATTAATAGGTTGATAACAAGAACAGACAAGTACATACTTCAGATAGTTTTAAGTTGATCTATTTATTTATTTATTTACTGTGAAGTCCATACAATAAATGTTTTTAAATACAAAATTATATACTTATATTTTAATATTGAGAAAAGTTAAATAATACATTTAATCTTATAAGTATTTTGTGCCAATGAATATTATCACACACATTATAGAAATGAACCAGTTATGTTATATGTTTGAATATCTTGGATCTAGAACCAAAAAATGTACATAAGTGGAACTGCGTTTCTTTTTCCTTAAATTTACAGATTTAAGAATACTTCACTTCCCAATAATATTCATTACATTTCACATTAAATAATAAATAATTCTCTAATACAGATATATATCTATAAAAATATAACATATTTTCTTCTAAGTGTTACTAACATTTATATATTATCTCTTTAAACAAATTTCTAACAAACATAAATATTATTATCTTAATACAGGTACTTCATTTTAGATGCACAATGGATTTTAACAAATCTGTGCGTGCTCTCCTAATACTTAAAAAGAACATCGAAGAGGTCTGACGTATATACCTAATACTGAATGTTAATTGATGAGTTTTGTTTATCACCATACCAAGGTTAGTGTGTCTAATGAAGGTGATACTCATGATTGGAAGCGATTCAAGTGTTACGAATTGACATACAATCCTGAGGAGATACTATCTTCTGTGATCCAAAAACAGATTTTATTTTTAATTACTTTATATTGAGCGTGTCTAAAGTGAGGGCAACGCATTGTATATCTTGGGCCCTGTATATTGAATGTGCCTTTGAGTAGCCACATACCAAATGATGGTAGTGAGACATCGTGCCGCGCTGCTGTCCTTGAATTCATTTGGTGCTGAAATTTGTTTCTATAAAATGGGTATTTAATCATAAATCGTATAACTGATTTTATGTATAGTTGTTCAAGAGTTAGTAAGTTAGATTCCTGAGTGGCAAATCTTCTATTTTTTAAATACATAATTTTTATGATATACTTTTGCGCTACGTACAACGCCGACACGATGGTCCTGCCAGCATTCCCCCACGCCACTATACCATAATTAATTACAGATTCCACCAGTGAGAAGTAAACCATTCTCAATATTCGTAACGGTAAAATGTTACGAAGTTGATAACATTTATAAATCAATTTTCGAATTTTAGTTGTAGTGTACTGTATTTGATATTTCCAACTTAAGGTTTCGTTGATGTAAATCCCCAAATATTTCAGAAATGGTTTCTTCTCTATTTTCTGAGTATAGTTACATGTGTCTACATTCATTGCACAGTTATGCCTGTGTATCCTTATATACTGGAACTCGGGAAGGGTACTTGGCGCCAACCCGAAGGTCATGAAGTTTGTCTTATCAATATTCAAGGGCAGCCAGCTACCGTCTAGCCAGGCTTTTAACTCTTGAATTGCCTTTTCAGCTTTCTGCATCACTGAATTCCAAGAGCTGTCACTTATAATTACCACAGTATCATCTGCAAAGCAAAACACTCCCGTGTGACGCATTGACAAGATCCCGTTTATGTATATGTTAAAAAGGAGCGGCCCCAGAACCGTACCCTGCGGCACACCGAACCCCACCTGGAGAGCATCACTCATTGTACCTGACACTTTAACCCTCTGTGTTCGGCCTATTAGGTAAGATTTGAATAAATCATTTGCATTTTCTCGAATGACTAAATTATGCAGGGTTCCATGGTCCACAGTATCGAACGCCTTTTTTAGGTCTAGGAAAATCCCCACTACTTTATCCCCAGCATCCAGTCCTCGTAAAATTTCCTCACTGTGAAAGCAAACTGATTGTTTGACAGCCATTTATATCTTTCTAAAAATAGTAGAACCTTTTTTTCAATCAATTTACTAATGGTGCTTATTAGAGCTATCGGACTGTAGTTAGTAGCCAGCTCCCCCTTCCCTTGCTTATATACCGGTACAATTATTGCTGTTTTGAGAGCATCAGGATATACACCACTGCAAAAGATGCAATTTATGATATGTTTTAAGGGATTTAGCAAGTGTTTATGATAAATTTTTATAACTTCAGACGTTATTCCATCTTCGCAACAGCTTACCATATTTTTCAAACACTCGTGTTCGTTAACGAAATATTGCCTTTTTGCTTACGCGGCGGTATTAAATTATATACAGTTATTCATAGAAAAGCAAAAAAACACATCTCATCAGTACCAATAAATTATGAAAAGAACGTTTTCAATACGTTTTCTATGTTTTGCCAAGCTAATAAAGCATTATCACAACTGCAAGGGTGATTTACGGGACATCAGCTTTTGAAAAGGTCTAGTAAAAATAACCTGTCGGAATTGAATCGTCAAGTGAGGAAACAGATGTTTTTAAACTCTGAAAGATCCTCAGAAAAACCTTCCCGGAATAATTATCTCAACCGGAAAGTTTATTTGGGGTGGTTTTAATTAACGAAAGACGATATCCGGTGAAATCAAACCGCATAAACTGTATTTAAGTTTACATTCGGGTACCTTTTCAAATTGAATGGACGTAATGTAAATAAACGCTTTTTTATTAGGCTTTGAATCGCTCATTTTCAGGTCGTACAGTATTTTAACAAAAACGAATGAAAATAGTGTAATTTGAATGAAAAAAATTTAGGGCAGTATTTAGCATGTCGTACTTTAGTATACTATAGTTCTTCTAGATTTAACGTAATCTTGGTTTCATTAATTTGGTTATCTTTTATTATGAAACTATTGAGAGGGTATAAAATGTAGAGTGTGTAGGGTAGGGAAATGCAGAGATATATTACTGCAATAATTCTTTCAAAGAAAAACAAAGGTAATAATAAAGATTCTGCTATGTGCTGTGATCTCGAGTAGACGTGCGTGTGCTAGCTCTGATACAATTTTTCTCGTTATTATCCACAATGGATTATAAGCTAAGAAATAGAATAAATTCATCCTGTGTTGAAGATGACACTTACATTAAAAAAGCTATCGAAAATCTATTGCTCTCTGAAGAATTTATTACTAAAATTAGTGAAAAAATAAGTTTTAAGCTACAACTTGATTTCGACGAGAAATTCAAGCAGTTAACAGCCGAGGTGGGCCAGCTAAAATCCGAGGTAGATGAAGTGAAGAGAGAATTAAACCAACTCCAGCAGTTTTCACGTATTAGTAATCTTCGAATATTCGGTATCAAGGAGGAGCTTGGTGAAAACACGGCTGAAACCGTTGTAAAGGTATGCAAGGAGAAGATGAACATTGATATTCTGCCCTCCGATATAGATATGGCCCACCGTCTGCGGGCTAAGGAAAATGGTGTCAAGCCAATAATTGTCCGTTTTGCGCGCAGAGCGGCCAAACAATTAATTTATAATAATAAACGTAAATTAAAGGGCACCAAAATCGTTATTAAAGAAGATCTTACGCCGAAGAATATAAATCTGTTAAAGGAACTCCAACGCCGCTCTCCCGCTAACAGCTCCTGGACGAACGACGGGAAAATTTATTGTAAGTGCAATAATAAGATCTATTTAATCCATTGTGTTGAAGATAGTAACAAACTCTGGAGCACCGAGCGCCCGTAAATACGAGTAATTCAGTGATCCTACCTATCGTTGTAAACATACATTGGTTGGTTTGTGTACTTGTTTCTTGCTATATCTTGTTTTTGTAACTTGTATTTTCGTGTAGAGATTTATTTACTCTAATACTTACTTCCTTTTTTGGACCATTTTTATAAAACAGATCTTTCACATGTGTTCGTGCATATAATTGATATTATGATATTGTTATAGGAAATGTAGAATATTTGTGTTTCTTTTTAATATTTTTAAATGATTAATTGTCTGTATATTTAGCTGGTACTTTCACATGTGTTCGTGCATATTATTGATATTGTGATATTGTTATAGGAAATGTAGAATATTTGTGTTTTTTTTTTCAATATTTTTAAATGATTAATTGTCTGTATATTTAGCTGGTACTTTCGTGGGAAACAGGGGGAAGAAAAAAGAAGGGAGAATGTCTTTCATAGGCCTCACTTTTGCACACCTTAATATTCAATCATTGGTCCCTAAGTTTAATTGTGTGGCCGAGGTGTTGACTGAGAATTCTATTGATGTTCTGTGTCTGACTGAGACATGGCTGTCTCCAAGGATCCCTGATGACAAACTCAAAATAAATAATTATAACTTTTACAGGCGTGATCGCGTGGGCCACCTTGGTGGTGGCGTGGGCATTTATATTAGGGAAAGTATTCACTGCAATGTTATTAATTACACATCAAAGATTGAAAATGTTTGGTTATCATGCAACATTAACAATGAGCTTTCGGTTATCGGATGTGTATACCGACCACCTACCTTTTGTTCATCTATTTTTTTTGATGAATTTGAGAATCAGCTGATCACGAGTAAACTTAGTGCTGCATCCGTCTATTGCTTGGGTGATATTAATGTTGATCTTCTGGATGCAAATTCACCTTTGAAACAACGGGTTTCACATATGTTTGAGTCCTTAAGTATGAGGCAAGTAATAACGGAGCCAACTCGAATAACTCTTACTACTGCTACCGTGATTGACATAATTGTTCTTTCTGATGAGACTGACGTTGTCGAAAGTGGTGTAATATCATGTGATTTGTCTGACCACGATATACCCTATTGTAGGTTATCCATGCCCAAAATCGCAACAACACCAAAACTGCACACCTTCAGAGATTACTCGGGTTTTGACTACGACCTCTTTATGAAAGATTTAACAGTTATTCCATTTAATCAGATGTTTTTTATGACATTAAACGCGCAATTGGAATTTTTCAATTCTGTGATTCTTAATTTATTCAACGTTCATGCTCCTCTAAAAACTGTCAAAATTAGTAAACCCCGTAAACCGTGGATAACTGAAAATATGAAACTTCTCCAGAAATTGCGTAATAATGCTAAGAGTAGGTTTAGGAGAACCAAATTGGAGGCGCATTGAATTTATTATAAACAGCTTCGAAATTTCACTACATTGGCGATTCGAAATGAAAAGTCAGCTTATTTTCGTTATTTATCGTACAACAAAAACAGCAAACTAATTTGGCGTGAACTTAATAGTTTAAATATTGGGAAAAAAAAGCGAAGTGGGATTCCTTGTGGGTTTTCTGACTCGAACCTTATCAACTCCAGTTTTATTAGCAACATACCTGTCGTTTCTGGAGATTTTGCGGGGTGTATTCGTAACTATATGGAAAATACCCGGGAGGATCTAGCGAATGTTTTTACATTTCGCACTGTTGATGAGGATACTGTTTTTCGCTTGATCTTGAGCATTGGTAGTGCTGCTGTTGGCATTGATGGTATTAGCATTCATATGCTTAGACTGCTTCTACCACATGTCCTTCCATACATAACCCACCTGGTGAACTGTTGCATAGCAGAGAGCACTTTTCCTGCATCTTGGAAAACATCACTGGTAATTCCTATACCTAAAAAAGCAAATCCTGTTAACATTGGTGACCTTCGCCCTATTAGTTTGTTGCCTGTCCTGAGCAAAGTTCTGGAAAAGATATTAGGTTTTCAAATTCATGAACATTTGGAAGCATTTGATTTGCTCCCTCAATGTCAGTCGAGTTTTCGACGTAACCACAGTTGCACTACTACACTCCTGAAAGTTACGGATGAGATTCTTAGATCTAGAGATAATAACTCCATGTCTCTATTGGTCTTGCTGGATTACAGTAAGGCTTTCGACACTGTTAACTATGATATCTTGTTGGCTGTCCTACACCATCTGGGTTTCAGTGGCAGCGCTGTGGGTCTCGTGTATTCATATTTTTCCGAAAGGTACCAGTGCGTGAAGCTGCACGGTGATGTCTCATCAGCTTTGGCCTTGACTAGAGGTGTTCCCCAGGGATCCATCCTTGGCCCTCTTTTTTTCTCCCTTTACACTAGTCATTTAAACAAATGTGTACAACATTGTCAATTGCAGATGTATGCCGATGATACACAACTTTACATGGATTTTTCAAAACACGATGTACAGATGGCTGTGGATTGTATTAATCGAGACTTGCAGCGCATACAGTCGTTTTCGCGGCTTCATGCCCTGAAAATTAATCCTGAGAAAACCACTGCTGTCCTGTTTGGCAATCCCTCTTTAATTCAGAACACTAAAGAACGGATTAAAATAAATGTCAATGATACGGAGATACCGTTGGTTCAGTCCGCGAGAAATCTTGGTCTGATGATTGATAACAGCTTCAGATTTAAGGAACACATTTCAAAAATTATACAGTTAGCCTACGCCAATCTGAAAACACTATATCCTTACCGATTAATTTTTGACGTTCGTACTAAGACTATGCTGTGCGAAAGTCTTGTTTTATCACTCTTTAATTATGCTTCCCCAGTTTACGGTCCCTGCTTAGATAATGCGGATCGATCTCGTATACAAAAGGTACAGAATGCTTGTATGCGCTATATTTTTGGCATACGTAAATTTGATCATATTACGCATAAACTTATTGAGTTGCGTTGGTTGAACATGGCTAATAGGAGAAGATTACATGCTCTATGCCTCTATCATAAAATTCTTGTTTCTCAAACTCCGTCATATCTAACTTCAAAAATACGTTTTCGATCAGATGTTCATAATATAAATCTTCGCAACACGAACTTGATTAGACCCCCAAAACATAGACTGGCAATTTTCGAAAGATCCTTCACATACAACATTTATCAACTATACAATATTATTCCTGTTCATTACAAATCCTTGGAGCCAGGGGCGTTTAAACGTCAAATTGTGCAGTATCTCTTTGAATGTCAGTAGTGGTTCTCAGTCGTTACTTGTAAATTATTTTCTTTTCTATATGTATATACATTTTCTTTTTTTTTTTTGCATACAGTTACTTGCGTGCCACCTTAATTCACATACGACTACGTAATCATAGCAGAATATTAGTATTAAGTTAGTATAGGCAAACTTTGTTATATGTCTTGTCTTAATGTTAAGGTTTTGGTGTAAGAACAGGGGATGGAAAATTTCTCCATCCATCTGAACCACGCCTTAGGGTTTCAGTTACATATTTCGTTTGTTTTTGATATATACATATATGTATTAATATACATGTGTGTGTGTTATATGTGAATATATTGTATGTATCTTGAAATAAAGCATATTATTATTATTATTATTAATAGGAACATCTAGCAAGACAACCTAATAACATTTGTACTACTGCTGACCTTGCCTGCATTAGCGTGTTGAGAAATTCTTATTTCGGCTGGCACAAGTTCGTAATGGCCGAAGCATTCTTCAGTGGAATGTTTTGGCAGCAAGATGTCTTCCCATAACATCTCCAGAGTATTTAATATTATTATTCGCGATGTTTGGTAGGTGGGCTCAAGCATTAACTTCCATAATTTTTTTTTCTCGCTGCTGTTGCATACGCAAGGGAAATAGCAATGATCGTTCCATTTTCTACGAAATAAAAGTCTGTGTGTCATCTCGCATATATGGTCTTTTCTGGGGGAATTACTGGTTATTTTATGTTATGAGTGCACAACAATTTATAATATGCCAATCACCTGGCTGCAACGAAAATTGGAACACACCTATTAATTGCAACCCAACGTGGTGTGCTCATATGTCCGCATTTTAGTGGCCCTTTCATGTACTTCTGTAAGAGTAATACAAATCAACAGTTTCCGGACAAATAAGGTATGAAAAGGATTTCTTATTGTTGCTGTTGCTAGTCTTTGCGTTGTTAATGTGTATGCAGTCTTTATTGGGCATCTACAGTTCCTAAAAGCAATTCCAATATGTAGTAAAATGTTACGACTTATTCAATAATACTTTCTTGTGTTCCTTCATTTTTTAACTGACATATTGCTGTACAAGCTTCTATTTCTCCTTCTAGTTGTTGCTTTTAGTCAGACCTAGCTTGCTTTGACTTGTAATCTGATTAAGAATTTCGCACATGTGAAGTTTATTAATGCCATCTTGAGGCGCTTATATTTACAGGGATACTTAATTTAAAGCTCTTTTCAATGATGCATTCGCGGACTACTTCATCTGGTCATAATCCTTTTTTTTTTGCGGTGTGTTTGATTTGGCGTTCTATTATCTGCAATTTTCTCAGTGTAATTGGGTATTGGTAACAAACCGAGGTTTTCCCAGAAACATCTTCAAGGAGATGTTTTGGAATTGTTGTATTTAACATTTATAGGTGTTGATCTGTATCGGTTAAGCGTATCTGATTATTGGACGTAATGTTTGTTTCTTCAATGCTAATTTTTTTCTAGAGTTCAATCATGAGCGACCAGAGTGCCGAAAAGCGTATAGGCTTATGATTTTACACTCTACAGGAATAACAGAGTAAACACATTCGTGAACATGTTAAGTTACATCTCTGTATTCGGTTTCCAATTTTAAAATGTTGGAACTAGTATATAAAAATATTTGTAGGTGTTTCCAGCTGCAAATGTTGTTATTCTATCAATTACATGAAATACTTGTTAATAACTTTGAGTACTGTATTACCAGCACAGCTTTATTGATGTTGAACATCTTTCCTTGAGTAAAACAAGTGAACTGAATTTATTGTTAAAAAAGCGGAAAATAATAGGAATAGGAGCAAGAAAATGTCTACGATATTAAAAGTACTCAAGCCATTATCAAATACTTATTAGAGTGACTAATAATAGTTAATAACTTTTAAGGTTATTATGTCTGTAATTAATTTTACCTTCGGACCTCGATTCTGTTAGCAATGGTAATAACTTCCCTTAGAATTTTTTCATATATCTAGGTGACATTTCTGTATAAAATGATTCCTCAGAAAAAGCAAATAAATCTTACAGATCGATAGGTCCGCTGAAAGGGAACTGTCAACGAGCGACGTACATATTTTTTGTTGGGGTTGGCGAAGTATCGCAAAATCACTAGGGGATTTGATCGTTTAGACAGCTCAAATTTTTCGAGAGACAATCTTTCAATGAGCTATTGACGTGATGTGATTTTCCCGGAGGCATCGCCAAACGAAACAAACAATTCGATTAACTTTTCCTTTTTTCATTCGTTACAGTTTTGTTCTTTCTATCATACTTTTCGCTCCTTTAATATTGGTAGTGGTTAAATTCTGACGGTGCGTACAGCAAATAAGAATGTGACTTTTTCGATATCTTTTACGAGAAAGAAGTCAAAAATAACGAGTGAGCTTTGCGCCTGAATTATTCTGCGAATACCTCCTAAAGCATAATGAAGCAAATATACAGGCTGAATATTGAGGAATCCATTAAATGTAAACATGTATTTCAATTTTGTTTGCTTTCTAATTATAGAGTTTTATAATGTTAAATTGTTACGTTTTTTTTTTTGGTTGTATTTTATCCTTTAATAGTTTATTTAAATTGTCGGAATACGTAATTCGTTTTTGATTAAATTTATGTCGTCTTCCTACTACTACTGCCATCTGGTGTAGAAGTGCTTAAGATTCCTATTGCACGCGTTCCGCCTTGCCATAGGTGTGTGTAACGTATACAGGCATTGTCGGGTAGATGGCGTATGTTGTTTCATTTAATTAATTTGTTTTCTTTAGTTATTGTTAATTTCGTTTTTCAAACTTCTTTTCGGCCTAGAGTTATGCAACAAATTATTAATAATTATTTTCCATTTTCCTATGGTTATTTGAACCTGTATTTTTGTCGTACGTTTAAAATATTAGTTGGGTCGTTCGATCTTTTAGAACAATTGTCGTGTGCGTTTGATGATCGGGCTTGACATGTTAGAGTCTTCCTCTTTTGATTTTAACGGTCGTCGAGAAAGGTTAGACACCACAGAGCAGAATCATTTCCCTCAGCTTTACTTGAGAATGGTGGAGAGTTGAGTTTTATCGTCGGTAATCGCTTACAAAAGCGGATGTTATGGTGCTTCTCAAGTATTTTTGGTGAATTTTGGCGTTTTATTTCATTCTTGCGAGGATATTTTCTTCTGGGCTTGGGAATTGTTTAAGCTGCTGTAAGTATAGTTTTCCACGTGTCTAATCGATCTTAATTTGTGTGTTTCTATATTCAAATTTAGCTGCTGGTGTTGGGCCTGACATAAACCTCATTTGAGCATTTTTGGTTTGGGGTTAAGACGTGAGAACCACGTGCTTGTAGTCTTACGGTGCCAAGGAATTGTTGTTATATCCTGCGGTGAGGGCATATTTATGGTGCAGATTATTGGAATACTGTAGCCTTCAAACGCTATTTCTTGAGGTGTCGTTAACCGAGGATAGGAGAGCATATTCCATGTAACGTGTGGATCCGTAGGAGGTGTCGTGTTGGAAGCTTTGGATGTGACTTTCTTAAGGTATTGTGACTGTGTAAATTTTCTCTGACATTATCCAGAGGGTAGAGTTTAATTGACTAAACAGTTTGGCTAATTTTGTGTCAATATCGTGTAATTTGAACAGTGAATTTCAATTTTCCGGGCTAAATAATTAAATAAGTAATCGTAATTTCCTAATTTAACTTCTTGTGGCCTGTGAGCCTTTATG
Organism: Amphimallon solstitiale; assembly: GCA_963170755.1. Lineage (NCBI taxonomy): Eukaryota > Metazoa > Arthropoda > Insecta > Coleoptera > Scarabaeidae > Amphimallon > Amphimallon solstitiale. The sequence goes on along the minus strand of OY720679.1, from coordinate 67,636,727 downwards.
TTTTGAATTAATTAATTTAACGTAGTTTTATTAACAATAGTGACCCCATTTTGGAGGTTACTTTGACATTTTTGGAGACGTTACGTAGCCATTTTAATTTTGGACTTAGGAATTGAACTAAATTTTGGGATGTGTATGGCAGTGTAGCCTCACATCGGACTTGTATAAATTCTTAGATGTAATTTAACGCATTTTAGTCTATGATTGTAATTTATTATTGGTATAATCTCGTAAGAAATTAATGAATTTAACTTAATCATATATTCTTCCTGTAAAGCATAGTTAACTAGCGCTATTTCTTATATAGAATTAGATATCTTACAACTTAGAGTCTGTTCTCTAACGTCGAATAGATTGTCAGATGCCTCTGGTATACAGAGTGTTTATTTTTGGGTGACGCGTTGCATTATACGATCAAACTGTTCGACTTTGGAGGGACTTCTGGCAAGTTGCCTTATAATTGTGTACTTGTAAGAATATTGTTGGTGAATCAATGTTAGATTTAAGTTTATTCTTGTGTTCACCTGTTTCTTTTGAACTTTTAAAATTTTGGTAATGTCACGTCACTGAAATTTGAATTGTGGATCACCTTGGGTGATCATTTAAGTTTTGAACAGTCCTTCAGACCTTTTTTTTTTTCCTTTTAATTTTTACTGGCAACCGAGTTGCGCTTGTGTTTCACTATCATTGTTTTCTCTTGTTGTAAATATCTCTTGAATTCAAGACTATTAAAATAGCCGGATATGTTCATAACTGGAATACACTGTTGAGATCTAGTTAAATTTCAATAAACTGTTGTTAAGTTGAATGAGTGTGTATTGGTCTTATTTACTTATCACCTGGGGAGTTTTACATTGGACCTGGTCCGGGGTCTGAATATCTGTTGGGCTTAGCATATTATTACGGATAGGCACCCTGACATCTTAACCTTCGACTTAGTACGGTGTTCGAACTCGCCCTTCTCTGACTGTAGCTGGAGGCAGTGCTGACTCCCATCTTTAACATCGACCCTTGGGGAAGTAAGAGGTAAGACTAGAGTGTTATAAGTTGGTGATTGATTAATAGACAAGCGTCCTCCTAAAGTATAATAGAAGGTTAAATACCGTGGTGGTGCCTAACTCACTACCTTCTTGGAATTTTTGGGTACCGATTGGTTTAGGGCCTCGGCCATTTAAATTTAAATACAAGAGGGTAGCAAAATATGTAGTACTTATTACGCCATGCTGTAATCGCCCCTTTGTATTTAACACACTTCTTATTGGTGTACAAAATGTCATCCACAAAATCATGAATGTCAATAAGAAGATAAAAACACAGTCAAACAATTTATTCAGATTGTTGCATTTCCATCTTGAGTAAAACAATAAGAAATCAATAAAATTATATAATTGGTACTACCTCTTCATGAGTTCGTAAGCTTGCTTCTTAGATTGTAAAGAATTCTGGAGCCAGCTAGTGTAAACTATGTATAAACTGGAAATAAATAAATGATATATGTATTTAACATACTAAGGTGTTACCAGTAACTTGATTGAAAAAATGTTGAGTCAGTTCCGTCCACCAGCAATGTCAACTAAGATATTGTGGTTATTTGTAAGCAATTGCTTCCTTATCCTAAAACGAAAAACTAAAAAAAAAACTAAACGTAAAAAACAAATGACGACTGCAATTTTTATGAACACTCAGGAAAAAGAAAAGTGTAAACAGGAAGCTCGAGAAAGATATACTAAAAGACAAGAGAAAGCAAAGATAATAAAAAGAAATTGGTTAAAGCATTAGATCTAGAAATACGGGAAGGATGGTGTAACGACAAATAAAACAAAAAATCCAATTGACAAAGAATTGCCAACAAGGAAAAACATCCACAGAAGTAGGGAAAGATGTTGGAACAAGCTCGGAAGAAAATACAGGAAGGATGATGGACGACAAATAAAACCAAAAATCCAATTGACAAAGAATTACAAACAAGGAAAAACATCCACAGAAGTAGGGAAAGATGTTTGAACAAGCTCGGAAGAAAATACAAAAGATTGCTTAAATTTAATCTATCTTAAAACATAATTAGCAACCAAACGTGGGGCAAAATGGATTAAATGCATATCTTGTCGTAAGTATTTTATCTAGAGCGTGGATATGATAGTACTGGCGGTGTTTGCTATTAAAAGATTAAAACATATTGCTACATACGAGGCAGCTAGAGCGGCGTACTTTTCGTACTTCCACTCCCTACTAAGCTATGGAATCCTTTTTTGGGGACATACAGCGGGTGCGGCTAGAATATTCGCTCTGCAAAAGAAGGGAGTTAGATCGCTGCGCCGCTTGAAGTATGGTGAAAGCTATAGGACCTACTTTAGAGAGCAGGGTATCTTTACCTTGCCATCGGTATTTATTCTTGCGGCGGTGGTGTATGTTTACACTAACAGACACGTGTTCGATACCAATGGGTACAATCACCAATATACTACCCGAGGGAGAAACCAACTAAGACCTCCCCATTACAGATTGGGATGTTCCAAACTGTCTGTGGACCACTGGGGACCAAAACTATACAACCGCATAAGCGCAGATATAATAACGCTACCTATAACCTGTTTCAGGAAAAAGATGAGAGATATACTGATTCACATGGAATGCTATACAATCGCAGACTTCCTTGCTTGAATAATCATGTCATTCACTTCATGTTGTAAATGTTATCTACTCATTTTGTTTGTATTGTAATGTATTATATTTTATCATTGACTATGCTCTGTAATGTTTTAATTACGAATTAATAAACTACTACTACTACTACTACTACTACTAGATGCATGTGTATTTACTGCGAATTAGGTGAAAAATGTTCAGAAAACGAGGAGAAGTGATGGTTTTGTATAATTAACATTCAGAATTATTACGAATTATTAGCTTCTTTTAAACAAAATCTATTTTCTTCTGCATTATCATCATTTTGACAAGTTGGCATAATATATATTATTATAAATAGTAATTGTGAATAATAAGTATCTGGTCAAATGTAAAGAAATCGGGTGAAGTTAACATTCTCCTCGGCTTTTTTCACTAATATGCTTTTATCATAAACTAATTTTTGAAAGATTTCAGTTAATATATATTTGTAAAGAATGTTTTTTGCCGTATGATGTTAAATTATAATAGAGTGTTAGATACTAATATAAAAACTGAATTTTTTGTACGTAATTGCTATTAACCAATAGCTAGATTTGATTACAAAACTTTATCGCCAATGAGTAATTTTTGGCATCGTGGGGCAAAATCTAATGTTTGCTTTAATAATTACTACTGCATATATATTTTTTTTAAATTATACATTACACTGTATACTCATTTCACATCATGCAATAAATACGTGTCTAAAACGTGTTACAACTGTTTCCATCATATCATTGATTGTATATTAAAGATTTAGTGTCACAACTATTGATGAAATTTAATTAGTATGCCATGATGATGCAAATTATGGTTCAAATATCAACGCAGAAGGAATTTATAAAATACTTTCTTTTATTAATTGCGTATAAAACATTTTCCAATGTCTTTTTTTTTTGTTTTAAATAAGTAGCCGTATACATCGCGAAGATATAAGGTGGTATGGGCGTGTTTATTATGCATTAGTATATGGCGAACATGCCCATACCACTTTATATCTCCGCTAAGTGTACTTATTTCTCAGGTGTACGTATGACCTAGGGCATTATTTTTCTAACTGTCTAGCTTTGCTTTCATGTGCAATATATTACGAACAAAAATATATGAAAATGTCTATAAGTACGCCCTGTATATATGTAAATTCTTTATAATCATTAGTTGGATCAGCCTCGCTTAAGTTTCCTATATATGTATCTCTATTCAGTATATTATAATTTCTTATCTGCATTTACTTCTTCGTCCGGCTAATGCATGCGATGATGAACAAAATGTTATCATTTCCTTTTTCCGAATACTTTCTCTGTCTGACACTGACCCATCTTCGCGCAGCTAGGGATTTCTCCCACCGGCTACGACTCATTCTGTGTACTGTAGTTGCCGAGCTTGTTACGTTAATTTTGAGCAGAACTGTATACTCCGGAATTTAGTTTCCTTTATTTATATTCGTAGAATTATTGTTTCGTTCCCTGACGTTTTGACGTTTGTAATTTTCGTTTGATTTATTGTTATCCATCACGTTATCATATTTAGTAGTATGCATTACTGTATTTAAAAATAATTACGAAGTAATTGAATTATTTATTAGACTGTCTCGCCATCTGTGGGCGAAGAACGGTCCGTATCGTTTAATGGCTATCTACCGTTGCGACTCCTCTAGCGTGGTGTAGACGACCGAATGTTATGCAGCTTTTATTACGCTTGCTATTTTATATTAGTTCTCATACTGATACATCTGAAACCTTAATTACGTTCGTTTTTATCTATCGAATTGGCTTTTAATTACGCGTTTCCGGTGGTTAATTTGTGTTAAAGAATTTTCATATTTTTTATTTCTCTTTCCTCTAAGTACCCAGTAGTTTGCTCCTAGGTTTTATTTGATTAGTTTGTAATTATTATTGGCGTAATTAAAATTGTAAAAGTTGGTAACCCGTTTCGTAGTTCGTCTTTGTCACGACGTGGCGCGATTGTAGATTTCCGCATTCTCCCGTTCATATTTGGTTTTTTATCGCCGACTAAAACAGTTGTAGCAGATATATATTAGCTCGACGTTTGGACTCACTGCATTTTTGGGGCATATTGCAGTCTGTTATCGTAAAGTTACGCTAAATTGTGGATAAATGGCAGTGTTCATCCTTTCTATTGTTCCGTTGGTTATCTTCTTCGATGTATTATCATATTTTGATGGAAGCGTTCGAATAAAAATGTATATCTGATAAGCTTCGTTTTTTTTTCCTCTTTGATCTTTCATTAATTAGATTTATTAGTAATGTGTGTCGTTTCCCTTGTTTTTAGCTACTATTCTTATGCAAAAAAATTACATTTGATCGATTTAAAGATCGGAAAGAGTAACATCGTGGCATCGCCATGTCGTCCCGAAGATTTTGTGTCACCATTACCTAGAAGTCAATTTATCTAATCCATCCGTGGAGTTAAGTACCCTCGCTATTCACACACGAGAGTTTACATTCTTTGGAGTTCCGTAATAAATGTGTTGAGTCAATCCTACTCTATTTTTTGTCCACGACTTCATGTGATCCAGATAAGTGACATCCTTGTTGTGTTTTTATTTTTTTATGTGAAATCAGTAAGAATTGAGAATTTAAATTATAGTTTAAATCCAAATTAATGTTATTTTACATATAATAAGGATCATACACTCTGAATTTAACATTTCGCTTTGAAGCAATTTTGTGTTCGAATTAATTTTATGTGTTTTATTTGTTTATAAGATTAGAGTTATTCAGAGTTGTAGAACGATTTCCTAATTTGCATTTAAATATCAATTAAGCCCTTTTAGAACTTATTGCCAGTTCTTGGCCAATTTGACAAAAATTAATTTCCAGATTACGAGGGTTATCGAGGATGTTGTCAATTATTTGGCACCACCATTTTGTTTATAGGCCTCTGAAATTAGATCAATTCTAGAGAACGTATTGGGATTTCGTTTTATTGGTTTCTTTGCCATTAGAAGTTATGATTTTTTTTGTCGGATTTAAATAGTACACTTATAGTCTACTGAACTAATTAGCACTGAAAGGGCTTAAAAATAATCACCCGTAGATGAATATTTTTAATTTTTTTTCTAAAACCGTTATATTTTATATATAAGGGATAAGGAATAAACTATTACCTTATTATTACTATCATTAAAATATTTGTAAAATAAAGAACTTTACAATAAAACCGTTTTTGTGCCTGACGAATATGTTTGGCACTTGGAGATAATAACTGAATTGGTCAAAACTTATCTATCATGGAATTATAATTTGTTAATTATTGTTGTTCGTTAGTATTGTCAAGCTATCCATTTGGAGGAGTTCGCACTGTTCTGTTAATTCTGTTGAAAGCTGACAAACGTGCTGTTGAACGGACGTGTTCCAGTACGCTATAACTATCGTGATCATCAACTGTAATGCCAAACACATTATCGAGCTATTAATATAGAAGCTCTCTGCACAATTATCTTTGCGCACCATTCACCATTAAATATGTAACTTAATTATTAATTTGGCGAGCAGTTATAGCAACAATTGCTCTAAATATCCAACGATGTAATTGCCTAATTAATTTAGAGCGTGAACCATTAAAACGTATTCAACATTATGAAGAGGGTAGAACTACTTGTATTTTGCGACAATTTGTTTATCCTTTGAAAGTGCTATTTCGATGAAAGTTATCATTCACCCGTTAAATTTTGATATTGCGTAGAGTACGATTTTGTTCATTTTGTCGTGATAATTTGTTTCTACCTACGTTAATTTACATACATTTACATTCTAACTTGTATATATTTCAATAAGTAATTCTTAAAGATAAATACGTACAAATCCGTATACATTGTTGCAGTTGGCGTACGTGTGAAAAACAGGAGACTTAATTAACAAGTTTGAAATATTGTAATTTAAATAAAACAGCAAGTATCACGAGCCGGCACAATAAAGTTTATTTAACCAAGTATTCAAGTAGAAAAAATTCTATGTGTTAGCAAGTTCAGAAACAAGAAAATGGGTGTGCTTAAAACCACACGGCAGAAGTGAAAACTTCATCACGGCGAGGTTAATAATACAAAATCCAACTTTTTTCTTTGTTCTATATTACATTAGGGTAGTTGGCGTACGTGTGAAAAACAGGAGACTTAATTAACAAGTTTGAAATAGTGTAATTTAAATAAAACAGCAAAGTATCACGAGTCGGCACAATAAAGTTTATTTAGCCAAGTATTCAAGTAGAAAAAATTCTATGTGTTAGCAAGTTCAGAAACAAGAAAATGGGTGTGCTTAAAATCACACGGCAGAAGTGAAAACTTCATCACCGCGAGGTTAATAATACGAAATCCAACTTTTTCTTTCGTTTTATATTACATTAGGGTCATCCTGCATCGACGAATTCAGTTGCTGAGATTTAGTGTGCTTCTTTTGACAATATTTCTTCACGCGCGCATTAGACCCTTTTTCGTTTTAATTTGTCATCGATTTGATTTTCTTCATCCATCCTGTGTAACAGAAAAGAATTAAATGCTTATAAATGCGTATATAATGAGCAATTAAAGCAATGCTCTATTCTCAACGTTTCTGTTTTGCATTGGTATACAAATTATAGTAAATGCGTGTTGACATTATGTAACACCCAGAATATACTGATCAGTTTCCGAGTCATCCATATCATTTTAATAAACATGCTAAAACTTACCTGAGCGCGAAATATTATATTATATTATTATAGAGTCGGTTCGGACGCATATATATATATATATATATATATATATATATATATATATATATATAGTATATATAGTATATATATATATATAGTATATTTACTATTTAAAAGAAATCCATTGAGAATTTCTTTGTTTTAAACAACTTTTCTTGGTGTAGCGGCCTCAATTAAAATTACGAATTGGATTAAAACAACAAAATTTCTTTAACGTTTCGACTTTTATTAAGCCTTTTTCAAAAATATTAAAAAGTTTACATAGATATACATATAATGTCAAAACCACAACTGTAAAAAACAGAGACAAAACAATGAAACTACAGAAAACATTAATTTAATTAATATATTTTTATTATTATAACAATGAGAAAAAACGGTGGACTTACCAAAGTCATTTCGAAATAAATATCCATTTGAGAGGTATTTGATGTTTCCTCTCGTTTTTATTACTATTTCTTTTTTGTTTTCATTACATTTTAGTGTAGTTTCCTAAGTTAGTGGTGGAAACCTATATATACTATATATAGTATATATAGTATATATAGGATCCTTTTTGCATTTAGTAATTTCAACGTGCTTGAGTTTGCATATGAACACGTGTCACAGAGGTTAGCAAAATATAAATGTCTTAGATTCATGTAAGTAATTTATTAATTAACATCAGTTTATTACACTAAATAATTGTCAACATTGTAGAGGTCCTGAAGATGGAAAAAAAATGTTTCCGAAATATTGACCAATGAATAAATAGATTACTCTATTATTGTATTTCATTGACCGAACAATCCCAGTGAATAGTTATTCACATCTTACTTTTTAACGTAGTCGGTCGTGGATTTCCACTCAACTCTCTCTCTATATATATATATATATATATATATATATGTGTGTGTATATATAAATAGACAATATGAATACTCGCTCACGAGTCCCGCGCTGGTCTGATAATAATGTGCCGGCTTCTGACCCGTGCGGCTCGGGATCGAATCTGCTTGGGGACATGAATTTATTTATTCATTTAAATTTCAATTTAATTGAAATTAAATACCTCTATATGATATATTTCTCTCGTTCCCTTAGTCGACTCGAGCCGACTTTACCCGAACGAGCGTTACATAGCCGAGCGTGACGGCTCAGTCTTGTTCAGTGCCCACAATCAACGCAATGCGCCCAAAGAAGTTTACACTTCATAAAATTACCACAGTAAGAGTTACAGGGGTACAACAAATAGTCGTATGCTTTAGACTTATAAAATCTTCTTTCTGAACCTCCTTTGTAAGCGTTCTATAGAATCTTCTGATGTGTATAATGCTATAGATGCATATTCTAATTTACCAGGAAAGAGGCTGTAACTCAATAATTTAATACTCTTCCAGTTGGTAGAAGTGCGACAAGAGACAGCAAGAGGTATTGAATTCGATGCAAATTGACATACTAATGGATCGGTGCTCCTTGAGTAAGAAACAACAGCACACTTATCCGTGTTTACGTAAATTAAACTTAGGTTACATCGATTCTTGAGTATGTGCAACTTGTCTATAGTATGACATAGTCAGCACGACTTTTAACAGTATCATAATTTATTAGGTTATCCTCGTAGTCGAAAAATTTGGAGTTTAGCTTTTGCATTAAATCGTCAATACATTAAAAAATAAAGATTTAAGATTTATGCCTTAGGAAATTCCAAAAAATATAGAAAAGATGAGTGATCAAATGAAAAAAAAACATATCCCACTCTATGTGATAAATAACAGCGTTAGCTGAACAAATACTGGAAATAAAGCCAATTTGATCGAGTTTGGAGAAAAGCAAATCCTGATAGATAATATAATTAGTTAAAATACTTATCGGTCTATAAGTTCATATTTTTGATTACTCACCATTCTTGAAAATCGGAACAAATCTGTGGATCTTCCAGAAATCAGAGAATATTTAAGTTTTTATAATTAAGTAAGTTTGTCAATGGTAAAGCTAAGGTAGAGGCACCAAAAAACTAGGAACAGTACCTTTACCAGAGTTAAGACCAGATTTCAATATATTTCACATGCCCCCCCTTCACCACCAATACCAAGCGAAGGATGATTACTCAACAAACTTCATCGGAAGGCTTTAGAGAATTCCATCGTCAACCCGTGAGCAAATTTCCAAGGGTTGAGTAAGATCATCATGGCCGCAATAAATACGCCGTGTAATTGTGGATGATGAATTTTTGTTATTAAAAGACCTCGTTGATGTCTTTGGGTTAGCAGTAATTTCTGATTCCATCCGAGCTTGGTATGTATTATAAGAAGGGTGTGTCTCATTCTTCATCAAATGTCTCATTCTTCTGAATTCATTAAATAATATGAAGATTTTTAGATTTCCACCTTTTAAAATAATTTTTTTTTCATATAAATTTTAATTTCAGCGGCGGTACTACTCTCGATATTGACGTTTAGATATTCGGAAGTTAGGAACAAAGCAATCCAAACTAGAATAAAGTTTGTCATAGAATGATAGATATAATAAATACATGATGGGATAAGAATATATAGATCGAACTATAATGTAATAATTTAGGTTAAATCAAAAATGTAATGTATAAACAAATACATTTATCAATATTATTTCAATAATTAATTAATTAAGTTTTATTTTGAAAATTAGGTAAATTTCAATAAAGCGATTTTTGCTAAATTAATGTGGGTAATAACTGAGGGTACGCAATATTAAGTCTACAGCGAGAGGAAAAAATACAGGATTTTTGTTTTTAATTAGAGAGATGCGTTGTCTCCTTCGAACATAGAAGGTTTCCTAGAGTTGGTCCAGACAATTAACGATCTTTTGCGGAAACTATCGCAAAGAAGCAATGAATGCTGGCTGGCCATTAAGGTAAAAGTGACTAAAGAGATAAACTAATCCAAATAGAATAATAATAATAATAATATTTGTCCAATGTCAAAATGGCCACTTCCTTTAATTACATGGAAAATTCAATAAAGGAGCTTAGGTAAATGCTTAACTTACATCCTATTCTTACACTGATCTTCCTATGGTATTTTTCCTGAACTGATTATCATCATCAATTGAAATATGTATGTATAACATAAACTTATGTTTTTTAAATAGCAATCATAGTTAGCCATGACTTTATAAGATTGATTATTTTTTCTGATTTCTTAGATATAAAGTTTGGTATGATAATCATTTTCAAAAATTTCTTATGTTATATCTTGATAATTAAGTGCACCAGGTTATTGTAAAGCAAATAAAATCTGCTATACATAACAAAGAGAATTTATCTTATTGATAATACATTATGCTTTAGAGTGTATATACCGTAGTCGTCAAATTTTAATTTCGGTTTGTACTTCTATCCCATGCAGAAGATGACCTTATAATATGCAGCGATGCCTGCTTGCTAACAGTGGTGGGAGAGCAACGCAGTGTCGAGGGACCCTCACGCCTTACATTTCATAGGAACATTTGTGGAATATACTGTCTTGGCAGCCTCGCTTATGTTTATCTTTAGTTTATTTCGTCGCGCTCTTTTCCTCTTTCTACGTTCGTATCAGAAATTAAAATATCTCGACTACGGTATGTATAAAAACATTAAATATATTTTGGTTTATGATAAAATAATTCTTTGTTATTGTATCCATATTAGTGTCTTGATCATAGAAAAAAGCAAACTCTAAAATCAAGAGAGTACTTCACATATACTTGCAATGCGAGTAAAAAGCCCACATAAACTTGCAATAACATCCCAAATAAAAACCCGGTGATTTATTATGTTTACATTAAGTGTATCTCCATGAATGTATATACCTATTCATCATTATATTTTACGTCGAAACTCTGTTGCTGGAAAGATTGACTATTTCGCTCATAATAAAGTTATAGCTCGTCCTACAAATATAAGACAGAATTTATACTTTAGATTGGCAACCTTATTGTTGAGAGAACTGTACTTAGTCGATGATCATTTTCATTAAACCTCTTTTTTTTAGAGTTGAATTTTTTACTCTTCAATTACTAGTTATTATCTTTTAAATCTAAAATTAATTCTAGAATTCTAAGTCAAATTTTTGTATATCTTGTAAAGAAGCATATTTTAATGTTGACTCAATATTTTATATATCTATCTTTTCATATTATATGTTTAAGTAATAAAACAACATATATTCTTGGAAAAAGAAAAAATATATACAAGTTGTTTTAAATGTGTGATAGCTAACATTATACGCAGAGTAATGGAATGAAGTATACAGATAAATTAAAAATGTATGAAATATAAGAATGTTAATTAAAACAAAAAAATAGTTATGTTTCAATTATTACTTGATATACAAATTTATTGAAATATCCTTTTATGTTAGAACAATTGTTATCAAAATCAAAATGACTAAATATCAATTAACAGTCAATTAATTTGGTATATATTTTCTTACCAAAGTCTTTTTTAATATTTTTGGGGTTAAAGGAAGTGTTTCTATTTATATCACTGATATTTAAGTTATCCTTTTGAAATGTATTACTTTTAAAATGTATTTTCAATAAATAAGTTAATTAGTAAAGAATATCTGTATCTATACAAACATATTACTACATTAATATAAGCTTAGATATACATTTTTAAATTATTCCTTTCTTTTTTGGGAGCAACACAGAAATCATAAATAAAATGTAGTTCTTATCGTAACTAAACAAACAAGTATAGGGAGGTTTTTTTTTTGTTGTGCTTTGATTGGAAATTGAGATGGTCTTTCACTTTTTTCGCTTGTATTTTAAAATTCCTAGTTAACATTTATTTCTGAACTGAATTTACTTAGTTCATTTACTAACGAGTAAATTTCTTCTCTTGTAAATTCACTTCCTCGATGAATGCCAAGGTAAACTTTGGACTCTCGAACTAACTTAATTTTAGTAAGTCTCTTTGATGTGGGAATAACTATCAACACTGATATCGCGGGTGTTTTTTAAATGTAATTTATTACTGTTTACTTGAAAAAATCAATATTTTCTTACGTGGCGTCTTTTTTACCTCTCAACTTTGTGAAACATTTTTCTGAGTTCCCTTTCGTTTCTTTTTCTTCAAGAAATTATATTCCTAGATACCTAGTCAAGTTATATAGGTACTGGATATCTTAATTTTCTATTTAAAACAACATTTAATATTTAGTTGGCCAAATCTACTATATAGACGTTTCTTTCCTTTCAACTTAATGTTTATGTTTAGTTATTTCTTATTTATGTTATATTTTCATTAAGTTCATGTTCAATACTAAATTATAATTATTCTATTACAATTATTCACAGAACTCAACAATCAAATTAGATATTATTTGCTAAGTCGTAATAATATTTATCATTCAATTCTATTTTTATTTACTAAATACATATCAAATCTGTCTTTCTTTATTCAAAAAATCATTCAAATATATATATATATATATACAATTGAAAATAATTAACGACCGAACCAAGGTAAAGCAGTGAATATATATCGGGTAGCGGTCTGTATTGAAACAAAAACGACTTTTTTAGTCTACATCTCTATATTTCGCAATATATTAATTGCTTCTTCAGGAGATACTACAAAAAATGTGAACTGTAGAGAATAAACAACATCCAGGCAACAAACAAACTTACAACCAAATCGTTAATAATTACAACAAATCAACATAATGGTACTAAACGGCTTGTCTAACTTAAAATAAAATCACATGTATTTGCATGTGTTATTCTACGAACATATTGCTATCAATAAACAGAAATTTTACAGAAATATACAAATAAAAAACAACTTGAAAACAACAAAACATATTCTAAAAATAAAATATATAAACACATAATATAAAGTAATACACAAATGTTTAAAAGGCAAATTGAATTGTACACAGTACAGAGTGTACGCACACCTACAATTAAAGCAAGACATTAGCATTGATAAAAACAAACAAAAAACTTATTAATTAGAAATGTCAATCTACTTTTTGAAAACAAATTATTAGTTATTTAAGGACTTTAAGATGTTGCAGTAAATGGAACTTAAAGAGTTAACGTCAGATCTAAAATTGATTGCCCTAGCATAATGCGGATGATAGAAAATTGCATTTAATAATAATAACCGTCATGTTTAGAGTTGCTGCAATTTCTATATATATACACTGTTTCTGATGAAGACAATAAAGTGTCGAAACGTTAACTTTTCAATTATTACTTACTACCAATAATAATATAAAAAAAGCCGCATTCCAAGAACAAAAAGAGAAAATATATATATATATATATATATATAAATAAAATTATTTGTTCTTGGTCGTTTATTTTCAATAAACATCTCACTGTAAATTTCTTGGTATTTGCGACCAAATTATTGAAATTACCATTATTCAAAACATATTTATGGTAAATAAAAGTCAAATTTTAAAAAACGTTTCGACAATATATTGTCTTCTTCAGTTTTATATACAATCAACATATTAAAATTCATTTTCTTTGTTTTAATACTGTAATAAAAAAACACAAAACACATAATTAATTACAACAAATTTCACTCCAGTACAAACACCCTGAAACTCACCGACTCTTGTATTACGTCATTGTTCTTCTTACTGGTGCACAAAAGAACTTCATTGTTGTATACTAATAATTTATATTTACAACTATATACTTTATCTATTGCGATTTTTAGCACCGTGTGAAAATTTCCTTTTAAAAGGATCAATGTCAATTCAAATATTAAACATGCGATTTATTCTAAAACGTTATTTCTTTATGTGTAGTTTGTTTTTGCCCTTTTTTGTGTTGTATGACTTTATATTAACATGTGAAGGATACCGAAGATACAGGGTACTCTATTTACTTTATTGTGCTATTTTATAATATAGGGAAATAGATCTTAGACAATCCATCGATTTCGTTCCTGTCATTTACTGCATCTTGTGATCTCTCTATCTCTATCATTTGAAGGACGTTTCTAGCCTTTGAGTTGTTTTCTTTTTTGAGAACTTTTACTCTATTAAAATCGAATGTGTGCCCCATTCGATCTTTGTGTTTTTTTAAAGATGTAGGATTTTTGGCGTATTTGTGCCCTTTTATTCGCTCTTCCAAAAGTTGTTTAGTTTGGCCGATATATTTTTTATTGCTGTCATTGCAGGGAATGCTGTATACAACATGGGACCTTTGTGATGTTGGAATGGGATCTTTTATTCGAGTATATAAGTGGCCGAGATTATTTTTATTAACATATGCTAATTTTAAATTGAGCGGTTTTACTATATTATTAATTTTTTCTGATAGGCCTTTTATATAGGGAACAGGTATACCGGTAGGTTTTCTGGTAACGCAACGATTGTATAGCGCATGTATCAGTCCCCACAACTGAACGACTACGTATATGTACTCCCCTCCGTTAACCAGAGCGGTGGTAGTAGTATACTACAGCCGTTCGCGTCGGGGAATACGATAACTGTAGCGAGTGATAGTGGGGACTTGGACACTCCTCTGTCGTTGCTTCACCCGAAAACTTACCGGTATATTTCTTTATTGAGTTATCTGATTTTTGTGGGTTCTTTAACACTCGTGAATTGTTATAAAATTTATGTAATCTTTGCTTTATTATGTTGTTTATAAATGATCTAGGGTAGTTGTTTTGTTCTAGAATGTTTTTGATATTATCCAAAATTTTTGGCCTAAAACAGTGACTAGTTAATCCTATTCCTCTATCGACTAATGCAATCACAACATTTCTTTTGTATGCTATAGGTTGAGCATCATTGTACAAATTATATCTCCCTGATGCGCTGGGTTTTTTATACCATTTAGTTAGAATCTTGTTTCCTTGTTTGATCAAGGTTAAGTCTAAAAAGTTTATCGAATTATTCCGCTCTATTTCACACGTAAATTTTATTTTTGGATTGAATGAATTGAATTTATCAAGTAGATATTCTATTTTTTCCTCAGGTATTAGAGCAATGCAATCATCTACGTACCTCTTAAAGAAAGTAGGGGTGAAATTTAAATCACTCATTATACACTCTTCGACATGCTCCAATACTAACCTAGATCATTTATAAACAACATAATAAAGCAAAGATTACATAAATTTTATAACAATTCACGAGTGTTAAAGAACCCACAAAAATCAGATAACTCAATAAAGAAATATATACCTGTTCCCTATATAAAAGGGCTATCAGAAAAAATTAATAATATAGTAAAACCGCTCAATTTAAAATTAGCATATGTTAATAAAAATAATCTCGGCCACTTATATACTCGAATAAAAGATCCCATTCCAACATCACAAAGGTCCCATGTTGTATACAGCATTCCCTGCAATGACTGCAATAAAAAATATATCGGCCAAACTAAACAACTTTTGGAAGAGCGAATAAAAGCGCACAAATACGCCAAAAATCCTACATCTTTAAAAAAAACACAAAGATCGAATGGGGCACACATTCGATTTTAATAGAGTAAAAGTTCTCAAAAAAGAAAACCACTCAAAGGCTAGAAACGTCCTTGAAATGATAGAGATAAAGAGATCACAAGATGCAGTAAATGACAGGAACGAAATCGATGGATTGTCTAAGATCTATTTCCCTATATTATAAAATAACACAATAAAGTAAATAGAGTACCCTGTATCTTCGGTGTCCTTTACATGTTAATATAAAGTCATACAACACAAAAAAGGGCAAAAACAAACTACACATAAAGAAATAACGTTTTAGAATAAATCGCATGTTTAATATTTGAATTGACATTGATCCTTTTAAAAGGAAATTTTCACACGGTGCTAAAAATCGCAATAGATAAAGTATATAGTTGTAAATATAAATTATTAGTATACAACAATGAAGTTCTTTTGTGCACCAGTAAGAAGAACAATGACGTAATAGAAGAGTCGGTGAGTTTCAGGGTGTTTGTACTGGAGTGAAATTTTTTGTAATTAATTATGTGTTTTGTGTTTTTTTTATTACAGTATTAAAACAAAGAAAATGAATTTTAATATGTTGATTGTATATAAAACTGAAGAAGACAATATATTGTCGAAACGTTTTTTAAAATTTGACTTTTATTTACCATAAATATGTTTTGAATAATGGTAATTTCAATAATTTGGTCGCAAATACCAAGAAATTTACAGTGAGATGTTTATTTAAAATAAACGACCAAGAACAAATAATTTTATTTATATATATATATATATATAAGGAATCGTTAGGGGATCCAGCATAAAAAAAACATCTACAGTTACAAAGTTCTCTATTTTTTGCCGATATTTCGCATTACATACTAATGCTTCTTCTGGGCTTAACTACAATATTAATATGAATTACAGTATTGAAATTTAAAGTAGTAATAAAATAATCTATTTAATATTAAAATTGACTCACAATTTGAACTTTTTTGAGAGAGAATCGCATCTGACTATGAACTATGTTGTTTTACGCAAATCGTTTCAGATAACATATTAAAAAACTTTTTTAAAAAACTGGTACATATAAATTTAAAAAACAGATACATGTGTTAATAGAGTATTAAAACGGACAAGAACATGTTTACCCATTGACAGGTGACAATATATATATATATTTTCTCTTTTTGTTCTTGGAATGCGGCTTTTTTTATATTATTATTGGTGGTAAGTAATAATTGAAAAGTTAACGTTTCGACACTTTATTGTCTTCATCAGAAACTGTGTATATATATAGAAATTGCAGCAACTCTAAACATGACGGTTGTTATTATTAAATGCAATTTCTATATATATACACTGTTTCTGATGAAGACAATAAAGTGTCGAAACGTTAACTTTTCAATTATTACTTACCACAAATAATAATATAAAAAAAAGCCGCATTCCAAGAACAAAAAGAGAAAATATACAAAATAACGGCTAAGAAAAATACCATTTATACTTCTACATAATATAATATATATATATATATATATATAGTCAATATTTTTTCGTGACTGTGTATATTGTAGTATCAAGATAGTTTCTTGGGTAAGGCAGTCAAAGGTCAATTAAAAACGTGACCCTTTTTTAAAAACCAAGCTTTCGGTCTTTAATTAAAACCTTCATCAGGGCTGTTGATAATTACATACAAAAGAAGAAAAAAAATTCCAATAAATATCTCACAATTACAGAAAGTAATCCCACAAAATACTCACAATTCAATTGAGATTGTATACAGAAAGTAGCATCTTTGTGTTTCTTAAGTGTAATGACAATGGTAATAAATAGTAAATAGTAAACTTTCAAAATTTTTAGCAGGCATTCTTTCAAATGCCTACGATAAAAACAACGAGTATTACGTCAAAGATAGTTTTGAATTTGCTAACTTCATGAATAATAAAATTATTCCAAAGGATCATGTCATTGTCAGTCTAGATGTTATATCATTATTTACCAACATATCACTAGAATTAGTTAAAAGATCAGTACAGAAAAGATGGGATATAATACAACAGCACACAGACATACCGCAAGGTACGTTCATAGAATTATTGGAACTGGTTTTCAATACTACTTACTTCGTTTTTGAGGACCAGTTCTATAAACAAATTTTTGGTTGTCCAATGGGTGGAATAATATCCCCTATAATAGCACAATACGTAATGGATGACTTGTTAGAAAGTTGCATCCCAAAATTATCTTTTCCGCTCCCTTTTTTAAAGAAATATGTTGATGATATAATATGCACCGTCCCGAAAGATAAATGCCAAGAAATTTTAAATATCTTTAATTCGTATAACAACTGTATCCAATTTACTATAGAAACAGAAACGGAAAACAGCGTTCCTTTCTTAGATACGTTAGTAAAGAGGAAGGACGACACAGTTATTTTATATTGGTACAGAAAGGCAACGAGCTCAGGGCGGTACATACACTATAATTCTAATCATCCTATTAAGATGAAAATAAATTTCATTTTAGAATTCAAAAGACGCATAAAAGCCATTTGTCACCCTTCCTTATATGACAAAAACATAAAGATATTTAAAGACATCCTGACAGATAATGGCTATCCTATCAAACTTACGAATAGATTGCTATCAGACAATGGAAATAGTTCCAGACGTGCTAACTCTATTCCTCCTTTAAGGCCAGACTTGCCTTTTAGGACTTTACCGTATGTTGAAGAACTGACACCTAAACTCGCAAAGCTTTTCCATGGGAAAGTTAAAATTGCGAACAAATTCTTGGTGACCACGAACACTCTCTTCACTAAAACTAAAACTCCATTGCCACACATGTTAAAATCCGGAGTAGTATACCAAATACCCTGCGGGGATTGTGATCTGGTATATATAGGCCAAACAGCACGCACCCTACACTCAAGAATAATATCACATAAAAGTGACAATAAGAATATTAACAAGAAACAGTCATCGGCCCTAGCTATACATTGTCATTCCACAAAGCATAACATTGCATATGAAAAAACCAAAATTTTAGAAATGTAGTCTTACAATCAGAAACGCCTATTTTTAGAAATGTTTCATATTACAAAACAGACTAAAATTATGAACAAAAAATCAGATATATCTAACCTTAGTAATATATCACGTATCTCATTAATTATCAACTTAATTAATTTCTAATGTTACTCCTCATACTTCCCTTCATACACATAAATTTTAGACACGTGAAATTGACTCCGTTGACCTCTTGACTCGACCGACACACAACCTTGACATCACCGATGCATATATTCAATGTCGCGCTGTCCTTTGTATACAATATTGTTGTTGGTTTTTATTGTTTTTAACACTGTTTTATTTTAATTTGTGATTATTTTAAATTGTGACCATTGTCATTACACTTAAGAAACACAAAGATGCTACTTTCTGTATACAATCTCAATTGAATTGTTAGTATTTTGTGGGATTTCTTTCTGTAATTGTGAGATATTTATTGGAATTTTTTTTCTTCTTTTGTGTGTAATTATCAACAGCCCTGATGAAGGTTTTAATTAAAGACCGAAAGCTTGGTTTTTAAAAAAGAGTCACGTTTTTAATTGCCCTTTGACTGCCTTACCCAAGAAACTATCTTGATACTATATATATATATATATATATGTATTGAAAAATTCAAAAGATTGTTGGTAGTAGTGGCATACAATGAAGTAAAAGTAATAACAATATGACAATTAACTGGTTGTCAATTAGAAAACAATGACAAATATAAAATGCAATTCACAATGTATAATTGAAAATGTAATCAAATAAGCAATAGGACAGTCGGGATTACTTATATAGTCACATCAAAAGGCTTGGGATTTACCACAAACTGTTCAGTCAATGCAATTATACAAATAACAACGACGCAACTATGTAATGAAAAATTAAGAGTAGAACTGTTGATATTATAACAATATAGAATGTAAAATCAGTCATGTATAAATGTAAATGAAAGCAAATAAGCATAGGACAATCGCCATTACCCATGTAATCCTATCAAATTGGATTAGGTTCACCTAAACATGTACAATCTGATTGAAATACATAGACAATCAACGATGCAACTATGTATGTGTCAAGATGTATTTGTAGCTACAGACATATACCGTATGTGTCTATTTTCATTAGCTATAGGGATTCAATGTTTACATGCGATTTATACGTATACAAATAATACGTGGCAACGTGTGTCTCCCGGCAACAATCGACATCACAGCGACTTTCCCCGATCTTGCCACTTCTACATTAAATGCTTAGCTGCGAACACGTTCCGAGATATAGTCTGCAATAAAATCCGTCACAATCAAATGGCCGGCGCGATCTAATTGTTTATTTTTATTTTCAGAATCCTTTTTTATTTACCTTATTTTTAATTTTATTAGAATTACGCTTTTGTTTGTGTCATGCTTAATAATTCTCCGCATTTACTGAAAGGAAAAAGAAAAATCCTTGCAAGGCGTAAATATTATTTCTAAGCGCAGTACAAACATCCAAGTCGATAGGCCAACAGCTACTGCTAACTTGAGCTTGTATCATCGGTCGCGCTCGCATTGAAGAGAAAAGTAGGGGGTGCCATGTTGTCACGTATTGCATGAATTAATCGCCTATGGCTAATGAAAATTGACACGTGCTGTATGTTTCTACCTAGTTTGGTTTCGTCAGTGCAGCATAACAAAGAAGGTGTATGTTAAAGCATTAATATGTGTTGAATAAAAATTATATAGTATTACCTTATGCTGCACTGACGAAACCAAACTAGGTAGAAACATATCTGTCTGTAGCTACAAATACATCTTAACACATACATAGTTGCATCGTTGATTGTCTATGTATTTCAATCAGATTGTACATGTTTAGGTGAACCTAATCCAATTTGATAGGATTACATGGGTAATGGCGATTGTCCTATGCTTATTTGCTTTCATTTACATTTATACATGACTGATTTTACATTCTATATTGTTATAATATCAACAGTTCTACTCTTAATTTTTCATTACATAGTTACGTCGTTGTTATTTGTATAATTGCATTGACTGAACAGTTTGTGGTAAATCCCAAGCCTTTTGATGTGACTATATAAGTAATCCCGACTGTCCTATTGCTTATTTGATTACATTTTCAATTATACATTGTGATTTGCATTTTATATTTGTCATTGTTTTCTAATTGACAACCAGTTGTCATATTGTTATTACTTTTACTTCATTGTATGCCACTACTACCAAGAATCTTTTGAATTTTTCAATACATTTGTATATTTGGCAAAGAATTGTAATATATTTTATATATATATATATATATATATATGGCCAAAACAGTTTCTCATATTTTAAAAATTTTCACATATTATTTTTCACTTGATATAGATAAAATAACTATTAAAAATCCTGGCTTAATTCGAAATTACAAAAAAACGCTCAATATTTTTTATCAACATATTAATTTAAACAAAAATATAAATTTTGATTTCCGGTTCGTTTATGTTAGTTTGTAATGTTTTTTTTTTTAATTTGGTAAAAAAGCACTATAAAATTTGCTAAAGTTTTGAGAATATATTAATTTGTTGATAAAAAATATTGAGCGTTTTTTTGTGATTTCGAATTAAGCCAGGATTTTTAATAGTTATTTTATCTATATCAAGTGAAAAATAATATGTGAAAATTTTTAAAATATGAGAAACTGTATGTATATATATATATATATATATATATATATATATATATATATATATATATATATATATATATGGCCAAAACAGTTTCTCATATTTTAAAAATTATCACATATTATTTTTCACTTGATATAGATAAAATAACTATTAAAAATCCTGGCTTAATTCGAAATCACAAAAAAACGCTCAATATTTTTTATCAACATATTAATTTAAACAAAAATATAAATTTTGATTTCCGGTTCGTTTATGTTAGTTTGTAATGTTTTTTCTTTTTTTAATTTGGTAAAAAAGCACTATAAAATTTGCTAAAGTTTTGAGAATCAGTTTTAGTATTTAAATTATCTGGAAAAGTTCGTATAGTTTTTAAAGAACTACATGTTACAAAAACAATTTTTCTAGAAACACTAATAATACGAACCTTTACAGATAAATTAAATACTAGAACTGATTTTCTAAACTTTATAGTGCTTTTTTACCACATTTATTGAAAAAAATACATTACAAACTTGCATAAACGAACCGGAAATCAAAATTTATACTTTTACTTAAATTAAAATGTTGATAAACAGATATTGAGGGTTTTTTGAGATTTCGGACTAAGCGAGGATTTTTAATAGATGTTTAGTTTTTGATAAGTGGTATAATTTTGATGCGCTGATTCCAATTTCCTTATCCATTTTTGTGTATCACGTAAGATATTTTTGCAAATCACAAAATATAATAAATACAAACATTAAAATATAAATACATTTATTTAATTAACAAAATTATTAGTAGTGCTTCAAATATAATAAACTACGTATTTTTCGTGCTCAACTAAATGGAATTTTCGCGTTTTTGTTAGAAAACACCGTTTTGTGGAATTTTTACTATGAATTTTATGCGGATTATCACGTTGTAATGTCCAACAGCAGTCTGCGATCATCGATACACGTCATCGACCTTGGTAATGTCTTTCCATCTGTTTAATGTTCTGGTGGAAACGTTTTCCTTGCTCCTCACTTACTGTCCCAAGGTTTTCAGGAAATTGGTTTAGATGTGCGAGTAGAAAGTATACCGTCAAACTCAAGTTGCAGCCTAACACACGAAAATTTTCCAACATTTTGCTGACTATATTCTCATAGTCTAGATCTTTGTCATTTACCAAGAACTTAAATGAACCCCTGTTTCATTTTCAATGGGCGTCATAGAATCCTGAAAGCTTTCGTCTCTACATAAAGTCCTAATATCGGGACCTCGAAAAACTCTCTTTTTTATTCTGGAATCAGACAACTTAGGAAATTGTTTGCAAATATTTTTAAAATTGGTTTACTCTGAATATTATATAATAAACCAATTTTAAATTTCAAAGCGATTTACTGACACGAAAAGAAAAGATGTCAACCGAAAATAATAATACTGAAAAAATAACACTAATGGATGCTCACTAATGGGCAAATAAATTTATTATTAATTTAATTATAGATAAGAATTCAATTGAATATTTATTTCAGTTTAAATAGCTAAAGCTATATTAATCACTCAAGTAAGATGGGTTGCAGAACTCTGAAGGAGAAACTCCTTCATTGGAAATATTGTAAATAAAATACATATACAAATGGTTATTAATAAACTTTATTTAAGAAAGCTTTATTGTGTAGAAAACGATACATTTAAATGCTACTATACGAATAAAACAAAATCAGATATGCTAAAGAAAATGAAATAGTATCGAAGGAAAATGTGAATGTTAGTATGAATAGTATCAATTCATAAATATGACTCTAAGAACATAAGTAAAAACGTTGTGAATAGGTACAGTTAATAAAAAAGGATATATCTACGATATTTATTTTATGAGATATTGTATCGTAAATAAAGCATTTTGTGGACAATAATGAAATGTTAAAATGTGTTATTTGGTTCCTATAATTTGTAGTTTTTATATCTCTGAGGCATGAATGACGATCATGTATGTTTTAACACCTGCAAAAAGAAAATAAAACGCCAATAATTTGTTTGTAACATATTAGAAATAACAATCTTACCTGAGACGAGAGGCTGATTTGAAGATAAAGAAAAGGAAACTGCAACAAGCCTTCCTGGTAAGGGGTTGAAAAGGAAGATAGAAGTTATTTGCGACGTTTTTCCATTATTTCAAAATAGACAAACTGGTAAAAAAAATTAGAATACGATTAGTAAATGGTGAAAGAAAATACTTATCAAATAATTACAAGAGTATTGAGTTCATATACAGATACAACAGATGTTGTTTTTGTCTTAAAAGACAAAAAGGAATAACATACATACCTGGAATAAGATGAATAAACTTGTATATACCATTTATGTAATAGTTACAATGCGTTAACGGATTCATCCACCGACTTGAATTATTCGCCAATCAACACACTCATTCACAGATGCACTGCCAACTTACATTATTTATAAATTATAACTGCGTAGTTTTATTTACCTTAATTTTAGTCTGCAAATATATATACGTTGTAATTGATGTTTTTGTCCTATAATTAGATTGTAAATCTGTTGGGCAAATATAAAGGGTGCGGCAAAAATAACTAAGCGATTTTAAATCGTAACAATCAGTGAACGCTGCATAAAACGTCGAACCGAGGTAAATAGTCAACGTGTATGGAACGATGTTTGGCAAACGCCACACACATCCTCACGGCGCCGTGCACAACAGTTACAACTTAGTGATCGTTCTATTCGTCGAATTATGAAAAAGGCCTTTAATTATATCGCTATAAAATTCAAATAACGCAGTCGATACTCATTACAGATTATGAAAATCGTCTAGCATGGAGCAACATGTTTATAAACTTAAATAACGACATTAATGGTTTCCACACAAAAATTATCACGAGCGATAAGTCACATTTTCACTTATGTGGACTGCCCCAGACTGTTTCCTGTGCGGCTATCTAAAGGACAATGCTTCAAAGGCAGGCCAAAAACACTGGAACATTTGAATAGGGATATTCGCCAAATAATTGCAGACATGGCACCTGAGGTTTTGGATAGAGTTATGCTAAATGTGGTTAAAAGAGCTGAATCTTGTCGTGATAATCACGGCACTCATTTAAATAATATAATTTTCAAATAATATGTAATAATTTACCTAAACCGTTTATTAAAAGTAAATATTAACTATTTAGAAAATATTGTATTATTTGTCATAAATATAAATGAACTAAATCGCACCCTGTATATATTATTATTATTATTATTATTATTATTAAACGTAAGTCGGGAAGATTTAGATTGTGGTCATTGTTGTATAGCTGTCAAAGTGTATGAACAAGAAATGACAACTTAAAATCAGTAAGAAAGAAATTTAACTATGTGTGTGCAGTAGGGCAAACTCAAAATTCAAGACAGAGAGAGCGAAAGTACCGATCGTCTTTTGTTGGAGAATATATAAAGCGAAAAAGAAGACTGGACACGCAGAGAGATTCCGACTTTGATTTAGATCACGAAAACACGATTAAAAAACGAAGCTCCGGCGGCATAAAAGTATATCTATTGATACCGAATGACATATACAGTAGGGCAATACGCACTACCTGTTTTATTGAAGATTGAAAAATTGTATAAAAAATAGAATTTAAGTATTTAATTTGTATTTCTTTAAAAAAAATTTGATTTAACAATAAAATGGAAGATATTTATAAAAGGGAATTTGAACAATTGTATAATCAAACACAGGGAGTCACGAAAACTCTTTATGAGTTATAACATACAAGTTTATCTTAAATTGTTTTATGAAATGAATGTTCAACTTTGTTTTAAATATTTAGCCTATTCATTATTAATTAGAAATATGTTTAATGATGTTAGATCGACCATAGAGGTACTACGTGCGAATGTTTGCCTCAAATGGATTGTTGAGCATCATTAAAGATTTGTATAATCTCATGACATTTATTTGAATAACTGAACACGAATATACGAGGATATTTTGATGTGTAAACACTAAGTGGCTAGAAGTACTATACGAAAATGTTTGCTCCTAGCAATTAGTGTAAACTGATTTCGAAATATTTAAGTAGCAAGACACTAGATTGTAAAAGTAGGTACTACGTGCGAATGTTTGCTTTGGTGAAACGGTCGTGCTTGCATTGTGTTCAATTTTAATAATTCTTTTTAAGAAAAACAAATACATAGTGAACATCCATTAAATCACAATGAATTTCATATATTTTCTTTATAAACAAGAACGCCTATAAACAATTCTATAAAGAATCATTTTGAAAGAATGTGTTAATGTTAATCATTATAGTTATTTAAAATATATCTATTATTCGTATTAAAACCTAGATATTGTGTTTAATTTCCTTACTATATCCCATAATAGACTAGATAAGAGAAAGGCTATAAAGCAAGGAGTAAACCACTGTTCAAATCCACGTAAAAATTCTAATATCTATGCTGTTTTACTAAAATCATACATGAAGGTATCATCAGTCTTTATGTCAATTTGAAAGTAGATGCCACAGCATACATACATACAGTACATAGACATAATAAAATTATTAATGTAGTCTCAGAAGAAATTTTAAGACAAACGTAAATAGTTGTTGCTATAAAGTACTCAGTCTACGACTAAAAACTGTATATGATAAACAAGCATTTATGTTTATATATATTTTGTTGATAATCATCGGCAATAAACCGTATAAAGGCAATAACCATTAACTCATTCTATAACTCTAATTTATCAATAGTTCATAACGCGTACTTGGGTTTATAATTATGGAGAGTAGACTATATCTGTATTCCCTTGTGGCAAAGTTGACAAAGTTACATGTTCCTCGTAATAGTATAAGCGTTCAACCAATAGAATCCATGTAGCAATTATTAATATCTATATTGATTTGCTGTTATAGTGGTTGTCGCCAATTGAAAATATATTTATATACTATTTCTCAGCAGAAATAAATGAAGTAGAAAATTGGCTCACATTAGAAAAGTGAAAGCTAGACTTTGGTATAAATATACTCGTATGTGACTTAAAATAACTAAACTATTTTTTTAAGTGAAACGGGGGGGGGGGATACAATACGTAGCGTTACAGGGACCAGTTTATGTACAATATTAGCTTCTGAAAATATACTAAATACTACACATGCACATCCACCAGAAATACTTATAGTTTTGTCATCAGTGAGTCATATGTTACTATCGTTATGTAAGATTAAATTTAACTATCGGCAGGAGCATATCATACTGTCATCGTGCTGGCTGGCTATTGATCGAACTGACGTAGCTCTAATTCTATTAAATATATGCAACTGTATGTAAATTGGGTCTAGTCAAATTTCTCGCCACTTTTACCAACGGAAAATTTTCCGGCAAAAATACCCACTATGAAAATTCTATAAGTGGACTATTTCCCGATTGAAAAGTTATCAGAATATAAAATTCTTTGACTGGAGAATTCCCCGACTGAAAATTATCCGAACGGAACTTCTTTGACAAACAATTGAACGCAGAGATCATTTCCGATATATACAGTATAACAAACTTCACTTCAGACTTGATCAGGGCTTAGGATGAACAGTGTAATGCAAGTGTGCTTAAAGTATGTTTTCTTTACTTTTCATTGTTTCTTTTCCCCGTGGTATTTAAAGCTATGAACTATACCACGCAATTAATCGGAAAGGATCTTTCGTAGCAATTTGTACAAGGGCTGCTATTCGTTCAGCATAATCACTGTATTTCCTATGGACAACAGTGGTTTCAGCGCCTCCTAGTGCTTATGTAGGTCTTCTACCACATTCATGTAATCCCACATACCGTAGAAATATTGTGTTAAGTGGAATATTCACACCTTTGCAAGAGTCCAGTTGTCATATTATTCTGACAAAGGGTTTCAGATACATCGACTACCTTTGCAAAGGTACAAACGCTAACTTTGATAGTAGCCTTGGTTTAAATGCAGATATGTTAGTTCTAATTATGTAAATTAAGAGCGCTGAGATCTGTAATATAAGCGATCGACCACAAAAATTGAGAGACAGGCGACCTATAAAAAAGAAGGGGCGTAGAACTGAGCTGTAATCACTCATAATTTAACGTGAACAAGTACGCTAGACAACTAAAACTGAATTCTAATTAAATTAGCATAAGAGTTAATATTTATTTCACATGATATCGGCTTTCCAAGGACGCTGAATCACCGTTGCATTGAAGTAATATGAACTCTCATCGCGCAATAATTAGGTTCAAATCGCACGAGTGACCGATGACAGATGGTTATATTTCAATGTCTGGGGGGAGTTTGGACCGTTTGAACATGCTTGATGTATGTGATAATACCAACCAAACAAAGAATACTTGATTTTGCTTGTTGTAAAAGCTAAAAGAATTTATGTCAGAAGGAATATAAAAACATCAGTGATAAACATTCTTCTGTTTATCACTGACACAAGTAAGGACCAACATTTTTCTAAACAGAAATTCCGCTTGCGTCCAATTTCAGCACACGACCTGGAGTTTGCTAGATCCCTTGCTCTTGCCTAGCTACCAAGGGAAGTATGTTCAAAATATTTTGTATTATACTTCGTCATATCCAAAGGGATTTTTTATGTATAAAAAATGCAGGGAAGACATTTTTATAATATGTACTTCATTCGCAAAGGAATAGTCTCACAAAAGAATGTCGTGGAGGATTCACAAAACTGAAATATGAAAAGATATTAAAAACGAACTAATTTAATTTTCGTGTTACATCACTGCCGTGCTTCCTATGTAATTTAATATTATGAAATTTCCATAATAATCTGCTATCAAGAATGCAACCTATAGAAATAGAGGCAGCTTCAAAAGATATTAATTTAAACTCCTTATTACTTGAAAAAAGCTCAAATATAACGATGAAGCCTTATTATATATAACTAATTAGTAATCATTTGCTTGCAGCATGCACTCGTAATAAAAGCATTACGATTACTTAACGTCGTGGAAAGATATACGATAAATGGCATTTTAAAGATGGGAGTATGTTGTATAATTTGCAATTTAGGACTTTATATTGTCAAGGTGTTTTACAGTTCTAGAGCAATGTAATTACCTTGCATTCGTTGGTTTTGTATCAAAATGTTTGTCTCTGTTATGTTAGAAGTTGCAATTATTACAATCTGCATTACTCGGTTTGAAGAATTAAATTATTTTTAAATATCTTGTTTAAAGTATTGTTATGATTTAACCCCCGAAAATGTAATAGTTAAGTAAATTAAAGTCTGACGTTTGCCAGACCAATTGATATGATATTTATGAATTGAGAATACACTTAATAATATACCTTTTATACTAATATGAGACATTTATTAATTAACGTCTTCAATCATGTTAAATAGTATAATGTAAATTGATAATTCAAATATTTATAGAAGGTTCAAATTATAGTATAGCTAATTTGCCAATACAGTTCTGTAATTATGATAATGCCCAAGCAAATCGTGACGGTAATATGCGATCTGTTACAGGTTCTTCAAACATATTACAGGCATGCAATACACTTGCATTACATCGGTGTGACTGATATGTGTATGGACTGCCCTAAAACATACATATATAGACCAAACAAGGAGGAACTTTGACAAAAGAATACATGATCATTTAAAGAGATTTAATAATAAAAAACAGATAAAATTATGCAATTCACTTGCTAGAAGATATGTAGTTGTTGATTCTCTGAAGTATAACAATTCCCTCTTCCTTTCTGGTTGGATTTATGTTCTTCGTAGATAATTCTAAGGTTTTTATAGATTTTTTTTATTTATCTCTAATAAATATGCCCTATCTTGAGAATAATTCTTCAAAATTTTCTGAATGACTGGACTGCTTTTTTTTTACATCAAAATTTAACACTTTGAAATACAACATCCATTCAGCTTTGACATTGCAAAGTCTTTAGTTACAAAAAAATCGAACGAACTTAGTGAGTTCACCACATTAACCCGTACTGAATTTCTTAAGGCTATAGATGTCACGCTTACTTCCACATACTTCCAATATAAAGACAAACATTATAAAAAAACATTTGGTTGCGCAATGGGGGTCACCCATTCAGCGGTTATCGCGCAATCGGTAATGGAGGATTTGGAAGAGTCGGTAATACCTAATTTACATTTAAAATTGCATTGTTTCAAGACATATGTGGATGATTGTGTCACTGCAATATCCGAACAAAATATAGAACACATATGCCAACAATTCTTCCATAAAAACATTTAATTCACATGAAGAAGAAAATAATTCATCCTTGAACTTCCTTGACACGACTCTCATACAAGATTACAAAACTGGATAATCTTAACTAAACGGTATACAAAAGAAACATGGTCAGGGAGGTACCTAAATTACAATTCTATTACACCTTTGTCATACAAAAAAATGTTATCTCTAATATAATAAACCGGATGCTGACACTAACGTCACCCATATACAGGGGAGAAATTGTCAAGAAATTTAACTCACACTAACCGCAAACCACTACCTTATAACTTTATTTAATAAATTTGTAAAAAGACAGGTATGCATTGTACAACTGCCAAACCAACCCACATAATAAAAATAAAGAAAAAAATAACATAACCAATAACACACAGTATTTAACCATGCCATACATAAAGAACTTACAAAGACTATTTAAACTATTTAACATTACAATAGCAAACAAAAATACAAACAACTTACAACACCTGTGGTCCAACCTTAAGACCAAAACACCTAAAGATTTCGAAACACACGTGCACAACCAATGTAGCAGTGTGTACATTGGTCAAACAAAACAATGTCTAAAAAATAGAATTAACGGCCACAAATTTTGAAAAAATAATCCGCGTTAAAAAAAGTCATATATCCACTACAAATCATAGTTTCAATTTCAAAAATGTAAAAATTATTGATAGAGAATACAATCAAAAGACGAGAGAAATATTGGAGATGGTTTACATAAACAAACAAAATAATGGTATTAATGATCGTGCAGATCCTGAAAACCTATCAAATATTTACTATCTCATCTTGTAATAACAATAAATACAGGCTAATACATTAATTTATTACTACTGTTGATTAAAATTCTTGAATTACAAAATAAATATTATTATGTTATTTTTACTTTAAAATACACATAGGATAGTCGCCAGGGTGAAAAAATAACGTAACAAAAACAAAGAACTGGTTCGTGATTTTTGGAAGAGTATGCATATATTTTTAAAACGTCGACGTATACGAAATACATGTCACATTAATACTATAGGATAGTAAGTACTAGAATACAGTTTGCATACTAAAATTTAAAATCACAATACAAAGGGAAAAAAACCTAATGTCAATTTTCGTGTATGCAACTTACTGTGTCCCGATGTTTTTTAATTACAAAATAAAAAATAAAACAATGTGGGATGTTAGAAAGCATTTGTGTTATTGTGAAGGAATTTTCATTGTAAGTTACTTTTTTCATGTATTGTGCCGTACTTTTGCTAATTCCCGATTTTTGTATTATTTATAGTTTTATAATTATGATATGACTTTTTGAAAAAGGATCGTTTTATTTAGTAGTAATTTAATCACAAAAAAAAAACCAAAGAAAAATACGAATATATATACCTTGCTTTTTTTAAACATTAATTTTCTGTTTAATCATTCTTTATAGAATTAAATAAAAACTTTAAAAAGAACCTTGATTGTGGCTATTTAATTATCGATTTGTAACAACTAGGGCGCGGACACGTACGGTTGATGACTCATCGCCCATGGGCGCACTATTGAAATGTTATATTTTTAGAGAGGTTTTAATTTTATTTATATAATTGGATCACAAGCGGCTGGTGATCTATATAAAACTTGTTCTCTTTGAATTAAGTACATCCTTGTAGATAGAAAACGTCCTTCCTACATCGCAACTGGTTATAGGTGCGTACTGGAAATATTCTTTTATTTCAGTGTATTTAGCATACACAATTGGCGCAATGTTATTAAATCTGGATTTTTATTAAAAACTGCGCCTAACTTTTGCCGAAGGCCACATCCGAAGTCACTTGGAATACTTTTGAAATTATTAATAGCCCACGTCTAATGTGGTTAATCCATCTTTTAATTTGAGATTTCGATTTTCAAAATATGTGATTAGTTTAGGCAAATTTCCAAAGTGTTCCTGAAGGTATAACAACTGATTTTTTAAATATTGAGATTTGTGTTAGTTCCTTGCACTCAGAAATACTTCGAGCATTGTCATTTAAACATGTAACGAAATTTTGTAAACTATCAAAATTATCTGCATAAAAACTATTTTTGTGTATGTTTTAGCAAAGCTAAGTGACGAACGTGTGATATTTTGGCATTCTATAACGATATTTTATTAGAATCACTGACAATTCATCTTTATATCAGAAAAAGTAACATAAACAACATTCTAGATCTGAATAAATGATAACTAAAAATGTACACGTATGTTATTGAAACTAAACGAAATCCAGTCTAGATAATTGGGAGAAGTCGATTCAATAAACCGGTATTAAACAGACTATTACAAAAATTACGAAGTACGTAATTAACAGTCAAACCAATGAAAAAACGAAACTGACGTAAGTATGAATGAAAATTTTATTTCTCTTGCGAAATATAAGGTAAATATAATAAATTTGATAAACTTCTCACGCTCCTATCTACGCCGATGAAAAAAGGATTTTACTCATAAATTCCTTATTTTATGGGCATTTTTTGCTCTCATTCTCGGGCACTTCTCGGGCGTAAACAGATGTTGCAGTTCACCATATGGATTAGTGCTATTCAGTAAGCGAGTGCTGTTTACATTATTTCGTTGCTCCGTTATAACTTCGTCGTAGTATAAACCGATCATGTCCGCGCCCTAGTAACAACTCGCAACCAACGTAATAGCAAGTCCATGAGAAGTATGGAATTTATCGCGCTACATCGCTACATGTGGTATTCACCTATCTTTTGATATATAAAAGGTAATTACAATTGGCGACAAACATACTTCCAATAATTATATTTATTTATTATCATAAAAATATCACATATTTACATTATATATTCAGTTCATTCTGTGGGCAAAGATTTTTTAATTCAAATTTATTTGGCCCTTTAAAAAAACAGCAGCAGTATATTTACATGCTCTAATATACATGTGCATGTATTTATTTAATTAAAACATTTTATACAATGTATTCACTATAAAATATGTATTGATGGAATTTTCCTGTACCGGTGTTCTATTAAAACGACGGTGTAATCAAATATAATGATATAACTGTAATGATTGAATGTGATCGTTAAAATTAAATAAACACTTTCAATAAATTATTTTAAAAAATTTACTGCCTTTGTTTTTGTATAGCAGTTGATGAAATATATATTACAAATAGTTTCGAATTTTACGAACATTCATGTCGATATTTTGGATATACGAAATGAAATTGTTTAAACATAGTTAATTGCGTCTACGCTCTCTTAATGAATGTTTTAATGTCGATATTTACGCATCCGTAATTTCTATTCCGGAGGGAATCAATCAGAGTGATTAATTCACAAATTTGTTTCTGATACTATCCGGAATTTCTTCTTGACAGCCGTTAAACATAATTTTTCGTCATTCCAATAATTAGTTATGAAAAAGCGTGCTGTAAAAATGCAAATTCGTTAAATATGAACTTATTGTTGGCATTAGTATCAGACAAAAAATAATTTAATATCTTGCATGAGAGATGTTACAGTAACGATTCCTAATTTATCGGTTTAATGCTCTTTACTGTTTTATATTATACAGGTTGTGTCAAATACCATTAGCCATCCCACTTTGCAAGAAACGTCACAATTAGTTTAAACAACTTCCATTTTAGGTTAAAAACTAACGTTCTAATATGTAATACTGTTAACTTCCAATCAACTTTTGATTTGCACCTCTAATATTGGAAGTTTATACAACGTCATTCCTGAAAGTGTCAGAAACGAGACCTTATGGTCAGTTTGTACGACATCCTTTTTATACTAAGAAAGAACGTTTCTGTAGGTATGAATTTTAACTTCAATATGACATTGAATGCGCACTTTGACGATTGGAAGTGTATTTAACGTTGTTGCTAAAAGCTATAGTGACGAAGCGTCACAGTCGACTTCCTTTTTAGTCTAAAACATAACGTTTACATAAATATGAATAGAAACTTCCCAATAACTTCTAATAAAAATATTAACAGGGAATTGTGATTTTGCTGCTGGGGAGCAGTGCTTCTAGCAGTAACACATTATAACACGAGCAGTGGTACAAGTAAGTTGTATGTACATACGCGGTAAACATCTGCTTAGGTATGTATATTGTAAAAGTTAAGTATTAAATAGATAAACTCCAGTAATTTGTTTAATTTCCATATTATCAATCCCACAAACAATGGGACTAAGAAACAAAAGACGAATACTCAAGAATTTATTTAAAACGGGAGAGGAGGTTCATAATTCCACTACCAGGCCCTAATTTCCAGAATAATCAAAAGTGAGTATGTACCTCCTATTTAAATTTTACAAGGATCAAAGAGATAAATCAGTACGCCAGTGCAATAGGTAGAGACAGTAG
This sequence comes from Amphimallon solstitiale, assembly GCA_963170755.1. NCBI lineage: Eukaryota > Metazoa > Arthropoda > Insecta > Coleoptera > Scarabaeidae > Amphimallon > Amphimallon solstitiale. The sequence continues at coordinate 67,602,606 of OY720679.1, read as the reverse complement.
TAAGTCGCATCGTCTGCCGTGCCATCACAGACAAGCAAAAAGAAATAGACAAATATTTAACTCGGCGTCTGTTTTTTTTTTTGTAAACATAAATTTAAGCTGAATAGATTCACATTGCATTCCTTTCCAATTTAATTTAATATTTGAGAAAACGTTTTGTAATTTTATTTAAGACCATAAAAACATTTTATAAATCATTTTACTGTTTTATATTTAAGCATAATTACATACAGGGTGTTAGAAAATTTATTATTTGTTAATTAATGCATGCAAATATGACAATGTTAAAAGACATTTCACCTATTTTGAGCTATTTAAAAACTGCTAAAATGGACACAATAAGAGCTCTGCATAAATTAATTTTTGAAGTAATGGCGACAGAGGTAACCGGAAGACTTGTGATGCTCCTGCAAAAGCATTTATTTGAACATAAAAAAATCATAATGCTGCAATAGCTGTACAAAGTGTAAGGTAGAAGGGGATTTTATAAATAATCGAATGACATTTAGAGAACGCACTTCATCATTAAGAACTGACACAGAATTATTCAACTATACTGATGAAAATCTTCATAAAACTAATACCATATTGACGCAGCTGGAAATTGGCTTAGTCTCACATACTTGTTTGGATTACATGCGTTTAGTATATAGTGTTTAGGTGTTGTGAAACGTTTGATTATTTTTTAGGTAAAGGGAAACAGAGAAGTTTGAATGACTGAACAACAAATATCAAACGTATATAAGCAGTTAAAAGAATTTAGAAATATGATATAATATATACTGCCCCAATTGTGTTAAAGAGAAATTTAAGTTCGGATCAATTTAATCATTTCTTAAGCTTTCATTGTGCCATTAGAATTTTAGTAGATGAAACTTTATATCATAAAGATAACGAGTTTTCCAAAACATTGTTAACTTACTTTATAGAAAATTTTGGTGCTCTTTATGGTAAGGAATATGTCAATCATAATGTACATAATTTAATTCACTTACCAGAAGATACACAAATTTACAAAAATTTGATGCTCTCTCAAGTTTGAAAACGCAATGCATGAAATAAAATTATATATGAAAACATCAAACAGACCTCTTAAATAACTTATTAATAAAGTAAGTCAAATCAGAAAATATAGCGAAACAGAAACTTCCGAACATATCCCCAACTTGCAAAAGAGATTCCAAACTAGTACCTACGCGTATGTATGTAATTATACACATTTTAAAATGAGGTAAACTGTGTAAAAGTCATTATTATATTATTTTTATATTCCGGTTTTTCAGTTTTCGTATGCTATAGTACAATTTGGCGATACGTCGTATTCTATCATACCATCATCTTGGATTTTGGAAATGGCAAATCCTGTTATTGGCTGAATAGTAGGTCCTTGAAACTTAATAGTTCGTGCAGTAGAGCCAGAATCAATTTGGAAACTACACGAAGTTAAGCTTTTGGTAAGCTGACGCTTAACTTTTTCATATTCAATACAACATATTTTTTATATTTTAGATTTCCACGAAGAATCATTTTATAAAGAAAAACATTTTACAAGTTCCTCCTCCTCTTCTTCTTCCTTCTGAAATCAATTTTTCGAATACAAAACAATTTAAAAGAAAATTAAAAATTAAAAATCCAATTGACAACGACTTACCTCAATTTGAGGAAGAAATTTCTGGTAAATAAAAAAATAACATTTTATATTCACTTTTCAAACTATGTTTATAATAATATCAACTTACAGGTGACAGTGACCCACAAAACACCGATAACCAAATATTTATTATTAAAGAACCGTTTGACAATTTGCGAAAGGAATTTGATGGTACTTAATACATATATTTTGGGAACCATTCAAATACGATTTTATTTACTATTTATTTTAGCCACTGGTAGGTTACTAGCCCTAGAAGAAGTAATGGAAGGAGCTACGGCAATTCATGCCATCCAACCGATTGCGTCAGGTACTGAAGAAAACAACAAGCAAATTGATAACAGAGAGGGCAAGCCTTTAATTTTGATTTTTAGCTGCAACGCATGACATACATAGGTGAATACAACGAAAAGAATTTTGTTAACACATACCTACACAATTTATTAACCAATTATATGGCAATTTTTTGTAGCTGTACGAGCCAAAAAAATAATTTTCAGCTTTCCAGCTTAAAATCTATATGTATCATAAAAGGTACTCCTAATTTTCTAAAGTAGTTATGTTTGAATTGTAAAATCGAAGCTAATAATTATTTCTTAGAGGGCGTAAAAGAAAATTATCCAAAAATTACCGATAGACGTTTCCAACTAGCAACGATGGAATGTATGAAACATGGATACCAGCGGGCGACGACAAATTGAATTTTTTTTGATCTCAAATTAGATTTATTAGTATGTACCTAAATTTAGAAAATTATTATTATTAAGGAATTGTATGCTATTATTATTAAAATATTTTATATTTCAATAATACAAATTTTCATTTCTCCTATAAATAATTAATTAATTATTGAATAATTATTATAGAACTGACGCTAGGAAAAGTTTATTAAACTTTCAAATGCGACGTTGCAGAAAGTGTTTACTTGAAAGTTAACGTAACGTCATGTGTAAAAGTGCCCGTGACCGCTGCAGTTTATCTTTTATTAACTTGTAAAAAGTAAGTTTAAATCACCTTAAAAAAGAAAGTTGTCCAAACTTCTCGATGTCAACGTGCAGAGCACATTAAAAATAGCAAGTTGTTAAAACGTTTTCCAATATTCCTTAAATTAACTTCCCAAAAATTTGGTGTGATAAAGTCGCTGGGACAGACATAAGAGCTTCAGGCTACGTGCCTGTAACGTCACAGAAGGTGTAAACGTAAAGTCACAAGGTTATAACGTAACATTAACACAACGTTTATTGGAAGTATTCTTGCATAGTGGGATAGGTAATCAGTTTATACGTATGTATGTAATACGTGGCAACGCGGTGTCTATACATTGTACACAGATACATACATACGTACATACGTATACACAGATCCGCTATGGCTAATGTTACTTGACCCACGCGGTATATAATGATTATATATTGCTGTGGCCTTAGTGATGTTAATTTAAAGCTTAATGAGTGTGCAAATCTTAATTTTATTTAGAAATTCGTATTTAATTGAATACATTGGTGTGAAACTTTAGAGCACTCAGTTTATGCATTTATTTCATTTATCCTACAGCAATGTGTTATATAATGCATTACTTTTTATTTAGTTATTTTTTTCTAGACTATCAATACGAGCAAACATTTATATATGCACAGGGTTGTGATGGAAATGATTCTTTCTTCCTTCTTTTGACTTATAATTCTTGTAAGCTAATTGAAAAATGAACTAAAAGTACCTACACTTTCAATGCGTGCTCAATATTTAAACCAAAAAACGTGAAATAAAAGAATTTAATAAGGTAAGGAATATTTGACCTGTATATCAAATTATTACATTTATTTTATAAAATATGTAACAGTTGAAATGAATTCTATATATAGAACTTTAAAAATAAATGTATTACCTCATTGTGAAGAAAATATGTTTTGTATCTTTTATTGCGATGCAGCATATAAAAGCGCTTTTAAACTCCTGAATTAGATCAATATCAGTTATTTTAGAATTATATATGTTATTCACTTTTTAAACTGCAGAAATTAATAAGGTAAACTTAGTAAAATCTTCCTTGAAAATATCAAAGAATTTAATTTGTGAAAAATAAGTTATCATAAATGTACCCTAATGACATCTATCACTTGGTTTTTCCGCCAATCTCCCTTCTTGTGGTTTCCACCCCGTAACTCTTTTTACCTATGTTGTATCTTATATTCTAATTATCTGTCTATACCATCGTAATCTGTTTACTATATCTTCACCTTCTAGTATGTCATTAATTCCATAATGCAATAAACTTCTCTTAAATTTTTCGTCCACATATCTTTCTTATAACCTTTATCTCAAAAAATTTTAATTTCCTCTTTTCACTTAATCTTCTGCCTATATTCCACTTGAATTATTTGTGATATTTCACCACTTCTATTATGTTTGTGATTGACGATTGTGCCCAGGTATATAAAGCTTGCCACTGCATCAAACTTGAAAGCTGCTATCTGTTCTTCTTGTAGGCCATTTGTATTACTTCCAGTTATTCTGATTTATCTTGTCATTCTTCGTTAATCATTAATCTTTCCTTTTCTAGCTTCTTCTTTTATCCTTACAATAGCTTCCTCCATTATATCTTCTTTTCTTGATATAATTGTCAGATAATCACCATATGCAATCACCTGTACTGATGTTCTATTGTGTTTTCCTTAACACTGCAATCATTCATAAGGCCGCCTAGTACAATATTTACTAATATTGCTGAAAAACCATCACACGTTCTCATTCCAGCCTTAAATTCAAACTTGGGGACTATTCGGCAGCCTGTTATCGACGTTAGACTAAAGAATAGAGGTTGTTGAACGAGAATTGAATATAAATAACCTGGGAATGTATATATGAGCAAAGTTTTATACATTTTTCTAAACAAGAAAGTTGTTTTTATAAAATGTATGTATGTATGCATGTATGTCTGTCAGTGTATGTGTGCGACTACGATAGCGGTCAAACGGCTAATGCTATCCAGACAGATACATTATGAGTATAAAAGTATTTAAAGATACATTTTCAATACTTCTGTATAAAAAAAATTCAAAATTCCGAGCGTAACCGGCACATTTACTCTTATCGAATAGCGATTTTTTGGATAATATTTCGTAAATTATGTATTATATATTGTTATAATGCTCGTATACGATCTGCTAATAACAAATGTACCCCGTTATATCAGCCAAAATACTATATTGCCCTTTCTTGGGGGTCAAAATGCTTTAATGCTCACCAAGAACTTTTTGAATGTTCCCCGTATATGACTTCTAAATGTGGTGACAAAATACAGATGCTCCACGTTAGCAAGCCAATATGATATACTATTGCTTAGTATAATAATCTTATCATAAATAATGTAATAATTTAATTATTACTACTCTTTTTTAATGATAAATCCAATTTATATTACCTTTGTTCGATTAACTCCTTGTGATCCCTTTTACACTCACAAATGTACTTAATACCACCCTGTTCCTTTAATGTTCACCTTGAGTTTATTAATAACAGGAGTATAATTTATATTAAGTTGGTATTATTTCACCAATCGTAGATTTGGGTGATAATTATTAAAATAACATATTTATCCAAATCTCAAATCGTGTATGTGGTTCGTTTCGTAAATAAAAAGATCCTAGGATTATTGTAAATAACAACCTAATTTTATAATATATGCAAGTATTCAATCTATTTATAATACTTGATATTCATTGATGTTTTGTGATTTTTAGGTTAAACGTCATATGCTGGGAGTTCACGATTTTAGATCCCGCCATTACTTAAGACGTACAAGAAATAAAAATCAATATAATAATCAATATGTTTAATCAACGTAAGACAAATTTCCTTCAACAGAAAAATAGTACATTCCTAAAATAAAATAACAGATTACATATTTAAACCTGTCTAATAGCGCTGTAATTTCAACTATGTGAAAGAAATAAAATGAACTTCCTAATATGCTAAGGTAAATATTTTAAGCATTGTTATATAATTTTTCCTTTATGATATACAATGATTTAAGAATTTATTTCAATTAAGGTAATTTTTTTAAAACAGTGAGTAAGTATCTAATATTGTTAATTGTATCAAATTTATAATGTAATTGAAATATGATATCAGAGATTTAAAACATATGTTAATGTAAACTCAACATATGAATACAAACATTTGTATTTGCATCTTTCATATTTTTATTCTAATAAAATTTAAATACCTATTTAAATATAAATAAGATGAAATCTTGGTGAATAATATTATCTTCCTGAAATTTGTAAAATACTATACGACCTTTGATAGAAATATTCCAGTATTTGTCGTACTTCTTTAATTTATTAATTTTCTATTACTTGTAGGTCCAAACTGCTAAGATGTATACTGGTACCTTGATATGAATGAATCTCTACCGATGTCTCTGCACTACGATGAACTGCAACTCTCGAAAAAGGGTTTCCAGCACGTCGGACTCAAAACATTTTCTAAAGAGGTCTCTGCACTATGATGAATTGCAACTCTAGAAGAACGGTTTCCTGCACGTCGGACTCAGAAAATTCTCTTCTTATCTATCTGTACTCATCTCTGGATAATCTTCATAAGAAAATATGAACCTCGTCTTTGGATAATCTTGAAAATAAACTATGGACCTCATCTTTGGATAATCTTGATAAATTATTTATGATGTTTAGTGACAATGACAAGCAGTGCTACAACGAATTTTTCTAGAGTACGAGTACCAACGTTACTGCGAAAAATATACATACTACATTGTACGAAAGTCGAAAACCATATAGATATAAGTAGAGTTACAGAGACGGCGATGGTTTTATTGGTTTAGTTACGGTCTTCGAGGCACACTAAAAAAATTCATAAATCGCGAAAAAAATTATCTAAAACCTTCAGATAATCTGCTTTTCTTTATCTAAGATAAGATGATAGATAAGAAAACATTTATCTAGATAATGCACAACACTGTTGATTATACTTCGGTAACAATAATTTTAGACAATCTCATGACTGAAAATTTAACAGTAGCATTAAAAGATCAGAAAAAACATATTATATTCGTACATGCAAGACACTTCCATAGATGTATGTACATAACAATATAAAAATAATTGACAGTTGTCATTATTTAAAATTATCATTAATGTATAAAGATAAACACAGCTATTAGTTTTCGTTATTGAATTAATAATAATAGTATTTTTATAGCATTGTTATAGATTTATATACATTCCTTTTAAATATAATGACTTAAACAAATTAAATAAGCACTGCGGGAACTTAGTTTTTTTCCAGCTATCGTAACATAAATCACATTCAATGACTGAACTCGCAAAACAGTTTTAGCATTTTAAGTATGTACATGCTTAGATTTCCATGTACGTAGTCGTATAAGCGAGTGGAGTTATTTCTGGAGTCTCGGAGCTAGTTCGACAATTATCTACAATCCGCCCGGAATCAGAAGTTTATCGTTTGTTTACTGAGATGACTTGATTACATCTTAATTTGTTTTAATTCGGAACTTGATAGAGTTTGATTAAGTGCCGAAGTATTTGCATATTCTTCGTTTACCGTCTTCATCTTTGCCTTTGTTTTAAGCGGCATTGTAGTATTTTAGATCATTATGAATAAATTCAGATTACATATTTAATCTCGGCTATATTTAGAAGTTATGAGCAAAATTTCAAATGTTCAAGAAATTTAAGGTGCTATTATGAAAGGAGTCATTGAAATATTGGATTTAATTAACTTTTTACAACGATGCTTTAGAAAATCAATAAACTAAAACTTCTTGAAGATTTACTTTGCGTTGTTCAAAGTATAATTATTTTAAGGACCTACACTGAACTTTCAGTACGTTATTGCTAGATTAATTATTTTCGCGCTTAAATTTGTTGTCGGTGTGAGTATAAAACTCCCTAAATGTTAATGCAGTAATATTATGAATACAAAGTAAGGCTGCAATTATGACTTAATTAAAAAAAACGAGGCTTTTGAAAATATCACAGAATGACTGAAATACTTCATGATCAGATCTCCATTAGTTTTAGTTTCTTATACATTGTATAATAAGTATTGTGATCATAGAAATTTTCTTTCTCGAGATTTTTACAAATCTCCACTTTCCGGAATTCCCTGATTACAAAAAATCGTTTTCCGAATGATGTCTCAATCTGTCTATAGGTACTAAAGACACGATTGTTCCTAAATGACTAACGGGATACAAACCCAATTTTAAATTTAAGCTGAGAATGTCCGTTTGAAAAGCCAATTAGACTTTGAGTGAAATCGATAAGTCAAAAGTAGCAGTTACTTCAATGCAAAAATAAAATTGTACAGTTCGGGGATTTATGAAGAGTATACCAGTATTTATAATCTAATTTGGTTCATTTGTATATATTCTTTTCAAAATTCATAGCGAAAGTCACATTTACTAACTAAAAAAAGGTATTTGGTGAAAATGTTTCGAAAATTATACATTTTGAACACATTGTTAATATCTCAAATGTGTTTAGAACTTAATTTGTAAAAACTTTTGTAAACAAACTTTTTCAAAATTTGGACTGTAGGCAACACTTTTACTCCTATCGATAAACAGTTTTTTGCAATTATCTCCCAAATTATGCATTTTGCACAGGTTGATTAAAACTTAATTTGATACAAATATACTATTAAACAATACAAATCTGTTAAAAATTAAAATATTTTGATAATTTCAAACATTTGAAAAAGTGATTCCTAAGCAATAGTTTAAAATGAAGTGGCAAAAAAATTACACAATATTTCAAATATAATAAAAGCCATTCAAGTGACCCCTTCTAATCGCCTGAGTTGAAATAGCTTAACCGAACGGGCAAAATCGACTCGAATTGGTAACACGGGGGGAAGAACTCCTCTCTGGATAAGTGGAATTAAAAGCTTGGCGTGGGTGTAGGGGCGACTTTAAATTTCGGGTCGACGGAGAGATTTACCTTCTTAGTGAAGCGTGTGCAGAGATATGGGCCGTTGAAGAGGAGCGTGCAAAAATCGGCAATCGGAGGTTATGGAAAAATTCGGACAAACGGCGTTTGTTATTAAAAAAACCACGTGAAATACGTTAAAAATCGTAAAAATGTCAGGTATGACAGGCGCACGGGAAAATTGCAAAAGTTTCACTTTGACGAAGAAATGCCACGCCATCGAGGTTTAGAGTGCCGAAGAAGGGTTGGAAACCAAAAGAGTGGACTTTTCCGCGACGATTGAGTGAACCGTCCACGTGCCAAGTCTTTCGCAGTCGAAGGTAGGACTCATTTAAAGCTTTCCTGCTTGGGGATGCGGTAAAAAATCTCGCGATGACGAGTTGGCAATAATGTGTCATTAATTCATACGAATGTCTGATTCCGACAGGTGCACGGAAAAGTTTCATGTTTCGATCGAAATTTTCTAATAACGATGAAAGGTATTAATTTACAAATAACGCCTGATATTGTCACACGTATACCGATTCATAATTATCAGTGGCGATGAGCGCAAAGAACTGACATTTAGAAGACAGACGGGCAACACGAACCCTTTCGGAAAGTAATGTTGATGGAATTAACGCCACAAGGTAAATATATATATTTGGTACAACATTTAAAAATTACAGTCTTAAACGTTTGCAGGTGTGGTTCATTAAAAACTGGAAATATCTAAGACAGGCAAATATATAGATCGAGAAATTCAAATACGAACGCATTAAAGGGCATTAACTTCACCGAAGACTATTTTAGTACTTATACGACAAAATGTAAACTAAACATACAAAAATTATAGATAGATATGCACATTTTTAATTCTTCTGTATGCAAACTTTAACTGTACGTAGCCGAATTACTTACACAAAAGAAAAACAAGAAAACCATATTGTAACGGTAGGCCCTGTATATCATAAATGAAATATAAATATAATAACATCAAAGCTACTTATGTTAAGGTAAAATTATCAAAGGTAATGATATCATGAAATTAATGTATAAAATTAACCCCCACAGATCGGGAAATATATATTATTTATTTATTTGTATTAAAATATTATATTCCTTCTTAAAATGTCTCCATGTAAATTCTGTATATATTTGTGGTGTCAAGAAAAAGAGTGCGTAGATGTATCTATGTAAAAGAAACACATGTGTCGTCAACCTTGAATGCTAAATAAACAAACATTTTACGAAGTGCTTTTTCTCACGAACAAGTTGGAAAAGAAGTAAAGTCCCTAAGAGTGGCCCGGGGAATCCCAGTAAAGAATACCGAGCGACGCGCCTTAAGCGGCGAGGAGGCAGTTAGACGTTCCCCTACTAGTGAAGAAGCAGGTTCACAGGTCCTACTTGTCGAATAAATAAATCGACTGGACCCAACCCAGTTAATTTATAAACGCATCAGAAGAAATTTCCTGGCGTTTATAATTTCATAGGGAACGATCTCGCAGGTTAATAGTGCTAATAAAAATATAGTAATTCAAAGCACTCCTTAAGAGAAAAGAAAAGCCTAGTGAGAAAATAGATATATTTACAATAAATCAAATAGTGTGCTACACGAGGTAAAAGTAAAATTAAAACGAGTGTGTGCCCCAGTTCAGGCCAAGAAGACGGCATCAATCTATCCTGGGAAGCTGCCAGTATCAACGAATGAGAACGCCGCTTCATCTTCATAGCCTCATCATAAAGGTACCCAACGTGTAATCTAATTAGAGGCCTATATTATGCATGCATTTTACGTGACCAATAAATTAACATCTAATTAAATTCACGGTATGTTGTCTATGTAAGGCACCATCGTCTTGTTAACCTATTATATCTGCCTATTTTGTAACTTATGCGTAATTTGTATTGATACATACCATTTTAATTGTGTTTCGCTTTGTAATATTTGTTTTGTAACCTGATCTTTGTTGTTTGTTTTTTAATCGATATATTCATAATATTTAAATATCATTTTGCAACTTATTTGGTTACCTTAACATAAAAATCTGGATTATAAAAATAGTACGTCTATAAAAATAATCTTAGTGTCTTAATACCCGAACCGACTTGAAATTAAGATTCTCATGCGAACCGACCTATTATCTGAGCTAGTAACGAGGAGTGTTCAATAAGTTAATTAATTTCACTATTAAATTCGAGTCTGTTTAAAAACCTAAAATTTCTCTCACAAAAGAACAACTTAATTACTTTATTAATTACAGTCAAGTTTAAAGACGTACTATTACATATGTCACCCAACTTTGGGGCAATTTTATTCATTTTTATTGTAGAATAAAGCCGTACTATTACAATATCTAAGGGATCAAATAGGATTGATATTTTCCAGATTTTGTGAATAAATGTTGTGAATTTATGACGTTCAGTAACTTCTGTCAAACAATTATAAGCGCGCGAATAAGCAGTCGTAGCATAGATCATAATAGCAAAGAAATGATAAAATGCTGGTTCAAGTGTGATACTTGACTGAAATGAGATACCTATTAGGTATGTATTTTTGTTACTAACAATTATTACTGTTGTATCGATTTTTTCTATATGTATTTGTTCTATGCGGGAGCCACTATAAATATCTAATAAAATATTTCCCATCCTTCGCTCTATATTACTATAAATTGTCAATAGAATTAAATTGTGCTATCACATGTAAGGATAATAATAACAATAACAAGTAGTTTATATTATCAAAATAGTCCTTAATCCCAAAAAAAAATTATTACACACAATAGCCACATTACTTATGCCAACAATGACATTCAATTTGACAGTTGGTACTCTCAATAGATGTTTGAAGCTTATAGAATCGAATAAACGTCAAGTAACTTCTGACGCATGACAGTTTGTGCAAAAGTTTAAATTAGACGTATAGACAGGGAGCGTCAAAAGTTTAGAAAATCGAATAACTATAAAAAGCATCATGGCAATGCTCGCATTTTATAGGAAACTGTAATAAAACTGTAAGCGGCCGCGAAAGAGCCGGGGTTCAAGCTCGAAGAGATTGAAAGTCCAACTACTCTGTTAATATAATACCTTTAATAATACAGTTACAATTTTTGACTACGATGACCTCAGGTGATTATGATTGATTTTTAGGTGTTACCGGATTCTGTGCATCCTTGTCTATCTAGATGCTCACATGTTGATGAATTTTCCGCGATATTGAGTTGTTTGGGATATAGTTTAAGAGTCACCTTACGAAAAGAAAGTATTGAAACACTTGCAATTTGGCTTCTGTATGATATAATTTCTTGGGAAAATAGCAAACTTCTAAAAAATTATTTTGCTATACAAAGCATACTTAGAGCTAATTATGCAATTAAAACCTAGAGACTTGTGGAAGTTATTAATTAAAGAAGCCAATATATTTATATTTGTATCGAAAATCACTGAAACGAACTCTTCATTGAATACAAAAAAAACAACATGTCAAATACTATAGACAAAATTAATAGCAAGTCATCTAGCACTATATTAACTTACTTAATCATTTGACACGCCAGCTGAAAATATTTTAGAAAAGTATATGAATTGGATCCTGTCTACTTAGGAAGTCTTAAGGCGTATCAGACTGTCCTGAATACTTTAACACTTCCTCCAATCAGAATAATATTAAGTATTCTCTCCACTATCAACGATGATTGATTGTATACTATTTTGTCATCAATTTGTGCCTTCCTTTTAACCTTTAAATATTATGGTGGAGAGGGTGTATATGCTGAACTATAGTGGCAATACATTGATTTATTTTTGATAAGTAACATATAATTAATAAAATACATTCTAATATACATGAATAATTCATCTTCATATACCTAGGACATGAAAATGAATTGAAATAGACTAATTTTAATTTCAAACGATTTTGAGTAAAAACCTATGTATAAAATTAATTCAAACGTGCTTTGTTTAAGGTTAAGTACCGGAAGCTAAAGAGCAGCAAAGAACGAACATAAAAATATATGAAGGTCATTGCGGAAATGGTATTTTTCCTACAGAGCAGTGCTTCTTAAAATATACTTATTATAACTTACCTGCGTTTCCTGCGACTTCACGGTACTTTGGGTAACTAACCGTGAAAACAAAATAAAGTAAATATAAAAGATTGCTCTGAAACTATTACGTCTTCGTACCGCAGCTTTTCGTTATTTAATGCAAGGACCGTTTTTTTTGTTCCTTTTACCCTGATACTTTTATTGCTTGTCTCGAGTATATTTTTTCGTCCGGGACCACGAAGAGACCTGGAATGAAATTATTACTTTTGTCGTTGCTAGCGGGCAAAATGTACGACAAGCCTAAAATTCGACCCTCCTCACTGTCAGACTTATATTAGAGTTGTCCAAAAGCAGGCGTCAGTACATATTTTATGAAGAATTAAGCGCAAATTGGGTGAGTAAATATTGATTGTATTAAGACTGACTGTGAAATAAAGAAGACTCTTATTTGTCTTCTTTATGTATGTTAGTATATAATCTTAACTCTTTGCATGAATTCAAAAATGCTTGGATATTTCTGGATAAATTTAATAAAATTATTCATAATGTCATTTCTATCGTATTTATTCTTCAATAAATGATGTATACTAATGTAGATTTTTTTAGATATTTATTATATAAAGCAACGCCTTGCATGAAAAATCAAGGGTTTCAGTGATAATATATAAGATCTAAAGATTTCAAAGAAGTTTAGCAAAATTTTCATTTTAAACGAAAAAACGAACTGAGTACGTTATAGTAGATGAGAACGATATTAGGAGCAAACAGAGAAAAAGAAAAATTTATAGGAAATCAATAAATGAAAGACGCCTTGGAATGGGGGCCAAGGAGAAGAATATACTAACAATACACCTAAAACTGACAGACAAAGAAAAGTTCAAAACCATTATATTCGACCCCATTATTGTCAAAACCTAGAGGATAACATAGAAAACACAGAATAGAATAGAATAGAATACAATAATTTATTGGTCCACAAATTATGTTAGACAAGTCATGTTACAAAAATATAAACAGAATAAAAAGTACAAATACAAATATAAAGAGTACTCAATGTAAAGGTTAAATATTCTTGATGGTGTTAATATAGATTTAGAACTTAACAGTAGCTACGTGTATACATAGTATCTGAAATTATAGTCTAAAATTATAATCTAAAAACTCTTGCAGGGAGTGAAAGGCATTCACAGACAAAATTTGATGCAATTGATACTTAAAGTGTTCGGACTGTAGATAATATTGTAAATGACAAAATATACAAATAAATATATACAATCAAATATATAAAAAGGTAAACAACATATCATATGACATATTCACAGTTATCATGTGTCAACCTAGCCAAAAGTGACACTGCTCAGTAACAGCAATAAATCCTTGCACCGAATAGATGCAATTAATTTGCAGAAGCTGGCGCAGTTTCCGTTTAAACCCTTGGGCATTTTTCAAAACTTGCAATTCATCTGGTAACCTGTTAAAAAGTTGTAGCCCCATGGACACCGGCGAACTCTTTGCAATATTCAATCTATCATGCGGCAACCTGAAATCGTTCCTTTGTCTAGTATTGAATGCTTGTATTTCATAGCTTTTTCTAAAATCTTTTTTATTTCTAAAAATATACACCAAAAGTTCTAAAATATACACACTAGGCAAAGGCGAAATGTTGTATTGCTTGAAATATGGCCTGCAAGATGTAGTTGAATGAATACCAGCAATAAAACGAATTACGCGCTTCTGCGCAAGAAACACCTGATTAGCATATTGAGATGATCCCGAAAGGATGATTCCATATGCAAATCATCTCAATATGCTCATCATCTCGGGATCATCTCAATATGCTATGCGCGAGAAAACCTGCCCGTAATAGAATGTGAATAGGTTTTTAGCATGTAATGAATGCCTCAGTACTCTAATCTGATAACATGAGGAATTAATACTGGAGATCTACTTATCACAATGAATCCTCCAATTTAAGCACTCATCAAGCGTCACGCCAAGAAAACTAACACTAGACTGATGACTAATACTAGTATCAAGGTAAGCAAAATCCAAGTCAAAAACCGCCCTGGACTGCGCTGTATGAAAAATCACAAAATGTGTCTTTGATAGATTCATAAATAACTTATTATTCCGGAACCAATAACAGAGTCGCCTAAGGACCTCACCGGCCCCGCCCCTGTCATGCATTCCATTTCATAACATTAGCACAGTCAATAAATGAGTGAAACATTCGAAAAACGCACTAACTTTTCACCATAGTGAATGAAAGCAATTAACAAAACACTGAGTTTAACGAGTTTAAGTGAATTTAGTGTCTTCGTATGTTATAGGATAATAATAATAATATATTTATTAATTGCTGTATTATTATTATTTTTTATTAACCAGTACGTATTAAATTGATTTCGAAAAGTAGTGTAGATAAAATCTTTTTGTAAGAAATGCCTATAGTAGTATTAATGCACGCACAAACCATAACTACGTTAAAATTTCATTCTCTATCAAATAAGTTCAAAGCAAAATATGAACTTACGTTATCACCCTTATGGAAATATCACTCCAAAAGGTGATATTTCCAGATTCAGGTTTTTAATATTAAAAAAAATCAGAGATTCTTTTGGTCCGTTTTTTCTGCAATTTTAATGATTTTATTGTCAAATATGATTTTATTCCTCCTTCAAATGTAGTGTATACATACACAGGAAACAAGAAATTTAAAGATGGTGAGACCAAAACCAAGAAAAACTGAAAGAGGACTAATTTCTCAATCCATATACATTCAGCACCACAAAAAAATAATCGATGAACATCATGTGCAACGTTACTTTGCAACATTATTCAGCCAGAAAACGTTACAATCTGTACAAGAGGCTGCTTGATGAAGAACAAGAAAAGCAATTAATCCAGTATTGGAAAACTTCAGTTGGTCTATATTTTGCTTAAAGCACAAAAGCTCTAAGAAAACTGGATTTTCAATTTGCAAAACAAAATAAATTGAAATATGTATCTCAAAAATGGACCCAAACAGGGCTTGCTAGTGAGCATTGATTGGCTTAAAGCATTTTTTCATAGAAATTCAAATATTTCGGTACACACGTCCTGAGCTAGAAGCCTTAACCGAGCCACGAATTTTATTCTAATGAATTTAGAAAAATTCTTCGATAATTTTGCTACAATAATGAAACAATTTCTGTTTAAACTTCAAAATATTTGTATAATGCTGGTGCAGGAATGATAAGTGTGCAGAAACTAGTCAAAGTAATTGCGAAGAAAGGCAATAAACATTAAGAATCAATCACATTCCAAGACAGATGTATTCTAGTTACAATCTGCTTAGCTGTCCCCTTGATTGAATTTAGGAATAACTATTTGTAAGAGACGGCCCAGTTGGTTGCATAAGAATGGGAAACAATTTGGGCAGCTGCAATAAGCGGAATTTCTAATTTTCATTAAGTACTTTGCTAAACATACCAATCTAAGCACAACTAATAAGATTTCCTCCCGTATATCTAGCCCAGTTGATGACTTTTTTAAAGACAACTATATCACTCTTTTAGCTTTCCCTTACACACTTCGTACAAACGATAAGGACAGGAGTTTTTAAGCCATTTAAAAAGATTTTTTTTATAAAGAAGCCAATCAATGAATGAAACCCACCCAGGAAAGTTTCTTGCAATTTAGGAGCTAAGATGGCACATTTTTAGCGTCTACACCTCTATTCCGGGATTCAACTCGAGTGGGATATTGTCAATAAACAGGGAAACATTTACTGAAGTTGATTTTGTCCCAGTCACTGATAGGCGACATAAAGAAGACTTGAATAAAGGCAGCTGTATGGCAGAATGTGACCAAACTTCAACTAGAGTCATACCATCTACTTCACAAATAGTTGAAGCTTTAATTTCACTTGAAACATCAGAAGTTATCAGCCTTTTCTCAAAGGTAGAGTCTTCAGAAATCCGGCAAAGGCAGAAGAACAAAGGGGAAAACAACTGTATTGACCAATACTCCTGAAAAATTGTTATTGATGAAAGCACAGAGCAAGGCAAAAATAACTGAATTGCACAACAAACAATAAACAATAAAAATGGCTCTTTCGATTCTTATGAAGATGATGTATAATATGGGTTCTTATTCTAGCAGCAAAGAGAATTGGATTTAGTGTATTAATATTTTAAGTTTTGGTGTTTCTTAAAAAGTTTTTTTTTAAAGTTATAGAAAAGATTAGGTTTTTCTTGACAACATATTTTATTTCTTATTGTTAACACCATCGCACCATAACTTTTCATGCATAAATCATCTAGAATTAAAAAAAATTTTTTTTAGAAAAGAGTGAAAGGTTATATTTCGATCCTATGGGTCATTTAACATCACAAACTATACTGAAGTTAATCTTACTATTTTTGAAAAAAAGGAGCTAATTATTAGCAGTACATAGTAGCGACTTTTCTGTGAAGTTGCGCAATCAGAAACATACATTTTAGAATGAAAAATATGCATTTTCCGTATGAAATACTTGTACATTTATTTAATAATATACTCAGTGCGACATAAATATTTGAATACTATAATCACATCAATGGCAACTGGTACTATTAATTAAGAAAATTAAATTATAATTTATTTTATTTTTGATAATTTAGTTTTGCTGCGTAAGAGTGTCAGTTGGGAATATTATAATATTCAAATAGGTCCGTAAATATTAATTAATAGTCCTTTCATGTGCTGATAGTTTAATATGACAGAAAAGGACTTTTCTTTTCAAAATGTAATAAGACGATGCACACCATAAAAGAGCATGAGGCAACAGTTGTTGAGAACCGACTTTTTATCAGGAAGTTTATTGGATAATAAATAATAATGGCACTTATTCACATATATACAATATTGTGTCTCGCTGGGAGTCATAACTCAGACCTAGGAAAATAAAAATATATTCCCCAGACCTTTATCACAAATATTAAATTGCAAAGTTTCTGGGAAGATTCTGAAGTAGCGGAAAATGCAAAAGCATCTAATATATCTTATGAAATGCAGGAAATAAATATTAATGTAATCCACTTACTCGTACGTTTGTGTGAAAGCATGCATTTTTTAATTTTTCAAAACCATTCCACAACATATGCAGAATTGTCATAGTAATTTTAGACCGAAAATATAAAAATTACATATTCCCAGTTTTCTTTTTCCAAATTGTCCTGTACATTACTGTTCGAAATAATTTTGTAGGTCAGCTAAACGGTACATCTTTCTAAGAGATTTCATTGGTTCTTGCGTAAACAAATTTAGTATGAAAAAATATGTAGGCAATATTCGCCATAATTTATAAATTAAGCAAGCGAATTCTTAGACTGTGAACATTGTCTTATATTTTTGCCACTTGTGTACAATAATTCTATTAATATAAATTTTTACACTTATTAAAAAAAATATAAAATTTACAGCATTCCCAACTGTTTATATGTCATTATAAAGTGTTTACTACATTCAAGCTATGTATTCGGCGGATATGTGAATAATTCCTTATCTGAGAGAGGGTATAACTAGTACCATTAGTACTCAAGTCATACACAATACAATATCTATTTAGCAACAATATGTAAGTATTAAAATATCAATTTGCCTATAATTAGAGTGTTTTTAACATTATGTTTTCAAAGCTGGAATTTAACTTTTTATTAATAAGTATGGCTGAATAAGAAAATGGCATATAGCGAGAAGTATGTATACATATTATTTTGAAGACTGTTAGAATGTATGTGTAAATTGAAAAATAAATTGTAGAATGAATTTCGGTATAAAAGGCTATAAATAATTCTGACAGCTCGTTTCTGTAATTATAAAATTTGGTTCATAATTAATGTGCCCAAAAATAATCATCGTACTTCATCAAAGTATAAAAATTAGCAAAGTGATTCATTTTTAAGGTACCTACCTACATATATAACTTGGCGATTTTGTTTTACTCAAAACATATGAAGCACTATTAGTATTTAAAATTACCATTACTGTAAGAAATTATATGTAAATAAAAGATTGACATAGTAAGATTTGTTTTACTCTTAATGCTAGAAGGTACTATAAAATTAATATTGAAGTAATAAACATGCTAAAGCATATCGAACCAGAGTTTTCTTCTCCGTAAACCGAACTACCCGTATTTGAGCATTACTGTTAATAAAGTTCACATTCACTAGACACTTAAAACACTTGATTTTAACATTACACATATTGTTTTAAGTTTAATATCTAATTATCTGTCAAATATAAACAGTGAAGGTGGACGAATACCAACTGTAGTTTTAATAGACGACAATATCACTCTGATGTTAAATATCCCTAAGACTGTACAACACGTTTAGTTATCCGTTGCTAGATGGGAGAGCACTTCAATTTGGCAATTATCATTATTAATTAAGTATTTAACAATTTAAAGAGGGTTTCATGTCGCAACATTCGTTTACTTGCATTTTGATATTAACGCTGTTTGGACATTTTCTTATTTTGGTCAATGGCAGTAAACACTAAGCAAGTTTTAATTCTTGTATAGAATGCGGCCGCGCAACGCCGTGCTACGGGCAGCTAGAGCCAAATAAAAATTTGGAGCTGTTTTAAATGACAATCCAGGAATTCGTATTGTACTCGAAGTTGTTGATTTGCTTACTGATAAGGAAGTATTTTTTTTCGAATTGACGATAAATAAACTGTTACAAAAAGAACTCTATGTACTGATATGTAAATCGGCCCTACAACATCTACCGGTGTAATGGTAGATATTTTTCATTGTATACATTAATGTATTTACGGTGAGAGACAATTATTAACACCTGCTTTTATGAGCCCCAACATGAACAGTCAGGATGGTGATATGTTTGTTTTATTTAATGTTACTTGGCAAGTGCCTACTTGGTTTTCTAAATGTATTTTGATTCGCGTGCGAAAAATATCAAATCGGGAATTGACGTCATGTAAACCTGACTTCCTATCCCTAGTTATCACGTTGCGATTATTGGTATATATTTTCATGTCTCTGTCGTGACATGTTTTAAACGACAATGTTACGAAATGATCATCTGTAATTGGTCTGTTTATTATTTACATTATAGAGCAACTTCTTTAGTCACGATTTTCATTATTTCAAAATTCTCTCATTTGCGTATTTGAATTTCCTGTATTTTCCTGTTGTTTGAAGCTACATAATTAATAAATCCTCTTGCTGATATAATCGAAGAAGTTGTAATCATATTTATTAAAACTTTCGTGTTCATCGAAACGTAAACACATTTTTCGCAATTCAAGGAATATAACTGACATCACCTTATTCATAAAATATGCAATTTTGAATAAAATTTCCATAGAAACCTCGACTTACATAGCAACGAAAATTCATTTTGAAATACATTCCAGAAGTTATGTTAAATTCACTTAAGAAAGTCGTAAATGTGAAATAGTATTCAACGCGAATATACAAATATATAAAATATTTTATTTAATTAATAGGTATTACTGAAAGTGGTGCAGTAGATCTCATTTACAAGGAGAAATATATACATCATTATAACAATGTGAAGCTCTATTACCTATTTATTCGAAATTTTATTTTGAAATTTTATTTTTTGCTACAGTAAGAAAAAATAATCTAGGGTGGATGGTTATCACATATAGTTATTGATTTTCAAAAGTTAATGTTTGGTTATAATCACAGGAAACGGAAACATAATTATAACTTTCTTTAGAAAAGTCAAAGGAACATGTTAATTACTTACGTGTGATGTGAGTTGGTATTGGTATTGATAAGAACGTTTTAAAAAATGTCTACATATCTACTTTGGAGATATACAGAAAACTAAACACATACGTGGAAAATAATAGGATCAGAAATAAATGGAACAAAAAAAAGATAAGAACAACATAAAATTATGTTGTTTCCTATCTTTTGTTCCTTTGTTGAGAAACATACACGAAAGGCAAAAACGAATACATAAAATATATCTAATATACAGTGAAACTTCCCTTAACGGGCACTTCTATTAGCCGGGCACTTCCCTTAAACGGGTATTTTGTCCGGTCCCGAATTTAAGAGTAGGGAATTCCTAATAAATTGGTTTCTCTTATGCGGACACTCCCTTGAATGGGCGCGGACAGTTATTTCGTTGCTTTTTGACCGTAAAGTTTCCCTTAAACGGACGGATTTGTATTTGAATACATTCATTACCGCATGATATCTGGCGAAGCCGTTAACGCAAATCAAGAAAATCAAGGGTACAAACTCTGCGATATTTATAATTTGGACGAAACAGGGTTATTTTTTCGGGCACTACCAACAAAGACGATGGTATTAAGAGGCGAAAGATATATGGGCGACATGTTATCGAAAGAAAGATTTGCTATAGTGCACTGTGTGAATATGGCAGGGGAGAAAGAAAAACTGTTGGTCATCGGAAAATCAGCACGTCCTCGCGCATTTAAAAATATTCGTGTTGCTTTAATAGTAAAACACATCTTATTGCAGTTTAAGAGTTCTGATTCTGTACATAATTTAACCAATTATATTAGTGTATTAGATGCGATTTATTTTATTAAAAAAGCATGGAATGATGTTTCAAGAAAACAGGATTTCAAGAAGTAAATGAGGAGTTTGAAAGTGATCAACATGATCCTGAAGATGAAATTCCTAAATTCTAAAGTGGCTGAAATATGTACGCTAATGGGAAAATTAGGAAGTAATGATGTACAGGAATTTATAAATATTGACGCCAATTTGTATACAGAAGACGGACGATAATACAGACCATATTTTTCCCGATAATTTAGAAAACGAAAGTCAAAACAGTGATGATGAAATAGAAATTCCTAGAACTAATGATTATGAGAAAAGAATAGTATCGTATAAAGATGGTCTACTGGAAATAAAACAACTAAAACAATTATGTTTTGAAAAAGATTATGTACAAGCGTTTGGTATGCTTAGTGAGTTATCATTACATTTTGAAGCAAAATTGGCATATAATACACACAAGCAAACTTCCATTTTAGATTATTTTGTAAGATAGTATATAAATTGTATATGTACCTTACCTACATATGTTTCTATTATATGTATGTATATGTAAATGTGCACATAGCCGTTTGAGTTTTATTTAGCAAATAAAGTTATAAGTATATAATTTTACACTGTGTGTTCAAATGAACGTTTAGCTTTGCGTTTCTACTTAATTTTTCTGTCTTCTCTGATAAACGGGCACTTCTCTTAAACGGGCAGTTTTGTCGGAACGAACAGTGTCCGCCTATGGGAAGTTTCACTGTATATATATATATATATAAAGCAAAAGCAGAAGAAGCTATGGACTAGTCATCCTCGAGGAAGATTTCCTCGAGGATGACTAGTCCATAGCTTCTTCTGCTCTTGCTTTCCTACATTTTCTGATGTATCTTGGCCGTGTATACTATTTCTCTCTATTCCTTTCTATCATTTCTTAATCTTCTTTAGTTTAGTACATTAAGTACTGTTTTAGACAGTTAATTGAATAACCTTGATACTGATTATTCAGAAATACGTTTAACTGTAAATGAAGAACAGAGGAAATTTTGCTCGAAAAGGTCAACGAATGACGTCATATTTGTTGTCGGTCAGACGGTTGAACAAACCATTGAATTTAACGCGCCAGTCTTTCTGTGTTTTGTTGACAATAGAACAAAAAAACATTTTACCCGGTAAAGCTACGCGTCGTGATAATGATACTACGGGCGAACAACATACCAAAGTAATTAATAGTTATAACACAAAACCTCAATGAAACGAAAACAAAAATCCAAACAGGAAAGTGCCTAAGTGAAGACATTAAAAGTATCACAGGTATTCGACAGGGATATTCTCTAATCCCAATTATTTTCAACCTTATCACAAATAAGCTCATTGATAGTGTGAATAATGTGGATGGTTATGAAATAGGGGAAAACTATCTCACTATTTTATGGTCTGATGATGTGGTACTCTTCGCAGACTCTGAGGACGACATAAAGAGATTTCCCTACCGGTTCACAAATAATATAATAATAATAATAATATTTATTACCCAACAACAAGCATTTACAGGACAATGATACATAAATTTGCAGTTGAGATTGTAACAGTAATACATACATTTAATTCCTAAATGTTTTGTGGTATAATTAATATAGTATATACCTTGTCTCAGAATAAGAAGGAGTGATTCGAATATCGCGCCAAAATGGCGTATGTTTTTAAAGTATTTCATTGGTTCTTGCGTAGGCAAGTTTAACATGGGAAAATAAGTTTGACGAAACGTCATTTTATGTTTATACCCAAGCCATAACCTAGAATCTTACATTTTTACTTTGGTTTATTATACTTTATTGTGTTATTAAATAAAATCCATACTTTTATGTACAACATGAGTATGCGTTGATCAGACGATTTAAGACCTAAGGAACAAGTGATCATGCATTTGAAACTTTGAATTTGATGAATATGTCAAAAATACTGTACGTCAGTGGAAAAATCAAACATTCAACAATTAATATCATTGCAAAAATAACTATAGATGAGTTCATACCATAAATGAAGTGGACAACTCACACATATTCTAGAATTGACTCAGTAATTTCAAGTAAGTGTTAATTAAATACTAATTATATTACCACATGTTCATATACATGTTATATTTCAGAAATATTTATCCAACGTAAAGAATCCTGTACTAATAGAAAAAGGTGAAAATATCTGGTGGAGAATATGGGAAAAAGTTTGGATTGACACAAGTATAATGAGTGCACGACAAGCTTTGTTGAAAACCTGTAGGATTAAATAGCCATATCGATAAAGATAGGCAATTAAGAATACTTCATATATGATCTGAATTGATACATAAGATGAAGTTGCTTAAAAAAAGTCCCCTTTCAGAATATCACTTATATGGAAACGTTTGACAGAAGCAATTACAAATGTTACAATAAGTATTTGGAAAAATTGTGCCGACCATGTAAATTTTTAATCTTTTTAACATGATGTGAACACTAAATTATTGTTAATTTCCAATATATAGTAGAAATAAATATTTGTTATACTTTATATATTTTCATAATAAATAAATTTTAATAGGGAATAATAATTAGTAATGTGTAGGTATATGTAATTATCTTTGCAGTTCGTGTAAACAACTTCAGCCGATGTAAATTTTTCTATTTATTACTGTTGTATGTAAGATTCAAATTTCCAAGACTAGTTGCTTGAAGTTACCTCTTTAAGGTTTGTCGCAGTAATACGTTCTTTATTGATATTTAAAATAGAAGCTAATAAACAAAACCTTTTCTGCAAGTTCTTAAGGACATTTTGATAAAAGATAAAACGTTTGATTCATTCTTGCTCTCTGATACAAATATTTAATAATAAATAGACTTGATTCACAATTTTCATGTTGATATAGCACATTCACTGAAATGTGCAGTAATTATATATTTATAACGGCAATCCTCCTCAAAACGCTCAGAACAAAGTCTATGCTTTCATTTGTAAATTGGGCGTATATATTTATCCATAGATTCTTCTAATCTTTTTTTCAAAACTAGAATGAACAGATTTGAATGTTAAGAGATTTGTATTCATCAAATTATAGATGTATGCACATACTTGTGTTTATAACTTTACTCTCCTGTTTCCCATTGCCGTGCACTCGTATAGCTGCTTTGATTGGTAGAAGGAAAAACGGCACATCCATCTATTTTAATGAAAGTAGTAAATGAAACACTAAACAGCTAAATCCTTAGTTAGTATTAATACAGTTCTTCTAACCTCAATTATCATGATGTCATATCAAATTGTCTACTAAATTTTAAGCTATGTGTTCCATGTTTTGGCGGGATATTTGAATCACTCCTTCTTATTCTGAGACAGGGTATAGTACTGACAAAATTATATCAAAAAGAGACAATAGCTCAGTAATAGTCACTTTTAAAGTATTAACGTGTTACATGTTTTTGATGTGAAATTTAATAAGAGATTCAAAAATGAAATAATATACAGGGTGTTCCATTTGAAAAAATTGACTTTTTTGCAAAAACTAACAAAAGCATATCAAAAAACGACAGTAGCTCAGTAATAGTCACATTTAAAATATTAACGTCTTACATGTTTCTGACATGAAATTTAATAAACAATTCAAAAATGAACTGATATACAGGCTGTTCCATTAAAAAAAAATTACTTTTATACTAAAACGTGTCATCTAATTTTAATTCAATTTCCTGCACATGCAGTTAGTAACTGTAAAAAATAAAACATGCTTCTATTAGAACCTCTTGTTGTAAACAATACTGCAAAAAATTTTGTCCATCCAATACGTAGTTTTCGAGAAATATAATTTTATACACACACTGAATTTTTCAGAAAAAATGGGAATAAGTCAAAAACTTTACACTTTAGGCCTATACTATCTTATAACTTTTTGACCAAAAATTATACGGGGAATTCAAAAATGCTATAGTATATAAGTATACAGGGTGTTCCATTTAAAAAACTATAACTATGGTTTGCCACCAAGTTATGGAACACTCTGTATAATACAAAATATTTTTAATATGTGCTCCTAATTAACAGCTATCATAAGGAAAAACCGCTTCGAAATATCTTTACTCATAAAGGCATAATCGGCCTTACCCCCTTAGATGACTCATCCTGTATATATTTTTCATTAATTTGGTTCAGTTTTGATTATAAAATGTCCAATGCTATCATTGGCATTTCATGGAGATTCATAGTTAAAATTTCATATAATGAATGAACTACTTCGAAATATTACCACACCTATTCTGCACAAAAAAACATAAAAACGCATTATTACCCATATGCAATTTGTATTAATGAAAGTTGCCTGATTGCATGACCTAGTATTATTTTTAACTAAAATTGTACGTTGAAATTCATGTACATGGATTTTCTCTTTTTATTGTTTGAATATTGAAATTCAAACTACTAGTTGTAATATTCCCATTTTATATGTAATAAAATTTGCTTTAATTATAATTGAGGATATCTCAATGCTCGTCCTTTTACTGTTCCCATTTATACTTTTTAACTTCCTAGCAGTAGTTTCTATATATATTTGTTAATTACTTATTATACAAGTAAAATATTAGTTTACTAATACAACATATAAACTAACATGAATTTTGTCCTATATACATAAGGGTACTCAATTTAAAGTTTCCGACTTATCTCGAATTATATCCCAAACTTAGATTCTGTAATTACTTCCCCAAACTGATTAAAATTTGTTCCATATCTAAAATAATCTAATACTGCTAATCTATGAAATTTCAAATGCTTAGATTTATATTAAGATATTAACATTATGTTTTATATTTATTTTGTTGTATTTAGTATCAGTCTAGTGGTAATTACTTATTTGTAATAAATTTGAAAAAGTTGTTATATAGGTAATCTAGTCTATCTCTTCCAGAGTAAAATAGTTTAGATTACATGAATATGGCCCTAAAATTGACTGAATGCATTTAAATATGTACTTGATTTTTGTTTAACACTATTTAGAACTTCATGATATACTTTTTTAGTTAATAAACTAACTTATGAATTAAATATTAAAATTAAAAATGTAGTAGTAGATATATTTATACAGAGTAAAAACTTTTTGAATATCAAAGTATAAAATAAATAATAATAATATTCAAGAACTAGCATTTACAGGACAAATTATTCATAAAACTGCAGTAAAATAGCAAAAGTAATAATACAAAATACAAATGCGAAAGCATCTGATAAAGATTAGAGATATGATTGGAACAGAAATCAAAAACAAAATTGGTTCCGAATGTGATTAACTGTGTCATTAAATATATCCTCATACAGAGTATTCCCTAATCGTGACATATTGTATAATGGTGAATGTAAGAGAATATTCGTTTCTGGAGTCGGCATTGTAAAAGTCACTGGGGAACGTAAAGATGCTTTAGGAACAAAGAAGTTATGGCGATATAGTAACACATGGCTATCAATTTTATTGTTGACCAGCTTCCAAACAAACCGGGCAGCATGGAAGTCTCTGTGTGCAACAAGAGACCGCATGTTTAGACTCTGCAGAAGACGATCTATGGTAGTTGAAGGAAAGGTGAGAATCAAACAATATGCCCAAGTCCCTGACAAAGTTTGTTTTTGATAGAAGTTGTTTATAAATAACATAGTGAAATGCTAGACTTGACAGTTTTTTGGTAAAGTTCATATAACAACATTTAGGAATAATCAGAACTAACTATTGTCAATTCACCACTGGTAAAGAATATCAAAATCTTTTTGCAATAATAGTGCATCATTGTGCGAAGAAATATTGGAGTAAATTTTCAAATCATCAACATAACACAAAACAGGGGAAGTCAGAGAAGTTAATAGATCATCAATGAAAAGAATAAAAGGAAGTGGACCCAAATTATATTCCTGTGGTACACCAGAACCAGAGACATATGTCCTAGACGCATAACCAGAATAAGAAACATAACTGATTCTATTGTGTAAGCAGGACTGCATCAAATGTATGAACGAAGAGATCATTCCAAAGGAAGACAGTTTTCTAAGTAGAATTCCAAATCAACCATGTCAAAACACTGAAATAGTTAGCGTAGATGACATTAACTTGGTTGCGATCATCCTAATGCTCCGATATATACTGTGTAAGTGTGACTAGGTTCGACATTGTAGACCTACCAAGTAAGAAACCATGCTGATATATATGAGCGAACATTGAAACAAATCGCCTTGAAAATTACTATTTATAATATTTTTGCAAAATTTTATAGAATGGCAATGGGCCTATAATTATGACCTTGCTTGTTTCATTTCTCTTTCAAATGGGACATATTCAAGCACCCTTCCAGAATATGAATGAATACATATTTATAAGCAGTAAACAAAAAGACAGGATAAAAATTGTTGGTGAATCCTTTTTATGTAAAACGAGTATTATAGTTATACTTGTATATAAAGATATTTTGTACTTCTAACAGTCATAGAAGTTATAGGTAAAGATCTATATGAAAATGCCTATATAATCATTAATCTATTTCCTAAGAACGGACTTTTTTCATTGAAAAGTAAACGTTTAGTGGAATCAAAACAATATTTATTATTTATAAAAGAGAATAAAAATTCTGTTTAATAGGTAATTGTATATTTTACTGTTATTTTAAAATACCTCGAGATTTACACTGAATTACATAAACTTTTATATATATTGTAAAACAATAAATTTTTAGGTATATTTAAGAAAGCAGCTTAAATGATTTAATACACTATAAAGTTATTGTTTGACAAACACGACTTTATTTATTTCAGAATTTTATTAGATTTCTCTAACATATTGCTGTGGCAACATAATTATTTGAATATGATAATAGTATTATTGCCATACATTAGGCCTTGCCAAATAAATTATGTTGTGTGCTGTTTCAGCAACATAAATAATTAAAATCATAATAATTTTTATTATCCTGATGTGTATTTTATTTATTTTAACAGCACGTACTTTATAAGTATTCATGAATTCTTCAGTGTATCTGAATTTCTTCCCTCTCGTCTAATCTATTGTTTTTATTTAAGATTGGGATAAGGTTATAGCTTATTTAAAATGAAAAACCAGAAATCATATAACACATAATTGTCGAATTTATTTAATATTTATTACATAAAAATAAATATAGCATTGCTATACCGTATTCACTATATTTATTTAAAAAGAAACATAATTATAAGAAAATGTTTGTACCTTGTTCTAGGTTGTAACATTTCTTTATGATACGAACATATTTTCTTATACTTTATTAAATAGAACTCTAAAAATATTTTCCTGTTTGTCAACAAATAAATCCAATTAACTTTTGTATATTGTTTATTTTATGGTCAATGTTTGGAGAAAAGCTTGAATCTGATTACTATCTATAACCATTCGCACGCGTTATAGCTAGCATTTCAGAGTCCGCTACCCAGAAACATTTTCCTTATTTCAAAAAATCTAATCTCAAATCATTAATTCATAATCAAAATTTTATTGTAACTATTAATGATGCCAAATACTGTGCCAGAAAATATACATTTGCACGCTATATCCTCTTAACACTCAACACCATTAATTATTTCATCTCTTTTAAACTTGAAATTAAAGAATGCTTATTACTATCTCAGGAAAATATTTATTATCCCTGTTGCATAACGTTATACTGAATATACGTTCGCACGATATATTTCAATACTCGTATAGCTACATTGATAAGTCTTTGCCTCTAACTTACTTTGAATCGTTGAAAAACTTTTCAAATTCGGTCACTTGCATCTCAATTATTTTTTACAAAATAACACAAAACAATTAAACAAAGAAAATAAAATAAGTGAAACTTGAATGAAAATAAAATTAACACGCTAATACAAAAGAAATAAATATGAATCGTGGTGTATCTAACCCTACGATTTATATAACTGTGTATAATAAATGAATTAATATTAATGAATGTATGTTAACGAATGAAAGTCAAAGAATGCTTGTTAATGAATCAAATTAAAGTCAATGAATGAATCGTGTCGATTCTTGTCTTCAATTTATATCTCCGGAAAAGACATGTGACCGTTTTCAACGCCATCTTCTGAAACTACCATTTAAGTTGTCACCCTGCATCTTCAGTGCTCCTGGCTTTTAAGTTGCCGTAATGTTTTGAACACACACACACACACACACGCACTCGTTGTCTTTTTGACAGTTCTTCACCGCAAAAGGTCAACACCCCAAGAATTGTCTGTTTACAACTTAAAAACTTCCTATAAATTGTACAGCGTTTCTACAACGTAGGTATACTTGTTTTAATATAACTCTTCTTTATATTTGTCTATTAATTTATTACCTTCTTTATTATTTTCACATATTTCCTCTTTCCATTGGCTAGTACAATTCTTATTTTTGTTCTTTTTCCAGCTTTCGGCAATATTGGAAAACATTGCAAACAACAGGTATCCTTTTAATAAGATTACTTGCACCACCATGGTCCACTTGGTTTGCCCCTTCGTAGCCTCCTTCTATCCAAGACTTTTCCAACGGTGATATGTCTATCTGTAATAAACTACAAACCAAGTTTACATTATATTTTCTTTTTATTTTGTAGGTTATCGAGAACCGTACAAGAACCTCTCTACTGTTTATGAAACATGATATTACATATACAAATTCCTGAATGTATTCTATTATTACCAGCTGTCGTTTATAAAAAAAACACTACTACTGATGTCAGAATATTTTTATTTATATCCTTTTTTATTTATTTACTTACCTAGTCATAAATTAAGGTAAATATATATTCTTTCTGCATGATTTATTTAATAAATTCCCATTACCTTATGCACGTTCTCAAGTTTATATAATTATTCAATTATTTTTGTTTCGTGCATATCGAATTCTATTTTCTTCATTTATTTTTACTGCATTAAGATGACTAGTTCGTATTACATTATGTTTTATTTTAGTACTTATTTAAATTGCAAATATAAACTCAATTTTTATGTCTGCATAAAAGTGTATGCAACCCAATATACTTCTGTTAAATTCTTTTAACTACTATAAACTTATTATTATTGTTTCTTTTATATTTTATACACTTAAATTAACTCTTAATACTATTGCTATCATCTTATTAATATGTAAGATACCACGGCTATATGTTTCGGTAAGACCACTTACTATTATCAATGATATGAGATTACGAAGTGTGAATATGCACTTGCGGGCCTATATATATATATATGTAATACATATAACAATATTATTACACGTTTATTTGCTGAAAACTGCAGGATTGAGGTATCAGAACTCTTTAATTCTCTCTTATTTCAAGAACTTCTTTCTGTATCTGTCATATTATTACAAAAAATAAATCACCAGGGATATCAAATAATAGCATATGTTTTCCAACATTTACTCAACCCCAGAAGCTTCCACTTTTTAGGAATGTGTTGGCAAAATATACCATGTTTTCACATATACGTTGCTGTATGTTTTCATGAGGGATTATATGTTCAAGATATTCTATTAAAAAGTTAGGTAGTTACCTAATATATACAAAAAAAATGCAACCTGACGTGTATTATTCAGATTAACTACTATTTACATTTTTTTGTAATTGCATTAATAACAAATCTATCAAGAATGCGCCTCAGATGGGATGACCTCTGTAAATCAACCTGATTAATCTATATAATTATTCGTATCAAGTGCAGATAGAGAAATCCTCATCGTAATGGGAAACGATCGTTTCAATGAATTCCTAAATCCTTTAGCGACGGCACATAAATCAGTGGAAGGATAAATTATGCACCCGCCTGTCGTCGATCGTTAACATAAAACATTAAAACCTGACCGCGTAATGAACGCGAAAATCAACCTCATTAGTTCTATTGGCCGGGATACTGATGATAAGCGGTCAAAGATTTTACGAGTTGGTACGATAATTTGAAAGCACAACGAGCCGTAAAAACGAACGTTCGACCGCATGCGGTAGATAAATATGAATTAGCAGGTGGCGCTATTATGACAATGCGGCAACATTAACCCAATATTTTTCTTATTTATGGATGAAAGTAAATCCATACATGTAATAGAAATAAAAAAACACAAACACTTGGTTCAGATTTACACTATATTTAATTAAAAAACACAACAGCTGTTTCGCTACACTGTAGCTTTTTCAAGTGGTAACAAATTCTAAATTATTACAATTCGAGAACAACTCTATTATATATAGAAAAATATAATGACAACATTAACAGATAACTATAAAATATTTACAAAGGGTAATTTAAATGTGTTTACTTAAAGAGGACAGTTTTCTTAATTATACGGCAGTTTACGAAATGGACCTGCATTATTACTGAAACGATTAGGAAAAACCTAAGAACTGGAAAGATATAGATTTAACAAAGGCGATTGATTCAGATTTACTTTCTCGTTAAATAAATTGTCTGAATATTTCAATTTGTTATTTTCCATACATTCAAGTAAATCTAATTTTCTACTTTTGTTTTGTACATGGAGAATGTCAAATTTATTGTTAAAACAATGGTCGTATTCAATTAAATGATTCGCATAAGCTGAGTCGTTGTTTTTATTAGTGTAGGCTGACATACATGTAACATTCAATTTAGTTATGGAACAAATGCGCGGAAAATAGAGATATATTATAAATTAATAAAATCAATGCAGATTGGCGGCGGAAAAGAAAATGTGAAGAAACACTAGTTTTAGCTACAATACTGGAAAACAGCGTCCACAAAATAACGTTTCCATATATCTCAAACGAGTCATGATATCTAAAAAAGCTTCGACTGAAATATATTGCTTATAAAATTATCTAGAAAGATTATAATTAAAATTGGTCAAGAATAGTGAACATTTCGTATCAGGGCAGATTATTTCGCAAAACACACTTTAAGTGGTATACCTTGTAAAAAATAAAATCAACAATACTAATGCTCGATTCGGATTTTGAAGAAAAATTCAGCAGAAGGTTGTGTAAAATTAAATTTTGAACAAATTTTCCAAACTAAATTATAAATACTTTTATATAAATGTATGTAGAATACATACCTAATTTGCAAAAAAAAAGTGTTCGTATTGAGAAAAAACGCGCTCGAAACGAATTTTGATAAGGCACAGGCATGTTCAAGCCGGCCGCGGCGCGCTGGCTGTTTGCCGGTAGTAGCACCAATCCGGTTATTTAATAGCTTCACCTCGTATATATAATTAATTTCGTGAGGAAGCAGTCATCTCGTGCAAGTTAACTCAAAAGCGGAATTCTCGAAGAAGAATTTGCTAGACACTTTGGAAATGAGTCAATGAAGTACAGTAAGCTAGATCCACTAGATTTTAAATAAAATATAATGTAAAAAAAATGAGGTGTGGCTACCACACGACTTTCTTATACGTATGAGCGTTTAAAATTACACAATTTTATGAATTTTTTTGTAGAAAAATTATTCAAAATCCTATTCTAAGCACTTATATTCTCTTAATAAATCTCTATAGAATGCATACTTTGAGAGACATTCGAAAGAAGGTATACTCGCTAAGAGTGAAAGAGTAAAAGTGTTACCTCCGGTCCGAATTTTGAAATTTCATTTATACAAAAAGTATAGCAAATCTAGTTCTAAATACTTTTGTATTCTTGACAAATATATATAGAATGCATAATTTACGACATATTTGCAAAAAATGGCTACTCGATACGAGTAAAAGTGTTACTTCCGGTCCGAATTTTGAATTTTTTTTATACAAAAGGTATTGAAAATTAAGTTCTAAATACTGTTATACTCGTAACGTACCTGTCTAAAAAGCATGGTTTGCGAAATATTCGCAAGAAAGTCATTTTCGATAAGAGTAAAAGACCTACTTCTGGTACGAATTTCGAAAAACTTTTTTAATAAAATTCTTCTGAAATTTAATTTTGAGTACATATGAATTCTTTATAAATTTGTATAAACTTAGTAGTTGACGAAATATTGGCAAAATTCAATTTTTTCACTGAAGTAAACTACTACTTCCGGTCTGCCGACACACACACAGCCACACAGAAATTTTTTAAAAACCATTTTTTCGGTATCAGGGCACTTCAAAACGTGGACATCTGCAAAAATCTCGAGGTCGAAAATTTTCATCACAATACTTCCTTATACTACGTATAAGAAAGTAATAGCTACGAATATGGAAAAATTTAAATTCAAGTAACATAGAATATATAAATGTACGAGTATTTAATTATTGAGTGAACTTACCAGTGATAAATCACTTCTAATTCTGTTATTTTTTCACTTCTCGTTTTTATTTCGAATCAGTACTTGCTGGGATTTTATTTTTATTCAAATTTATCCGCATTAGTATTCCGGTCCAGGTTTAATTCGACAGCTTTCTGCTTGATAACAGGTCTATGTAAACGCTTGCTTACAATCGAGCGCCGCAGCCCTTCGGACCAATAATAAAGAAGAATTCGTATCCGTATCCTTCGTCTCTCTTCCTAACACGAACACTCTGCTGTCGTCACAATAACGCCTATTTGCGTAACAATGCGCCTCAAATCCTTCGCTATACTTCTCTAATAAAATTCAAGTCACATTCGACATTGCCACTGCAAGCGATAATCAAGACAAGATGCTAGTTCATTAAATGCGTTGTGCGTTGGTGACAGAGCACTGTCGCCGCTTTACTAAATCGATTTATCTGTTACTCACCAGCTAAATTAACTGGCGACTCTGTAACTCTGTATTTGAGCCGGACGAAGTCTTAGCTTAAAGTTTAAGATTTTAGATAGCTGAAATATCGTCAGGAAGTTAATTTATAATTTATGAAAAAACGGAGTTTGTTTTAGCTAAGAAGATAATAATTTTAGGGAAATTAATATATTTAGAAATCATATTAATATAGAGAATTCGAAAAATATTAATATTTGAAATAAAGGTTGCAACTTTCTATTTCGAAAAGTTATGAGGAATTCTTTTAGTCAAAAGTTGTTTGAATATTAATAGGCATATTTTGTCTGTTTATAGCTTCTGTTGTTTTGTTGTTTTGGCAACTAACGTGTCTTTTAAATAACAACATAAGCTTATTTGAAAATCACAAAAACATTAGGAGTAATGTTTTTGTGATTTTCAAATAAGCTTATGTTGCTCTATTCATTAATGATATTTGGTCATCATGATAATTTTAAAATAATTGAGAAAGAAATAATCTGATAAAACTCGATAATCAAAGTAGGTAAACAATGTCGTGGAAATGTCACAACTAATGTTTTAGCATACAAGTCATTAATACTTTCACAACAATTTGTAATAGTACCATCAAAACAAAATTAATAAATTTAAATATAAAAATGTAATGTTACGTTAAATTCGAAATTAAAATGTAAATAAATTTGCCTGCTAAGCTCAGATCAGATTCTCGAGGGCGATTCAGATTAAAAGAGATGATTAATGAAAAGGTTCCTAAATCATTTATTGGATGTTAATATAAAAAAATACCGTTTTAAAATTTAAACAATAATTATATTCAAAATCAATGATTTTATATGTTTTACAGACACAGAAAAATCTGATACAATATACTACTTTTATACAACAAAGAAAGAAAATAACAGATTGGTTAAATACCTTTATAATGGAAACTTTGAATAATATTTTCATGCAACATTCGTTATATTAAAATAAAAACTCAGTTAGAAATAACAACGTATGCCACATGATTCATGCATATTTATATTTACTGAACTTATTGATCTCACTTAGATAAATATGTTTACTGTCTCTTTTTGAAAATTGATTCATAATCTTTAATTGTTTATTATCAAAATACACCCACATACAATAACTGTTATCATAAATAATACCTTATATTAACGTATTTTCGGTATTTTCTCTTCTACGCTGCTTTCCAGAGGAATCTTCTTTGTTCACGAACAAGACGTGAAGAACCGGTCTACTCTGCCAATTGAGCACAATACCTTTATCACAAAGATATATCACTTTGCACATTTAATATGTATATGCAATTCATTTAAATTATAATTAACAACAACACTTATGGTTGTTGGCGACTCACTACAGGAGTCTGTGTCTACTTGGAGTTTGCCTCTCGACACAAAGTCTAGCTTTCGACTCATACCTCGCATCTTAAATAAACACGGATGTTTAGGTGCCACAGTACTTATACATAAATACATAATAAAACTTATGACTATATGTGAATTAACATTACAATAATATATTCATTGATTTTAAATGTGTTTAAAAATATTAATAAAAGTATGATTTATTAAATTATTCCATATGGTAAAATTATAATATTAATATGTAAAAATGGGCTGTACCATTACAAATTATTAATTATTTATTTTATTAACAAATGTGTGTGGATTGAGTAATTTGGGAGGAATTGTGATAGAATTTTTTGATAAGAGCAAAATTGTTATTTTCGGTCCAAATTTTGAAGTTTTGGTTGCACAAGAATTAACCGACATACACTTCTTAAACCCATTTATACTATTAACAAATTTGTATAGAATACATAGTTTGCAAGAGAATTGCAAAAAACTGCTTTTCGATCAAAGTGAAAGTGTTATTTCCGATCCGAATTGAAATTTTTCCAAATCGAGTACTGTTTTATACAAAAATTACTTAAAATCAAGCTGCTAATACTTTTATTGTCTTAATATGTTTGTCTAGAAGGCATATTTTGCAGAATATTTTCAAAACACGTTTTTTCATAAGAGTGAAAGATTTGAATAAGGTAGGAATATCAAAAAACCTTTTTTATAAAGTGAGTACTTGTCTATTCTTCAGAGATTTGCCTAAATTTAGTAGTTATCAAGATATTGGTATCATTTGATTTCTTCGCCAAAGAAAACTACCTCCTTCGGCCTATCGATTTGAAAGCCTAATTATATATAGTTACATTTATAAATTCAAATTTTTTGGTATTAACGATATATTGCCATAGTGAAAGTTGCACAAGTTTTACGTCAATGCAATCAAAGGTTTTCTGCTTGCAATAGTGAAAGAGATACTATTGCAAGCAGACAATTTGTGATCACAGAAGATACAACAGACATATCTAAACTTGAGAGAACGATCAAAAGTATAAGAACATCAATTAAAACCAACAAAAGCAATACCTAAGCATATACAAAAAGAATTAAAAAATGCACCTAAGGGTGTTCTTGGAAATCATAGTAACTGGACAGAGTTTTTGTAAGTTTTCAAATTTTAAATTGAACTCATGTATGTAGAGCTGAATAATTTTTGACACTTAATTTAGGTAGTTTATCATTTCGAATAAAATTTTGGAGCTGTATTAAAGACTACAAAAATATTTTTAATTAAAATTTCGCATATATGAAGTTTTTAATTGAAACTATATTTTGTTTCCATTGATTTCTTGAAAAATAATGACAAAATCCGCCAAGATAAAGAATTTCTTGATTTTTATTGAATAGCACGACAGAGAAAATAAATTCTGAAACATCTCACTCTAAGATTAAGTTAATATAACTTGGGTTTTGTAAAAAACGATGTATATATCTATTTAAAATAAGACAGTTAGCATGGGCCTTTGGCACATCCTGTATAGTTGGTGGACTGATTATATACTAACGATTATGGCTATCAAACTTAAATGTGCCCATCGCCGGATGTAATATTGTAGTGGAAATTCATTTTAGAGCGACAATGAAAGCTCCATAAAGTACAGGATCATAAAGCGGGACATGTCTTATATTCAAATGCACTGTTATTATACAATATTAAAACAAACAACTTTTGTATAAAACATTTCTTTATATCTTTTGAAATAAGAAGTTGAAACCATGATTCTTAATAATAGTATACAACACAGTTTGAAATATGAAAGACAGTAATGTAATTCTAATAAGTATTACAAAATAAGCAAAGTTGAGCTTCCTTCTATCTATATCTTACAAACATCAAGTTACTGGAAGTAATTTGAACAGGGACTGTATATCTGTGTATGAGTATATAAATGAATGTATTCACATGTGAGTACGTTAACTATAACCATGCTAACCTTAACAACTTCAAAGCCTCTGAGAATTTCTCTCGGTTTAATATACATCTCCTTCACCAGCTGATCTTGTTAACTTGCCACGTCTTAATTGTTGCTTCCCTTTTCCCAAACCCTATCACTTTCTGGTAACTTAACGCTCCGTAAACAAGGTCGACGAGTAAATACGATAGCAGTCCGGTAAGTGCTTTATTTTGCTCCGGCGCAATCGTTAACAACCAATTATGTTCGTAGCACCCTTAGCATACAGACACCTTATTCAGGAATTATCACATATTGTATAAATGAATCAGAAACAGGCGTAAATCAGAAACGAATATTTTCTTATCCGTCTATTTTCTTTGTTCATAAGTTTAATTTTCTCGGCGATTAACGTAAAATTACACGGGTTCAAAATTGTCTCTGCATGAATAGCAGATTAATTATTGCAAAATGGGTTCCAAACCAGTTTATTGGACTCAAACGAGCTCTAATTATAACTTGTAACAACTTCGTATGTGTAACACGTTAGTTTGACTGTAAAGTAATTTATGCTCGTTAGTGTATTTTGCATGAGAGTGGAATACCATTTTCTCATTTAAATAATGGCTCTGAGTAAATTGTGATGTGATATTACATCCTCTAGGAAAACACTTGTTCCTTGCTTCCATGAACATTCCTTTTATAGGTTTCTGAATTCTTGCATGTAAATTTCAGACATAACATTAGCACATATTTCCAACTACGACAATAAATACTTTTAATCATCAACAATGAATTTTGAAATATCTTATAAACCAGTTTAAAATGAATACTAAACAATACAGTACCGTAAAATGGGGCGAGATTGATAGTTTTTAAAGTATTTTTTTAAATAAAAAACGTCACCAGAATCTTTTAAATATAAAGAAAATCGGAAACTATGTGGACATATAATACGAATCGTTTAGTATCTTTCCAGATAGAAAATACCAAAAAATAATAGTAGAAAAAAAATAAAAAACTAGGTGTGGCTACCACACGACTTTCTTATACGTATGAGCGTTTCAAATTATACATAAGTTGTTCTGAATTATTTTAAATGCTTTTATCGTAGAAAAAGTACTTCTATTCTCTTAATAAATCTCTATAGAATGCATACTTTGAGAGATATTCAAAAAGAAAGTGCTACTCGCTAAGAGTAGTGTTAATTTTGAAATTTCATTTATACAAAAAATGTTGCAACTCCAGCTCTAAATACGTTTGTACTCTTAATAAATATATATAGAATGTATAATTTACGACATATTTGCAAAAAATCGCTATTCTTGAAAGTCACACACACTGACAGACACACACAGAAAGACATTTTTTAAAAAAAATAGGAGTGGCCTGCACACGACTTTTTTATACGTATGAGCGTTTCAAAGTATACAATTTTAAGAATTTTTTTATACAAAAATAAATAAAGAGTAAAAGTGTTATTTCCGGTTCGAATTTTGAAATTTCATGTATACAAACAATATTGCAATTCCAGCTCTAAATACTTTTGTACTCTTGATAAATATATATAGAATGTATAATTTACGACATAGGTATTTGCAAAAAATCGTTTTCGGCAAGAGTAAGAGTGGCACTTCCGGTCCGAATTTTAAACATTTTTTTATAGAAAAGGTGTTGAAAATTAAGTTCTAAATACTTTTATACCCGTAACTTACCTATCTAAAAAGCATGACTTGCGAAATATTCGCAAAAAACTGATTTTTGATAGGAGTAAAAGACCTACTTCCGGTAGGAATTTGGAGAAACTTTTTAAATAAAATTGTTCTGAATTTTAGTTATATTCTGTTAAATGGGGCGATATTGATATGTGGGGCAAGATATATAGTCTTAGGAAAATTGATTAGACGATAACAATATTGCAATATTTGTAGGGCAGACAGTTTATTTGAAAATAAAATCAAAATCTAAATACAAAGAAACAAAAATCTTCATTCTAAGTATATCAACACAACATTTTACATTTCCTTGATATCAACTTTAGCAGGAAACTTATATTCCTTTTCACCCAGCTCAACAGAAGTTGGTAGAACAGTGTCTGGTACTGTAGTTATATCATTTTCTACCAATTTAGAGGTTGTCTTTTCTGCATTAGTAGACTTAAGGCCGACTATGTTGAATTCGTTTTCTGAAAAATGTGTTAAAATGTTATAAACATATTGAAAAGTTGTTGATTTTCTCCGTCCAGAAACGAACTTGACAAGGACAAATGCTTCTGGTTTTAACAAATTTTTCCACTTCAGTTTCTACATTCTCCTCTCCACTCTCTTGCTCCTCTACTACAGCAGCTTCTTCTTCTTTTTCGCTGTAATTTTCTTCAGAACTATTTCTCGTCGCTAAGCTTTTTCCTGGTATAATATTCAGTCTTTGCTTCTGGCGTCTTACTCTTTCCACGGTATTATTTGGTCCATGTCTTTTTTCTCAGAGTAGTTCAGTTAACGTATCATTCATTTCCTGTTCTGGATTATGAGCGATGTCTGGAATTTTATTTAAAACCCTATGGGCTTTGAAAGGGTATATTCCAGTTGCGTAAGAGCCAATTATTAGATTCCTTTTTACACCAGTTTCTTGATCTCCAGGTTTATCTTTCCTTTGAACCTCTACAGTGTTCATTTTATCTACTGCAGATTTAAGTAATCCAGAAAAACTTCTTTGGCAATTCCAGAGGTGTGGTCTCTGAGTTTGTAGCTTATTAAAATATTTCACTATGCTATCTTAAAGGGTTTGAAAAATGCCACATCAAGCGGCTGGCAAATGTGGGTAGAATTAGGAACTAGACAGACAAATTAAATATCGTTTTCTTCACACAAGACCAGAACACGTTCATTAAAATGGGACTTTAAGTTGTCGCCAATAACCACTTTTTTGCTTTCTAGTCGCTTCGCGTGGGGAAGAAACGATGAGCAGAACCAATCTTCAAACGTTACAGTGTAATCTAACCATAGGAGGTTCTACTGAATCGACAACCCTGTGCACAGCATGGCTTGGTACAACACGGGTACCCGCTAATCCCGCCTTTTTTCAATGTGTAATAGAGATGTTTGCTTTTGTATATCACGTACGCCGGAAGTAATATTCCGTCTTCAGATCCACAAATCATTATGGATGTGCAGCTCTTTGAATGATTGACTCTGTTTTCCGGATACTTGACTCCTCGCCTATAAACAATCTTTCTACTTCCGGGATTGTCACCCACATTGGTCTCGTCATAATTGAAGATGTTGCTTGGAGCAACATTGTCGAAGGTCTCTTCCAGATTATTAAAATACGTCGTCAAAGTTTCTCTGGAAACTTTCGCTCTGGCTCTGATGATATTTCCAGAAACACATTGTGAGTCCTGGTCTTTATGACGATCTAGTAGATTTAACGCCTTCCGGGTAGAAGGAAGTTGTCAGCTTTTCTACCCTTTCCATCAAGATACTTCTTTGCAAGCATTCTTATCTCTAAGAGATCGAGAGGAAATCCCCAATCTGCACACTTTAAAGATGAGTTGAGAATAGCTCTTTCTTCTAAGTTCGTGAAAACTGGTTACC
This sequence comes from Amphimallon solstitiale, assembly GCA_963170755.1. NCBI lineage: Eukaryota > Metazoa > Arthropoda > Insecta > Coleoptera > Scarabaeidae > Amphimallon > Amphimallon solstitiale. The sequence continues at coordinate 67,561,776 of OY720679.1, read as the reverse complement.
CACCGGTTTGTCTTACTTGTTTCCCATAATATATATTGTGCAAGGTTCCATAGGGAATTTTATAATGTAGCAGGGCCGCCTTTATGAGAAGCTCGTTGTCTGCTATATTTTGAATAGCTTCATTAAGTTTATCGTCTGTATAATCTATATAAGTAAGGACTTATATAGACTATAACCTGGGATTAGGGTCCCAGGAGTACGCTGATATTTTCGTACCATCTAAAAAAAATAGCTGCAATACCAAGAAAAGTTGATAGTACACAACGAACAACGAAAAATGTTTATCGTTATTGGTTAATAAACCAATGGGGTGAGTTTGATATGCCTGTCAAGCACACCCCACCATTAGTTTCAAACTCACTCCACGAAGAACATTGAAGATTTCCCAATAAATCATTTGATTTAACCTCAACATATTTATATTAAAATGTGTAGAAATAATGACTTTATCACGCATAAAACTCACAATTCAAGCAATTAGGGTTCTTACCTGGGGTTCCTGACGTTATGCGGAACAAAATTTCACTTCAAAACTATGATTTTTACAAAAGTAGCCGAAACACAAGTGAAGAAACAGAATCCGAGAACACGCTACCCAAATAACTGTTAATTTAACCTTGTACTGACGATTGGCTGAGATGATAAGTTTGAAAAGTTTGTGGGGGGTAGTAGGAACAATTTTATAAAGTGCTAGTGAAGTTATTATCAATCTCGCCTCCAGAAATCAAAGTCGCCCACTTTGCGGTATTAATTATTAGTGTATAACGTAAATAAGATTTAATATAAACTCCGTAATTTTGTTCCCCTAGTCTTCTACATTATTAAACCATTATATGTAGTTAGTTATCATAGTATTTGAATAATATAAACTGGCCTATCGTTGTTAGTGAACAGGATGCGAACATGGCCTTCAGTTGCTTCATTGATGTAATTCTGGATAAATTTAATGAAATACGTCCAAAAAACCTATGAAGAAGGGAAACAATAGGATGAAGTAATTGCATCACGGACGAAATTAAGCGAAAGATCTCAATTATGAGGATGTTCGAAACGACGTTATAAATGTGGAAAGCTACAAAATGTACTGCAATATATTAAAAAAGAGAAGAAATACCAGTAAAATTGATTAAATTTTGCGGTACAGCAATGGCAACTGTTCTGGTACCACTGATTAATGAATGTATGAGCACAATTAAAACATTCTAACATCAAATTAATATAAAAGAAGGGTGATGTGAAAATATATAGAGTTTCAGACCGATATCATTGCTAAATAATAAATAAAATATTTACGAAAAAATAATATTGAAAGCTGCAATATTATCACAGACAGACAAAAAGGTTATATGATGAGCAGAACAAATGCAAAGGCTGTATATGAGGTGCTACAAGATATATTGGATGGTATTAACGAGAATCATGAGACTGTGGGAATTTTCATGGACATCTCATGCATTTGATAGCGTGAGCCACGATAAATTATATACAAAATTGGAGGGCATAGAAATACTGGGGTGTCTTTGGATCTAATCGCTCTTATCTTACTAACAGAAGGCAAAAGTGGTTTAGGTTGATGGAAAATCTGGCAAGACACTCTCATCCAATTGGAAGGATGTACAGGGGGGAGTTTCGCAGAGTTTAATTTTGAGATCTCTTTTGTTTTTATTGTATTCCAACGAAATACCGAATATCGTTAGCTACCTAATTAAGCTTTATGTTGATGACATGTTATAATATATGCAGATAAAAACCGCCTAAACCAATAATCACCATAGCTAATAGCTGAATATAAAAGAACGCAAATTATTCAATTTAGTTATTTTAAAAAGGATAAACTGACATTAGATTATAATGGAGAAGAACTTTCAACTAATAATGAAGCAAAATTTCTGGGTTTGTATTTGGATAACCAGTTGAACTGGAAACGACAAATAGAGAATCTATCTGGAAAAATATCTGAGTTTGGTTATGCTCTTCGCAGGATTGCAGGTTATGTTAACAGAGATGCAGAACTAAGTGCATACTACTCATATCTCCATTCGAGATTGCGTTATGGTGTTATTTTTGAGGCATCTGTAGGTATGTCGAGATTCTTTGTGCTACAAAAGATGTGCTTAAGAGGAGACTTAAATATTCAACGAAGTGATTCATGCAAATAGGTGTTTATTGCTAATAAAATATTAACGCATCCATCCTTGTGTGTCTTGGAATGTGCACTTTTTGTAAAAGCTAACTACCATCTCTTCAAAGAACAAGAATTGAGTCATGAATATGATACCAGAGGTGCTGCCGATATATATCTTTTACCTCCACAAACAACAAAATTTCAATTAATAACCAACGTGATAGAGTTCTAATTGATATTTGAAATTAAAAAACCCAGAATTAACTTCTGCCGGTGACTAAAGAGTCCGTTGCTAAGATCACTCCGTGACTATGGCGTCCGAACTCACAGCTTGTCAAGGTATTTAAAAGATCACTTATCGTTATGGAAACATATACAATAAGAGATGGGAGTAGAAAAAATAATTGAATATTTTACAGCCCCACTGCTTGCTTTAATAACAGATTTAATCTATTTGGGCAGGTTAGCTATAAGATCAAAATACAACTAATCAGAAGGTAACTCCCATTGTTCAATGATTTTTTGCGGTGGTGTTGTTTTGATGCACAATAATATTTAAGCTAGGTTTTGTTTTAAATTGTACTAATGATAGTTCATGGGCAACAAATCCGGATAATGTACAGGCCAGTCAAGTCATTATATGCTATTATTAGTAACCCAACGCATTGTTGTCTTTGCACGGACATCCATTGCCTTCTTGAAAATAAATACCAGATAGGTTTTCATCGAAAGTTTTACTATCGACGGCTCCAATACTTCTTTCAGCATTTCCATGTATAGATTCACGTATCCAAAAGAGACCACCCACGCCAGTTGTCGACGTGCAACCCCATACCATAATGCTGCAGCCACTGAATGTAGGGTACAATCCGATTAGTGCGAAATGTCGATGACAAACAATGTACCTGTGTAAATGTGTCTTTGCAATCCGTATACTATCTATGCTTTTACCAAAGTAGTCACTAAATGTCGCAGCCATTTGCTAATAATTCCCTATTTGTTTATTAATTTTCTTACTTGTTGGTAGAAACATCTTTAGATACTTCTATACTTGTTTTCAGTTGTTCCTATTTTCATTAAGTCCGTTTTAAAATATATATCTTTTCTTTCACTTTTATCAAACTCATATATATGGTAATGATGTTTTGTACTTGTTTAACTGGCACTAAGCATCAGCTAGAAGAACAAAAAGGAAAAATACCTTGTTTCTTGCTACATCATAGAAACACTTTTGAAAACAAAAAAACGTAAGTCTGAATACCTTCATAAAAATTCCAAATTCTTTTGAAGGTTACCTGATATATTCATGTAATTACATGAAATTTCTATGTAAATATCTTTAATAACAAATTAGAAAAGTATTATACTAAATAACTTATTATAAATAAAATGAAATATCCTCTGCTGGGCAAATTTAAAAATAAAAAATTAGATGATTTAATCTTTAATAAAATTAATTATTAAATTATCTAATTTTTTATTTATTTTTTTTTCTCTTGAATATATAAACTTAATTTATGGTACGTATTTTGAACTGACACCTATATAAATTGTCATTCATGACAAAAAATGTATTACTGTTCATTATCTATCTCTATGGTATCCACATACATAAAAATCTTTTCCAAGAAAGCACTGGTGTATGAAGTTATCCTACAATGAAAAAGAAAATGAGATATTGTAGCAATTAATTTCCAATTCTTTTCAACCTGTACGCCATTACATTCGTTCTTGAATTACACACTTAATATCACTGAAAATTGAACTGCTAAACTTAGAAGTAAGTGTTTGAAACTGCATAATTGCACTTGAGTTAATAATTGCGGCAAACGATAAACTTTTCAAAACCTATTCAGAGGAACCTCTGAAAGCATACGGAATACCGGGATTAAAAATCAATTATTCATTACCACTTACATGGCGAGCATTTGCATAATAGGAGGTAAATTTCAGGGAGTAATACCACTCCAGGGTATTGATGGAGAATTTTTAGATTAAGAGTGTAGTTAGGGAATAAGAGTTCCACAAAAACTCTAATCCGAATCTTATTTACCTGTTTGCTGGAAAGTTGCGTAATTTAGATTTTCCCAAGAGACTGGTGTTTTTAACTTAATTATTATTTTATCAGATCTGTTACTTTCAATAATAACATGCTCATTTCGCACGTAAGTTCATATTTAGGGATAGGAGTTTCATCAGGATATAAAGTAGAGATATGGCTTTTAAATTGATATTTAAAATATAATGTATTGAAGAATATGTCTTAAAAATAATTCAAGTTGTAGAAATGCATAAACAGTCTTGAAATAAGACAAGTGTTTTAAATCCAAATACATATTAATAAAAAAAACAACAAGTTTTGCGCACATTATGAGTTTATCAAGTACATGCATGAACTAATCAATATCACTCGTAATACTTACGAGTGATATTGATTAGTCGATCGTTAAGCGACTGCTATGCGTGTTAGCTTTGCAATTTATAAATGAATACATCTGTTTGGTACTGTACCAAAGATCTAAGTCACGAAACCTTAACGCTATATCTCGATAGCTTATCTTACTGGGTTAATTTTCCTTAACCAATTTAGCAGTTAACATTTCTGTTGGTTTCGAGTTTGAACTTTAAATGTTTTGTTCACTCTCAATGATTTTCATTTGCGATACTTTCCCATTTTCTTATATAGTCATTTCTAAGCTTTGATAGTGATTTCAATAAATGTTTCTAATTGTTTTGAATTCTTAACTAACCGATACTAGTCAATCTAAACTTTTTCTCGCTCAATACCCCTCAGGATTGATTGGTAAAAAGGTTAATTAATGCGACGTAGCTCCCAGTTTCTACCATGGCATTAGTGAGAATCCTCTGAACCATACTGTCTCTGCACAAGAACATAGCTGCATTGAACACTTCTATGGTGAAGAAGTATATAGGTTGGAATAACACCACTGGCGGGATTGATAAATCTTGCTCAAGGCACCGCCGATGCTCAAGTACTTATGCCGATATTTATAGTTTGAGCCCAGCTCACCTAAGCACGAGATTTCTATATCGTCGCTTTAAGCATGCATTTGATTTTATAAAATAGGGGAGTTCTCGTGAACGAGGGACCTTGAGCACGCAACGTTAGGTCATTTTAATAATTTTTGGTTGAAAACATCGATCAGCTGCTGTAAACAACGATGTTGAAGAATGTGAGAAAAGCCAAGAAATAATTAATATTTAATATTAATTAATAAGACCTTTTTTGAGCGAAAGTTGAGTCGATTACGTAGAAAGTATTTCTAAATTAATAAAAATAGCTTAGCTGTTGTATATTAGCCAGTTGAATATGAAACAGTTGCTTCTGAAGAAGAAATGAATTACTACATTTCTGTAGCTTACCAAAAGCAGTTTATGGTAGTTTCCTAAAATTTTGTTGGGAAAGCTAGAAACTTGGAATTACGAGGGATTACTAAACACGTGGCATTCTACCTCCAAGTATACATATTTACATATTACGGCACATGGTAAACGAATATTTAGGAATGTTGATATCTTCGTATCCATTATATAGTGATCACTTATTTTCATTGACATATACCGGGTGTCTGTTTAAGCTCGGTCACCGGCCATATCTCGACAATCGTTTATCGTACAACCTAGCGAAAGAAAGATTGATAGTAAACCGGACCACGGGAATTACAACAAAAATATTTTTAAGTTTTCACAAAGATCGCAAGGGGGCGCAAATCTCATGAATTAAAAATTCGATAATTGTTCATTAAATTCCAGATTAAGATAGATTAAAATTTTTACTAGCAACATTTTTCGACGTTTTTATACAATCTTCATTAGAAACTTTTTGAGCTAACTACCATACGAAGGCGAGAGTGGAGGAGGTATGTCTGCGTACAAAAGTAGGTATAATTTCGGTTTGTCCCAACGGATTCTAATGTTTCTGGGCTCATTAGATAGAGAATTTCACAAAGAATTGAAGGATATGTAGTACGAAATAACATGTTTGTCAAAAAAATAACAGGGGGCGCTGTTCTCAATTTATGTATATTACTTGTTTTTTCTTTAAAATATTAAATCGAACGGTAAACTAAAGAGAATGAAGTAAACCGAAAGTTGCTACCTTTTTTCTTGACGAAGATATAGTCATACGAAGACAATTCAGAAAAATAAAAAAAATAAATATAAATTTATTTATTTATTGGGAGTAATAATTTAATTTTAGTTTTAAGAAGGTCTCTAGAGAGTGTATAGTTATTTTTCACTTGAATTTTCATCATACTCTTCCATAAATGTATCCATTTCAATCTTTTTATCGATTTTTTAAATCGTTACATTTGTTACGTTAGATTCTCCTTTTAAATGTTTTCAAAGTCTCTAGCTATTATTTTTTAAATATCATGTCTTGTCCTATCCAACATTGAAATAAAATAATAATACTGAACAGTGTAGTTTGCTTTTTTTTTAAATTCCCATCATACAACAAGGCACACACAGTTATACAAAATTACATTGTTATGAGATTTCCAAGGTGGACCATGAAAATCGAATTGTAAAAATATTAGTGTTAGTTGTACTTTTTGTACGTATTTAGCGAATTAAGCCTTTTTGGACCGTTGTAGATTATGACATGATCAGAATGTATTTTCAATGCTTTGAAAATGCATTCTTGCTTCGCGGCAATATTCCCTAAATTATCCCGAAAGAAGATATTATTGAGTTTTTATTCGCCTTACCAGATGTTCTTGATTTTTGTTTATGGGGCAGAATAAAAGACATAGTTTATCACAAAAACAACAATTCTTGCCTTCGAAACTGAGGTAACTCTGCTTTCTACTAATCGACAAGTAAATATGTGTATTGAAAATAATGGTGATCACTTCGAACATTTGTTAAGTTGAAGTTTTTTTTTTCATTTTTTGTACTTTCTGATTTAAATATATTTCTCTTTTCCTTTATATTATTTGCTTAATATATTTTCTTATTTATGGCATAATAATAGGTTCTTTTACTTAGTTTCATGTTATAGGCAGGGATGAATTAGATATCAATTGTTCTTCCCTTTTGTTACTAATGAGTAAATGATTTGACTCGGTATAAATAAATATATTTATATTTACTTTTTTTTATTTTTCTAGATTGTCTTCGTATGACTTCGCCAAGAAAAAAGGTAGCAACTTCCGGTTTTCTTCATTCTCATTAGTTTTTTATGTGCTTCAATATTACGATATTAAAAATATATTGCTACATTTCAAATTTAAAAAGAAAACAAGTAATATATATAAATTGCGAACAGCGCCCTCTGTTACTTTTTTTGACAACAACGTAATTTCGTACTACATATCATTCAATTATTTGAAAAATTCTTTATCTAATAAGCTCAGAAACATTAAAATTCGTTGAGGCAACCCTACTTTTGTACGCAGACATACCCCTCTCCACCCTCCTCTTCCTCTGGGACTTAGATCAAAAATAATTACTGTGACTTACATATATACCTTTATACGTAAAACGTATATGTATATATGCATGTGTTTGAGATACACACATACATTAAGTGCCATTGCCGATAATCGAACGCACAGACACCGGTGTTTCGATCTATGAGGTCTCATCAGTGTACGTGGAGATTCTCGACAATAGCTTCAAGACTTAAATCGCTGCCTATATCATTTTCGCATGTTAAATGTAGTGAGAGTATCACAGCGACATCTAACACCCAAAAGATGTCACGGAAAAAAGCGATGGCTTCTGACAGCATGTTCTGCTATACAGAGGCCTGTATGTTAATAGTGTATCTCGTGTAATAGAGCCTTAGGTGGCGTCACCAATCTTTTGGGTGTTAGATGTCGCTATGATACTCTCACTACATTTAACATGCGAAAATGACATAGGCAGCGATTTAAGTCTTGAAGCTATTGTCGAGAATCTCCACGTACACTGATGAGACCTCATAGGTCGAAACACCGGTGTCTGCGCGTTCGATTATCGGCAATGGCACTTAATGTATGTGTGTATCTCAAACACATGCATATATACATATACGTTTTACGTATAAAGGTATATATGTAAGTCACAGTAATTATTTACTGCTTGATGTTAGATTTAACATCCATGTGTTCACCCTTTTCATTTTCGTTTAGATCAAAAAGTTTCAAATAAAAATTGTATAAAAACGTCTGAAAATGTTGCTAGTAAAAATTTGAATCTATCTTAGTCTAGAATTTAATGAAATATAATCGAATTTTTAATTGATCTTGAGAATTGCGCCCGTTGCGATCATTTTGGAAACTTAAAAATATTTTTGTTGAAATTTCCGTGGTCCTTTTTATTATCAAGATTTTTCCGCCAGGTTGTACGATAAACGAAAATATTATTCACATACTTTAACTAATTATTTACCAATATCTAAACTACTTTATTAAAATTTGTAATTGTTGAAAAGGAATACGATTTTCTTTTAATGTATCTGCAATTGTACTAAGCTTGCTGCTTTTAAGAGAAATATATATTTGCTATGATTATGTTCAATGTGCTAGTCGTTATATTGATCATAACAAATTATTAATATATTTTTCATTAAAAGGGAACCTTCAGCTAACTATAATTGATCAACAAACTGCTCTAAATGATGGGTCAAATAAAATTGAATGATAGTCATGATTATTTAAAACATTCTCTTTTTGATCTTTTAAAGCCTCATTTATTGTGTAAGTAATCGGTAAGAGAGCTGAGAAACCGATAGAACCAAGTTTGAGCAGTAGTATATTATGATCAATGGTGTCGAATGCCTTAGCGAAGTCAGTGTATAAGGCATCCACCTCTTGCTTTTGTCCATTGATGTACTTAGATAGTGAGAAATTTCAGCCAAATTACAAAGTGTAGACCTTCCTGTCATGAAACCATGTTGTACTGTAAGGATGTAAAGCCTTACCCAGCTATATATATATATATATTGTTGTACAGCAAATGTTCAAATACTTTGGAGGACGTTGATGGAATGTTAATGGGCCTATAATTGGAGATATAATTTTTATTTCCCTTTTTATAAACAGGATTGATCTTACTCAATTTTCAGACTTCAGGAAATGTTGATGTACGAAGAGATAAATTAAAAATTGCACATAAAGGTTCGCATAATAGTGATGCATATCTCCGTATAAATAAGCTAGGAATCCCATCATGCCCAGTGACCAAATCCACCCGAATCCCTTTCAAAGAAATTTTGACTTCATCAATATGAAAGGGGTTTACATAGAAACTTAAAGACCTCTGGAACACTCAAGACGGGCGATATATATCGAGGTTGGTAAACATCAGAAAAGCTTTTCGCGAAGTCCTCAGCAATCTGATGTGGATCTGTAATGTCATCATCGCCATCATTTTTCATGCAACCCGGAATTCTAGACCTGCTAGTCCTACTGCTGATATAACCGCAGAACCATTTGCGGTCGCTTGGAATCTCATTCTCAGCAGAGATTGATATGCACTTTTAGTTTCCTTCTTAACCAGAGCAAGTATTCTTTGGAACTCACCATAGTCATTATCAGAGCCTAAGGTCTCCACTTTTGTAGTAATATTCCTTTAACTTTAGCAACTTTATTAGCGCCTTATTATAATACACGGGATTTTCACGGCAAGTTGTTGTGAGTTTGGAATTTTGATTTTGTTGTTACATTTCTCTGTATATTTTACTCATAACTGTTTTCGTGAGCATTGTTTTACATTCCATGATCCTTTCCTTATTTTTTTTGTTTATTTTTTCTTTTTTTCTTTTTTTACGTTTTATTAAATTCATTTCTTCACTTTTCATTTCGGGGTCTTTATCGGTGTCATTATCTAGTTTAATTATTTATCTACATTTATGGAAAAATAATGTCTAAGACAGATTTAATTTAATACAGACTGTCTTATGCAAAATTCTTTGAAAAGCAAATAATTTAAAGATAAATTGATCAACTCCACGTATTATTTATTAACCGTTTTTATTACGTACAAATCAGCATAATCACATTACCTTTTCGAATATCTACTGAATTACCTTACGGATAAAATATTAAAATCCTAAATTAGTAATGCAATTAGGCGGCAGCGTCAAGTTGCAGAAGCTGTGCAGATATTTCAAACGGAATTAAAACTCTGCCACATGCAAGACCACCACCACTCATAGCAGCCGAAGCACATACAAAAAAGATATTACTCAGACGTTTAGTTTCAACAGCTTCTCAATTTAAAAAGCCGCCTTTTTCCCCTTCTACATTTTTTATGCCGCAGTCGGGTATTAAAGTTTTGAAATATTTTCCATAAAGCTCTTTGGAAAGTCCGACCACGTCCGGTGGTCCTCGACGCGTCGAAATTAACGATAACTTTTTGCTCGTCCTTTTCGAGACTCCTCTTTTTGTTGCACCGGCAACTCTCCTCGACCCGTTCAGATTCGGATGAAATTCGTGTTAAAAAGTAATTACGCTCCAATTCCTATTCCGTACTAATTGAACTCACGCATTGCTAGGTGATATTACGAAGTGCAGTACAATCGAATTATATTAATCAATATTTAAATTGCGCCACTGCAGTGATTACTTGTATACTAGTATACTTATAGGAGCACGTCGGGTAATAATAACTACATAAAAAGAAGAAATATACTAATTACAAAGCAAAATTAGAATCAGAATATAAATACATAAGATATACAATTATAATAAAAATAATAATATAATTCAGTTATTCAAAACTTTTATATTTAAAGAACAAATCTAATTCTAATTAATAAGAATTGATATTAAAATAAAGTTTGTGTAAAGTTTTCAAAGTTACTTAAGAATTAAATTGTAAATATATTATTATTAATAGTGTTGAACTACAATATCAAGGAACGCAAAGAAGAAGCGGGCTTCGAGTGATGGACACCTGCAGCGATGGAATGCATGCCATGGCGCGTGTATTCTAGTTGTTTTAGACGTGAAATATGTTTATTGTACGACCAAGTAAATATAAAATCGACGTTTGAGCTTTACTTTTATTCTTATTATTTAAAGTAAATTGGTGGTAATGGTAACAACCAACCAAGCTCTGACATTGAGAGCGGTCGTCTAGAATGCCAAATAGCCGGTAAAAGACAGGCTTGTTACTACGAGTAATACACCGCCGCAAAAATGATCAGCATAACACTGGTTAAGAATCGCATTCGGAGGAGGATTAAAACAATATTCAAAACCGATTGCCTGACTTTTCTATTATTAGATACAATTTTTATTTATCCGGCAACTGTCTGATAAATAAAATTCCAGTGTACATTTGCCCCAAAAATGAGTAAATATATGTTAGATGTTCATTTATTTTAAACGGTAATTTTAACCGTAGATACAATGTGCATACAAGAGCAAATAAATTGCAAAGAGAACGACTGAAAAATAAAACTTAACGAACTTAACTGAACTCATATAACCCTTACTAACCAGAACATAACAGATATGACACCTCCCACTGTATACCTTATTCCAAAAAGAAAGAGACGAAATTCTGAACAGACCCAAGTGAGAGTTATTTCTTATTGGTAGAGAGCTAAGCGAAATAACAATACTACATTCGCTTTTTGCCATCAATTTTCAAACATTTTGACATGTTTGACATTGTTTGTTTTCTAGACAAATTTATTTACTTTCATGTGTTGTGATTACTACATTTACCATTCTGTTGCCCTACCTGTGGATTTATTTCTGAAGAATCTATATACAATTTAATTTAGTACATATTTCATATTTCAGACATATATTTATAATTAATTTTACCGCCTAAAATTAATTTCATTTGAACTGGGGGTTCGTTCAGAATTTCGTCTCTCTCTCTCTTTGGAATAAGGTATATATGGTAATACTGTCCATCATGAGAGTTCAGGCCAATATTTTGGTATAACACTTGACGTTAAACTGAAATGAAAAAGATATGTCAATAAGAAAAGAACTGTGACGGATCTTAAGTAGAGGCAATTTTACTGGATTTTTGTACGTTGTTCACAAGTTTTGCTACATAACAAAGTCCTGATTTATAATCAAGTTCTGAAACCAGTCTGGTATGCCATACAACTTTAGGGTTCTGTCAAACCGTATCATATTAAATTATATTAAACGTATACGAATATTTTCAATGCACCTTGGATGAAAAATTGGCATCAATAGAGATCTAGAGATCATGGATGAAGCTAGTGAAATAAGAAAATTTGCCTCCAAAACCGAGGCAAGGTTGAATAAATTCGCAAATTTCGAAACAATGAGGATGAATAGATGGAACAGAACTATACCATCTGAACCATAGATAAAAGAGTGGGAGTATAAATGGCTTACTATCTCACTGAAAAGTGAACCAAATTTTAGCACCATTTATAATTCCCTCATGGGTACGTGGTAGAATTCATCGTAGGAATCTGTAGAGAATGAGAACTCTCTAACGAGCGGGAACTTGATTGCAAATTATTGAAGTATAAAATTCATGTGAAAATTAGCATCAATATATTATTGTTATATTTGCTGCAACATTAGACGTCAAAATATTTTATGCTAATTTTACATGAAAAAGAAATATATACTACTTTGTTTTTTGTAGTGATATTTGTGACGTCATTTTCTTTAGAGCTGTGACGTCATACGCATTTTTCTTAATAGAATGCTATATTTTTTTATAAATTCGTAGATAGTACTATTAAATACCTTTTCAATGAATTAACACTAGTTAACTTTATTTTCAACAGTTTTTGAGATTTTCACATTAAAAAAAAATATATTAAAAAAAAACACGAAAAAAACTGTGTGATGAAATTGATAGCACCTGACGGTAGTAGAATACAAGAAAGATACTAATTTTGCTTTGATCAAAAAAGAATTAGTAAACTTTGACGTTTTTATAATTGTTGTTGTGGTTGGAACGTAAAAATGTAAAAATCTCAAAAACTGTTGAAAATAAAGTTAACTAGTTCATTGAAAAGGTATTTAATAGTACTATCCACGAATTTATAAAAAAAGATATCATTCTATTAAAAAAAAATGCGTACGACGTCACAGCTCTAAAAAAGATGACGTCACTATACCCAAACTGAACATATCAATAACTGCATTTATTGATATGGTCAATTGTAAATTTCCCGATAACTGTTGAGTTTGGGTATAGGACATGGTACATGAAACATACTTAGAATTCGATGCAGAATTAACAAATTAAATAAAAAAATATATGTTTCCATTTAAAAAAAAATTGATGGTCGTAACTTATTTTTGGACCAGCCTTTGTACATCAATTTATAATCAAAAAACCGCAGCTAAAAATAAAAATCGACCTATCCGAGCGTTTTTCCATAAAACAAAACCAAAAATTTTAAATGAATTTATTCCAGCACGCGCGTCCTCACTGTATATTAAAAACTGCACTTGTGGAGAAGAACTAACGACAGTTACTCGCAATACTTGCAAATGGCGGAGAAGAAGCACATGATAACAACTCTAACAAAATTCACTAGCGCAGCCAACTATATTGAATATCGAACATTAATTTGCTCACTAATTATAAGTCACCGGATTTCAGAACAAACGGGAAACACGATTAGCTTTGCAAAATAAATCCATATTTCTTTATATAATTGCGTTATAACCCACATCGGTCTCCATTATTCTTGGTAATTTTCTTATTAGATTTGAAAAATTACAGCTGCTAATGACTGTGAACATATTCATATACAAACAAAGATGACTTACAATAAATATTGCAGGATTTATGTATAACTATGGATATATCTGTACCTTGGATTAAAAAGGGCCAATCTCCAAAATTCCCTATTTTTAGATTATGGCGCCACTGGTATTAAAAAATATCCTTATTTAAGTAGTGAAAGGGCCAATCTTGTACAAATAACATTAAATGAGATACACATTTTAATAAGGGCCAATCTGCCTGCTGCTCCATGCGTATAAAGGCCAATGTGGGAGATTGGCCGTTTTTATATGAAACTTTGTTCTGGCCAACAATACAAAAACGGCCAATCTCCCACATTGTAACACGTGCATAACCTAAATTCTGAGCAATGTTCATGTCAAGTCCTGTTAGTTTGTTGTCTGTTGATGTCGATCTCGTTTGCAAACGTGTGTTTTAGTAGATAATAATTATTATTATAATTATTATCATAAAATGTTATCCCAGAGAACACTTAAAATGGTAAATATGGTTAAATTGATACCTGATTCAAATTCATCTTATACCGAAGGTTGTTGTTACATTTGGTTTCAAATGAAAAAAAATTTTTTAGATGATTGCTGTTATAATGAAACAGGTGAAGTTATGGTACACAATGGTACGCCACTTACACCAGTTACACCAATAACAGAAGAGGTAAACGATGTAATTATTGATTTACCATTCGAAGAAATGGAAGAAAGAACTTTTCTAGATTTAACTCCCACATGTTCAAATATTATTGTTCTTGAGCAAAGTAATGAAATTCCTGGAGCTTGTGGACTCCAAAGCGAAAAAAACATGCAACTACATTCTCACTGTGACAGTGGTAATTCAGATATTATTGTACTTGAGCAAAATATTGAAATTCCTGAAACTTCTGGTCTTGAAATTTCAAAACATGTAACTGGATCTACTACTTCCATACAGCCGGATGACAGTGAATCTGACTATCAACCGGAAGATGAAAACCTTTCTGAGGATGCAGAGGAAAGACTAGAAGTGATTAATTCAGTCGTGAGTACCAATTCACAAACTCACAAGCGCTTAGGAGGTGGTAGAAAGAAAAATGAAGAAGAAAAATCAACTAGAAAACGCTTAAGAAATCTGAACAATTGGGCACAAAATGTTCGGAAATCAAAAAAAGAAAAAGGTGAAGAATACGTTACTCGAAAAGGCATAATCAAGAATGCTAAAAAACTAAAGCTGCCATGTAATTGCAAAAGCAAATGCTATGAAAAATTAAACGAAGGTGACCGAAAGCAGTTGTTTAAAAAGTTTTATGAATTGTCAAGAGATGGACAGGATCAATATATTGCCGAATCTGTCACCGAGCACTTAAAATCAAGAGAGAGAATCAGTCAACAAGCAACACTAAGTCGCAGAAAGTTTTCTAGGAAGTATTATTTAAACACATCAATGAAAAGTGACAGATTAGAAGTTTGTCAGCAAATGTATCTTAATACATTTGATTTGACATTAAAAAAGGTACGAGTCATTGTAGAAAGGAAACGAAAGGCTGGAGGGATAGTTTGCCCACCTGACAAACGTGGAAAACACGGCAACCAACCCAAAATTCCTGAAAAAAATAAAGATATTATTAGAAAACATATTGAAAGCATACCAGCATACACTAGCCACTATTCCCGGGAAAGAACATCAAAAAAATACCTCAGTCCCGATTTGTCAATTTCGTTGTTGTACAGACTCTATTGTGAGCACTGCACTGGTAGTAATATCAAACCTGAAACCGAATTTCAGTACAGGCAAATTTTTAATGAAGAGTATAATCTTTCCTTTCATCCTCCCGCCAATGATACGTGTAGCAAGTGCGACAGAATCAATTTAGCTTTAAAGTCCTTGAATGCAAAACAAGATTTAAGTGAAGAAGATATTAGGACTAAGTTAAAATTAGAAACGGAAAGAAAAAATCATATGGACTTAGCTTCTTCTGCATATAATAATAAATCCGATGATAAAAACCGAAGTAAAGTTGATCCAACATTTATTACAGCTTCATTTGATTTAGAAAAATGCCTGCCTACACCTTACCTAAGAAATAATGTTTCTTTCTACAAAAGACAATTATGGGTATTCAATTTAACTGTGTTTCATACATCTACCACTAAAAATACGGGAACATGTTTTATTTGGGATGAAACTACTGCCGGACGTGGTGGGCAAGAAATTGCGTCATGTATCCGCAAATTTGTTAAATCACTTCCTGAGACAGTAAAAGAAATTCATTTCTATAGCGACTCCTGTTCTGGCCAAAACCGAAATATTTTCATGAGTACAATGTTTTGCATTCTAATGAAAGAACTACAAATGCAAGGTAGCTCTTTAAAGGAAATTCATCACAAGTTTATGGAACCTGGACATTCACACATGGAAGCGGACACGATTCATGCTGCAATTGAAAAAGCTAAAAAAAAAACAACAGTTGATATCGAAGTACCACATGACTGGGTTAATTTCATCAAAATGATTAATAGAAATCCACCACTAGAGGTCATAGAAATGAAGCAAGTGGACTTTGTGAATTTCAACAGTTTATTGCGTCAACAGTTAGTATATAGAAAAAAAAATGAAGACGGGGAAGTAATGCCGTGGTTAAAAGTTAAATGGATGAAATATACTCAAGATGATGAATTTCAATTTTTTTATAAACTTAGTTTGGGTGATGATGAATTTAGAAAAATGGATCTGAGACGCGGTATGATTAGAAGACGTTCTTCGAATTTTCGACCGGAATTGCTTCAACCTCTCCATTCTGAGCCTCTGCCACTACCAGATCTTAAAAAGAAAAATCTAATGGAACTTCTTGATTATGTAAATGAACATAACAAAGCTTTCTATGAAAGTATCAGAACTGCTTCAGAATTACCTCACGATGAGTTACCATATGGAACTGAAGCAGAACTGGGAAGTGAATAGAGAATGGCAACATATTTTATTAAATAATAACCAACTCTAAATTTAGTTAGTAGTTTTTGTTCTTTTGTATTTAATTTTTTGATAAGAATAAAAATTTTTCAACAATTTTTTTAAATTTATTTGAGACCAATCTCCAATAAGAATATCCACAAAAAGGCCAATATCCACAAAAAATTCCAAAAATCAAAACCTTTTGAAAAATTATCGAATCACCGTAAAATAGATAATGTTTTAAGACTTTTATGTCTAATCGTGTGTTATCTCAAATATGATAATTGAGAAGATATAACCTTTTGCGTTGTTGTGCCGCATACACTAGTCTTTAACTCAAAACTGCGTAAATGGACATTGGCCCTTTTTGATCCAAGGTACAGATATGTAGGTACGTATATACAGTACACAAACTGAGTCTTAGCCGATGGGAGGAGCCTCGACCTATAAGTCGCGCAGATTTATAGGTCAGTGCGTGACAGAGAAAGTATTCGGAAAAAAGAAATGATAACATTTGTTCATCATCGGATACATTAGCCGGACGAACGAGTAAATGCAGAAGAAATTGTAATATACTGAAAAGAGATACATATATGTATAGCGCTTGACAATTTTTCCAGACTGCTCGTGCTTATCCTAATATTATAAGGATTCACTGCGCACCTTGTGGGATGCCGGCTAGGTCTCAGTCTGTGAGCTGTACATAAATGGATAAGGAATGAGGCGTGAAAACACGAGATTTAGAGCATCAAAAATGTATATGTTAAATATTAATAAAAGTGCGGTACTTTAGAATGCGTCTAATATGTCAAATGTTCAATAACATTTTTAATCTGTGGGATAATGAGTCTTTAGTAAAAGATGTGGGTAGAAAAATTTAAATGAACTTAAGTACATTAAAGAAGATATGAATAGTAAGCAGGACGAGTGGAAAACGCAGATACTAAATAAATTATATGAATTAATTTAGCAAATATGGGAACAAGAAAGAATTAACTAATAGCGGCAATACTGAAAAAAGCAAATCCAGTGCGATGGAATAACTACTGATGAGTCATGCTGCTTCATGTTGCACAATATAAGATCGTAGCAACACCAATTCACAAAAAGGTAAAGATGTACACAGAAGATGCAATTAGAAATTATCAGTACGGATTTGGACAAAGTAGACCTGGAATAGATGTTATTTACGCCATGAATCATTATTGAAAAAGCGTATGAAGATAATATAGAATTGCACATAACACATAATTTACAGATTTTAGACAGGTATTTGATGGGATTAAAAGGAATATATCATTAAAAGAGGCTCAGAATACCAAATAAATGGATTTGACTAATCCAAATGTCAGTGGAAGAGTCTGGGGTGAGATCATAAAAATGTATGTTAATAAAATTTCTGTGTTTTAAATTCAAATATTTCAATTGTTCAATGACATTGTTAATCTGTGGGATAACCACGCGTTAGTAATGGAACTGGGTATTATACAAATCGTTTAAAATGCACGTCAATGTTAGTGCGGGAGCGGTATTTCAGCCAATAAATATTTGTTGACTGCAAGGTCGGTACTGCAAGGCCACTGCTCTTGTAGTGAAAAATATGACAAGTTCTAACAAATATTCTAGGCTGATACATGACACATGTAATATGATTTAATCGTAATGTTACTTTCATTTTATTAAATTATTAATTTCATGAAAGATATGTATTAATATTATATAATAATTTATTTCTGTCATTTAGCGGCTGTAAATGAAGTCAGAAAATATAAAACTTAAAACGTTTTGATAATATTTAAAAAAAACATTTCAGTAATACAAAGCATAACTTTAAATTTGAATGTAAGGAACAAAATCACAAAACTCCAAATATTCTGGAACTAACACAAAAAATGACATAACCTAGATTAAAAACCTAACAATCACTTACCATTCATAATTTAGTAGGACATTTATATATTTGTGGGTTGTCAAGGGTACGCCTATATTATTTTTTTGTGTAGCATATATTTGCCGCCAATATATTTATTAAAATCATTTGTAAAAAATATTTTAGAGTTTTATTAGTTTTTTTAATGTTTTAGTTAGTTAATGTTTATTAATTTACAAAGGTAATATCAAAATTATTGGAACATTTTATTTTTATATTGTTTGAGATCAATTATAGCCCCTAGTTCATGAACAGGAATTGTTTTATCAAACGGCTAACTTATATGTTGTTAATACACAACGAACACACACACACATATATATATCCAACAAAAAAGTTACAGACAGAAATTAATGATCTCATTAAATCTTGGGAATGTAATTCATACATTTCACCAAATATGGCAAAATCATTGAAAATGAATAATTCTTTACCACCAAAAATATATGGATTACCTAAATTACATAAACTGATTAATCCTTTGCGACCTATTGTATCATGTATTCAAAGTTCATTATATAATTAAGCTAAATTTCTATCAAATTCAATAACAAATATAATATGTAAAAATGAATATTACATAAAGAATTCTTTTGATTTCAAAAACATTTTAAACAAAATCACAACAAATGAAAACGACATACCAGTACAGTACACAGACTGAGCCTTGGCCGATGGGCAGAGTCTTATAGGTCAGTGCGTGACAGAGAAAGTATTCGGAAAAAGGAAATGACCAGCTGCTCGTGCTTATCCTAATATTATAAGAATTCGCTGCGCATCTTGTGGGAAGGGCATTTCATCGGCCAGGTGTCAGTCTGCGAGCTGTATCTCTTGATGTTGTGTCATTGTATACTAATATACCCACTTGGCAAAATCACAATTTTAGAGAAGGATGAAAATACGTATTTGCTAATGTAGAACAAGTTAGCATTTAGTGATTTTGCCAAGTGGGTACCAATTGGACTTGCAATAAGTACTATCCAGACACATTGGAATGAACTTCAAGAGTTTACTGGTTTGTCGCAAGGAGAATTTATTAAACCCTTAGAACTTACTTTAAACACTACTTATTTTCAATACAATACTGTCTTTTATTAACAATTTTTTGGTTGCGCTATGGGATCTCCAATTTCGAGTTCCATTGCACAGTTAGTATAAGAAGATTTAGAAAAAAATATTCTCTCCAAAATTGATTTCGTACCATTTTTTTATAAGCGTTATGTAGATGACTGTATTTTACGTCTACCAGCAAACAAGGCTGAATATATTTTAGAAAAATTTAACATGTATCATCCAAAACTTCAATTTACATTAGAAAAAGAAACAAACAATGAAATACACTTCTTAGATTTATCATTAATTCGTGATAATAATCAAATTTTAACAAAATTATATCAAAAACGAACTTCTTACAATAATAATAATAATAATCATTCAAAATCAACAGATATACAAGAATATGTAGCCATTCCTGATGTAAAAAATGTATCAGCCCATTTAATATCAACATTGCACATAAAAATCATAATAATTTAAGATTTTTGTTTAGTAATGTTAAAGATAAAGATCCTTTCTTTAAACAAACTCATGTAATATACAAAATTCCATGTGGCGATTGTAATGGTGTATATATAGGTCAAACTTTACAATATTTATCGGAAAGACTAAATGGACACAAATATTCAAAAAACATTACGGCTTTAAAAAAACATACCAACATTACAAAACATAAGTTTAAATTTGATGAAACTAAAATTTTATGTAAAGATCATAATAACAAAATTAGAAACTTTCTAGAACTTATACAAATAAAGAAGCATGATAATGCAGTAAATGACGAACAGAAATTAATAATTTGGCAATAGCATATCATTCAATAATTTAATATAATGTATTGAGTCCGCTACGTTTACGTATTCTAGGTCGTCTAGGATACACCAATATTATTTATTCTGTACCATATATTTGCCACCAATATATTTGTCAAAATAAAATTTTTGTATATGTTACAGTTTTATTAATAGCTCCGATAACTATTATTTTTTTTTCATGTTTTAATTAGTTAGTTTATGTCACATTAATTGAAAAAGAATATCTATATTATGGAAACATTTTAATTTCTTATTTTGTTTTTGAGTTCATTTTGCAGCCGCTAAACCACGAAAGGAAACTATATATATAGTTTTGTAACTACAGAGCTTTTTTCCTAATTCTTCGGATCGTATAACAGAATTTGTACTAATCAGCACGACAGGTAATTGCTTACTCATTTCATTGAATTGATGGAATTACTTTAATTAATTTTTCACCTTCTACAGACACAAAGAACATATAATCTAGTCGACGAATGCACAGTGAAGACTGCGTTTTCAGTCAAAGGAATTGATATTTAATTTATAGTATATTGAAATTGACATTAATCTAACATACAGAGTGTTGATTTCAAAATTTCCCACTCTAAATTTCTGGAAATCTGAAATCTATGAAAAATTCCCTGAAAGACGTACGAAGTATTATCATGGGAGCCATTTCTTGATGAAAATTGACTCACTTACTTTAACCCTCTGCCCCCGGGAGCTACCCCCTTAAAAATCTTAAATGGAAAGGGGTATCGAGTAATACGTCAATTTGAAGGTCTTTTCAAACAGTACATGTTGGTGTTAACTTGTTTTTAAATTGGTCGATTCGTTTTGAAGATTTTTGAAAAAAATGTTTTGGTTTGTTTTGTTTTGTATTTCTAGCTAGTCGATCTATTTCAGAAGCAACGGAACAAAAGCTAATATTAAAAACTTTTATAAACTTTACAAAAACATGGAAAATCAATAATCTTATGGTTCTTTTTAGTTATGTTTAATGCAGAATACTTGTCATTCTTTTGTAGTTACTTATTAAACAAAAATGCATGTTTTAGGAACGTTTTTATACCGATTTTGCGTAAATTTTTTCAATTTTTGTAAGACTACAATAAAATAGTGTTCTAAACGAAAAACTGGCGATAGCGTGAAAAGCGAACATATCATTTTTTTCTTCCGGTGCTCCTCGCTTGGAAATACGTTGTATATTGCTTTAGTATAAATTATTTAGTGTTACCAAGCCAAAGTTATTTAAATAAAATAACAATAATGGTTTTCATTTTGCAAGAAAGGGTTCAAATTGTATTAATTTATGGAGCCGAAAATCAATGTGCTCGACGAACTATAGCAACATTTAACGAAAGGCACCCGGATAAGATCACATCTCATAGATATGACCTAAATCTTATTGACAAATTTACTCAGACTGGATCTGTTGCAAATATAAAGCATAATCAGCCTAGAGTTTTAAATGAAGGCGCTCAATTGAAAGTAGTGGGTTATTACGGCATAAATCCTAATACCTCATTACATCAGATTTCTTCGGCAAATAGATTTTTTTTGGGTTTGGTTCATAAAATTACAAAACTTCATAAATTCCATCCTTATAAACTGAAAATATGTCAAGAACTAACTGAAGACGATTATGACCGAAGAGTAGGTTTTGAAAACAAATGACCACTATGATTAATAATAACAATGCGTTTGTGAAAAATATATGCTTTAGTGATGAATGTATTTTTTATGTACATGGATTTGTAAATAAACATAACTGCAGATATTGGAGTAACGAAAACCCTCATCTGTCTGTAGGACACATCCAGTATCCTGAAAAAATTAATGTATGGGCAGCCATCTTGGGGGACCAAGTGATTGGTCTCTTGGTTTCTCAATGGAAATATAAATGGTGAAGCATATTTGGATAAGTTGGAAAATACTATCAATCCGCTAATTAATTATTGATGCCCTTGAAATCAACTGGATAGAGATGGAAATACCCTATTTAGGAGGACGAATTACATTTTCAACAAGTTGAAGCTCTCTTTCACTTTGTTCTTCCAGTACTACGGTGGTTAGACAATGTATTTCCATATAAATGGATAGGACGAAGACGACTTATAGAATAGCCAGTCAGATCGCCTGATTTGATACCACTAGACTTTCTTCTATGGGATTATTTAATGTATGTTGTATTTATCCCTCCACCTCAAAATGTAAAAGACCTTCGTCAGTTTTGAACAACGGCTATCAATGGTATTGCGATCAACGGACAACATTTTGAACAATTATTGGATTGAATTTTTCTGCAAAACAATATTTGCATTCTTAAATAACTTTGAAAACACAAATAAAACATTTTAAGCAGTTAAAGTGTGTTTGAGTAATAGATATTTAAGCCCAAAACAAAAAACAAAAAGTTTAACAAACCAAAAATTTTTTTACAAAATCTTCAAAACGAATCGATCAATTTTAGAAAATTTAACGCCAAAATGCACTGTTTCAAAAGACCTTTAAAATGACGTATTACTCGATACCCCCTTTCCATGTAAGATTTTTAAGAGGTTAGCTCCCGGGAGCAGAGGATTAATGTGGGTGAGACAATTTTTACATCAAGAAATGTCCCTCACGGAAATATTTCTTACGTGTTTCAGGGAATTTTCCACAGATTTACAGATTTCCAAAAATTTAGGTTGGGAAATTTTGAAATTAATATATGTATTTTTGTATATATAAAATATATACAGGGTTATGATAAAGTAACGCACAAAATTCATAAAACGTACAATGTTCATCTTTGAAAAAAATGCAAAAACACGTCAAACAGTTTATTTTATTCCGCGTCTTTTAACATAAGTCAAAAAAATAAAACGTCAAATTTGTAAAAGTTATGACGTCATCAATATTTTTTTTAAATATGAAGCTTGGTTTTTTTTTACTTTATTTGATAAAGCTTGTTTTTCTGCATTATAAAGAAATAATTGAAGTAGGGGTCACATAAGAAAAAACTGAGAGAATTAATAAAAAACAAAATAAACTTTATTATAGTAATAACATTTAAATTAACTAAACAGTCCATTAAACCAAAACGATTTCTTACAGGAATTGTTCAAACTGTGTCAAGTTCACTATCTGACATAGGCCAAGACGATGGTAGACCTGATTTACAGAGTCTTCGATCATCTGCGGAATTATACGGGTCAATTCATGTCTAATTCGTTTTTTTTTTTAGTTTTTTCTTATGTGACCCCTACTTCAATTATTTCTTTATAATGCAGAAAAACAAGCTTTATCAAATAAAGTAAAAAAAAACCAAGCTTCATATTTAAAAAAAATATTGATGACGTCATAACTTTGACAAATTTGACGTTTTATTTTTTTGACTTATGTTAAAAGACGCGGAATAAAATAAACTGTTTGATGTGTTTTTGCATTTTTTTCAAAAATGAACATTGTACGTTTTATGAATTTTGTGCGTTACTTTATCGTAACCCTGTATAATAAAAGTGAATATAAAATTAATTTCATACCTCAAATACCCCAAAATAAAGTATATTAAAATTGGGGATCAAATTCAGAACAAATTTCAGTGTAGAAGGAATTAATAAAAAACCCAAGAATAAATTAGATCTTCTTAGATAGAAGTTAGACCGTCGAAAGCCTGTAATCGGGTAAAGTTAAATTGAGATTCGAAACGAACGAGTCTTTCGGAAATGGTCTTTGCGTTTTCGGTCAATTAAAAATCCACGAATGATTATTCCCTCTTTTTTCAGCGGATTTTATGAGATTTCGCCAACGAAAGAGAGGAAACCACATAATTAAAATGAATTATACTTACTGAAAGTGAAAAAGAAGTGTCATTTAAGGGTTATGAAAATCATAATTGGAAAAATCCTATTCTAAAATTTGTTCTCTTATTATCCTTGACCTAGAATTTAATTAATAAGCCTTAATCATGTTGACAATTCTCATTAAATTATTTTACGGCATCTTTTTATTGATTTCAAATAAATTATATCAATGTCTAGTTAACTATTCATAATATTGTCTGAAATCTCTGGAATAATAGAAAGATAAGAAATGAAATTAATACATCTATGTAATTGTCTTGTTTTTTTTATAACCATTCTTGATAATTTTCTCTTCCATCTTACTGTAAGTATCTGAAATATTAAACAAATAAACCTCTACACTCACAAAATAAAAGTGTACTTTTTGAATTTCTTCATATATAGCATATATAAACAAAATTAATATGGGCTAAGCACAACTTTACACGCATGTATGTACGTTTATACTTCTTGATTTTGGAAACAATTTTAATTAAACGGCAGTTCCGAATTAACATTAGAACATCTCCATAAAGAGATATAGGTATTCTTTAAGTGAAGATTATTTCTTCAAGTCTGAAGTTTAAATATTTATTTATCTGAAAGTTGATCAAAATTAACTTCTAAATACTTTTACATATTAAGTGTGTGTGCAGAATGAATAATATGGTAGACATGCATGAGACATCAATTCTCGATAAGAGTAAATATGTTATTACTTGTTCGAATTTTAAAAATTTATATACAAATTAGCCCATTTTGAGTTCTAAATACTTGAATCTAAGTCGTAAGTTTCCATTGTTGACGTTGAGTTGTGCTTGGTTTCTGAATCAAATTTCTCCTTCCAACGTTTGGCTAATTATCTTCAGGTCTGGTGATTTTCCTAGGATTACCTTAAACAGAGTGGTATTTGTTCATATAATATTAGTGTTACAATGCAGTGTTATATTCAAGATCTATAAAATAACAAACTTCTTTTGCTGTATATCGGATATTTCAATCACATAAAATACATTCACAAAGACCTGTTTGATTTTACGTTGACCCTGTATATTTCGAACCCGATGTTTTTAACGCATATAATACATATTTTAGCCACATCTCCCGCATCCTAGGTGCCATCAGATATTAACCGAGCTATACCTAAGATCGTATTAGTTCATAATGATACATGATATACCGTATGTGTCAATTTTCATTAGGTATAGGGATTCAATGTTTACGTGCGATTTATACGTATACAAGTAATACGTGGCAACGTGGCACCCCTACTGTCCGTCACCAATCCCGGCAACAATCGACATCACAACGATTTTCTCCGATCTTCCCACTTCTCCCGACCAGATTTTACATTCAATGTTTAGCTGCGAACACGTTGCGATCTAGTCTGCAATAAAAGCCGTCTTATTACTGGAACGGGAAACATCTAATGGCCGCCGCGATCTCCTGATCTAGTAGTTTATTATTATTTTCAGAATCCTTTTTTATTTACCTTATTTTTAATTTTATTAGAATTACGCTTTTGTTTGTGTCATGCAGCGTGAACGCAAATTAATAATTCTCTGCATTTACTGAAAGGAAAAAGAAAAACAAATCCTTGCAACTCGTAAATATTATTTCTGAACGCATTACAAACACCCAAGCCGGTGGTCGAATAGTTACTGCTAACCACGCTAACTTGTATTTACGAGCATGCATCGGTCGTGCTGGCATTGGAAAGGAAAGAAGGGGCACTATGTTGCCACGTACTGTATGGATTAATCGCCTACGGCTAATGAAAATTGACACATGCTGTATACTGTTTGTTGCCAAGCCTAATAATTTGACAACGAACAATCCCCGTATCCGTATCTGCATAAATGGTACATGTCATCTCTATATTATTACAACGGATGAGTTCTCTTGATTAATATGATGAGGTACCAAAGGAGAATATTAAAACATTCCCTGTATAAATAGGTTCGATTCGCTTATAAAAATGAATCGCATCGTAGTTATTGTGTCTCAACATATAACTCTCCAGGTTTCATGGATTATATATCTTCAAGTATAATTACGAGCTCGAATAATTCTCTACAATGAGTACTATACTGGTAAAAGTAACAAGCATTTTTTATAAACGTTTATATTGTGTTATCGCTACGGACGTTCTTAAACAACATCGAATATAAGCATATATTGATCCAAAATATTTATTGAATACCAAATTGTATTAATATATGGAATTTTAGAAAAAAACAATAATATACGTCAATAATAATACTGCTGATGCTTTTTTTTTATATTGTTTCCTCGTGAATTCCTTTTTTTTATTTTCTATATGAAATAATGGTGGACGCTTTTTCGTTCTGCATTAATTTTGGGAGCCATTGAGTCTTGTGGTTTTCCCTCTTGTCACGCTTTTAGTGTTTCTTTTATAAATGTATGTGAAAAGCACTTTTTATCGTAGGTTTCTAGATTCCTCTAATGAAAAGAAACAAAAAGTGTAAATCCTTCAAATTTCTCACAAACAAGACGACTGTGTCACGTACGATAGATCCAATTATAACTGAAATAGAACGATTTTACAAGGAGCTGGGAGTAACAAAGGCGAAGAGAGAGCGAGAGGATGGCGACCGATTGCCAACTTATAATAACCAGTTTGCGCTTGAAATGCTAAATTAAGAAGAGGCGAACCGGAGGATGCGAGGGGTGTTGCACGGTCGTTCGACTTTGAGAAATCCGTTTTGCCGGAGGATTACTTCTGAAGGTCACTATTGTCTCAGAGGAAGCCGTCCAGAATTAAAAGTAACGGATAATTAAGATATTCATGTTCCACTTAATAAAACAAACGAAAGAAACGAGACATCTCCATCTTCATTTTGGCAGTATTCTTTATTACGATCAATTCTGTCAGTTGAGCGAAAACTCGAGGCTCGTCGTAGTCGCCTTCTGCTCTTTTTTTCCTGTTATTTCAGCTTTTATTTTGATGGAACATTCGAACAATAAATTCCTTAATTACTTTGCTCGATTTTGAAAAATTATCGGATATATATTCTATTCCTTGGTAGAGATATAACGAAATTAGATGGACATTTATTTTTTTGTTCTGTTTATTCGGAATTTGAATAGTAGTATTTAATAATTAGTCAAATGACAATATCTATTATACATAATATGCTTTCACTAAAACAAAAGCGTAGGGATGGTACCATGTGGCTTCATATATCATGCAAAAAGTCTTTTTTGATAAGAGCAAAAAATCAACTACCAGAAAAAATCAAAATCACTTAATACTACTTTTATATCTTTTGGAAATATGTAGGTGGTATTAGTAACATCTTAATTTTTTACTGAAGCAAAGTACAGCTTCTGGTTTATCGATTTTACTATAAATTTAATCAGACGTTGAGACGTAGTATATATTCTATATGCTCTTTCCGTTTGGCCGGCTTGAGTAAAGTACAAAACATAATAACACTAAACTTTATTCGAAGAGGAATGAATCTTAGTTGCATAAAATACATAAGTACAAGCATTTACCAGAAACTTCCATGAATACACAGTATGACACATAAGGTTATAGAAATCATTTTAAAAATAGCAGCAAACACCAAGTATATATATATATGTCATGTTAACAACTTGTTAAATACATCAACAAAATTTTGGTAACTATTGTATAACTTCCGTTTTAAAAAGTGTCTTTTTGAACGAGTATTTGCCTCTAGATAATTATCGTAATTGGTATTGTAATCATGATTTATGTGCTTGAAAGTCATATACAATTTGCTGTAACCTGTAATTAGTTTAATACATTGAGTACCTAATAAATATATATAACGCCTTCATCAATGATATCCTCAATGACACATAATAATTGCAGAAAACCTCGACTCATTGGTCAGTTCGGTATAGCTAAGGAATAAGGTGGCATAAGCTTGGTGATGTAAGTATATACGGAAGACCAACAAGTGACAGACCGCCATTTGTAGTTTCAGTTAGAAGATCTTCGGTTTTGAGGGCAACAACCATCATCGCCACGAAGAAGACATTGTCAACCTGCGTGCCATCCGAACCCAAAAAAGATAATCAAAAAGGAAATTATCGCGGATACATAAA
This sequence comes from Amphimallon solstitiale, assembly GCA_963170755.1. Lineage (NCBI taxonomy): Eukaryota > Metazoa > Arthropoda > Insecta > Coleoptera > Scarabaeidae > Amphimallon > Amphimallon solstitiale. The sequence goes on along the minus strand of OY720679.1, from coordinate 67,533,297 downwards.
AAATCGAGAGATATTGGGTAAATTCCGCTGTAGAGCAACCGTAGACTCGTATTTCGGGAATTATTGGTCATCATCAGTACTGTATAGCCAAGGAATAAGGTGGGATAACCTTGGAGATGTAAGTATACACGGAAGATCATTAGGTGACAGACCGCCAATTGTAGCTTCAGTTAGAAGATCGTCGGTTTTTAGGATAACAACCAACATCGCCACGAGGAAGACATTGTCAAGATCGGTACAATTTGTATTACCAATGTCTAAGCAGTTACTAACTCTAATCTGCTTCACAATATTGATATTTGTTTGTACGATAAATATTTATGTTCCAACCAAAACGCACTCTTTACGTTCACAACAAAGGAATATAAACATAAAAATAATTTTAACTTCTTATAACGTTAAGTAAAAGGCAGTGGGTCGAATGATGCCCAAACCTCTCATGCGTGCTCCTGTATGATAAGTGAAACAAATGATAGTACCATCTAAAAGCATCACCAGCAGCCTGCCCCGACACTTCTAATTTGGGTTCCTTTTCCACCGCTTATGTAACAAAGCATAGCCCTCAGTACAGAGGCACGGAAATCAGGTTGAGGACTAACTGCTTCAAACAGATTCTCAGAGATATTTTTGCCTAGAAGTGTAATATATGCTAACGATAACACCACTGTGCTTTACTATCCATACAAACAAAATAAAGTAAAGTTGCATGTAGAAATACACAGGTATTTAATATCATAATGGTCATAACAGATAGTTATATAACTTATTTTTAATAATCTTAAACTATATTCCAGAATTTTTAAAGAGAAGTTATTAACATCATATTAGTACTCCCTTATGCTTAAAAATGCACACATGTACATATACTCTCTTGATTGAAATATCGCATGTACAATGTAGATTTATTCATAGAACTTTATGAAACCGTACTTATTGAGGAAACTCAGGTTTCTCTGTGACATGCATAATATTAATATAAGGAGAAAAGATCTATCTGTATTACCTAAATACCATACTACATTTTAAAGAGATCATTCACATATGCAACCTGCTCCCTCTACAATTCTATACCAAGACATTTTAAGGCTATGGATTTGACGACTTTCAGGGGTGATGTTTATTTTTATTTGTTAGAACAACAATGATTCTTACTTCAATTTGTTTCTCAAAATTTTATTTATCATAAACAATATATATTTTGTTGAGTATATTACATAATATGTACATTTTTTTAACATATGTAAGGATGCCTTCGATGTATACGGTTACTTGAATAAGACATAAATTAATATATGTAGTAGTTAAGCAGAATATTAGTATTAAGATAGCATAGGCAAACATTGCTCTTTTTTTGGATTCTTTTGATTTAAAGGTTTTGGTAGAGGAACAGGGGCTGGAGAACTTTTTCAGCCATCTGAACCACACCTTAAGATTTCAACAGCATATTTTTTTTGTTTTTAATATAAATATGTATACAGTTTGTGTAATGAAACACTTGATATTACCAGGTAACTATTGCAACGTCGTATTCTTTGGCCGTACTGGGAGTGCGACGAAAGATAGGGGAGAGTACAGATAACTACTATATTGCCAGTCGATGCTTCACCATTAAATGTAGCGAGAGCGGGGATACACTACGCCACGTTGCAATTCTGATGTATTTTGAACTTGCTATATCAAGTGTTGCATTACACAACCGGTATATTTTTGTGCTGAAATAAAGTATATTATTATATTATTGCTATGAATTAAATTTAAAGATATGTGTTCTTCACTAGATAGTGAAGAAAATAAAATTTTCTGCATTAAATTAAAAACTTATTATGCATACTTGATGTCTTAATTGACATCTTTAAGTTCACAGCAATATGTTTTTAAAACACCGTACGCTGCACTATACTTCTGTCCTATTATCAAAAGTAATTTAATCATCTTCTCCAAAAAGTTATTTAGAAGTGTCCGTACATGCGTCTCTTAGCAATACGAAAAGGGCCTAGCACAATTAATTATGTTATTATTTATAGAATTTTTGTAAAACTAACATTGTACTAAGAAAATATGATTTGTGACAGTTCCCAATATAATTTTATCAATTAATAATAATTTATGTGACTATCTAAAATAATTGCTTTCATTAATGTTAGTCTAGGTAGTTGTTTTATATTCAGCAACCGTTCTGCCGTTATATAAATTATGTTCCGCTAAGCGTAACGATTTTCCTACAGGAAAATACAATTCTCGCTTGATGAATATTAATTGTCTGTCGGTTCCTACTGTCACCATTATGTCACCGAAACAATATTCTGGATTCCTTCATACATAGAATTATAATATATTTCAAAATATTCAATAAAGAAAGTTGAATTAATAAAATCCATATTTGCTGTTCTAGTGTTATTATATTACTTACATAGAAATTCTGTATGTATAGAATTTAAATACATACTAAATGTAATGGCTGCCTGTAAATAGCATACTCATTGCGCCTTGAAAACGCTATTAAATTGGCAATTTGGAAACATCTTCCTTTAGTTATTCTACCCCCAGATTGTGCCTAAATATATAATTTACAAAATAAACTACATTTATATAATTATATGATTATGGATACCATGCAACTAACTATAACTCATAGTACAAGTATATAAGATATGTTTTGGCGCAGCCTGTTTATGACGTAAACGCACACATAACTGTATCATGCTTATAACTTTATCAAGCCGATGAAATATAATTTTTCTACTCCCATACTTTAATTGTATTATTAGATATGCTGAACCTGTACTTTAATGATGTCCATTAAGATACAGATTTTCATTAAGATACAAGTTTATATCCAATAGGAATACAGATTTTTCATTAAGATACAAGTTTATGTCCAATAGGAATGCGACATTCCAATATTCATCAATATTCAATATGGCCACTTCATATCTGACAGATATAAAAATTAATTAAATGTGGTAGTTCTCTGCAATTTACTAGTAAGTAGTTAAAATTTGGGCTTTTTTGAAAATATAAACGGTAGAAATGAGGGATAATGACAGTGAAATGTAAAATTTGACTCCAGCAGAAATTATGGAACAAGCCTTAGTAGCCATGAACAATTTATTACCAGCTAAATTCGCAAAAACGTACGGAAAATTTTACGCTCAATTTATGAAATGGAATGTTCAAAAAATTATGTTTTATTATGGGTCGTAGAAAAAATAGTGTATGCAACTGCCATTTAATGGCTATTAAGACACTCGTATTCATTACAATACTCGCCTTCGGCTCGTATTGTAAGTTTCTTACTCGTGTCTTAATAGCTATCATTAAATGCTCATTGCATAATATACTATAATAACCAATACTTTGAATTATATATTCTGTTAAAGTTGATTAGTGTATATTGATAATTATTATAATCAATGTGCTTATGGAATTACAATGCTAAATTTGATGATTATGTTCAATGCAAACAGAGACCAAAATCATCTATTTAATGTATATCTATCTACGAGAGTGGTCTGAAAAGTGTGGTAAGTATACAGAGTTGGCACCACAATAAACACATGAGTGTAATTTATGAAATTTACAACCTTTATTTGGACAGTTGTGAAAGTTAAAAAGTAGTACAGCTATGGACAGTAAAGAGTTCGGTAGTTTATGGAATATGGATGTAGAAGTATTTCGTGCTGCGATTAAGCACGTTGATATTGACGGAAAATACCAAACGAGGTCAAAAAGCAGTTATATCGTGTTCATGGTGAATCTGCAACATCATTTACGATAGTTTCTTTTTGGGTGAATAAATTTAAACATCGTCTTAGGGGCGCCGAAGATGAATTAAGAGCAGGACGTCCGAAACTGGCTACCACTGACAAAACAATCACCAAAGTTCAGCATCTCGTTTTAAACGATCGTCGATTGAAGGTGCGTGTGATAGCTGACACTCTTGGCATATCATAAGAACTTGTCAGTCATATCTATATGAAATTTGAAGAGTTTCATATGAAAAAACTGTCAGCAAGATGGGTGCCGCGTTTTCTGACTGGGGACCAGAAACGAATTCGTGTAACCAATTCATAGTACTGTCTGAGTCTTTTGAAGCGTAATCGCACTGAATTTTTGCCTCGATTTATTGCGACCGACAAAATTTGGATACACCACTACACACCTGAAACAAAAATTGAATCAAAACAGTAGGTGAGAAGCCTGTTGCAGTGCACCGAAGAAAGAGAAAGTTGTTCCATGAGCTATCAAGGTTATGACCACTGTATTTTGGGATGTTTGTGGTATTAACTTTATAGATTATCTCCAGTCGTGCAAAAAAGTCACAGGAGTGTACTTTACCTCGCTTTTGGAACAGCTGAATGAAAAATTGTTTCCTTGGTGGAAAAATATTTTCTTCAAATAAAGAAGATATTGCAAAAATCATCATTTTGATGCATTTGATTCGTCGTATTATAGTGATGGAATTAAGCGACTTGAATGTCGTTGGAACAAGTGTATCGTACTAAAAGGAGATAAGTAAAGTGAAAAAACAGTCTTACTCTATGTTAGTCACCACACATTTCAGACCACCCTTGTATATATATAAAAGTGGATGTATGTACGTGTGTGTGTTCCCTATGTACTCCAAAACCGCTAAACCGATTTTGATGAAATTTTCAGGAAAACTCTAGCACAGTCTGGAGAGTGTTCTTGTGATGTTTGGTGCAGATCGGACTAAAAATTAAAAAAATCCTTTAAAATTGCATTTTTTTGGGCGAAGCTACGCGCACCGGTATCGCTATATTTTAATTCATACACATTTTGACATATTTGTCATAATTACATTTTGACGTTTGTTATAATTGTTATCAATAATACACGTCTACAATTTAAATGTTATATTAGGAGGGATGTTCCCTTTCCGCTGAGCCTATCTAGTGGGCGATGATAGTTTGTGACAAATTTTGTATGACAATTTCAATCAGTTGTTTACAAATTTAGTTATGGTGATAGTTCAAATATACCTGATTGTTTGTAAGTTACATTAGTTTAAAATATTCCTTTCGCCAATATATTATGGAACTGAACATATGGAGATCAAATTTTTTACAATTCTAAGCGTGGCTTAAGCTGTAAAGAATTTTTTAAGGATATTAATCGAGTGTTTGGTGACAAGTACCCCCCCCCCCTACCCCTACCGTAAAGCGGTGGTACAATGCATTTCAACGCGATCGACTTTCCTTAAATGACAGTTTTCGAGCTCCTAATCCAAAAACGGCAGTTACAGAAAAAAATATTGCTCTTAGTAAGAAAATGATTGTAGAAGATTCCGGTCATCTACTTCAGAAGCATTTAAACAACATTAAAGATTTGTGTGAAAGCAATTAACATTAATTTTAAAACATTTAAAAGTCCGTATGCTTTGATCTCGGTGGATTCCCACAACTTGACTTCAATTCAAAAAGAAGACTATATGATATTGGTGTAGATCTACACTAGATCGCTTTAACCGTGGATCGTCTCATTTGGTGTGCAACATCATCACAGGTGATGAAATTTAAGTATACTGCTATCATCTCGAAAAAGACATAACAATCGACAGTTTGGTTCTTTGAGAATGAGTCAGTTCCAACAAAAGTTGTTCGTGGAAAAAAGTCGAAACAAGAAGATGGTTGCCACATTTTTTGGAATTACTGGGCATGTTTTCACTGTAGCACTGGAGAATAGACGTGCTCTTAATTCAGAATGGTACACTAGAGTTTGTTTGCCTCAGGTTCTCCAAAATGTTATCCGAAAAATGTCCATGAGGAAGGATCATCTTGTGTCAAGATAATGCTCGGACCCACACTGCCGCTCGAACAACTGAGTATTTGAATGGCCAAAATATAGAAATAATGGGTCATTTACCGAATAGTCCAGACTATCACCTAATGACTTCTTATTTCCGCCGCTAAACGATGTATTACGGGGTTTACGTTTTACCTCAGCCGAAGAAGTGGTTGATGCCTTTAAAAATGATATAAACAAACTACAACCAGAAGATTGGAGAAAATGTTTTTAAGATTTTTTCACGTATGCAAAAATGCATTGACTGTGAAGGAGAATACTTTGGAAAATTATAAGTAAATGTTTTTTGTAAATAAATTGTCTTTTACTTGACTAGGCTCAGCTGAAAGAGAGCAACCCTCGTATTAAATCTAGAGTAGCTTTATAATGAGAGTGGCGTCACAAGATAGAAAATCAATGTAAAGTAATTCGGCCATTATGTGGGTACCCTGTGAGTAACTGTCAAATGCTAAAATAACAAATAATTCAGTATTATTAAGGATATATTGATATAGTTAAAATGTGATAAATAAAGATAAAAATATAACTGTAAAATACATTTTTGCACAAGACACTATTATGTGGGTACAAATTGCGTTAACCTAACAGTACGAATTACATCCGTGTCACAACTCTGATTATAAAGGCATTCTAATTAAATCCAAATCCAACTGTATCTGCAATCGCTGTGCGATATAAGGCCGTCACATAAAGAGATTTTTCTGATTCTTATAACCTCAAAATATTGACCTTAATGTGGCGCCATCTATTCAAAGCACAATAGACTGCTTGGTAATCCCTGAGTATTTTTAAAATCACGTGATAAAAATATGCAATATGATTGGATTATATCAAATCTACTGTTTTTGACATTTGACTGATTTGACATTTATTTGGTCTATTCCATATTCTTTTCCACTTAAAGTATTCTAATACTACACATATTCCGTCGTTTCATTTAATGTGTGCTACATATTTACTACATAATATATTTGGGAAGTCACGCCGTGTATACCAATAGGAAACTATATATCCAGTTTTCTCACGGAAAAAAATGGCTGTTCTGGGTTATTTAGTTCTTACCAAAATAGTCCGCGTTAAAAGGCAAGTAATTCGCAAGGTACTTCTGAAAATGAGGATTGATTATTCGAAGTGTTGTATAAGGAAAATTCTTGGTAAAGAGCTATAATTTTTTTTTGCATTTTTAGGTTAATTTATATCCTCATATTTGCAGATGTATAAAATTCTAATAGAAAAATTGCTGGGCTGAAGTGAAGCAGCTTTACTAGACGTTATTCGGTCACATATCTAAATATGCAAACTCTCCAAACAAACACTTTACAAAGTAAATGAACCCTAATTAGTGTTTTCTTCTGTATTTTTATAAAAACTTCGAAATGTAAGTAAAATTGTTATTCTTGACACTACCCAACAACTTCATTTTTCGTAACACTTTTTTAATTTTATTTTGTTCTATTACATTATTTTAAAATTATTAATATTAATTATTGTAAAGTCAATGTTTAAAGTGTTATTTTAACGTTTATTTCAATAAAAATTCAGAAATTACTTCTTTTGGGCACTACTAGATGCCTTCACATAAGGATCATATTTTGAGGTTACCAGAATCAAAATCATCAATGTAAATCGAAGTTATGTGACGGCCTTATATCGCGCAGCGATATCAGATACAGTTGGCCTTGAATAAATCAAAATCATCGCGCCACCTACCGACAAAGGGCAGAACAACGTCTGCCGGGCCAGGTAGTGAAATATAAAATTTGCTAAAATGCATCAGTAAATCAATTAGAACAAGGAACCTGTCTTATTGTTGCAATTATTTTAACATCCCACAAAATTAACTCCCATATACAAGGGCGTATTTTTATATTTGCCATGAAAAAAAAGCACATAAGAAAACAAAAAAAATATTTTTCTACATAACTCCTTTCAACACTAATACACTTATTCCATCTTTTTTCCAGTTGCCCCAAACCCTCAGAAAAAATTGCAAAATATTCTTCAACAGCTTCTTTGAGTTCTTCATCACAAGCAAAACGCTTTTCATTGAGATGCTTTTTTAAATTTTTGAATAAGAAGAAGCCTGACGGAGCTAGGTCGGGGCTATAAGGTGACTGCCTTAACTCTATAAATCTAGAGTCATTGATTATCTGCTGAACTTTGTTTGCCTTATGAACCCGACAATTGTCGTGCAACAACAAGTTTTTTTGTGGATAAGTATGCGGGCGTTTTTCCTCCAGAACAGTTTTTAAATTTCTAATTGTGTTTCCGTAGGCCTCTCCATTTATGGCAGACGCTCTCGGCATATATTAAATAATCAAAACTCCTTCATCTTCCCAGAAAACAGTTGCCATCAGCTTTTTTCCAGAAAATTGTGTCTTGGCTTTTTTTGGTGGTGGAGAGCCCTTATGAACCCACTGCATGGATTCTTGTTTAGTAGGAGGGTCCCAGTAATATACCCAAGTCTCATCCCCGGTAATAATTCGAGATAAAAATGTTTTGTCCCTCTCCAACTTGACCAAATTTTCTTGAGAAACTTCTTTTCTGCACAGTTTTTGTTCAGGTGTAAGCAATCTGGGTGTCCACCGTGCAGACACCCTCTTCAAACCCAAATCGTCATGCAAAATTTTGAGAACACTTGTTTCGGATATACAGACTTCATTGGCAATGACAGAGATCTTTATACGCCTATCTTTCAGTACCAAATTTTCGACTTTTCGCACAATGTTTTCAGTTCGAGCTTCAACGGGTCGTTCGGACTTTGGGTCATCATTGATTGACTCTCGGCCCCATCGAAAGAGTTTAGACCAATATTTTACTTGGAAATAAGATGGTGTATCTTCCCCATATACAGCAACCATTCTTTCATGAATTGCTTTTGAACCATTGCCTTCCTTTGTCAGGAACTTTATTACGCTGCGATGTTCAACTGTAGTTTCACTCATTTTATCGAGAAATGGACCATCTCAAATCTCTATACACAGCATAAACTAAACACTACTTAGCACATGTACTTCTAACAGTGACAGCAATTTTTCAATAATTTGTTTCACATCGTCACTCTTTTGTTTCATGGCTAGGTGGATAACATAAAAATACGCCCTCTTATTTTTTGCGTATTGTAGGTATATAATCATATAATTAAATGGAACTTTCCTGGTATTATTACATTTTTCTCAAGAATTACGATACGATGTGCTAGATAAACATTTGATACATATGAGACTGCCTAAAAATCTCTACATTTCCTTTCTAAGAAAAGTGGTCTCTGAAGTACTATCGAAGATGTGTAAAATTTTACAATTAATTGGTATTATTGATTAACCTATTAGTAATGGGATTTTTTGGAAATTTCTGTCACTACTTGTATTTATTTATATTCACCCAAAAAGTAGATTTCTTGACTCTGACTTCTTCCATATATAATTTTTTCTTGCTGCCAAATTAACTAAATTAAATTCTATATTCCCTTCATTTAAAATTATTAGTTACTACTAGTATAATATTGATCTAAAATCAGTCAATTTCTTTGGTAGTTAATCTAAATATTATGTAGTAATATATTGCTATGTTCTGTTGTTCAGATTGCGCTGAACTGCACTAAACTACTGTGTGATTATTGTTTTATCCTGAAAATGAATTCTGTTTGTCAGAGTTGTTTCACACTTCATAATTTGATTGTAATACGGTTTATACTGCATACAATCCAATTGATAAGTGTCAAATGACTGACTTATAAAATTGGAAAATAATATGAAAAAAAACATTTTTAAGTCCCTAAAGGTAAATATATGACAGCCCAAAGAGATATATAAAATACAATAATTATAGATACGAATAACTTTTATATATCCTAACATTGATTGCATTTATACCCACTAAGGGGTAAGATAGAAACTAACTAAATTAAATTCTATTTCTACTTATTAGAAATTCTTATTGATTGAACACTTACTGTGAATTAGAATACACACATACCAAGGCTTTAACCGATAGTAGATCACATATGTATATTTATACAATGTATAATGTATCTAATCAAATAATATATGACATTTCGACAAATTCAAATTGTGTCAGTCGCGCACACATATTTTCACATTACCCTTAGGAATAACATTGTGGGATACATTAATTACCACATCTATATCTAATTGACTTAATTAATTATTCCATGAGGGATTTTCGCTCTCTCTGCCAATTTATTTATCTTCAGTTAACCCTTTAACGCACCCAGAATTTCATAATTAAATTTAATATATAAATACGTTTGCTCAAGACTTTTACTGTCTCCTCGAGTTGCTTGTTTTTAAAATTCAAGTTAGGAAACGAAATTAATTTCAATCTGTGCCAGCGAATATTAGACAAACAACGTAAATTGAAGAACTCATAAATCAAATTTTACGAAAACTAATTTATATGCCTACAAGAGTTGCTCGATATAGAAACCTAAATTAAAGCCAAACAATGATCCACACAATCAAAATGTTATAGAGATTTCGAAACTGCGTAGGTACTTCCAGAATGCGAATTCAATTAGCTAATATCATTCTGGTCTGTTCTCTTACTTTCTCATTTTATAGAGATAAAATAAAGAATGTCGAAGCAAATTCTATGAATGCTCATGGTGAAATGTTAATAATATTATTGTCCAAAGATAATATTGAAATTTAGTATAGTCGTGTTTCTTGTACTTCTTCATATCGGGGACATTATTGCTACAATCAATTGGCGCTAACAGACTAGTGAGTTGTAAAAGAATAAACCATCCCCGTAAATTGGAAATCAGTGTTGTTCTGTAAGCTACGGTGTGTAGACAGCGCGATTTTTAATCAGTGCTACTGACGATGACAACTTAGTTGTTGAAATACGTATTTAGCCATTTTTGTGCTTTAGTGTGGTAAGGTGTTTTAGTGTTTTTGTGTAGTGATTTGTGATGATCATAAACATAATATGGATTGCATTTTCAAAATATAAAAAGTGAGGCATAAGCACCACAAGACTGTCTTATATGTATGTGTAGTATATTTTTTTTTATACTAAAATCGATGCAAATTAAGTTTCAAGTACATGTTACTTCCACTCTAAATTCTGAAATGTTCCAAACTTGCGAGACATTTAGAAAAGCTGCTATTCGATAAGAGTGGAAGTGATACTTTCTGTCCGAAGTTTTAATTTTGTTTTATACAAAAACAAGAAGAATGAGTGTGCTTAAAACCACACGGCAGAAGTGAAAACTTCATCAAGGCGAGGATAATAGTACGAAATACACGCGTATAATATTCAGTAACGTATTAAATAAAACGTATTCGCACATTTATTACATTTACAAAAATCTTTCGCCATTTTGTTTTTTTTTGACATTTTGACTTTGGAATCGTGATCGGCGACCCCCAAAACCTCCGTATTTAAAATTTCACATCCATACGTCAATTTTTAAAAATTCGTCCGCCATTTTGGTTTTTTTGACATTTTGACTTTGGATTTGTGATCGGCGACCTAAGACACCCCCGAATCTAAAATTTCACATTCATACGTCAATTTTCAAAAAACTCTTCCGCCATTTCGTTTTTTTTTGACATTTTCACTATGGATTGGTGATCGACGACCTAAGATACCCCCGTATCTACAATTTCACTTTCATACGTCAATTTTTCAATAATACGAAATACACGCGTATAATATTCAGTAACGTATTAAATAAAACATATTCGCACATTTATTACATTTACGCGAGCGGCCATTTCGTTATAAATAGACGATATAAATACTCGCTTACAGTCCCGCGCTTGGTCTGATGGTAACGTGTCGTCTTCATACCCGTGCGGCTCGGGATCGAATCTGTTCTGGAACATGAATTTAAATTTCAATTTAATTGAAATTATTTATCTTGTTCCCTTAGCCGACTTTACCCGAACGAGCGTTACACATATCCGAGCGTTACATATCAGAGCGTTGCAGTCAGTCTTGTTCAGTGCCTACAATCAGCGCAACGCGCCTAAAGAAGTTTACACTTCAAAAATATTCAAAATCAAGATTTAAATACTTTTATAATACATGTTTGTTTAGAAAGCATGCATTGTCAGACAGTTGTAAGCGATTTTTCCATAAAACTAAAAGCCGTAGTTGCAGCACGAACTTTTTAATACTTTTATGTTCTTAATAAATTAAACCTCTCAGAAAGTGTTAGCTCTAGCCAAATTTCGAAATTTATTTTATACAAAAAATTTTTCAAATCCGGTTCTAAGTACTTTTATAGTCTCAATAAATCTATATACAAGTGGCGCAAAATGTATCATCCGATTTTTATTTGCTATAATTCTAGAAATAATAAAAAGAAGCTATTATTTATTACGGCGTATGTTTATTTGCAGCAATAAATTTCATTCTATCATGTTTCAAAAATGATATCTGATAGGCGGCCGCCACCCAGATTTGATGCAAATTTCGGCTCTTTTTATGGCATCACGTTCATCAAGAATTCCGGCGTTAGATTGTCGATTTCTTGGCGAATGTTGTTCATTAGGGCCTGGAGGGTCTGCGGCTTGTTTACGTAGACTAGCTCCTTTAAGTAACTCCACAGAAAGTAGTCTGGAGCCGTCAGATTGGGCGAGCTCAAAATCTCCATGGTGTCGCGGATGTGTGGGCGGTGGCACCGTCTTGCTGGAACCACATATCCTCCAACTACAACTCATCCAGTTTCAGTATCAAGAACGTATTCATCATGGTCTGGTACCGTTCACCAGTGGTGGTTACTGCATTTCCATTGTCGTCTTCAAAAAAGTATGATCCAATCACATGTTCTGAGTAAACACCACACCAGACGGTGACTTTTTGTAGATGGAGTGGTGTCTCACGGAGAACACGAGAATTGTCGGTTGCCCAAAACGGAGTATTTTGTTTGTTTACATGTCCAGAGAGGTGGAATCGCGCCCCGTCGCTCATTATCAATTTCTCAAATAAATCAGACATTTCGTTATCCAGCTGCAACAACCTCTGACTGTACACCATACGGGTTTGGCGGTCGGCTGGCAGCAGCTGTTGAATCATCTGAATTTTGTACAGAAACATCTTCAAATCTTTGGTCAGTATTTTTTGAAGGACCGCCGAGAAATGGCCAATTACGTTGATGGCTTCTCCTCAACACTATCCCTCACAGCTTGAATGTTCTCAAGTGATCGGCTTGTTCGAGGCCGTCTCAGTCGAGCGGTCAGATGTCTAATTGTTTGAACAGTAATCTGATGATCTGTATATAATGCATAACTTGCAAGATACTTGCAAAAAACGGATATTAAATAAGAGTAAATGTGATAGTTCTTGTCCAAATATTTTTCAAGCTTGAAACGCTTTTACACAAGAGACTAACGACAAAAAATGTTTATAAAGAAAAATCAAATTTGCCTTTAAGAAGTTTGTATTCCCTAGAACATTGTTTAGATGATGAAATATTGTTAAAATTTGCGAAAAACTGCTTTCGATAAGAGTAAAAGTGTTAATGGAATTTTTAATCGATTTTTTTAAAAAATTGCTTCAAATCTAGCTCTAAATACTTTTACAGTTGTAATGAACCTGTCTAGAAAGCATAATTTGCGAAATATTCACAATAATTTGTTTTTTGATAACAGTACAAAACCCACTTCCGCTAGGAATTTGTACTTTTTTTTTATAAAATGATTAGATATAAATAGTGGATAAATTACTGCTAGAGTATATTGTCTTGATCTATGAAAATATTTTCTTCCGTATTCATATACAAAGCAATAATTTACTTGCTTTAAAACGGTCTTTCCTAATACAAGTAAATATTTCTTGTAATAAACCAGACCGTTTCAAATCAAATAATTTAAAGCTTTGTATATACGGAAGTAAATATTTTCTTAGATCAAATCAATATTTCCAACAGCGTATAGGCCATCGATATTATTCAATGCATGACAGAGTTTATGTGCATATTTTACAGTGTAACTACCTTTTTGTTACTTATAATTTTTCATTTTATAGTTAAGTAATTTCCTAATATTATGTTATCATGCAAATTTAAACATACAAAAACAAGTCTTATTTTCGGTTCGCTAATTTAGGCAAGTAAAATAGAGCGGTATTATTTGCTCTATTAACGGATTAATGTATTGTTGATGGAAGCTCTCGTAGTCGCGAAACTTTTCGAAACTCTCGGCAAATATTTTAACGAACGTTTAAAACATCCTAGTTAGCAGATATTTATTTTCGTGATTTAGATTAAGTTAGAGTCATTATCGCAAACTTATTTCCAGTCTGCCAAAAAACAAAACTAAACTTCAGCAGTATGTTGAAATGCAGGTATTCCACAGAAATTTCATTATAAATAGACAGGCTTTTATTTTTAAGTAATTATCAAATAATTTAGTAGCAGCCTCAATATATGTATATAACAGCATATTTTTGTTTAAATCATTGTTATATTTCTTAGAAAAGAGAAAATTTATATATACTCTAGCCCTAATTTCCGCAAAAACTGCCAACTAGAATCTATTTAAGCAGTAAGATGTTTTAGTTAAACTATTAGTGTTAATTTCAACAGTACTTATGACTGTATATATAGTCTCATTAAAAGTAATTTTGACAACTCAATAACTATTCATACAGCAACGCAAAAAATGATATGAATGTAAAGATTATATTTTGTGTTTATACATCAAATAAGTATACAATTTAAAGGTAACTAATTAATTAGTACACACATCAGGAAATTTGATAGTCTGTTATTCTGCCATATGCCTCCTAATAATACGAATCATGAGAAAGAAATTAATAAAAAGTAAAAGAAAATTAAGAACAAATAACAAAAATTAAAAATGGAGATATTAACATTGTTTATTATTCTTGCAGCATTTGCTCTACGCTTCCTTTCTAAAAACTAACAGTAGAATACAAATTTCTCATAATTTCACAGACATAGTTTGATATACCTATAGTCTAACATGTCAGTATTTTTAAATACTTTGTAAATGGTTCTCGTTTTTTGTGTATTTTTTTGTATCATTGTTTGTATATCAAACACATATACTGTCTGTATAAATATATTAAATTTTAATTTACTATATGGTTTCTTTGATAAACAATAGGTAAAGTAATTTTGTTGTTGTCATATACAATGTGGAAATATCGAATTAACCTCTAAAAGAATATACTTTCTAATCAAGTTTTGTAACAGTGATAATTGCTTTAAGAATATTATATGTAATAAAAAAAGTAAATCTGTGTTGCTTTTCGCCAAATAACGAAGAACTAATTAACTTTTTGAACAAGGAAATGCCCAATCCTTACGTTGCAGCTCTTACATTACGATTCCTGAAAGATCATATTTTTAAATAGCCTCCATGGTCTCAGATACATCCTAAATTTGCAAGTTCATTCTTCAATTTTCTGTATTAAGGGTGCAAATTTGTTATTGAAAATCTATTTTTAAATAATTTTATCAGCATAGTAAACATTTGTATAAGATTATATACTTTTACTATGTGATTCGTTTCTTTGTCAATTAGTATATAATATTAGCTATGCTGTACTGAAACACGTGTCAGCAGATACTATGTATGACCCATTGGCATTATCTATTTAAAAAAATGTAGGCATGTCACTGCTTTCTCTAAAACCAATATATTATTCTAAATCACACACCTGCATAACACAGAAAAATAACTTCAGTTAGCTTGTCAGTTAATTATAAATAATATTTCTTTATTCCCTCTCTAGGAGAGGCCCATTATTGACGATCTCCATCACAATTTCTTTTTCTGCACAGTAGAAAATCCTAGCAGAAAGTTATTAAAACTGTTGACATATTTTTATCTGAGAAGAAATTTTTTTAAATATTTTCGGAATCGTCATAAAAAGTGCAAAGATCATATATCATAGAATCTAAGCAAAATATGTTTGGCCAGTGTTATGTTATCCAGTATGCGCTAAAATATACAGTACTGGAACAATACATTTATTACTTATTACTTGTACATTTTTATTTCTTTAGTGAGCATGTCGCTCAGGAGAACGCGTTGGACATATTCTACACGAAATTTTGGGAATGAAAAAGCTTTCGGCGCGATGGTTACCGCGTTTGCTCACACCAGAGCAAAAACGAAATCGGGTGACCGTTTCGGAGGAGTGTCTGGCCAGGATTCAACGCAATCTAAGAGATTTCTTCATGTGTTTCGCAACTGCGGTTGAGACTTGGATCCACCACTACATGGGGCGAATCAGCTGCGAAGGAAGCAAAGACCGTTCCATTGGCCGGAAAGGTCATGGCGACCATTTTTTGGGATTCCCAAGGGGTGATCCTCATCGACTATGTGCAGAAGGGAAAGAAGATCACGGGGCAATACTACAGCGATTTATTGACCTGATTCGATGCAGTATTGAAGGAGAAACGGCCTCGTTTGCAACGGAAAAAATGCTTTTTGACCACGACAATGCACCGCCAATGCAATGCCTTGTCCAAATTGATGAGTTGTGCTACGAATTAGTTTCTCATCCTTCAAATTCACCGGACCTAGCCCCCCACAACTTTTTCCTATACCCAAACTTGAAAAAATCACTAGCGGGAAAGAGATTTACCTCAAATGAGGAGGTCATCGCCGCTACAGATGGCTATTTTGCAGACATCGAAACATCCTACTTTTCCGACGGCTTGAAGAGACTGGAGCACCGTTTGAAAAAGTGTATTGATCTTTGAAAAATAAAAATAAAAAACCACACCAATACCGTGTTTTTCTTGTCGATTCCGGAAACATTTGAGGTTATCCTCGTACTTTGGCTTGTCAAACGTTGACCAACCTGAATTCGGTACGAAAATCTACCAACATCTTTAAACAATCACCGAATCGACGTATTGCTGGTATTCAATTTCAAGGACGTTCGTCGAAGACTTCGCTCAGGTAATTCTAAAACCTTATTGACGTGAATTGTCCCGACACTAACTTCAAACTCGGCCCACCCTGATAACCATTTCTGTACGAGCGAAAATAATGCTGCACAATGAACACTTTTTCTTCCGTCATGAGACCCATTTTCAATTTTAACCCCACAGCACAATGTTCATTGCACTTCTACGACCACATAACGCTGATACAATAATAATCCGATAAGCAGATATGCGCATAAGAACGGCGCAAAATCCAGTATTGTATATTTTGACGGATACCGAAATTATTTATGATAAATTTAGTTATATATGCACTTGTTGTTTAAAAATAATACATAATTCTATACTATCCACAGAGAGGCATTTATGGATTTGCTCTTCACATTTTTTCTAGTTTTACCAATGTTGCTGAAATTGTTTCTGAATACTCGAACGTATACGAGAAAAACTTAAAATATTTCCCTCTGGGTAACTATTCAAGATAGAGGAATTTCAACCTCCGTATTATTCACATCACTGACTACATTTTAAAAACGAACATACTGTAATATTAATGGAATGCCAGGCATGCCTATGTATTGAGAAATTTCGAAGGTTTTTGCTTCAGCCTACAGTTTAGCCATTTATCGATGACATTTGAAGTGGGTTTCAACCGGAAAGTTTCGAGTAAAACAGATGTAAACAATTTCCGGTTTCGTGTTTTCTCATTGCATGTGCTTTTGCATAGATTCTATGGATGTAGGCCTTGTATACGTGTGTATTAAATTGGATCGCCGCCAGTTTAACAGTTCAGTAATACCAAATGCAAACAAAAACTCGAACCGAACGACACTATTTGATATTGCAGCGGCTGTGCGGGTAAACAGTAACACAAAGCACAAGTTTGAGTAAATCGATAAAAAGTGATTGCATTGTGTGAACCAGATAGTATGGTATAGGTGAATGCTTATCCCGTAAAGCTAGTAAATTGGCAGCTTGCACGTTATCTTTCCCATGCGCGCGTTGATAGGCATTGTAGTTACAATTAATTCAAAATATTATGAAACAAAACAACGACGTTTTACATCAATATTTGTTTACGTTTACTAAATCTAATATTATTATATATAATTATGAAACAATGCTAAAGCATTAGTAAATAAAGTTAAACTATTTTCATGTTGTTTCTTTGTAAATATAATCCCTATATACCGGGCGCGTAAACTAAGTAACGATACTGACCTTTTTCAATTCTTTTATTTGAATGGAATTCCAATCCAAAACTGTCATCCGCAAAATAACTTCATTGGAGAGCCATACAGCTCTGCATATGGTTTTTGCAATCCTCATAACAGTGCTGGAAATCGGAAACTTGAATAACCTTCAACGAGTCCATTACAGCCGTTTGAATGTTTTTGGGTGTCAACTCAGCATGCATTTGATTTGGCACTTACTCATTCTTGCTCTTCTGGGACTTGGAGAGGTTTTAGTGTGCCATTCCATGTTCTTGCGCTTGGTTTTCGAGTCGTACTCAAGCACCCAAGACACGCTCCAAAGAATTGAGACCATTTTCAATCGATTACAAAAAGTCAAAGTACCTTTCCTTAGTTCCTTCTTTACGTCCATTTGCTCCTTCAAAAATTTATTTGAAACAATTTTTGCGCAGATTTGTCTCATCCCCAATTCATTGTTCAAAATCTGAGTCAAACTTAACTCTTCACCAATCATTATTACAATCGACGATCTGAACACACAAGATCCCGGATTCTGTAGACATATTCATTGGTTCTTAAAGATGAAGATCTTCTGCTTCATGGTTCGTCATCAATCGACTTTTTATTTTTTGAAAACGCCTTAAATCACCGAAAAAACTGGGGTCTTGACAAAACACTGTCTTCATAGGCCGGCTGATATTCTGCAGAAGTTTTGGTTGCACTGTGTCCAACACCAACGCAAAATCTGATGCCACACCATTGTTCGAAATTATGGACGACAGAATGGGTCTAGTGAGCTTAAACTCGTACTCGAGGCGTATCACATGTTCACCTATCGTCTCTCTATGTCCATCGTTACAAGATTGCACGTCCTAATAATATTAATAATAATATAATATTATCCTTTTTATTGTTTCTTATGGTACTGCGAAAAAAGGAGCACTAATTGGTTCGAACATTAATAATTTACAAAGCAGAATTAAGAAACCGTAGAGACACAAAATGATATTCCGAGTGAAAAATAAGAGGCAAAAATTTTAAATATTGGAGGCGAGCAATATTACTTGAAAAAAATTAATTTACGTGATCAGTATCATAAAATAAGAAATAAAACTAATGAAATGTGAATTACAGCTAAAAAGAAGTTTTCTATTATTAAAGTTTTCGAAGAAAACAAGTATAAGAGATACACATAAGTTATGCCGTATGGCTTTCATCTGTTTACTTGTTGTTCTCTAGGAATTATATTTTAAATACAATTGGTGTGTTGTATGTTTGTTCAGAAATGGCTTTATTTTGAATTTTACGTTAGCGACTTATTTGGAAAATCAGGGAGAAACGTTTTTATGAATTAATATTTGGATATGCTATATTTACTGGCCTAAGTTTATTGCTTTAGGATTATTTAACTTTTAACTGTAGCTTGGATGCCGTAGCTGGCACAAGGTATTGGTATTCTCTCTAGGACCTCGAGATTATTTGCTTTACAGGTGAAAAGCGCATGCTGTTTATCAGATGAATCGATTACGTCATATGCGTCCATGAAATATCAAGGGTGCCTCCCTTCCGTTGAAAGCAAATCCTCCACCGTTACCTACATAACTGTGGGGATGCCTATTTTGGTCAGTTGTAGCTGATAAATTATCAATATTTAACCAGAAAAGCCCGAGTTCGTTTCCGAACCACTGACAATAAGTGATTTGACTAGGTAAGTGCAATGTTCTGCCATACTAGAGTAAAACACCGTGATCAGGGTACCATGCCATATAAGGCGGGGGATATGTTTGTGTCATCGACGAGCCATGATTGGTGCTGCAACTCATTAATACACCTGTCAACCGTTATTTAATAGTCATAAAATATTACACGTTTTATAACGTTAAAATTGAGTTACCGTCACTTTCAACAAAATATGTACTAATTTGTTTATCTTGTTTCTGTATTTTCTTTTAGTAGAAGTAGAATTGCAAATTCAATCATTGGTAGATTGGTTATTTATATATAATGTGAATTATTCAGTGCTTTGATTATATAATGTTATAACTATCAATTCCTTATGATAATTTATTGCCTTTTTTACTTAAGACAACTGCACTTAGTTTAGTTTTATTATTGCAGTTATCGATAACACGTTATCTATATATGTCTTGCAGCAATGGTGTATATTTTATTTCAAATTTCAAATGCATTTAATATTATTTCTGGTTGTCATTGTTTGAATAATATCTGAATTCATTATTATTCCATGCGAGGAGAACTGTATTTAATTGTGTTGCTGTTACAAGTGTTAATAAATTTTGTTATTATTTATGAATAATTTTCCTGTTTATTCAATTGAATCAAAAACAATTACGTGGGGCAAATTTCGACTAATATGTTTTGTTTTAATGCAATATTCATGCTCTTTTCTTCCTATGTTATAAAAAAAAGTGAATTACAATAATCTTGCCATCAGCTGTCTGGAAGCTATAGAGATGACGCATCAACTTTGAAAGAACATTAGCAAGTCCAACATGCACGGTAAGTAAATGTTACTGACACACTCATTTCTTTTGTTGTGAATTCGGTTTAATTATTTAAATTAATATAAGGATTACCGTGTGACTAAATTCACGGCTAACAATACAATTGTTTCCCTTAATCTCGTCATTTTTCTAAAAAAGGGTATTCCTTTAACAATAAATAAAAGAATTGTCCTTAAAGGTATATCTTCTCCGAGAAGACATAATAACGCAAGTCTTCCTGCTTGTGGCTTACGAAAACAAAATACAATTGTATGTGACGATTGCAGTGACTACAGTCACTGCATTGGAAGCTGACATGACGATTCAGAACATTCAGCTGTTAGCGACTACAGTTGTGTCAGTGATTTACTATTGTGATTAAAATACGCGAAATAAAGCATACCAAAATTTGAGCGTCAAAAAATTGTATTCACTTGAGGGACAGTAACGGCACTATTACTATAGACAAACCGGCAATTATAACTCTAGATTTTGACTTGCAATTAAACATTTTCAATAGACTGAATGGAGATACAGCCCAGAAAGAAGTCATATATATTGGCGAAACTATTATAGGTACCCGAGAATATAGTGCCTTCAACGTTGCAGTCTTACATATTTGTTAGATAACAACGACCATTTCTCTATACTGATTTTAAAACTCACTTTGTAGTAATTCAGAAAATTGTCTAAATTAATGAATATTATATTATATTTGTTTGATTTTTATATCTCATTTAATCCTTTTACTATTGCAAATGTCATATAACTTATATAACTTAAAAAGTAGATATATCAAAATTTAGAAAATATTCAAGGAGTGTATGTGTAGGTATATATGTATTTATTTGGAATTTTAGAACAATGCTAACACAACCTACCTTAAACAATTAATCAGAATGCATTTAAATTTATCAGATTAAACCCAAAATGGATTAGAGCTGCTCGTGAGATGGTAACATTAATCTTGGAACGTTATACGTTCAGTATTAAATGTTAAACATTAATTTCAGCGGATTAGATCGTTCAGACACATAACGTGCTATATCGCACGACGAAAGTAGTAAGTTATTCCAGATGAGCCAAACTAAAGATAACCGCTCAATTCCGATCGTGCCCCGATACATTTTAACCTACAACCGTGATAACGTTTTACGTTAAAACGGACCTTGTTAAAAGCCCGGGGTTTCAACGTTTCAAGCGAAGGGTGCGTTGTTATAAATGTATAGGCGTATGTATTATGTACAGTGTTATATTACATATATACAAAGTGTATATAGTATATAAAGATTTTGAAGCAATGCACGAAGTACCTAAATAGGATGAGGAAATCAGAATTCGCAGTAGAGTCCCACTTACCCAGTATTCCGAGGCGGAAATTGAGTGTAACCACAATGACGTGACCGTAGGAGGCCAGCACGCTTCCGTCGTATGGATTGCCGGATCCCCACTCGAAGCTTTCTCCGTGAACAAATACTAAAACGGCGTACGGTGCCTCCAAACCACGATTACCTATAATACAAAAAAAAACAAGGCTGTGACTATATTAAGAGAAATAAAATTATGAAGCATGTACAGTTGTTGAAATATTTTAGATTTGTTCGCATTTCTGAAAGAAATACTTTATAGCATATACTCAAATTAAACATGAAAGTGTATTTTAAGCTTTAAAAATAGATTCCCTAATGGAAGGATTTCTCAAGTGTGTTATGTGAATACATTATTAAATATTCCTTTATTTTGCGAAATCTGCATCTAAATAGCTGACGTGAAAAGCTTTTTGTGCAATATTATGAAAATAAATCATTATTTACCTATATTTAATGACCATTATTTTTATTGGTTTCCGTATATTCATATAAAATCGATAATTGGAAGGAAGTACTGTAATAATAACAAGAAGAATGAGTGTGCTTAAAACCACACGGCGGAAGTGTAAACTTCCTCAAGGCGAGGTTAATAATACCGTAGATAATACGAAATACACGCATATAATATTCAGTAACGTATTAAATAAAACATATTCGCACATTTATTACATTTACGCGAACGTCCGTTTTGTTTGGTCAGTTCGGACGTATGTGTACGTATAAATAGACGATATATATATTTGCTTACTGTCCCGGTCTTGGTCTAATGGTAACGTATTGGCTTCATAACCCTGCGGTCTCGGGATCCAACCTGTTCTGGGACATGAATTTATTTATTCATTTAAATTTCAATTTAATTGAAATTAAATAATAAAATTGTTCCCTTAGTCGACTCGAGCCGACATTACCCGAACGAGCGTTACATATCCAAGCATTTCATATTCGAGCGTGACGGGTCAGTCTTGTTCACTGCCTACAATCAGCGCAACGCGCCTAAAGAAGTTTACACTTCAATAATAAACTTTGTCATACTGTCATCTCATCCCCACCCAATAGGTGGATCTGGCGTTTGACGATCTCAAGCCGAACTGGATCTAGCTATCGCTGCGCGTTATAAAGCAGGCACATAAAAACATTTTTCTGATTATGATAACCTCAAATCGACACTTAAGTGGCGCCATCAATCCAAAGCTTTATAAACTACTTGGTAATAGCTGAGCATTTTTAAAATCACGAGCTAAAATTGCAATATGATTGTATTATATCAAACCTACTGTTATTGATATTTAACTGATTTATTTTGTCTATTCCATATACTTTTCTACTTAATTTATTCTAATATTACAGACATTCAGTCGTTTTATTTAATGTGTCCTACATATTTACTGTATGTAATATAATTTGGAAGTTACGTCGAGTACCAATAGAAAACTGTATCTAATTTTCTCACGGAAAAACGTGACTGTTCTGGATCATTTAGTTTTTACCAAAATAGTCTGGGCTAAAAGGCAAGTATTTGCAAGGTACTTCGGAAAATGAGAATTGATTATTCAAAATGTAGTATAAGGAAAATTCTTAGTAAATAACTATAACTTTTTGCATTTTTAGGATAAATTGATATCTTATTATCTGTAGATGTATAAAATTGTAGTGGAAAAATTGCCGGGCTGAAGTGAAGCAGCTTTGCTAGACATTATTTGATCACTAATATTAACAATAAGTCTGAATATGTGAACTCTACAGTATTTGAGGGCTGATTTAGTACGATTTTAAAAAGGATAAAAGTGGGTTTGTTATGAATATTTCAACATTTTCATGATTTGTTCTGTAATTAGACTTGCACCTCATGGATAAAAAAGGATGCTATAGTAATTATTAAAATGCTTTAATATTTTACCAATAATGCACTTTGTTATCATCGTAAAGTTAAGAAATGCCAACCAGAAACTGATTAGTGTTATAAAGCAAATTTTGGTCTGTCTTGAAATGTGTGCATAGAAAATGATAAGATAATATCAGATTTGGTATAAACAGTACCAAAGAATGCGTCACTGTTTCTAGCTAAATTAGCAAATTGTAATAGTGCCAAAATGGAAAAAAGCACATCAAATATGTACAGTAATACACAGAGAAGAACGAGTTTAGTAAATATTTTTAACTGGTGTTATTTGGGAATATTATATATTTCTTTTAGTAAGTGTATATCAGTGGCGGCTGCTGCAGGGAGGGCAACGGGGCACTGCCCCCTCGTGACAAATTTCCCCGTGACAAATTTCTTTTAGCAGATAAAGTAATTATAATAAATACCTTATTTGTATGTAATTTTTCTCATTTGTTTGATGACAAATAATATGTTTTCGAAAGTAACAGTCCGTCTTTTCAACGCGTTTAAAAATCGCAGTCTGACGTAGGTTCCGGGGCATCTCACGCGACTGCCCCGTCTGTATTAGAAATTAAGCGATGAAACTGGCGCGGGTAGCGCGCGTATATATGTAGGCGGCGGGGCACTACTCTATGGTGCCGGGTCCGGGTGGCGGTCCAGTATGTAATATACAGCGCTGAGTATGTTGTAATTTCTATCGGTGCTAATGCAACTATGAATTGCGTTAGTAACATTAAGACAGAATTAAAAAATCTAGGTCTCCCTAGACCAGATTTATTGATTAAACTAGAAGATCACAATTTGAAAACTAATAAAACCGTGACGAGAAAATTCAAAAGAAGCTCTTACAGTTTTCAGACTGGTTGTGTGGGTGTAATGTGCAAAATGCTTTTTTCTATTTCGGTGCTATAAAGTTCACTTTACGACATCCGTTTTGGTTGCAAAAGTATTTCTTTATCGCACGTTAATTTTATGGTTTTGACGTTGGTACCAAAAAAAAAAATTAGGTGTGGCCACCACACGACTTTCTTATACGTATGAGCGTTTCAAACTATACAATCCTAAGAATTTTTTTATACAAAACTTATTCAAAATCCTATTCTAAGTACTTTTATTCTCGCTATAGAATGCATACTTTGCAAGATATTCCAAAAAAAGTGCTACTCGCTAAGAGTAAAAGTGCTACTTCCTGTCCGAATTTTGAAATTTCATGTATACAAAAAATATTGCAAATATAACTCTAAATACTTTTGTACTCTTAATAAATATATGTAGAATGCATAATTTACGACATATTTGCCAAAAATCGCTATTCGGTAAGAGTAAAAGTTTTACTTCCGGTCCGAATTTTGAAATCTTTTTATACAAAAGATATTGAAAACTATGTTTTAAATACTTTTACACACGTAACGTACCTGTCTAAAAAGCTTGACTTGCGAAATATTCGCAAAAAACCGATTTTCGATAGGAATTTCGAAAAACTTTTTAAATAAAATTGTTCTCAATTTTAATTTTAAGTACATATGAATTCTTTATAAATTTGTATAAACTTGCTATTTGACGCAATATTGGCAAAATTCGATTTTTTCACTGAAGTAAACTGCTACTTCCGGTCTACCGATTTTACTGAAAAACTAGTCAGATCTCAAGAGGGAGATTATACACGTAAATACAAAATTTGGAATTGATATCTCCAGCGGTTTGACCGCTATCGTGGTCACACACACACAGAGAGAGAGACAGACACAGACATTTCTTAAAAACCACATTTTTGGTATCAGGGGACCTCAAAACGTGGACATCTGCTAAAATCTCGAGGTCGAAAATTTTCATCATCACAATACTTCCTTATACTACGTATAAGAAAGTAAAAAATGAGGTGTGGCCACCACACGACTTTCTTATACGTATGAACGTTTCAAACTATACAATTTTAAGAATTTATTTATACAAAACTTATTCAAAATCTTATTCTAAGTACTTTCATTCTCTTAATAAATCGCTATAGAATGCATACTTTGCAAGATATTCGACAAAAAGTGCTACTCGCTAAGAGTAAAAGTGCCACTTCCGGTCCGAATTTTGAAATTTCATGTACACAAAAAATATTGCAAATTCAACTCTAAATACTTTTGTACTCTTAATAAATATATATAGAATGCATAATTTACATTTCAATTCTTTATAAATTTGTTTAAACTTAGTAATTGACGAAATATTGGCAAAATTCGATTTTTTCACTGAAGTAAACTGCTACTTCCGGTCTACCGATTTTACTGAAAAACTAATCAGATCTCAAGACATATCTGCAAAAAATTGATATTCGGTAAGAGTAAAAGTGGTACTTCCGGTCCGAATTTCGAAATTTTTTTATACAAAAGATATTTAAATACTTTTATACTCGTAATGTACCTGCCTAGAAAGAATGACTTGCGAGATAATCGCAAAAAACTGATTTTCGATAAGAGTAAAAGACCTACTTCCGGTTGGAATTTCGAAAAACTTTTTTAAGATAATTTGTCTCAAATTTAATTTTGAGTACATTTCAATTCTTTATAAATTTGTTTAAACTTAGTAATTGACGAAATATTGGCAAAATTCGATTTTTTCACTGAAGTAAACTGCTACTTCCGGTCTACCGATTTTACTGAAAAACTAATCAGATCTCAAGAGGGAGATTGTACACGTAAATACAAAATTTGGAATTGATATCTACAGCGGTTTGACCGCTATCGTGGTCACACACAGACACACACACAGACAGACAGACAGACACACACACAGACATTTTTTAAAAACCACTTTTTCGGTATCAGGGGACCTCAAAACGTGGACATCTGCAAAAATCTCGAGGTCGAAAAGTTTCATCATCACAATACTTCCTTATACTACGTATAAGAAAGTAAAAATGAGGTGTGGCCACCACACGACTTTCTTATACGTATGAGCGTTTCAAACTATGCAATTTTAAGAATTTTTTTATACAAAACTTATTCAAAATCCTATTCTAAGTACTTTCATTCTCTTAATAAATCGCTATAGAATGCATACTTTGCAAGATATTCGAAAAAAAGTGCTACTCGCTAAGAGTAAAAGTGCCACTTCCGGTTCGAATTTTGAAATTTCATGTACACAAAATATATTGCAAATTTAACTCTAAATACTTTTGTACTCTTAATAAATATATATAGAATGCATAATTTACGACATATCTGCAAAAAATCGATATTCGGTAAGAGTAAAAGTGGTACTTCCGGTCCGAATTTTGACATTTTTTTTATAGAAAAGATATTTAGAATTATAATTTAAATACTTTTATACTCGTAATGTACCTGCCTAGAAAGCATGACTTGCGAGATATTCGCAAAAAACTGATTTTCGATAAGAGTAAAAGACCTACTTCCGGTTGGAATTTCGAAAAACCTTTTTAAGATAATTTGTCTCAAATTTAATTTCGAGTACATTTCAATTCTTTATAAATTTGTTTAAACTTAGTAATTGACGAAGTATTGGCAAAATTCGATTTTTTCACTGAAGTAAACTGCTACTTCCGGTCTAACGATTTTACTGAAAAACTAATCAGATCTCAAGAAGGAGATTGTACACCTAAATACAAAATTTGGAATAGATATCTACAGCGGTTTGACCTCTATCGTGGTCACACACAGACACACAGATACACAGACACACATACAGACACACACACACACAGACATTTTTTAAAAACCACTTTTTCGGTATCAGGGGACTTCAAAACGTGATCATCTGCAAAAATCTCGAGGTCGAAAATTTTCATCATCACAATACTTCCTTATACTACGTATAAGAAAGTAAAAAGCACACATGCTAACATTTTATTTACTAATTAACAATATAAATTGTTAAGCAGAGTTGGATGATAAGTTTTCTGAAGCTACTATTGTGATTTACTTCCAAGGTTGAATAGTACAACTGTTATAAAAGTTTGTTTTTGATAATATGTCGAGACTATGTTGGCGAAAGATTTTGTAAATTGTCTTCTGCTATTTTGCGAATCTCTGGGGGCGTGCAAAATAGAAAAAATCAAGTGAACGGTGTTTTTCTACTTTGAAGAGAATAAAAACATTTTCTAGAAATACCATGCGGGAAAGTGGACTATGTGCCTTAGCAATGTGTTCCATTGAAAAACAATTACTGACATCAACACCAAACTTCAATGAATGAGTTATTAATCATTTTGCTGATCGTAAGGAACGGCGGATGGATTTTATTTCCAAACAAGTTAATTAAATAGCATATTGAGTTTATTTTTTGTCTGTACTTAATTTTTGATATTAAACACTCAGACCCCCGGTGCCCTCCCGTCCCGAAAAATCACGGGCCGCCACTGGTGTATATATATATAGTGTATGTATCAATTTATTGTAATATTTGAGAGAACAAAGTTATTTTGTCTTAACAAGATCGTTTGATTCAGATTCTGTAGAAGAAATGTTTCCACCTATTAGGCTTAGGTGCAAATCATACTACCGATGCCAGAGTGGATGAATATTTTACGAGGCAAATATTGCGATGTGAAACAGTAAAAGCTTCAAAAGCTCCCAATAGAGTTGAAAGCGTTGATTACGTTAGTACCGCAATTTGAAAGTCCAAAAAGTCATATACAAAATCTAAACAAACACTTTACAACATAATTGAACTCCAATTAGTGATACCTTTTGAATTGCTAAAAAAATTAGAAATGTAAATAAAACTGTTATTCTTGAAACTACCTAAAAACTTCAGTTTCAGCAACACTTTTATAATTTTATTTCGTTCTATTTCATTATTTTAAAATTATTAATTTTAATTATTTTAAAGGTAATGTTTGAAGTGTTATTTTAAAGTTTATTTCAATAAAAATTCAGAAATTATTCCTTTTGGGTACTACTAGATGACGTTACTTAAGGATCAATATTTTAAGGTTACCAGAATCAATTTCATTAATGAAAATCGATGTTTTGTGATGGCCTTATATCGCGCAGCGATAGCGAGATCAAGTTGGCCCTGACGGTCCTTGTGACATAATAAAGAAGGTGATGACAAAAGATGGTATCATGCCTGATTGCTTGACGCAAATTTTACCCACAAAGTGGCATCCTGTTTAACAGTTGTCATAGTTTGTTAATTTTCAATTTATTTATGACACTTTTTTAATACGCTTGCATTTATCACGATAATTTATGCTATTTACAGTTATCACAGATATAGGGAACGCATTTTTGAATAAATTGAACGATTTATTTAAATAAAAATTACTGGTAGTTTTCCTTCAAACTAGATTGAATTAAATAAAGTCCGGAGTTATGGTAAACTTAAACCAAGTGAATGGTTATAGTGGCTTAAATATTTTGGCTTATATTGAAATTGTGTATTTTCTGAAGGGAATGTTTCCGTTTTTTATGGATGGTTAATACTGTCAAAATGTACAGAATTTTCTGCCAGACAGGTTGAGTCATTTCCCTGCTGAAGGTAGATTGTTACTTTATGAGAAAAAATATAATATATATAAAACTTGGTGGCCGACCATAGTTATGTATATTATTACACTTTTGTATTCCCCGTATAATCCTTACTCAAAAAGTGATAAAATAGTATAGGCTTAAAATTGAAAGTTTTCGACTTATTACCATTTTTGAAAATTTCAATGCTCTTGTAAAATTATATTTTGGGACGTATTAGATGGACACAATTTTTGGTAGAGATGTTCATATTAAAAGGTCCTACTACTATTTTTTTTTTCAGTTACTAATTGCATGTGCGGAAAAGTGGACTAAAAGTCAGTTTTTCAAATGGAATGTCAATCGTTATTATTTTAGGAGTGACCATTACTGAGCTATTGTCACTTTTTTATATAAAAATGCTAACTGTACGTTTTTTATTTGAGATGTAACCATATAATGGCCTATTTTGCCTCTACTGCTATCAGTCTCTTTATAAAGTCATTCGAGCTATCACAGAGGCCTCGATTTTGCATATGCTCTTTGAAGTTGATATTGCAAGATTATTTAGATATTTTTCAACTTTACCTTTTTAATTTACTATTTTCTAAGTTAAAGTCTTTTTTATAAATTCTATAAGAATTCATTGGACAAATTTTATTTATTTTTTGTAGATAGGTACTTTTAATTATGTGGTTCTTATGGTTTTTTAATGTGTGCCCATCAACCCCTTTAAACTGCGCTTATGGTTTTCTAATGTTAAATTTGACAATAAAATTAATTTAAATTTACGCAGAGACGGAAATTTTAAAATGTAAAAATCTTTAAAATGCAAAAAGCAGTGTCGTTAATCAACTCCAGACACATAATAGAATTTCACCTTTATCAACATTACCACTTTTGTTCAAGATATAATGTTCTAAACATATTCAACAAATTAAATCTAAATGAAAGTTTGCAGTATTAGACGTACATACCTAAATCTATTATAAGTTTTGTAATTCGCAAGTGGTGGTGGCCCAAAGGCAAATCAGATTCTTCAACACTTCATAATGTACAAGAACACTCAACAACTTAGTTGAGGGTACATTAATGTTATTAAGTATCTGCTATAACTTGAAACCTTGTTTGATATATTTCAAGAATACGATACAGTTTCCGTGTTATAAAACTTTGATTCTTATTAACCCCATTAGCCCTATTACTGGAGATGTGTACCAACAATATTTTCAGTTTTAGGAACAGGTTATATTATTGCGGTACTTATGAAGATGGTTGAGAGGGGTGTATTTACGTATCATAATAAAATTCTGTCTAATCAAGGATACTTGTCGCTGAAGTTGCTTAACACCTTAATTATTTAAGGGCTTCGTTTATATTTTTTTTTACATTAATTAAATGCTAAGAATAGTTTCAAACCTGAACATTTTATATCCAGTACATATACAGGGTCCGGCAATGAAGCGGGGACGGACGATTACATGCTTATTTGAAAGTTAGTCAAATATTTAGTCATCGGATATTCTTGCGCGCCATCAAGCGCACGTTTTAAAAATATTTTGGTTTATACAGGGTGTTACAGATGGAAATGCCAGACTAAAGTTGCTCTCTTTTAAATGGAACATCCTGTATATTAATAAATAAAATGATTCGTGCTTGAAAGCTGGTTACATCGATATAATGCTGTATGGGTCTAAAGTTGATAGTTTCTGTGTTAATAATTATTTTACTTGATAAATTAATACATTTCAGTAGGCTATTCTGCATAAGGAAAAACAAAAGATCCGAAACCAACAGAATAGAATATTTTTTACTAGTATTGAGTTTCGTTGCTACGTGAAATAAATTCTGTAACTGTTCGCGTTATACAGAGTGTTCACAATTTCGCAAAATCGAAGAAATCTCGTAACTTTTAAATGGAACGCCCTGTATATCAGTTCATTTTTGAATTACTTATTAAATTTCACGTCACTGACTATTACTGAGCTATTGTCGTTTTTTGATATGCTTTTGCAAAAAAGTCAATGTTTTCAAATGGAACACCTGTATATTATATCATTTTTGAATTTCTTATTAAATTTTACATCAAAAACATGTAAGACGTTAATACTTTAAAAGTGTCTATTAGTGAGCTGTTTTCTCTTTTTGATATAATTTTGTCAGTTTTGTGGTTTTAATTAATACGAGTATAGTATAGTACTGACAAAATTATATCAAAAAGAAACAATAGCTCAGTAATAGTCACTTTTAAAGTATTAACGTCTTACATGTTTTTGATGTGAAATTTAATAATAAATTCAAAAATGAAATAATATACAGGCTGTTCTATTTGAAAAAAAATGACTTTTTTGCAAAAACTAACAAACGCATATCAAAAAAAAAAGAGATCCGAAACCAACAAAATAGAATATTTTTTACTAGTATTGAGTTTCGTTGCTACCTGAAATAAATTCTGTAACTGTTCGCGTTATACAGAGTGTTCACAATACGGGCTATCGGTTTTACTGAAACTCTATTCAGATTTCAAGAAGAAGATTATATATTGATAGCTGTAGCTGTTTGGCCGCTAGCGTAGTCACATACATACAGATAGAGAAAGAGAGGGGGGGATGGAAGGAGAGAGAGGGAGGGAGGGAGAGAGACTTATTTGCAAATAACACTCTTTCGGTATCAGGGGAAAGAGAGTCATCACAATACTCCCTTATAAAAGGTTTTAGGGATGCTTGAGATTTGTTAGGTAATACTGACCATGCTGTGACAGGAACATCTGTAAAATTTATTGTGAATTGTTCAACCATGTATGGCAAATCATCATGGAAGGTTATAGCGTTGATCAACATGTGCAAATCATCAAATTTTATTTTTAAACGTTTGGCGCATTACCTCTCGTTTTTCATAAGAATTTAGCTTTTCTGCGAGTTCAACTAGGCGCATTTTGTACTGGGACTTGGATATGCACTCGTATAAAATCAGCAGTTAACCAAGTAACTTAAAGTGAAAGACCATAGACAACGTTGCGTGTTATCGGATTGGGCTTTGGAGCAGTTGGAAGTTGATCCAACTTTCCCAAAAAAAATCATCTTTAGCTATGCGTCTCAGTTTTCGATGAATGGATGTGCGAACAACAAAATGGTCGGATTTGGGGCGATTCCAATCCATACGAGATACACCAGCATTCATCCCGAGAACGTCACTCTTTGGTGCGAATTTTGGTCTGGCGGAATCATTGGTTCTTACTTCTTCCAAAACAAAACTAGCAATGCCATAACAGTCAACGGCGAGCGCTACAGATCGATGATAAGCAACTTCTTGTGGTCAAAACTAGCTGATACGAATACCTATGACACAAGTAATTTGAGGGCATGGTGATCTCGGGCGGTGGCGACGTCAATTGACCATAGAGATCGTGTGATTTAACGCCTTTAGACTGCTTCCTTTGCGTCTATCCTAGATCCTAGGTCTATGCGAATAAACCGCCAATAATTGCTATCCTCAAAGTCAACATAACGAACGCCATTCAGCAAGTGTAGCCAGATTTATGCGACAGTCATCAAAAATTGGACCACCCGCCACCAAAGCTGCGGCGGACATTTGAACAACATTATATTCCATACTTAATGCCATAACATTTTCTTTCAAATAAAAAAAATCAGTGGATATCTCACACACATCCTGTGTCTTTATTAAACAACCCTTTACACCAATAGTACCTTCTTATGTTTTATTGGAAGAGACTTTTTATTGGAATATTATCTCTCCATTCGTAAATTAAAAAAAAATAGACTGTCAAAATTTATTGCTTGCACATTTAATCTTTACCATATAGGTTAGTATCCAAAGATCATCGCGCGTAAATGTTTAACGATCGCCTTTTAAATAATAAACTATGGCCTCTTTTGGGGCCTGGGAAAATACACCACCGGCAAGAGAATAATTTATTATACGTCAGCCATAATGTGCTATACTAGATGGCAACGAATTTCGTACGTGAGGATTGGAATACCGCTTGGTTGCATTGGATTTATAACTAAATTTACTGCTTAGTCTCGTTTATGATCCTCTAAAATACATAACGTGCTTGCTAAAATAAAACCACTTAATGTACAATTCACAAAGTAAATTTGTACAATGAATATATGTCTTCTTGTAAAACATTATAATTGTATGCATAATCACAACTGCAGTGCGATGTAGAATGACATAGGTTGAATAAATATATATAACTTTTTCAACTGTTTCAACAGGAATTAGAAGAAAAACCAATATTATTTCTAACTAAGATCTAAAGCACTCAATTTTATATGTGATTCTAATGCTATCATGTCATATATTAATTTATCGGTAATTGAAAATTCATTACAGGATTTTATTAAATCCATCCAAATACAGATACCCTTATTTTAGTACATGCACTGATTAAAATAAGATATAATTAGCAGTGTTAGACTAATAGTTCAACATCAGCTTATCAACTTAAAATTTCCTAGCTTAGTTTCCGACCACAATCTTTATTATTATATTGAAAAGACTGCGTCACAGACAGTCGAGTCGTTCATCAAAAAACATCAGATCCTGACAGATAGTCAATACGGTTTCAGACCACGTTTTTCTTGTGAAGTGGGAGTAACGGAACTTGTGCAATGTGTCTACGACTACCTGGACTGTGGTGATGTTGCAGTGTTATCGTTTGATCTCTCGCGAGCTTTTGATTCCGTAAGATATAAAATAAATATATACTTTGGGTTTGCAAGGATCAATAAGACGGTGCGGTATGTTCATTCCGGAAAACAGAAAAATTAGAGTTAAGATTCTGGAGGATAGATCTGATGAACTCGAGATGAGTTTGGGAACACCACAGGGAAGTGTTCTCGGCTCATTAATTTTGCGCTG
Source organism: Amphimallon solstitiale (assembly GCA_963170755.1). Classification (NCBI taxonomy): domain Eukaryota; kingdom Metazoa; phylum Arthropoda; class Insecta; order Coleoptera; family Scarabaeidae; genus Amphimallon; species Amphimallon solstitiale. The sequence goes on along the minus strand of OY720679.1, from coordinate 67,499,273 downwards.
TTGATGATTTTATTAAATATTGTCATGATAACGGGCTTATTGTGATTGTCGGTAAGGCGGTATTAATGGAGGTACATAATAACCCTAGGGCGCCAATGTATAAAGATGAATGTTGACGGGAATAGTTTAGAAGCCACCTCATTACTAAAATTCATAGGTACAATTATTGACAGTAACCTGACATGGAAAAGACAAATAGATCATATCTGCGAGAAGTTAAATAGTAGCTGTTACGTAATCTTCTCTCTGAAAAAAATGTAACCGTCGAATCTCAACTAGGAATTTATTATGCATGCTGTACTCTGCAATTTCATTTAACATTATGATTTGGGGACAAGCATCTAAAATAAGTAGAGTCTTTAGTCACGTGTGAGCGTTTGTATGTAACTAGTTGTAGTGTTATTGTTTTATATGATGTATGTCTACATTGTGATCTATCCAAGTCCTGTTTACCAAAGCTGAGGATTAATAAATATATTATTATTATCTAGAGAAATTTCTAAAAGCTACACCATATTTCGTAAGACATGCAGTGCGGTCGATATCGTAAGTATAGTAAGCATATGCGTTGCCTTAGCATATATTCCAATGAATGGTATTGATGATGGTTGGTTTTCAATAATGGAAATGTTCTGTCTGTAAATGCAAATGAATTCAGCGATTGTTTCGTTAATCAATGCTTGAATAATTCTCTGATACCAAGAGAAAATCGACGATGGAAGGCCATACTATCCGCACAAACTCTATTTGAGATGCGATATAGAAGGAAGACGATGGACGTAATGTGTGATTTATCCAAAGGTTTTGATTGTATAATTTATGACATTATTTTGGAAAAACTGGGGAAAAGAGCAGCAACGTGTTTTTTATCCAACCAAGCTATTGTCAACAAAGCAAAAAATATTTTATATACCATTTAGTTGTAAGCGTAAGAAGACCTGCAGATATATTATTTGCAAATCTTTTAGGATTAGCCCTAGAAACTCGGCTGATATGATGCGCTCACGTTGATGAACTCCATACTAAACTATTCAACGCTCTTTACGTTGTACGGAGGATAATAACTATTACCAATAAAGATGTAGCTATAACGGCATACCACGGCACTTTTTCATGCAGTAGATATATTCGTTTGACAAAAAAATTATCTGCTTAATATAGCAGGTCAATAAGATGACATCTTGCACATCTCTCTTTATCAGAAATAAGATTATGTCGTTGCCAACTGCATATCCACGTTATACAGAACAGTAGTTGCGATTAAAACCTCAATTACAGCTTCTATTTCAAAATTAGAGTATGAATAAGAAAAATTCCTTGCATCGACATCTAGAGCTACTCAATAAACTATAGTGTGTACATTAATAAAAACCCGTGTTGATATATTTGGTAGTCAATTGCAGCAGAGAAATTAACAAGAATTAACCACAAAAAGTCCACTTCTCCGAGTCACTCACTGCCTTTTGTCTAAGAATACATTTATTAGTGAACACAGAGTATAAATTATTTAAGTAAACAGGTGCACCATGAACAGGATACCAAGCTATATACGGGTCTAGGATATTATTGTGCTGTTGGCCAAGCTGTGTTGGTACACCTTGTTGTCGAAAGTAGAAACTTCTGCATCTCATTAACATATCTATCAACTGATATTTAATTAGTCATATAGTTACCGTCGCTTCCGACAAAATATGTGTATTACTATTTATTGTTTCTTTCTGTAAAATTAGAATTGTAAATTCATTTTTGGTTAATTATAGGTTTATGTGTAAAAGATTTATGTATGATCTTATTCGCTCGGATTTTTAATTACATTTGATCAAAACTATTGATTTCAAATGTTAATTTATAATAATAATTATACATATTATATTACAAATTATAAGTACATGATATAAATTCAAATTATAATTACAAATTAATAGTGCATTATCTTAATAATAAGCTCAGACTGAAATAATCCCTTAAGAAATGTAAATCTGTTAAAGTAAAAATTGTTGCAAGAAAATTAGCTTCCTAAAAATTCGCCAATAGTGTAGGGGTCTAAATTGACAAGCAGATTAAACGTAGCCCTTTTGAAGTTTTTAAAAGTTGTCATACCTTTGATTTGTTGAGGAAGTTTATTCAATATATTTATGCTGGAATAAGACCGACCTTTTTCTAACATTCTAAGTCTGTGTATTGGATAATTATATGTAATTTGAGATCGAGTCTCCTAACCGTGATTAGGTAGGAAATTATCAAACTTGTTCTTAAAATTAAAAATTAAACATTTAAAAATATACAAAGCTGCGACAGTAAGAAGAACGGCTTACCTGAATTTTCCACGAGATGATTTTCTAAAGGGAAAGTTAAAAATTACTTGAAAGATTTGCTTTTGAATTACAAAAGCCCGGCCCGAATCTGGGAAATTTCCCCAAAAAAGCATACCACATTTTAATTTGGAAATAAATACCCCATAATAAATAGTCATGAAAACTGTTTTTTCCTAATAACTGTTTAGGACTTTTATGCAGTAACTGACTTTATTTTATTTTTTTATTAATATGGTGATTTTCTGATATCGTCGTGATCAGTGACTGCTACTTTTCAAGCAAGGTGATTTTAAAAGGTGAACGTGATCACGTTATTGTAGTACAAATCCCGATCTTGCGCCTAGTGAATTCAAACCTACCAATGCGACACGATTTTCACATGCACTCTACTTGAATTTCTGTCTCTAATCACGGCATATTGCAATATAGTCAGTAGTGATATAATATTTTTTTAACTACATATGTTTAAATTTATATACATTTACCTTTCAGAATTATTGCTGTTTTGAAAAAAAAGAGAAAAGTTGAGAAATCTGTGAGTAGAGTACTTGTGACAGTTCTGGACCCTCCTCCCCCCACCACTCCCCAGGTCAAGGGTCAAAGGTCAAGGGTCAAAGGTCAAGGGTCAAAGGTCAAGGGTCAAGGGTCAAAGGGCAAAGGTCAAGGGCCAAAGTTCAAAGGTCAAAGGTCAAGGGTCAAAGGTCAGAGGGTCAAAGGTCAAGGGGTCAAACGTCAAATGTCAAGGGGTCAAAGGTCAAGGGGTCAACGGTCAAGGGTCAAAGGTCAAAGGTCGCCGGAGGCGGAGGTGGCGCCCTCTGACGGCCACTAACCCAACTAAGTGGCGCCCTCTAACGCTCACTAACCCAACTAAGTGGCGCCCTCTGACGGTCATTTGCCAAACTAAAAATTGCATCTCTCATCATTACCAACCCAACTAAAATGGCGCCCTCTGACGGCCACTAACCCAACTAAGGTGGCGCCCTCTAACGGTCATTTGCCAAACTAAAAATTGCATCTCTCATCATTACCAACCCAACTAAAGTAGCGCCCTCTGACATTCACTAACCCAACTAATATAGAGCCCTTCCAACCAAACTAAAATGACACCCTCTGACATTCACTAACAAAACTAAAAATTGCATCTCTCATCATTACCAACCCAACTAAAATAGCGCCCTCTGACATTCACTAACCCAACTAATGTGACATCAGGCAAAATGGCCGACCATCAAGATGGTCATTTGCCAAACTAAAAATTGCATCTCTCATCATTACCAACCCAACTAAAATGGCACCCTCTGACGGTCACCAAGCAAAGTAAATATTAAATATATAAGAGAAGAATTTCGAATATAATATCAGCAGTATCAATTGTAAAGCAGTGTAACACATTTTATATAGATAGTGATAATTGCGACATAATATAAGCTGCCGGCTTACCTTTAAAAATGACGTGAGAAAATACGGGATAGAGATAGGACCGTGCAACGGGTGACGTTTCTCGAAATTGTGCAACGCCCTGTATAGCTAGCGCGTTCGGACCGATCGTCGCGTGAAGAGGAATGTCCGAGCTAACTACGGTTAAAATTTCGGCCTTATAACTCTGTCCGATGGCCGGATATTTACGGACAAATTTAAACGTTGCTTTTTAAGACGTTGCCCGATTTTCTGAAGGGATCTCCTTTTAAACGAAAGTATAACACGCATAGGGAAAAGTACGGTTAAAAAGCCCGCACTTTCTGCTTTTCAACGCGCTCAAATGCATATTTTAAGGTCGAGGGACGCGTGAGCAATTAAAATAAACGTGTGACCGCGTGTTCCGTCGAATTTGTCAAAACACGCGAAATGAAGCCATGACGTGCCTAAAGAATGTACATTTTACGTAAATAAAAACGAGGACTAAACACATAATTGACTTTTCGCAAATCTGACAGGCGGACGAAATATTTTGAAACATTGACTTTTAAGCATGAAATGCCAAGCTCTGATGATTTTTCGAGAGGAAAACGGCTTGAAATTGGAAACAACAGATTCTTAGGAAGCGTTACCATCCTTATTCCAGCTTGATTCAGATTCGGTATTGATAGGACAAGGAATTTAAACTCTTCATGCACTCGGGATATGGTGAAAAAATGGCTGAAATATCACAGAAATGAATGTACACAATAAGTCGCGTACAATGTTCATCGTTATAATAGTCATGTGTAATGTCCGCATGAACATATTATTATGTATCTCGACATAATGGGCCCGCGGTAGTTTGACAACATTTTTACATACAGATTGATTTCTTTTAATGATTATAAATTTGAATTAAAATACAATAATTAAATTACGTGCAAAATTTATTTAATGTTTATTCGTTCCACTTTGAAATTTCATCTTTCCATGACAATTGTGAATTAAGATGTCCACCTACTTACTAATTATGTCTATTCGTCTATTTATTAGTATACTGATGCTTGAACCTACACGAACATATCTGTTATCAAATTTACTTCTAATTCAACAAACCTTTCTACCAAATGTACCTATTATAAATGTAACATCTGTTGCGCAGTGCGCATGTATGCTAGGTTATAAACGTAAAGAAGGGTTTGAAACGTTTAAAATTCTTGCAATTTATTGCACATAGTCGGCAATTATAACTGACTACTTACTGCATCATTATAATGAAATATCAACAGAGTATTATGAAAACAGATTACATTTTTGATTGCAGGTAGGTGATTATATGTAATAATAATAACATAACCTTCAACATTTATTTCATTTAAGAATACAAATTACTAAAACATTACTTCTTTTCAGCATTTCTAACGACAACGTGATACAACACTACCAAGGATGTTGATTTCATTTATCATACTGATGTAATAACTGAAAATTGATTGCAAATGACTAACTTAATAGTCAACTGTAATAATAAAAAAGATTCGTTAATTAACTGTGACATTTATAATGTACTGGTATAATTACAGAATGATTATGGCTCAGCAATAAGTGATTCGTTCGGTTGGTTAACAATAATATTATATTATATAAAAGCTGTAACCTACACAACGCAAGGGCTGCATAGTTTTCAAAGATGATGGAGTAATTAGAAAGAAAATCATTGTCTTTAGGCACAAAAAAACCTATAGTTCAAGATTAGGAAAATATGGTTTCAAAAATTTAAATCATGCGAAGGAATACAATGACAGTGCAGTAAGTTGTTGGAAATAGAAGTTAAATACACATGAAATTGTCGAACAAATATATTAGTGGTATAATCGATGTACATGCAGTTATTCATTTAAATCAAGTGTCTTCTGATAAACAAAACATTTATTGCAATTATGATTTTCATTTCATTAAACTTGCTAATAGTCCAGTTTAAGTGTTATTTGAGTGAGTTTGAGATATACATCATGTAGACATAAGAATTCGCAAATGACCTACAATTTTCCGATTTGCAGAGAGCAAAGAAATACAAAAACAAGTGTCTACTAATTTCAGGCAAGAAGAGTGAACTTTAATTTTTTTCTGTTATTGTAATAACAAATGTATTTATGAATTTCATCTATATTCATAAATAACATGTTGTTTTCTTTCTGTTTGTACAAATATATTATCTGAAACAGCTTGAATTATGAAAACGACCAGTCACATTTTTAAGAAACAAATATTTACCTCGAAGTAAATTACATACACCAGCGTAATACTTGAAACAATTAAAGAAGACCTTATTGTTAGAGTGACTTACAATGGATATTCGAATGTACCTACAAAATATTAGTGGATATACTACGGAAAACAATTATTTTATCTGAATGATGAAAATGTCTGTGTAAAACTTATACATTCATCAGAAATTTGTAATAAAAAATAAACTTCCATATAGGTAACATATCAATAAATTCTTTTTGTAATTGTTGTTAATTCACCCTAATATTATATAATTATTTGTTGCTTTTGTATAGTTTTATTATATAAAATCTGTAACCTACACGCTGCAAGGGCTGCATAGTTTTCAAAGATAATGGAGTAATTAGAAAGAAAATCATTGTCTTAGCACAAAAAAATGTATAGATCAAGATTAGGAAAATATGGTTTTAGAAATTTAAATAATGCAAAGGAATACAATAACAGTGCAGTTAGTTGTAGGATTTACGAATACATGCATTATTAGCAACCCAAAAGCGGAAATTGTATTTCATGGAAATAGAAGAATTAAATCGACATGAAAGTGTCAAACAAATATATTAGTGGTATAATCGATGCAGTTATTTATTTAAATCAGGTATGTCTTCTGAACATTTATTGTAATTATGATTTTCATTTCAGTATACCTAATGTATATTTAGCTTGAAGCAAATTACATACACACACCAACGTAATACTTGAAACAATTAAAGAAGACCTTATTGTTAGAGCAACTTACAATGGATACTCGAATGTACCTACAAAATATTAGTGGATATACTACATACGGCAAACAATTATTTTATCTGAATGATGAAAAGGTCTGTGTAAAACTCATTATATATTCATCAGAAATTTGTGATAAAAGATAAACTCTCATATAGGTAATTTAAATCGATAAATAAATTCTTTTTACTTTCTTATACGTAGTATAAGGAAGTATTGTGATGATGAAAATTTTCGACCTCGAGATTTTTGCAGATGTCCACGTTTTGAAGTCCCCTGATACCGAAAAAGTGGTTTTTAAAAAATGCCTGTGTGTCTGTGTGTCTCTCTCTGTGTGTGTGACCACGATAGCGGTCAAACCGCTGTAGATATCAATTCCAAATTTTGTATTTACGTGTATAATCTCCCTCTTGAGATCTGATTAGTTTTTCAGTAAAATCGGTAGACCGGAAGTAGCAGTTTACTTCAGCGAAAAAATCGAATTTTGCCAATATTTCGTCAACTACTAAGTTTATACAAATTTATAAAGAATTCATATATACTTAGAATTAAATTTGAGACAAATTATCTTAAAAAAGTATTTCGAAATTCCAACCGGAAATAGGTCTTTTACTCTTATCGAAAATCAGTTTTTTGCGAATATTTCGCAAGTCATGCTTTTTAGACAAGTACGTTACGGGTATAAAAGTATTTAAAACATAATTTTCAATATCTTTTGTAAAAAAAAAATTTCAAAATTCTGACCGGAAGTGCCACTTTTACTCTTATCGAATAGCGATTTTTTGCTAATATGTCGTAAATTATGCATTCTATATATATTTATTAAGAGTACAAAAGTATTTAGAGTTGGATTTGCAATATTTTTTGTATACATGAAATTTTAAAATTCGGACCGGAAGTAGCACTTTTATTCTTAGCGAGTAGCACTTTTTTTCGAATATCTTGCAAAGTATGCATTCTATAGCGATTTATTAAGAGAATGAAAGTACTTAGAATAGGATTTTGAATAAGTTTTGTATAAAAAAATTCTTAAAATTGTATAGTTTGAAACGCTCATATGTATAAGAAAGTCGTGTGGTGGCCACACCTCATTTTTTGTAATTGTTGTTCATTGGTGTTTACATTTTACACAGTTGGCAAAGTGTAATATAGCCTTATGTACACATACTTGGATACTTATTCTGACTTACTATGTATAATAGTTGTTACCTGAAATCAATTTTCTACTATATTGCTGTGTTATTATAATTTTGGAGTTAACCGAGTATTTTAATCGGGATATGGCAGCAGTGTAAAGTACCTATCAAATGGAAGATGATCACATAAAGGTGAACGGTCCTGTCCAGCGAACACTCAACTGTTGTGAAGTGAACAGTTGGCGCGGGAACGGTTCTCGATCCGTCTTCTGAATGAAAGCATTGGTCGCATTCAGCAGACACAACAATTTACTGCCGAATGCCACCATTGTAGTAAATAGGTAATAAACGATGTAGCATCACAAAAATAGCACACATTTTACGTCTAAGAAAGTCGGCTTCACAAGCACAGTCATAGGAATTATCACTTTTAAAGAATTACATCAGTCAGTTTCAATTTAGCATTTGGTAGGGGGCATATCTAACTACTAACTAAAACAGAACCTGTTATCTATATACTGAATACTTTTATTTCAAATTTTGTTTCATACTTTTGAATGAAAACAAAATTGAGTGAAATAAGAAAAACACCATTTTCTTACATAAGTACGTTCAAAAAAAACATGTATTGGTGCATTACTTCTTCAACATTCATTTGTTACTAAGTCGATTAGTCTACAATTTGCTATGCCATAGTTAACTAAGAAGATGGTGAATATAGAAAGATGGGGAAAGCTTCATAGCCTGAAAGGACAAGTGATAAACATTCTGTACTGCAATTTTTAGATGGGACTGTTAAAACTGCTGTTTGTCAAATAGTTAAAACATGTTTCGTCCAAATAAAGTGCCACCATTAAATAAAGTCCTGACTCACATAAATAATAGTAGTGAACTGTCAAATATGAGTATACCAATATCAACTCGCTTTCCTGGTTAAGTGAGCGTAAGTGAGTGGCGCCATATGCGCTAATTTAAATTCTGGACTTTACAAGGTTTCGTTAAAATAATAGTACCGCTTTTATTTACAAAATTTCAAAACGAAATTTAAAACGCAAATCAACAAAGGCTCAATGCATGCTCGATTGAAATTACTTTTTAAAATAAAGTTTCTGAAACTGTGTTATGATGTTGTAAATTTTGCCAACTTTGGGAGTGAAATGTAGGAGTAAATAATTTGAATTATAAGAAATTACTCCCAACGAAGCCTTCATTAATCCTTTGTATTCAATTTAATGCAAAAACATAAAAACAAAAATATTTGCTGTTTATTTTATTTTAACGAATACCATACATCGGCTGAATTTACATTAGCGCATATGGCGCCACCCCCTTACATCCTACCTCTCGGCAGATAGTCGGCACCTCTGCGTTAGCTCCCTTAACTTGATTAACGTTTATTTTAATTAACTGTCACACATACTATTAGAAAATTTTTTCAATAAATAAACGAAATACCTAACACGTCTTTTCTGGACAGATTTTATTTTCATGTTTGTACAACTTACAGACTTCAAATATTTAAATTTAATTTTACTGCTTAAAATTGATTTACTCAGTTATAGGTTGATAATTTGGTAGAGGGAGTTCAGAATTTCGTCTCTTTCAAACTTTTACGAGATATTAGAAATACCATTGCTTGCATTCAGCAGACACAACAGTTGCGCAACCGTTCAGTGATCATGTCCAGTAGACGTCCGCTCACTCTGAACATGTTCAGGAGCGGCCGCGACTTTTGTGAGCGGGAAAATTTTATTCTCAGTTAGAACGTCTTTTTTACGCATGCGCCATTGATGCATTCCAAGACCAACCTAATACATAATTTTGAAGAAAGTTACTAAAGAAATAAAATATAACAAATTAATGGTATTGTGCAGAAATAAATGTATTGTAATATTGCGAATGGGCTTTATTGTTATATGTAATATCACAATGGTCCAATATTAGGTGCAGTATAAACCAATATGGTTTTAACACTTCGTATATATTTATCGAAAATAAACAGTTATCTTTGTGTGATACAGCTAACATTTTATTATTATTGCTGTATTACACTTATCCATTTCTTGACCAAGTTCTTGGTCAAGTTATTGTTGACTTTGCCTTTTTTAAACTTATCAATGCTTCCATTCAGCAGACTCAACAGTTGCGCAACTGTTCAGTGATCATGTCCAGTAGACGACCGCTCATTCATGTTCAGGAGCGGCCGCCATTTTTGTGAGCGGAAAAATTCTACGCTCACTTACTGAGCGTATTCTGTACGCATGCGCCATTGATGCATTCCAAGACCAACCTAATACATGATTTTGAAGAAAGTTACTAGAAAAGTAAGATACGGCTAATTAAAGGTATTGTGCAGAAATAAATATATTATAATATTGGAGTTAATCCAGTATTTTATTCGGAGTTGAAAAAACCAGCCCTTGCACTAAAAACTACGCCAAAACTTAATGCAGAAAAACCATTTATTATTATTGTTTATTCGGTTTAATTTGTATAATCTTAACGTATGGTAGCAATGAAAAGTACCAGATGACAGTAATCGCATAAAGTTGAACGGTCTGTCCAGCGAACACTCAACTGTTGTGAAGTGAACAGTTGGAGCGGGAACGGTTCCCGATCCGTCTGCTAAATGAAAGCATTGGTCGCATTCAGCAGACACAAAAGTTTACTGCCGAATGCCACCATTGTAGTAAATAGGAAATAAACGATATAGCATTACAAAAATAGCACACATTTTACGTCTAAGAAAGTCAGCTTGACAAGCATAGTCGTGGGAATTATCACTTTTAATTCTTTAAAAGTGATAATTCAGTCAGTTTAAATTTAGCATTTGGTAAGGGGCATCGTTAACAAGAAATTGAAATACATTTTATGCTCAAAGAATATTATTGGCTTTTCAATTACATAACAAAACAAATATACTATTATTCATGTAATAGCATTTTTGCGACAAGGTATAGTCGAGACGTTTTGGCAACCGACACGGCCAAAGTACGAGCTAAAGACGACGATTCAATACCACTACAAATTTCGATCGGTCCGAACAATTTCAGAACAATAAAATTAAACTAATTAATTAATATTTCAGAATATATACCTTCCCATAGTCGAATACTATTACATGAAAGCCAGTTACAAATTAAATATTATAAATAAAGCTATTAAATATTATTTTTTCTACACCTATATTTGGATAACATTTGGCTAAACTGTTTAGGAACAAGCATTGTTGACAAATTTAAAATGTTTAGATGACAATTATAACAAACGTCAAAGGGTGTATGAACATTATTATTTATGACAGTCCTGAAACGGGTTTTGTTGGTTATATTACTCGATAGGTAACACTTTGCAACATCTCAAATTTGACGCCATTTTAATTTGGTGGCGCATGTCGGTTGCGAGAGCGACTCATCCATATATCTATATTCTTTAAAATTGTTAATTACATTAATTTATTTGTTCTAAAACCTTTCCTACCAAAATGTCAATGTTTACTGATATTGGATCGTTTTTATTTTGAACACAATCGAAGTTGGCCGAAGTCAAAGCAAGGCCACCACTGACATTCTGAAGACGTCCAAACATAAACGAATTTAGCCGAAGACGGCAAGGCCTTTATCGACATTCCGAAGTCGTCCGAACCCATACGAAGTTTGCCGAAGCCAAGGCAAGGCTTTCATTGACATTCCCAAGACGTCCGAACCCATACGAAGTTGGCCAAAGCCAAGGCAAGGCTTTCATAGACATTCCGAAGACGTCCGAACACAAACGAATTTGGCCCAAGGCAAGGCCTTCGCCGATATTCCTAAGACGTCCGAACACAAACGAAGTTTGCCGAATCCAGGGCAAGGCCTTCATCGACATTCCGAAGTCGTCCGAACCCATACGAAGTTTGCCGAAGCCAAGGCAAGGCTTTCATTGACATTCCCAAGACGTCCGAACCCATACGAAGTTGGCCAAAGCCAAGGCAAGGCTTTCATAGACATTCCGAAGACGTCCGAACACAAACGAATTTGGCCCAAGGCAAGGCCTTCGCCGATATTCCGAAGACGTCCGAACAAAAACGAAGTTTGCCGAAGCCAAGACAAGGCCTCCATCGACATTCCGAAGACATTCGAACCCATACGAAGTTGGCCGAAGTCAAAGGAATGCCACCAATGACATTCCGAAGACATTCGAACCCATACGAAGTTGGCCGAAGTCAAAGCAATGCTATCAATGACATTCCGAAGACGTCCGGACACAAACGAAGTTGGCCGAAGACAAGGCAAGGCCTTCACCGATATTCCGAAGACGTCCGAACACAAACGAAGTTTGCCGAATCTAGGGCAAGGCCTTCATCGACATTTCGCAGACGTTCAAACCCATACGAAGTTAGCCGAAGTCTAAGCAAGGCCACCACCGACATTCCGAAGACGTCCGAACACAAACGAAGTTGGCCGAAGTCAAAGCAAGGCCACCAGTGACATTCTGAAGACGTCCGAACAAAAACGAAGTTTGCCGAAGCCAAAACAAGGCCTCCATCGACATTCCGAAGACATTCGAACCCATACGAAGTTGGCCGAAGTCAAAGCAATGCCACCAATGACATTCCGAAGACGTCCGGACACAAGCGAGGTTTGCCGAAGCCAAGACAAGGCCTTCATCGACATTTCGAAGACGTCCGAACCCATACGAAGTTGGCCGAAATCAAAGCAAGGCCCACCACTGACATTCCGAAGACGTCCGAACACAAACGAAGTTAGCCGAAGTCAAAGTAAGGCCACCACTGATATTCCGAAGACGTCCGAACACAAACGAAGTTGGCCGAAGTCAAAGCAAGACCACCACTTACATTCCAAAGACGTCCGAACACAAACGAAGTTGGCCGAAGACAAGGCAAGACCTTCACCGATATTTCGAAGACGTCCGAACACAAACGAAGATGGCCGAAGTCAAGGCAAGGCCACCACTGACATTCCGAAGACGTTCGAACACAAACGAAGTTGGCCGAAGACAAGGCAAGGCCTTCATCGGCATTTCGAAGACGTCCGAACCCATACGAAGTTGGCCGGAGACAAGGCAAGGCCTTCGCCGACATTTCGAAGACGTCCGAACACAAACGAAGTTGGACGAAGTCAAAGGAAGGCCACCACTGACATTCCGAAGACGTCCGAACACAAACGAATTTTTCTGAAGCCAAGACAAGGCCTCCATCGACATTCCGAAGACATCCGAACCCATACGAAGTTGGCCGAAGTCAAAGTAAGGCCACCAATAACATTCCGAGGACGTCCGAACACAAACAAAGTTGGCCGAAGACAAGGCAAGGCCTTCACCGATATTCCGAAGACATCCGAACACACACGAAGTTGGCCGAAGTCAAGGCAAAGCCACCACTTACATTCCGAAGACGTCCGAAAACAAACGAAGTTGGCCGAAGCCGAGGCAAGGCCTTCATCGATATTCCGAAAACGTCCGACCTCAAACGAAGTTGACCGCAGACAAGGCAAGGTCTTCACCGATATTCCGAGGATGTCCGAACACAAACGAAGTTGGACGAAGTCAAAGCAAGGCCACCACTGACATTCCGAAGACGTTCGAAAACAAACGAAGTTGGCCGAAGCCAAGGCAAGGCCACCACTGACATTCCGAAGACGTCCGAACACTAACGAAATTGGCCGAAGCCATGGCAAAGCCACAGCTGACATTCCGAAGACGGCCGAGCACAAACGAAGTTGGCCGAAGTCAAAGCAAGGCCACCACTGACATTTCGAAGACGTCCGAAAACAAACGAAGTTGGCCGAAGACAAGGCAAGGCCTTCGCCGACATTTCGAAGACGTCCGAACACAAACGAAGTTGGACGAAGTCAAAGGAAGGCCACCACTGACATTCCGAAGACGTCCGAACACAAACGAATTTTTCTGAAGCCAAGACAAGGCCTCCATCGACATTCCGAAGACATCCGAACCCATACGAAGTTGGCCGAAGTCAAAGTAAGGCCACCAATGACATTCCGAGGACGTCCGAACACAAACAAAGTTGGCCGAAGCAAGGCAAGGCCTTCACCGATATTCCGAAGACATCCGAACACACACGAAGTTGGCCGAAGTCAAGGCAAAGCCACCACTTACATTCCGAAGACGTCCGAAAACAAACGAAGTTGGCCGAAGCCGAGGCAAGGCCTTCATCGATATTCCGAAAACGTCCGACCTCAAACGAAGTTGACCGCAGACAAGGCAAGGCCTTCACCGATATTCCGAGGATGTCCGAACACAAACGAAGTTGGACGAAGTCAAAGCAAGGCCACCACTGACATTCCGAAGACGTTCGAAAACAAACGAAGTTGGCCGAAGTCAAAGCAAAGCCACCACTGACATTCCGAAGACGTCCGAACACTAACGAAATTGGCCGAAGCCATGGCAAAGCCACAGCTGACATTCCGAAGACGGCCGAGCACAAACGAAGTTGGCCAAAGTCAAAGCAAGGCCACCACTGACATTTCGAAGACGTCCGAAAACAAACGAAGTTGGCCGAAGACAAGGCAAGGCCTTCGCCGACATTTCGAAGACGTCCGAACACAAACGAAGTTGGACGAAGTCAAAGGAAGGCCACCACTGACATTCCGAAGACGTCCGAACACAAACGAATTTTTCTGAAGCCAAGACAAGGCCTCCATCGACATTCCGAAGACATCCGAACCCATACGAAGTTGGCCGAAGTCAAAGTAAGGCCACCAATAACATTCCGAGGACGTCCGAACACAAACAAAGTTGGCCGAAGACAAGGCAAGGCCTTCACCGATATTCCGAAGACATCCGAACACACACGAAGTTGGCCGAAGTCAAGGCAAAGCCACCACTTACATTCCGAAGACGTCCGAAAACAAACGAAGTTGGCCGAAGCCGAGGCAAGGCCTTCATCGATATTCCGAAAACGTCCGACCTCAAACGAAGTTGACCGCAGACAAGGCAAGGTCTTCACCGATATTCCGAGGATGTCCGAACACAAACGAAGTTGGACGAAGTCAAAGCAAGGCCACCACTGACATTCCGAAGACGTTCGAAAACAAACGAAGTTGGCCGAAGCCAAGGCAAGGCCACCACTGACATTCCGAAGACGTCCGAACACTAACGAAATTGGCCGAAGCCATGGCAAAGCCACAGCTGACATTCCGAAGACGGCCGAGCACAAACGAAGTTGGCCGAAGTCAAAGCAAGGCCACCACTGACATTTCGAAGACGTCCGAAAACAAACGAAGTTGGCCGAAGACAAGGCAAGGCCTTCGCCGACATTTCGAAGACGTCCGAACACAAACGAAGTTGGACGAAGTCAAAGGAAGGCCACCACTGACATTCCGAAGACGTCCGAACACAAACGAATTTTTCTGAAGCCAAGACAAGGCCTCCATCGACATTCCGAAGACATCCGAACCCATACGAAGTTGGCCGAAGTCAAAGTAAGGCCACCAATGACATTCCGAGGACGTCCGAACACAAACAAAGTTGGCCGAAGCAAGGCAAGGCCTTCACCGATATTCCGAAGACATCCGAACACACACGAAGTTGGCCGAAGTCAAGGCAAAGCCACCACTTACATTCCGAAGACGTCCGAAAACAAACGAAGTTGGCCGAAGCCGAGGCAAGGCCTTCATCGATATTCCGAAAACGTCCGACCTCAAACGAAGTTGACCGCAGACAAGGCAAGGCCTTCACCGATATTCCGAGGATGTCCGAACACAAACGAAGTTGGACGAAGTCAAAGCAAGGCCACCACTGACATTCCGAAGACGTTCGAAAACAAACGAAGTTGGCCGAAGTCAAAGCAAAGCCACCACTGACATTCCGAAGACGTCCGAACACTAACGAAATTGGCCGAAGCCATGGCAAAGCCACAGCTGACATTCCGAAGACGGCCGAGCACAAACGAAGTTGGCCAAAGTCAAAGCAAGGCCACCACTGACATTTCGAAGACGTCCGAAAACAAACGAAGTTGGCCGAAGACAAGGCAAGGCCTTCGCCGACATTTCGAAGACGTCCGAACACAAACGAAGTTGGACGAAGTCAAAGGAAGGCCACCACTGACATTCCGAAGACGTCTGAACACAAACCAATTTTTCTGAAGCCAAGACAAGGCCTCCATCGACATTCCGAAGACATCCGAACCCATACGAAGTTGGCCGAAGTCAAAGTAAGGCCACCAATGACATTCCGAGGACGTCCGAACACAAACAAAGTTGGCCGAAGCAAGGCAAGGCCTTCACCGATATTCCGAAGACATCCGAACACACACGAAGTTGGCCGAAGTCAAGGCAAAGCCACCACTTACATTCCGAAGACGTCCGAAAACAAACGAAGTTGGCCGAAGCCGAGGCAAGGCCTTCATCGATATTCCGAAAACGTCCGACCTCAAACGAAGTTGACCGCAGACAAGGCAAGGCCTTCACCGATATTCCGAGGATGTCCGAACACAAACGAAGTTGGACGAAGTCAAAGCAAGGCCACCACTGACATTCCGAAGACGTTCGAAAACAAACGAAGTTGGCCGAAGTCAAAGCAAGGCCACCACTGACATTCCGAAGACGTCCGAACACTAACGAAGTTGGCCGAAGCTATGGCAAAGCCACAACTGACATTCCGAAGACGGCTGAGCACAAACGAAGTTGGCCGAAGTCAAAGCAAGGCCACCACTGACATTTCGAAGACGTCCGAAAACAAACGAAGTTGGACGAAGCCAAGGCAAGGCCATCACCGACATGCCGAAGACGTCCGAACCCATACGAAGTAGACCAAAGTCAAAGCAAGGCCACCACTGACAATCCGAAGATGTCCGAACACAAACGAAGTTGGCCAAAGTCAAAGCAAGGCCACCACTGCAATATTTAACATCAAAATACAATTATATTTACTTATTCGCTATATATCGGAATTATATGGTGTTTCAAGAACTGAAACGCAATAAAGACATAATCCGCAATAAATTTAGTAAAATAAGGGAGAGCGGTACCTCAACACTAAGCGGAATAATAGGCGACAGCGGGTTCTCGAACCCGCGCGCATTAGCTAGTTATATATACTAAAAGCGGAGTAGCCCATGGCAACCAAACGCCCCAAAAATCGTCTAAAAACGGCAAAACTGTGCAAAGAACTCCTCTCTGGATACGCGAAATTAAGGGCTGTCTTTTGGCATGTTGGTAGGGGCGACATTGAATTTCCGGTCGACGGGGAGTTTTTCTTCAAAAGTGGAGCGTGTGCAGAGATATCGCCCGTTGAAGAGGAGCGTGCACTCGGTGTTTTAACAGAAAAATGGCTTACGTCATCATGACGATTTACGTGACAATCAAAATAAATCTCGGGAAACGTCAAACTAGCAAGTTGTAGCTACAGATTCACTTTTAAGACTGAAATACGAAATTTTGAAGGCTGCGAGCGCTCAACTGGGACCGGGGTGTTATAGAACGGACTTCTCTAGATCTTCCACATGCTTATTTCGAGTCGACAGACGCACGCAAACAAGGGCACGAGCACTTTCAAATTCGTTTGCAGAAGGATTTGGTCAGCAAAATGGCCGATTCAATGTGCAGTGATATCAATGTATTTCGGACGGGCGAAAAATATAATCAGATTCTCATGTGCACTGCCGATGAATGTATTACGGTCCGGTGGATGTTCGGCATCTCCATATCTCCACACAATACATAACGGTCCCGCTTGATTTAATAATTTCAACTATACAGGAGCTGTAGATTAATATTTTAATAATGATTTGAATTAAAATACGTTAACTCCAGAACGCGTATGCGTATGGGGAAAAGGATTGCTTTTAACATCGATGTGCCCTTATGTAATAATTTTATTTAATCGATTACGCATACATGCAGGGTGGGCGGAGCTAGCTGAAATTAACTTCTCTCTTCTGATTAAAGCAAAATTCGGCACTTGGGAGTTTTTGTGGTCTCATTGATCACGTATCCAAAGTCGAAATGTCAAAAAAAAACAAAATGGCCGAAGGATTTTTTGAAAATTTTGACGTATAAATGTGAAATTTTATATACGAGGGTGTCTTAGGTCACCGATCACGAATACATACTCAAAATGTCAAAAAAAAACAAAATGGCGGAAGATTTTTTGAAAATTGACGTATGAATGTGAAATTTTAGATACGAGGGTTTTGGGGGTCGCCGATCACGATTCCAAAGACAAAATGTCAAAAAAAACAAAATGGCGGAAGATTTTTTTGAAAATTGACGTACGAACGTGAAATTTTAGATACGGGGGTTTTGGGGGTCGCCGATCACGATTCCAAAGTTAAAATGTCAAAAAAAAACAAAATGGCGGAAGATTTTTTGAAAATTGAGGTATGAACGTGAAATTTTAGATACGGAGGTTTTGGGGGTCGCCGATCACGATTCCAAAGTCAAAATGTCAAAAAAAACAAAATGGCGGAAGATTTTTTTTAAATTGACGTACGAACGTGAAATTTTAGATACGGGGGTTTTGGGGGTCGCCGATCACGATTCCAAAGTTAAAATGTCAAAAAACAAACAAAATGGCGGAAGATTTTTTGAAAATTGACATATGAACGTGAAATTTTAGATACGGGGGTTTTGGGGATCACCGATCACGATTCCAAAGTCAAAATGTCAAAAAAAACAAAATGGCCGAAGGATTTTTTGAAAATTTTGACGTATAAATGTGAAATTTTATATACGAGGGTGTCTTAGGTCACCGATCACGAATACATACTCAAAATGTCAAAAAAAAACAAAATGGCGGAAGATTTTTTGAAAATTGACGTATGAATGTGAAATTTTAGATACGAGGGTTTTGGGGGTCGCCGATCACGATTCCAAAGACAAAATGTCAAAAAAAACAAAATGGCGGAAGATTTTTTTGAAAATTGACGTACGAACGTGAAATTTTAGATACGGGGGTTTTGGGGGTCGCCGATCACGATTCCAAAGTTAAAATGTCAAAAAAAAACAAAATGGCGGAAGATTTTTTGAAAATTGAGGTATGAACGTGAAATTTTAGATACGGAGGTTTTGGGGGTCGCCGATCACGATTCCAAAGTCAAAATGTCAAAAAAAACAAAATGGCGGAAGATTTTTTTTAAATTGACGTACGAACGTGAAATTTTAGATACGGGGGTTTTGGGGGTCGCCGATCACGATTCCAAAGTTAAAATGTCAAAAAACAAACAAAATGGCGGAAGATTTTTTGAAAATTGACATATGAACGTGAAATTTTAGATACGGGGGTTTTGGGGATCACCGATCACGATTCCAAAGTCAAAATGTCAAAAAAAACAAAATGGCGGAAGATTTTTTTGAAAATTGATGTATGAATGTGGAATTTTAGATACGGGGGTGTTTGTGGTCGCTTATTACGTCTTCAATTTGGTGATTCTTCGAAACGTGATTAAACAGGGCTTAAATTTAATACTC
This sequence comes from Amphimallon solstitiale, assembly GCA_963170755.1. NCBI lineage: Eukaryota > Metazoa > Arthropoda > Insecta > Coleoptera > Scarabaeidae > Amphimallon > Amphimallon solstitiale. The sequence goes on along the minus strand of OY720679.1, from coordinate 67,479,983 downwards.
CATTTTTTCTTAACGATAGTAGATTCGCAAACATCAGAATCTTATTGTACACTGTCTCAATGGAAATGTTGCGCTCATTGAGCTCATTGTTTCTTTCAATACTTTAATATGACTTATGTTTAACATTAAATTACCTTTCTCGCTCTTGAGTGTGTACCAGTTTGTCTAAAAAGCAGTTCGAGAAGAATTTTAAATATAATAACAAAATATACTATTGGCTTAACAAAATATATGTAGGGGTGCTTCAAAAGTTTATAAAGGTGGACATTCTAAAAAGCCATGACAGTGATTGCTTTTTACAGGACAGGCGCTTCAATAGGACTTAAATTTAAAACTTGGGCTTTTTACTTTTATTATTATTTTGTGCTTTTTTCTTAACGAGAGTAGACTTCGAAAAGGTTGACAGGCTTTTACACTTTCACATCAAAATAGTATTGTATACTGTCTTAATAAAAATGTTGCGCTTCTTGATCTCATTGTGTATTTGCATACTTTAACACGACTTACGGTTAACATTACATTACCTTTCTCGCTCTTGAGTGTGTACAGATTTGTGTAAAAAACAGTTCGAGAAGCATTTTAAATAAAACATACTATTCGCTTCACAAGATATATGTATATATATACAGGAGTGCTTCAAAAGTTAATAATAACGGACATTCTAAAAAGCCATGACAGTGATTGCTTTTTGCAGGAAACTGTGAAGAAACTGTAAGCGGGCGCGAAAAAAGCCATTCAATAGGGCTAAAATTTAAAACTTGGGCTTTTTTTTGGATTCTTGAGTAAAATGAATTTTAAGTTCATTTTTATTATTCCTTTGTGTTTCTTCATTAATGATAGTAGAATTCAAAAAGGTTGACATGATTTTTTCACTGTTACATCAAAATAATACTGGAAACTGTCTTAATGGAAATGTTGCGCTCTGAGCTCATTGTTTCTTTGGATACTTTAACATGAATTATGATTATTATTAAATTACCTTTTTCGCTCTTGAGTGTGTACCGGTTTGTGTCGAAAACAGTTCGACAAGAATTTTAAATAAAATATCCCATTGGCTTAACAAAATATATGTATATACAGGGGTGTTTCAAAAGTTTATAAAAGTGGATATTCTAAAAACCGTCATTCCAGTGATCGCCTTTTACAGGAAAGGCGCTTTAATAGGGCTTCACTTTAAAACTTGGGCTTTTTACTTTTATTATTATTTCCTGCTCCTTTATTAACGATAGTGGATTTCGAAAAGGTTGACGGGCTTTTACACTTTCACATCAAAATAGTATTGTAAACTGCCTTAATGAACAAGTTGGGCTTTTTGATCTCATTGTGTCTTTGGATACCTTAACATAGCTTATGGTTAAAATTAAATTATCTTTCTCGCTCTTGAGTGTGTACCGGTTTGTGTTAAAAACACTTCGAGAAGAATTTTAAATAAAACGTCCTATTGGCTTAACAAAATATATGTATATACAGGAGTGCTTCTTACTTTTATTATTATTTTGTGCTTTTTTCTTAACGAGAGTAGACTTCGAAAAGATTGACAGGCTTTTACACGTTCTCATCAAATTAGTATTATAAACTGTCTTAATGAAAATGTTGCGCTTTTTGAGAGCTCATTGTTTCTTTGGATATTTTAACATGACTTATGTTTAACATTAAATTATCTTTCTCTCTTGAGTGTGTACCGGTTTGTGTAAAAAACAATTCGAGAAAAATTTTAAATAAAATATACTGTTGGCTTCACAAAATATATGTATATACCGGGATGCTTTAAAAGTTTATATAACCAGACATTCTAAAAAGCATCATGCCAGTACTCGCTTTTTACAGGAAAGGTGCTTCAATCTAAAACTTGGGCTTTTTACTTTTACTTTTATTTTGTGCTCCTTTATTAACGATAGTGGATTTCAAAAAGTTCACACTTTACATCAAAATAGTATTGTACACTGTCTTAATAAAAATGTTGCGCTTTTTGATCTCATTGTGTCTTTGGATACTTTAACACGACTTATGTTTAACATTAAATTACCTTTATCGCTCTTGAGTGTGTACAGGTTTATGTCAAAAACAGTTCGAGAAGAATTTTAAATAAAATATCCTATTGGCTTAACAAAATATATGTATATACAGGGGTGTTTCAAAAGTTTATAAAAGTGGATATTCTAAAAAGCGTCATTCCAGTGATCGCCTTTTACAGGAAAGGCGCTTTAATAGGGCTTCACTTTAAAACTTGGGCTTTTTACTTTTATTATTATTTCCTGCTCCTTTATTAACGATAGTGGATTTCGAAAAGGTTGACGGGCTTTTACACTTTCACATCAAAATAGTATTGTAAACTGCCTTAATGAACAAGTTGGGCTTTTTGATCTCATTGTGTCTTTGGATACCTTAACATAGCTTATGGTTAAAATTAAATTATCTTTCTCGCTCTTGAGTGTGTACCGGTTTGTGTTAAAAACACTTCGAGAAGAATTTTAAATAAAACGTCCTATTGGCTTAACAAAATATATGTATATACAGGAGTGCTTCTTACTTTTATTATTATTTTGTGCTTTTTTCTTAACGAGAGTAGACTTCGAAAAGATTGACAGGCTTTTACACGTTCTCATCAAATTAGTATTATAAACTGTCTTAATGAAAATGTTGCGCTTTTTGAGAGCTCATTGTTTCTTTGGATATTTTAACATGACTTATGTTTAACATTAAATTATCTTTCTCTCTTGAGTGTGTACCGGTTTGTGTAAAAAACAATTCGAGAAAAATTTTAAATAAAATATACTGTTGGCTTCACAAAATATATGTATATACCGGGATGCTTTAAAAGTTTATATAACCAGACATTCTAAAAAGCATCATGCCAGTACTCGCTTTTTACAGGAAAGGTGCTTCAATCTAAAACTTGGGCTTTTTACTTTTACTTTTATTTTGTGCTCCTTTATTAACGATAGTGGATTTCAAAAAGTTCACACTTTACATCAAAATAGTATTGTACACTGTCTTAATAAAAATGTTGCGCTTTTTGATCTCATTGTGTCTTTGGATACTTTAACACGACTTATGTTTAACATTAAATTACCTTTCTCGCTCTTGAGTGTGTACCGGTTTGTGTAAAAAACAATTCGAGAAAAATTTTAAATAAAATAAAAGGCGCTTCAATTTAAAACTTGGGCTTTTTACTTTTATTTTCATTTGGGCTCCTTTATTAATGATAGTGGATTTCAAAAAGGTCACACTTTACATCAAAATAGTATTGTAAAGCATTAGCTTTTTACTTTTATTATTATTTTGTACTTTTTCATTAACGATAGTGGATTTCGAAAATATTGATAGGCTATTACACGTTCATATCAAAATAGTATTGTAAACTGTCTTAATGAAAATGTTGCGTTTTTTGTCTTTGAATACTTTAACATGACATGTTTAACATTAAATTACCTTTCTCGCTCTTGAGTGTGTACCGGTTTGTGTCAAAAACAGTTCGACAAAAATTTTAAATGAAATATCCTATTGGCTTAACAAAATATATGTATATACAGGAGTGCTTCAAAAGTTTATAAAAGTGGACAATCTTAAAAGCGTTTTTTACAGGAAAGGCGCTTCAATAGGGCTTCAATTTAAAACTTGGACTTTTTACTTTTATTATTATTATGTGCTCCTTTATTAACGATAGTGGATTTCAAAAAGGTTGACAGGCTTTCACACTTTCGCATCAAAATAGTATTGTACACTGTCTTAATAAAAATGTTGCGCTTTTTGATCTCATTGTGTCTTTGCATACTTTAACACGACTTATGTTTAACATTAAATTACCTTTCTCGCTCTTGAGTGTGTACCGGTTTATGTCAAAAACAGTTCGAGAAGAATTTTAAATAAAATATCCTATTGGCCTAACAAAATATATATATACAGGGGTGCTTCAAAAGTTTATAAAATTGGACATTCTAAAAAGCGTTTTTTTTACAGGAAAGGCGCTTCAATAGGGCTTAAATTTAAAACTTGGGCTTTTTACTTTTATTATTATTTCGTGCACCTTTATTAACGATAGTGGATTTTGGAAAGGTTGACAGGCTTTTACACTTTTACATCAAAATAGTATTGAAAACTGTCTTAATGAACATGTTGGGCTTTTTGATCTCAATGTGTCTTTGGATACTTTAACACGACTTATGTTAAACATTTAATTACCTTTCTCGCTATTGAGTGTGTACCGGTTTATGTCAAAAACAGTTCGAGAAGAATTTTAAATAAAATATCCTATTGGCTTAACAAAATATATATGTATATACTTGGGTGCTTCAAAGTAGTATAAATGTAGACATTCGAAAAAGCGTCATGCCACTGATCGCTTTTTATAGGAAAGGCGTTTCAATTTAAAACTTGGGCATTTGGCTATTATTATTATTTCGTGCTCCTTTATTAACGATAGTGGATTTCAAAAAGGTTGACAGGCTTTTACACTTTTGACATCAAAATAGTATTGTACACTGTCTTAATAAAAATGTTGCGCTTTTTGATATCATTGTGTCTTTGCATACTTTAGCACGACTTATGTTTAACATTAAATTACCTTTCTCGCTCTTGACTGTACCGATTTATGTCAAAAACAGTTCGAGAAGAATTTTAAATAAAATATCCTATTGGTTTAACAAAATATACGTATATACAGGGACGCTTCAAAAATTAATAAAATCGGACATTCTAAAAAGCCATGCCAGTTATCGCTTTTTACAGGAAAAGCGCTACAATAGGGCTTAAATTTAAAAATTTGAGCTTTTTACTTTTACTATTATTTTGTACTTTTTCATTAACGATAATGGATTTCGAAAAATTGATAGGCTATTACACGTTCATATCAAAATAGTATTGTAAACTGTCTTAATGAAAATGTTGCGTCTTTTTGTCTTTGAATACTTTAACATGACTTATGTTTAACATTAAATTACCTTTCTCGCTCTTGAGTGTGTACCGATTTGTGTCAAAAACAGTTCGAGAGGAATTTTAAATAAAATATCCTATTGGCTTAACAAAATATATGTATATACAGGAGTGCTTCAAAAGTTTATAAAAGTGGACATTCTTAAAAGCGTTTTTTACAGGAAAAGCACTTCAATAGGGCTTCAATTTAAAACTTGGGCTTTTTACGGTTATTATTATTTTGTGCTTTTTCCTTAACGAGAGTAGACTTCGAAAAGATTGACAGGCTTTTACACGTTCACATGAAAATAGTATTGTAAATTGTCTTAATAAAAATGCTGCGCTTTTTAATCTCATTGTGTCTTTGGATACTTTAACACGACTTATGTTTAACATTAAATATTTTTCTCACTCTTGAGTGTGTACCGATTTGTGTAAAAAACAATTCGAGAAAATTTTCAAATAAAATATATTATAATATTCACAAAATATATGTATATACCGGGATGCTTTAAAACTTTATAAAACCGGACATTCTAAAAAGCGTCATGCCAGTGATCGCTTTTTACAGGAAAGTTGCTTCAATTTAAAACTTGGGCTTTTTACTTTTACTTTTATTTTGTGCTCCTTTATTAACGATAGTGGATTTCAAAAAGGACACACTTTACATCAAAATAGTATTGTACACTGTCTTAATAAAAATGTTGCGCTTTTTTATCTCATTGTGTCTTTGCATACTTTAACACGACTTATGTTTAACATTAAATTACCTTTCTCGCTCTTGAGTGTGTACCGATTTGTGTCAAAAACAGTTCGAGAGGAATTTTAAATAAAATATCCTATTGGCTTAACAAAATATATGTATATACAGGAGTGCTTCAAAAGTTTATAAAAGTGGACATTCTTAAAAGCGTTTTTTACAGGAAAAGCACTTCAATAGGGCTTCAATTTAAAACTTGGGCTTTTTACGGTTATTATTATTTTGTGCTTTTTCCTTAACGAGAGTAGACTTCGAAAAGATTGACAGGCTTTTACACGTTCACATGAAAATAGTATTGTACACTGTCTTAATAAAAATGTTGCGCTTTTTGATCTCATTGTGTCTTTGCATACTTTAACACGACTTATGTTTAACATTAAATTACCTTTCTCGCTCTTGAGTGTGTACCGGTTTGTGTTAAAAACAGTTCGAGAAGAATTTTAAATAAGATATCCTATTGGCTTAACAATATATATATATATATATATACAGGGGTGCTTCAAAAATTTATAAAAATGGACATTCTAGAAAGCGCTGTTTACAGAAAAGGCGCATGAAAAGGGCTTAAATTTAAAACTTGGGTTTCTTACTTTTATTATTATTTTGTGTTCCTTTATTAATGATAGTGGATTTCAAAAGGGTCACACTTTACATCAAAATAGTATTGTAAACTGTTTTAATAAAAATGTTGCGCTTTTTGAGCTCATTGTGTCTTTGGATACTTTAACATGGCTTATGATTAACATTAAATTACCTTCCTCGCTCTTGAGTGTGTACCGATTTGTGTCAAAAACAGAAGGAGAATAATTTTAGATAAAATATACTCTGCTTTTTTATTAACGATAGTGGACTTCGAAAAGGTAGTAAGAAAGTAACATACTTTATAAATTAAATTTACTTTACCCATTCGCATACATATGTTTGCGAGCTATATGTTCGAAGTTCATCAGCATTCATTAGCATTCTATAAGAATGTTTGAAAGCGATGCCCATTTACCAAGCAAAATTTGTTGTAAACATATTAAACACTATGGAGATACTACGTATATTTGAGTATGTCAATTAAAATGACGAGCCCGCGATAGCGGGCGAGTAGTATATATGTAATTCATTGAATATTTAAAATGTTCTTCAATACAAGTCCTTCATTTTTAATTGGCGTGCGAACTAATTTTGAGTATGTGACAGACGAATATTTCAATTATACTGACCAAAATTTCATAATGAAAGCGCTGTTCCACTTCAAATAATTTGGGTGAAAATATCTCAGTGTCAAACTGATTATTAGGTTCTTTTTTATTAATATTGTGCATGCCTGTCTTAAATTGTTTCTGAGCAATTGGCATACTTTTTGTTAATATACTAAATTTTTCCACTGTTATTTCAATAGCGTATTATCCCGATTGTCTCAATAAAAATTATGCACTTATTGAGCATATTGTTTCATCGGATACTTTAACATCATTCTTATGTTTAACATTAAATTACCTTTCTCGCTTTTCAGTTTGTGTAAAAAAAATTCTAGAAGAATTCTGAATGAAATATACAATTGGCTTTACAAAATATATGTATATACAGAGTGTGCCACAAGTCTATAAAATCTTACATTCTAAAAACCACCACGAGAGTGATCGCGTTTTACAGGAAACTGTAAAAAGCTGTAAGCGGACGCGAAAAAGGCGAATTCAAGCTTGAAAAGATTGAAGCATTAACTCACAAACATTCAACACAATAAATATTGCAATATATAATAATTGGCCCAATGATAATAGTATATAGGTAAAAAATTTATAAATTCGATTCCTTATTTGTTTATAAATACTTTCTACTCATTTTTTCATCCATGGATTAAGTTGTAAAATTACTTCAAAATATTATAAGATATTGTAAATAGAAAAAAGAAACTAAAATATATTCCTACCAGATTAAACAAGCACTTAATCATGTTGTTACTGTGTCAGGCAAATTGAGAAGTAATATCATACGTATTCAAAAAAGATTGTTTAATTATCATTGATGAAAATGAACGTCTCGCGACATCGTCAATTACAATAATTAGAAATAGAAATTCTATAAGGATGTTTTACAATATTTTCGAATATAACAATAAGTAATCAATATTACCATAATACATATATTATATCTATATACTCCTTAAATTGTAGGTGTACAATGCAAAAGAAAATAATTATGTACAGTGTGAACAAGGCTTTACCAACATTATTAAGCATCATATATAACTGACAGTTGTAATACATTTTACCACAAAGAAACACTGCAAATTATAAAAGTATAGGAATGGAAATCATAAAAAATACCAATGAAATAAATATTATTTGTTATAGAACAATCATTAAATGAATTATTTAAAAGTATACATTCGCGTCAACAAAACATAATTCTAATAAAGCTATCTACAAGTTTGTATAAAATAAAATGTTTTTTTTTTAAATTCTAATGAATTTTCATTTAAACCAAAAAGACCAATGGAATCGACATATGTATATAGACTGAAACACTATTAACAAAAACTATCAAATCACATTTTCCAACTGATGCAAAAAACACAGATTTCGAGATTATTCTAATTTTATACCCACAAACAAAATTCAAACTATAGACAAATTAGGCAAACGTGAAATAAATCATCGGCAAATCGAGGCACAAAAGCCAATAATAGTAGAAAAATTATAAATAGAGTGAAAACTACCGTCTGTGAGGCACAGGAAAAGTATGTGAAAAATGTCAATAAAACTTTAAACGATAAAGTACATCTTATTTCATGGACAGCCGTTAAACATTTTCAATTTAAAAACTGCTATTATCACTACATCTATTATTAATCATTTCATCCGATAAGCATTTTGAATAAAATATTGCATAGTTGTAAACTATATACAGGGGTGTATAAAAACAACTAAGCGATATTGAACATCTAAAACACAATTATATTTAGTTATTCGCTATATATCGGAATTATATGGTGTTTCAAAAACTGAAACGCAATAAAGACAAAATCCGCAATAAATTTAGAAGAATAAGGGGGAGCGGTACCTCAACTGTAAGCGGAATAAGAGGCGATAGCGGGCCTTCAAGGCCTGCCGTATTAGCTAGTTTATATATAATAAAAGCCGAGTAGTCAATGGCAACCAAACGACCCAAAAATCGTCTAAAAACGGCAAAACTGTGCAAAGAACTCCTCTCTGGATACGCGAAATTAAGGGCTGTCTTTTGGCATGTTGGTAGGGGCGACATTGAATTTCCGGTCGACGGAGAGTTTTTCTTCCCAAGTGGAGCGTGTGCAGAGATATCGCCCGTTGAAGAGGAGCGTGCACTCGGTGTTTTAACAGAAAAATGGCTTGCGTCATCATGACGATTCACGTGACAAGCAAAATAAATCTCGGGAAACGTCAAACTCAGTTGTAGCTACAGATTCACTTTTAAGATTGAAATACGAAATTTTGAAGGTTGCGAGGGTCCAACAAGACCCGAGGTGTTAAAGAACGGCCTTCTGGGCATCTCTCACATGCTTATTTCGAGTCGACAGACGCACGCAATGTAGGGCACGAGCACTTTCAAATTCGTTTGCAGACAGATTTCGTAAGAAAAATGGCCGAAATACGTCACAGATTCAATGTGCATGTGATTCAATGTACTACTATGGGGCGAAAAATATCAGTCTATCCGGTCCGACAAGTTCCGCATCCCAATCTCGACATAATACACCCGCTTGACTTAACATTTTTATAAATATACAGATTGATTGTACTTTTAATGATTACATATTTGAATTATTAAAATACGTTAATTCCAGAACGCGTACGCCCAGTTTCCTTAATCGGGAAAAGGATTGCTTTTAACATTTATGTGCCCCTATGACAACGATTACGTATACATGCAGAGTGGGCGGAGCTATCTGAAATTAATTACTCTCTTCTGATTAAAGTAAAATTCGGCACCTGGGAGTCATTGTGGTGTCATTGATCACGTATCCAAATCGAAATGTCAAAAAAAAACAAAATGGCCGAAGGATTTTTTGAAAATTGACGTATAAATGTGAAATTTTAGATACGAGGGTGTCTTAAGTCGCCGATCACAAATTCAAAATCAAAATGTCATAAAAAACAAAATGGCGCATGATTTTTTTGAAAATTGACGTATGAGTGTGAAATTTTAGATACGGGGGCTTTGGGGGTCGCCGATCACGATTCCAAAGTCAAAATGTCAAAACAAACAAAATGGCGGAAGAGTTTTTTGAAAATTGACGTATGAATGTAAAATTTTAGATACGGGGGTTTTGGGGGTCGCCGATCACGATTCCAAAGTCAAAATGTCAAAAAAAAACAAAATGGCGGAAGATTTTTTGAAAATTGACGTATGAATGTAAAATTTTAGATACGGGGGTTTTGGGGGTCGCCAATCACGATTCCAAAGTCAAAATGTCAAAAAAAACAAAATGGCGGAAGATTTTTTGAAAATTGACGTATGAATGTAAAATTTTAGATACGGGGGTTTTGGGGGTCGCCGATCACGATTCCAAAGTCAAAATGTCAAAAAAACAAAATGGCGGAAGATTTTTTTGAAAATTGACGTATGAATGTGAAATTTTAGATACAGGGGTGGTTTTGGGGGTCGCCGATCACGATTTCAAAGTCAAAATGTCAAAAAAAAACAAAATGACGGAAGATTTTTTGAAAATTGACGTATCAATGTAAAATTTTAGATACGGGGGTTTTGGGGGTCGCCGATCACGACTCCAAAGTCAAAATGTCAAAAAAAACAAAATGGCGGAAGATTTTTTGAAAATTGACGTATGAATGTAAAATTTTAGATACGGGGGTTTTGGGGGTCGCCGATCACGTTTCCAAAGTCAAAATGTCAAAAGAAAACAAAATGGCGTAAGATTTTTTGAAAATTGACGTATGAATGTAAAATTTTAGATACGGGGGTTTTGGGGGTCGCCGATCACGACTCCAAAGTCAAAATGTCAAAAAAAAACAAATGGCAGAAAACTTTTTGAAAATTGACGTATGAATGTAAAATTTTAGATACGGGGGTTTTGGGGGTCGCCGATCACGATTCCAAAGTCAAAATGTCAAAAAAAAACAAAATGGTGGAAGATTTTTTGAAAATTGACGTATGAATGTAAAATTTTAGATACGGGGGTTTTGGGGGTGGCCGATCACGATTCCAAAGTCAAAATGTCAAAAAAACAAAATGGCGGAAGATTTTTTGAAAATTGGAGTATGAATGTCAAATTTTAGATACGAGGGTGTCTTAAGTCGCCGATCACAAATCCAAAATCAAAATGTCAAAAAAAACAAAATGGCGGTAGATTTTTTGAAAATTGACGTATGAATGTAAAATTTTAGATATGGGGTTTTGGGGGTCGCCGATCACGATTCCAAAGTCAAAATGTCAAAAGAAAACAAAACGGGTAAAGATTTTTTGAAAATTGACGTATGAATGTAAAATTTTAGATACGGGAGTTTTGGGGGTCGCCGATCACGATTCCAAAATCAAAATGTCAAAAACACAATGGCGGAAGATTTTTTGAAAATTGACGTATGAATGTAAAATTTTAGATACGGGGGTTTTGGGGGTCGCCGATCACGATTCCAAAGTCAAAATGTCAAAACAATACGAAATGGCGGAAGATTTTTGAAAATTGACGTATGAAGGTAAAATTTTAGATACGGGGATTTTGGGGGTCGCCGATCACGATTCCAAAGTCAAAATGTCAAAAAAAAAAAAATGGCGGAAGATTTTTTGAAAATTGACGTATGAATGTAAAATTTTAGATACGGGGGTTTTGGGGGTCGCCGATCACGATTCCAAAGTCAAAATGTCAAAACAAAACGAAATGGCGGAAGATTTTTTGAAAATTGACGTATGAAGGTAAAATTTTAGATACGGGGGTTTTGGGGGTGACGTATGAAGGTAAAATTTTAGATACGGGAGTTTTGGGGGTCGCCGATCACGATTCCAAAGCCAAAATGTCAAAAAAAAAAAAAAAATGGCGGCGGATTTTTTGAAAATTGACGTATCAATGTAAAATTTTAGATACGGGGGTTTTGGAGCTCGCCGATCATGAGTCCAAAGTCAAAATGTCAAAAAAAAACAAAATGGCGGAAGATTTTTTGAAAATTGACGTATGAATGTAAAATTTTAGATACGGGGGTTTTGGGGGTCACCGATCACGTTTCCAAAGTCAAAATGTCAAAAGAAAACAAAATGGCGAAAGATTTTTTGAAAATTGACGTATGAATGTAAAATTTTAGATACGAGGGTTTTGGGGGTCGCCCATCACGATTCCAAAGTCAAAATGTCATAAAAAACACAATGGCGGAAGATTTTTTGAAAATTGACGTATGAATGTAAAATTTTAGATACGGGGGTTTTGGGGGTCGCCGATCACGATTCCAAAGTCAAAATGTCAAAACAAAACGAAATGGCGGAAGATTTTTTGAAAGTTGACGTATGAATGTAAAATTTTAGATACGGGGGTTTTGGGGGTCGCCGATCACGATTCCAAAGTCAAAATGTCAAAAAAGACAAAATGGCGGAAGATTTTTTGAAAATTGACGTATTAATGTAAAATTTTAGATACGGGGGTTTTGGGGGTCGCCGATCACGATTCCAAAGTTAAAATATCAAAAAAAGCAAAACGGCGAAAATTTTTTTTGAAAATTGACGTATGAATGTGAAATTTTAGAATACGGGAGTTTTGGGGGTCGCCGATCACGATTCCAAAGTCAAAATGTCAAAAAAAAACAAAATGGAGGACGAGTTTTTTGAAAATTAACGTATGAATGTGAAAGTTTAGATGCGGGGATGTTTGTGGTCGCTTATTACGTCTTCAATTTGGTGATTCTTCGAAACGTGATTGAACAGGGTTTAAATTTAATACTTAATTTTTTCGTATCAACAGTAGATTCGCAAACATCAGAATCGTATTGTACATTGTCTCAATGAAAATGTTACGCTCACTGAGCTCATTGTTTCGGGGGTTTTGGGGGTCGCCGATCACGATTCCAAAGTCAAAATATCAAAAAAAACAAAAGGGTGGAAAATTTGTTTGAAAATTGACGTATGAATGTGAAATTTTAGAATACGGGAGTTTTGGGGGTCGCCGATCACGATTCCAAAGTCAAACTGTCAAAAAAAAAAAAAATGGAGGACGAGTTTTTTGAAAATTAACGTATGAATGTGAAAGTTAAGATGCGGGGATGTTTGTGGTATTACGTCTTCAATTTGGTGATTCTTCGAAACGTGATTGAACAGGGTTTAAATTTAATACTTAATTTTTTCGTATCAACAGTAGATTCGCAAACATCAGAATCGTATTGTACATTGTCTCAATGAAAATGTTACGCTCACTGAGCTCATTGTTTCTTTCGATACTCTAACATGACATGTTTAACATTAAATTACCTTTCTCGCTCTTGAGTGTGAACCGGTTTCTGTAAAAAAACAGTTCGAGTAGAATTTCAAATAAAATATACTATTGGCTTAAAAAAATATATGTAGGGATGCTTCAAAAGTTTATAAAAGTGGACATTCTGAAAAGCGTCATGCCAGTGATCGCTTTTTACAGGAAAAGCGCTTCAATAGGGCTTCAATTTAAAACTTGGGCTTTTTACTTTTATTATTATTTCGTGCTCCTTTATTAACTATAGTGGATTTCAAAAAGGTTGACAGGCTTTTACACTTTCACATCAAAATAGTATTGTACACTGTCTTAATAAAAATGTTGCGATTTTTAATCTCATTGTGTCTTTGCATACTTTAACACGACTTATGATTAACATTAGATTATCTTTCTCGCTCTTGAGTGTGTATCGGTTTTTGTTAAAAGCAGTTCGAGAAGAATTTTAAATAAAACATCCTATTGGGTTAAAAAATATATGTATATACAGGAGTGCTTCAAAGGTGTATAAAAGTGGACATTCTAAAAAGCGTCATGCCAGTGATCGGTTTTTGCAGGAAAAGGGCTTCAATTTAAAACTTGGGCTTTTTATTTTTATTATTATTATGTGCTCCTTTATTAACGATAGTGGATTTCAATAAGGTTGACAGGCTTTCACACTTTCGCATCAAAATAGTATTGTACACTGTCTTAATAAAAATGTAGCGCTTCTTGATCTCATTGTGTCTTTGCATACTTTAACACGACTTATGTTTAACATTAAATTACCTTTCTCGCTCTTGAGTGTGGACCGGTTTGTGTAAAAAACAATTCCAGAAATATTTTAAATAAAATATACAATTGGCTCCACAAAATATATGTATATACCGGGATGCTTTAAAAGTTTATAAAACTGGACATTCTAAAAAGCGTTTTTTTATAGGAAAGACGCTTCAATTGGGCTTAAATCTAAAACTTGGGCTTTTTACTTTTATTATTATTTTGTGCTTTTTTCTTAACGACAGTAGACTTCGAAAAGATTGACAGGCTCTTACACGTTCACATCAAAATAGTATTGTAAACTGTTTTTTAATCTCAATGTGTCTTTGGATACTTTAACACGACTTATGTTAAACATTAAATTACCTTTCTCGCTCTTGAGTGTGTACCGGTTTATGTCAAAAACAGTTCGAGAAGAATTTTAAATAAAGTATCCTATTGGCCTAACAAAATATATATATATACAGGGGTGCTTCAAAAGTTTATAAAAGTGGACATTCTAAAAAGCGTTTTTTTACAGGAAAGGCGCTTCAATACGGCTTAAATTTAAAACTTGGGCTTTTTACTTTTATTTTCATTTGGTCTCCTTTATTAATGATAGTGGATTTCAAAAAGGTCACACTTTACATCAAAATAGTATTGTACACTGTCTTAATAAAAATGTAGCGCTTTTTGAGCTCAATGTGTCTTTGGATAATTTAACACGACTTATGTTAAACATTAAATTACCTTTCCCGCTTTTGAGTGTGTACCGGTTTATGTCAAAAACAGTTCACGAAGAATTTTAAATAAAATATCCTATTGACTTAACAAAATATATGTATATACTTGGGTGCTTCAAAGTAGTATAAATGTAGACATTCTAAAAAGCGTCATGCCAGTGATCGCTTTTTATAGGAAAGGCGATTCAATTTAAAACTTGGGCATTTTGCTTTTATTATTATTTCGTGCTCCTTTATTAACGATAGTGGATTTCAAAAAGGTTGACAGGCTTTTACACTTTTGACATTAAAATAGTATTGTACATTGTCTTAATAAAAATGTTTCGCTTTTTGATATCATTGTGTCTTTGCATACTTCAGCACGACTTATGTTTAACATTAAATTACCTTTCTCGCTCTTGACTGTAACGATTTATGTCAAAAACAGTTCGAGAAGAATTTTAAATAAAATATCCTATTGGTTTAACAAAATATATGTATATACAGGGGCGCTTCAAAAGTTAATAAAATCGGATATTCTAAAAAGCCATGCCAGTTATCGCTTTTTACAGGAAAAGCGCTTCAATAGGGCTTAAATTTAAAAACTTGAGCTTTTTACTTTTACTATTATTTTGTACATTTTCATTAACGATAGTGGATTTCGAAAAATTGATAGGCTATTACACGTTCATATCAAAATAGTATTGTAAACTGTCTTAATGAAAATGTTGCGTCTTTTTGTCTTTGAATACTTTAACATGACTTATGTTTAACATTAAATTACCTTTCTCGCTCTTGAGTGTGTACCGGTTTGTGTCAAAAACAGTTCGAGAGGAATTTTAAATAAAATATTGGCTTAACAAAATATATGTATATACAGGAGTGCTTCAAAAGTTTATAAAAGTGGACATTCATGAAAGCGTTTTTTAGAGGAAAGGCACTTCAATAGGGCTTCAATTTAAAACTTGGGCTTTTTACGGTTATTGTTATTTTATGCTTTTTTCTTAACGAGAGTAGACTTCGAAAAGATTGACAGGCTTTTACACGTTCACATCAAAATAGTATTGTAAACTGTCTTAATAAAAATGCTGCGCTTTTTAATCTCATTGTGTCTTTGGATACTTTAACACGACTTATGTTTAACATTAAATTATCTTTCTCACTCTTGAGTGTGTACCGATTTGTGTAAAAAACAATTCGAGAAAATTTTTAAATAAAATATACTATTGGCTTCACAAAATATATGTATATACCGGGATGCTTTAAAAGTTTATAAAACCGGATATTCTAAAAAGCGTCATGCCAGTGATCGCTTTTTACAGGAAAGGTGCTTCAATTTAAAACTTGGGCTTTTTACTTTTACTTTTATTTTGTGCTCCTTTATTAACGATAGTGGATTTCAAAAAGGTCACACTTTACATCAAAATAGTATTGTACACTGTCTTAATAGAAATGTTGCGCTTTTTGATCTCATTGTGTCTTTGCATACTTTAACACGACTTATGTTTAACACTAAATTACCTTTCTCCCTCTTGAGTGTGTACCGGTTTGTGTTAAAAACAGTTCGAGAAGAATTTTAAATGAGATATCCTATTGGCTTAACAAAATATATGTATATACAGGGGTGCTTCAAAAATGTATAAAAATGGACATTCTAGAAAGCGCTGTTTACAGAAAAGGCGCATGAAAAGGGCTTAAATTTAAAACTTGGGTTTCTTACTTTTATTATTATTTTGTGCTCATTTATTAATGATAGTGGACTTCAAAAGGGTCACACTTTACATCAAAATAGTATTGTAAACTGTTTTAATAAAAATGTTGCGCTTTTTGAGCTCATTGTGTCTTTGGATACTCTAACATGGCTTATGATTAACATTAAATTATCTTTATCGCTCTTGAGTGTGTACCGATTTGTGTCAAAAACAGAAGGAGAATAATTTTAGATAAAATATACTCTGCTTTTTTATTAACGATAGTGGACTTCGAAAAGGTAGTAAGAAAGTAATATACGTTATAAATTAAATTACCTTACCCATTCACATACATATGTTTGCGAGCTATATGTTTGAAGTTCATCAGCATTCATTAGCATTCTATAAGAATGTTTGAAAGCGACGCCCATTTACCAAACAAAATTTGTTGTAAACATATTAAACACTATGGAGATACTACGTATATTTGAGTATGTCAATTAAAATGACGAGCCCGCGATAGCGGGCGAGTAGTACATATGTAATTCATTGAATATTTAAAATGTTCTTCAATACAAGTCCTTCATTTTTAATTGGCGTGCGAACTAATTTTGAGTATGTGACAGACGAATATTTTAATTATGCTGACCAAAATTTCATAATGAAAGCGCTGTTCCACTTCAAATAATTTGGGTGAAAATATCTCAGTGTCAAACTGATTATTAGGTTGTTTTTTTATTAATATTGTGCATGCCTGTCTTAAATTGTTTCTGAGCAATTGACATACTTTTTGTTAATATACTAAATTTTTCCAGTGTTATTTCAATAGCGTATTATCCCGATTGTCTCAAGAAAAATGATGCACTTATTGAGCATATTGTTTCATCGGATACTTTAACATCATTCTTATGTTTAACATTAAATTATCTTTCTCGCTCTTCATTGTGTAACAGTTTGTGTAAAAAAAAATTCTAGAAGAATTCTGAATGAAATATACAATTGGCTTTACAAAATATATGTATATACAGAGTGTGCCACAAGTCTATAAAATCTTACATTCTAAAAACCACCACGAGAGTGATCGCGTGTTACAGGAAACTGTAAAAAGCTGTAAGCGGACGCGAAAAGGGCGAATTCAAGCTCGAAAAGATTGAAGCATTAGCTCACAAACATTCAACACAATAAATATTGCAATATATAATAATTGGCCCAATGATAATAGTGTATAGGTAAGAAATTTATAAATTCGATTACTTATTTGTTTATAAATACTTTCTACTCATTTTTTTCGTCCATGAATTAAGTTGTAAAAATACTTCAAAATATTATAAGATATTGTAAATAGAAAAAAGAAACTAAAATATATTCCTACTAGATTAAACAAGCACTTAATCATGTTGTTACTGTGTCAGGCAAATTGAGAAGTAATATCATACGTATTCAAAAAAGATTGTTTAATTATCATTGATGAAAATGAACGTCCCGCGACATCGTCAATTACAATAATTCAAAATAGAAATTCTATAAGGATGTTTTGCAGTATTTTCGAATATAACAATAAGTAATCAATATTACCATAATACATATATTATATTTATATATTCCTTAAATTATAGGTGTACAATGTAAAAGAAAATAATTATGTACAGTGTGAACAAGGCTTTACCAACATTATTAAGAATCATATATAACTGACAGTTGTAATACAATTTACCACAAAGAAACACTGCAAATTATAAAAGTATAGGAATGGAAATCATTATAAAAAATGCCAATGAAATAAATATTATTTGTTATAGAACAATAATTAAATGAATTATTTAAAAGTATACATTCGCGTCAACAAAACATAATTTTAATAAAGCTATCTACAAGTTTGTATAAAATAAAATGTTTTTTTTAAATTCTAATGAATTTTCATTTAAACCAAAAAGACCAATGGAATCGACATATGTATATAGACTGAAACACTATTAACAAAAACTATCAAACCACATTTTCCAACTGATGCGAAAAACACAGATTTCGAGATTATTCTAATTTTATAGCCACAAACAAAATTCAAACTATAGATAAATTAGGCAAACGTGAAATAAATCATCGGCAAGTCAAGGCACAAAAACCAATAATAGTAGAAAAATTATAAATAGAGTGAAAACTACCGTCTGTGAGGCACAGGAAAAGTATGTGAAAAATGTCAATATAACATTAAACGATAAAATACATCTTATTTCATGGACAGCCGTTAAACATTTTCAATTTAAAAACTGCTATTATCACTAAATCTATTATTAATCATTTCATCCTATAAGCATTCTGAATAAAATATTGCATAGTTGTAAACTATATACAGGGACGTATAAAAACAACTAAGCAATATTGAACATCTAAAACACAATTATATTTAGTTATTCGCTATATATCGGAATTATATGGTGTTTCAAAAAGTGAAACGCAATAAAGACAAAATCCGCAATAAATTTAGAAGAATAAGGGGGAGCGGTACCTCAACTGTAAGCGGAATAAGAGGCGATAGCGGGCCTTCAAGGCCTGCCGTATTAGCTAGTCAAGTACCTATAATGACAGTGAAACCATACAACGTGGAGAAGTATGAAAACTTTTTAGCAGTTAATGGCATCGAAATACCTATTGGAGTTGGGAATTGGCTTTGACCTTTGACCCTTGACCTTTGACCCTTGACCTTTGACCCTTGACCTTTGACCCTTGACCTGGGGAGTGGTGGGGGGAGGAGGGTCCAGAACTGTCACAAGTACTCTACTTCTGTGGTTTATTAATCAAACGTATTGAAATAAAAAAAAATAGGTGTGGCCACCACACGAGTTTCTTATACGTGTACGCGTTTCAAATTATACAAAAGTTGTTCTAAACTAAGACTTAAATACTTTTCTCTTCTGAAAAAGTAATCAAAATCCTACTGAACTGCTTCTATTTTCTTAATAAATCTCTATAGGATGCATACTTAGCGAGATATTCGAAAGTGCTACTCGCTAAGAGTAAAAGTGTTACTTCCTGTCCGAATTTTAAAATTTTTTTTATACAAAAGATATTGAAAATTAAGTTTTAAATACTTTTGTACCCGTAACGTACCTGTCTAAAAAGTATGACTTGCGAAATATTCGCAAAAAACTGATTTTCGATAGGAGTAAAAGACCTACTTCCGGTAGAAATTTCAAAAAACTTTTTAAATAAAATTTTTCTCAATTTTAATTTTACATACATATGAATTCTGTATAAATTTATTTAAACTTAGTAGTTGACGAAATATTGTTAAAATTCAATTTTTGCACTGACGTAAACTGCTACTTCCGGTCTACCGATTTTACTGAAAAACTAATCCAATCTCAAGAGGGAGATTATACACGTAAATACAAAATTTGGAATTGATATCTACTGCGGTTTGACCGCTATCGTGGTCACAAACAGACACAAAGCCAGAAACAAAGACACAGACATTTTTTAAAAAGCACTTTTTCGGTATCAGGGGACTTCAAAACGTGGACATCTGCAAAAATCTCGATGTCGAAAATTTTTGTCATCACAATACTTCCTTTTACTCCGTATAAGAAAGTAAAAATATCTTGCTTTTATATATATTATTCGAAACAATACAAAATTTTAAGTTTTAATACATATGTTTCATATATCATAATTTTTGTGCACGAAATAAACCTTCATTTCTTTCTGTCATCGCATAGGCAGCCTTTGTATTGCTGCAGTATTACTTTTGGCTGCTAATGCTACGACACTGGCATACGTACATTGTTTTACTTTAATACAGATTTAATTAACTCCGAAATGATTTGCTTTAATGTTTAATATACATGAAAATATAATTTGTTTTTGTTATTCATCACGGAATTGCAAATAAATAAGGAATAAATATCGAGAAGCCACGAGTACTTCGATTACATTGAAAGTAGTACAGCTTTGAAGATCTGTGTTTCTGACTAAAAACCAGTCGCGTGTAATGTTTGTATCTAATTATTCTGGAGCTTCACTAATTAACGTCTTTTGAACTTATCCGAAGCCTTTGTTTCTAAATATATGTACATACGTATGATATTCAATATTATCTGCTTTTGTAAACATAATTACTTTCAGTTAAACATGTTAAACATACATATGAAAGCTCTTCTCTTAAATTTTGATAAAAAGAGTTGTTTAATGAACTTTCGTTTAAATCTGCATCATGGTTTTAAAAAAGTGTCTATTATTAATTCTAATTTTTCCTGGGCTTTGGGTTTTTTTCATAAATAGAGTGTTATGACATTGGAAAGAATTTTGTTGATATCTCAGTCACTGCATCTGACTTTGGGGTAAATAAAATATCTGATAACTCCTTATGCAAATACTTCAACCATGTTTCCCAAGATAAAGTCGTATATAGTATTTGAAGATTTAAGGATAATTTTACCTCCGGAGAAGATGAAATTCCCGCTTTTATGGTTAGAGACCGTACAAATACGCTGCTATCCCTTTAACACAAATATTTAATTTGGCCCTTTCCACGTCATCGTTAACCACAGTTTGTAAGTAAACGTAAATTATTTCTGTCTTAAAAACTGGCGATTTTTCGTAAATATATAATTATCGTCCTATTGCTATTTTAAGCAACTTTAATAAGATTTCCGAAATTACATTAAACTCAAGAATTTCCCCGCATTAATTAAAAATAAAATATCCTCAGCATCATCACAATTTTATGGAGGGAAGATCTACAGTCGCAAACCTAGCAGTATTTACAGAATATATAGCTGGAACGCTCGATGATAGACTACAAATCGACATCATCTACACCCATTTCGCCAAGGTATTCGACAGAGTAGATCACACTATGTTGCCTTCCAAATTAAAATGTTTTGGATTTAGCGAAAAGTTAATCCATTTCTTTGCTTGGTATCTGCCCAATAGGTCTCAAAAAGTATTTTTCTGCTGGAGTTCCACACTATATATAGCCATTTCTGAAGTACAGCAGGGCTCTTATGTTTACGTCTCCTAATCTTCAATTCTTTCATTAACGATATTGTTGACGAGATTGACTCCTATTTCTGATTGTTCACGGTTTGATGTTCTATCAGTATATTGCCAACATTAGTGAGGGAATCAGCTAGAAACTGACTAAGAAAAATACAAAATTGGTGTTCAATAGAAAACTTATCTCTGAATTCCGCTAAATGTAAAGTTATAACCTTCACCAGAAGGTAGAACCCCTGTTAGATACGGCTATTTGCTGGGACATGCAGACTTGGAACGAATTGAGGTGGTTAAAAGCTTGGGGAAGTAGTCTCCAAGCCATATCTAGACGAACACAAAAACCAAGGTATTAATCACCTTATATGCTCCTTTGGTTAGGTCGAAGTTGGAGTATACCATCCTTGTATGGTATCCATATTTTATTGCTTAGAAGCGCCCAGTGGAGGTTCATCCGTCCTTGTCCTTACTATAAAAAAATTTCCTTTAGTACAGACCTCCACTTCAAACCTCTTTCATTCTTTCAAAATATGATTTATGATTAACAGAACAAGACTAATTATAATTAGTCTTGTTCTGTTAAATTGATTTATGTTTTATTTATTAGTTTCATCATATTTTTTTTTGTTTAACACTATTTTATTTTATTTTCCTGGTTCCACAATATTTTTTACGTATCATTCCAACTATCCAAATATAACATGGTGATATCATACTTCAGCGATGGTAAGTATTCCATTTCTTTAATTAACAACAAATGACGATTGCCTATTCTTGATTGTAAGTGTAAGTAGTAGTACAATTCCAAGTTATTTCTAGTGAGTAAAAGCTAATACATTATTTTATATCATTAATATTTTTAAGAACATTGTATATCTTTTCAAGATAATTTGTTACGGTCTAACAGATCGCTTATGTATAGATATATTTCTAATGCTCTTTCATTGCATTAGAATAGTTTTTCCTTCTTTTTTGGATCATTGTCTTAAATTTGGGGTACTACATAAGTGTGTATAATTGTTTGCCGAATTTACCAGCGGCATCTGTGGGTTAAGAGAGTAGTTACTCTAATTACTTGTTAGAAAGTTAAAATATATTTCGCTTTTCTTTGGACAGCTAATTGTTTTCATGTCTTAATAGTTTCTAAATTGAATTTTAGATAATTGTTATACACGTTTATTTCGTCATTGTTTACAGTATAAATTACCTTCATGTAGAGTTTACTTTTTTACGCTGACCTGATAGCTATTGTCATTTTTAACAAGGTGATATCTCATATTCACTTTAGATCATCCTTGTGATCGAGTAGAATGGTTTTTTAGGTTAAGTAGGCGATTGGCATTACAAAATTTCCACAGAAGTTTAGGTATTAATTATCATCATTTGTTATTGCCAGATTATTTTATGTGTGAAATATCCATTGAAAAATCGTTTTTGCGTTGAGATTAGTGAACTCTGCAGACGGTCACTGATTTCCTTTCAAACGAGTATGTTTGGAATTGTTATGCAAAGTAGCGTCTTGTTACAATTATGTCGAAGAGTATTTTGTTAATTAATCCATCCCCGTTAGAGCGGAAATTAATTTTGCCAGAGTCATGTTAATTTAGAAATTTAAATATGAACTTGGCATGTCCTCTTTCCGTTCGTGTTTGGTAGTCCAAAGATTTGGCAATTACTTTGTACCAGTTTCACAAGCTAGCAATAAGATTTTTTTAATTAATCTTACCTGATGTTAAAACTGCAAGCCTAGTATGGTACTTCTTTTGATCTATAAGACGGACGTCAGAGTCTGATCGTCCATTTTAAATATATTGGAGCCATCAGGAATTTTATATGAGAGTTATAAATTCAGATATCACTTAATATTTCTACTTTTGAGAATTGCGTAAGTAATCGACTAAGTATTTATATATGTTGATAATGATTGATATGATTGTAAACCCTGATTAAGTTTTCCCAGTTAGTTTTTAAAGATGGTATTTCGTGTCGTTTATAGATTCAAATGGAGTCTTTAAGACGTATTTGGGACTTATCGTTTTTAAAATATTCTTCTAGTTTTTAAATATGTACCTACCTTGTGATTATTATACACCGGGCGTCGCTACTGAAAGCTTCCTTTCTATAGCAGAAGATTAAAGGATTTCGCTTATAATTGTTTATCGGGACCGCTTGGGTGGTCCAACCATTCGTACCCAAAGCGCATGATTTGTTTGTATGTTGCTGATATCTTTCAATTTAATCGATCATAAATATTGTATCTAGACTTTAAACATTCAGTACCAAGTGTTAAAACTTAACTTTTAGGTAGATTGTAATGTCATGTGAAGGTTAAATAAACTTATTAATTTATTTTTGTTATTGTTTTAGAAGTGAAAACTTCTATGGGCGCGTTGATGCATTGATTGTTGGGCACTCAACGAAACTGAGCCGTCACGCTCGGAATGTAACGCTCGTTCCGGTAAAGTCGGCTCCAGTCGAGTCGACTAAGGGAGCGAGAGAGATATAATTAACGCATCTCCGCAGATCTCTGCTATACTCGCTCGGCAACCGCTTCACGCTCGGCTTTGTATTCTAACACTAACTAGCGGTATTTAATTTCAATTTAATTGAAATTTAGAATGAATACGCGAAATATAGTATTTTTATTTTCTGAATAATTCTTGTCCGCGTGCAGATGCGATCCCGAGCCGCCCGGGTATGAGGCCGATACGTTACCATTGGACCAGCGCGGGTACTCGTATGAGAATTATCATATTGTCTATTTGTATATATACATGCGTACGTATGAATTTTTGAAGTGAAAACTTGATCAGACCGAGCGAAATGTACTAGAATAATGTATACACAATAATAGTAATAAATATATAATTTTTAAATGTAATATAGAACGAAAATGGAAAATAGAAAATGTTAACGTAAATGAATATAGAACGAAAAAAAAGTTGTATTTAGCATTATTAACCTCGCCTTGATGAAGTTTTCACTTCTGCGTGTGGTCTTAAGCACACCCATTTTTTTTTGCTATATATCAGTTAATCATATTTTTCTTTCTCTTTATTAAGAAGGTTTCACGTTACACATTTTTCATATTGTTAGTTTTAAATATTTAATTAATAAATCAACCTACATTGTATCGGATTGGAGATTAATAATGAATCTCAACTGTAGAACTTTTTTCCAAAAATTGTTTTATGTCTAATGCAGATAATTCTTCTGACAACTCCTCTTGCAGGTTAATACATAAACGTATAGTTATCTGAAATTTGAGCGGTGTTTTTTGTGTTTTTGTAATTAATTTGTTTACATATGTTTTATCTTCTGGGACTATTTCCCTACCTTTTTTGACATCTAGCGATTTCACACACGTCTGACCTTGACGACCTTAATCGTGTGAGTAGTGCCAATTTATTTTTCTCGTCTTGCAGCCCCGACGATAGAACAGAAAGCATGTGTGAACACTTAAATTTCAACTGTACGTTAAGTTTTCATGTTTATCTTATGGCACCTAAAGTTGCCATAATAATGTTGCTACTAATGGCCGTACCGTTTAAAGCGTACCAAATTTCAATAAGAATACAAAACTTATATAAAACAAGAACATTATATCTTCTGCAATGGTTGAGTAAACTCAAACGCTCTTAATTAATTGGCATTAGTGTTATGAAGTAAATACCAGAACTTGAACTCCAAGGGTTTTTAGTTAGAGTAATTATGCTTGTTTGTTGAAAGTCGGAATTATAAATGCTCTATGCTAGCGCAACGTTTGTTGCAAGGACAAATAAATTTAGGTCTATAAATTGTAATAGACGCAAAAGTTATTTCATATCGTATTAGGCAGTTATTACTATTTTCAAAATTTATACCGCGCAGGATCCCCAAATATCAATACGAGCAAATTTTGATTAGGGATTTGAATTAATAACAAGTTTGTATTTATGCATGCCAGCACACTGAATTTAATAATAAAAACAACAAGTTTTAATCAATAATTTTAAAAGCCTCTGCGTTGCAGGAAATTGTAGCCGAAGTTTTCATCTCTTTGATTTTAATCCCCTAATACAAAAGTTTGTAATACCCTGGGTATATAAACCAGGACAATCAGATTATAGTAACTGCCAAATAAATTTTACATTGAGGTTATTGTAGAGTATACGTATATTCCATATACACAAGTAGGTATATACGTTACCGTAAATAGCCAAAATACCTTATTACGCGTACTTACTAGTAAGAATGCGAAATAACTACCAGTATTTGTAATTTCGCTTTCTTACTAGAAAAGACACAAATTCAAATATTAATTCGGCTATTTAAAGCAGCTTTCAGTTAGAACGCGTTCTAACTACAAGCATAACAGTAACTACTGAACAAGAACGTCTCGATCAATGATATACCGGGTGTCAACGAGATCATGTATCAACCGCCATTTATTTATTAGTTAAAATAAAACTTTGAAATTCGGACCGTATATATGAGTGATTGGTGGGCTTCTTCAGGTACACTCAGTTTTTCTATAGTACTTCCGGTCAAACCGGAAGTGACGTTAATTTTGAATTTTTAAATACAACATTTATTATTTCTGTTCATATTCTGTTTCTTCTAAAAATTTGCCATCTAGTGCAGGTTCACTTTTGACATTTCTGTCAAAGGTGGCGCTTTCTGTTAAATTTATCCATTAAAGTGAAACTGCTTCGCAACAATTGTCGAAATGTAACAACCATCAAAGTTAGTTTTGAAAACAATTAAGAAACGTATTTTTCACATTTACACGCATTGGCGAAGGAAACATGTATTTCACGTTGAAATTACTAAAGAAAATAAGATTTTTTTTTCATTTTCAAATGACAGGTACTCGTTTTTTTTAAATAGTAACACTTATTTTTTTATTACAGTGCCATACTGGCAAAATGTTTAGCTTTCAAGTGATATTAAATATCGTCGTCATAAAGTCAAAAACTCGTATCTAAAAAATAGGCAATTTTCAGGAAATAACAAAAACTTCTTAAAACTGTAATAAATTGTCAAAAAAAATCTATATTTGGAAACATCCTTAAAAAAAGAGTATAAACACTAAGTTAAGTAAGTTAAAAAAATGTAAGTTATATTTTAACTAAGCAATAAATATATAAAACGAGTTACCAGGTTTCTTTTTTTAAAAAACGTAAATTCTCGTGAGTTACGAGATTTAACAATTTAAAAAAATAATATCCTTTTTTGTAATATTAGTGTTTAAAATTAAAAACTAAATACAAATATGAAATACAACCAAAATATTTAGATCTTTCTCAATGAGTCGTAAAATCCATGATAATCTTTGTGAATAACTGCCTTAAGCGATTGCAACTGATCGTACTTATCACCTTTAATTGGAAGGGGTGCATCATACAATTTTTTAATGGAACCAACGCAAGGTCCAATTTATTCTTTTTGGCAAAGAAGACCATTTATGATCAAAATTTAATTTATAATCAATTCCTTGTGAAGAATATCTTAGAGCTCGCAAATCTGTGACAGAAGGTTCACCCTTTTTGAGTCCAGGCCTTATTGATGAAAAATATTTTATTTACAACCATACGCGTAATGTTGGCATTTCTGACTTTTTAAAAGTTGGGAAGTGTGACTTTGTTCACGTTTACTTCCCGCCCTCTTATTACTGCCCTCATTTACTTCCCACCCTCTATTACTGCCCTCGTTTCTTAACCTCAATATCAATCACAAAACTGTCAACTCGATATGTCAAAACCTTAACGGAATTTTTTTCACAAATAATTATTAATTGTATGGTTGTAAATAATAGTATAGTACATACCGAGGTGGAAAGTGTTTCATTACTGTCGAGAGATTAAGTAGTTAACTTAATCTCGAGACAGGAATGAAACTTTTCACCGAGGTTTGTATACTATTTTATTTACAATAATTATTATGATTTATTTGTGATAAAAATTCCGGTAAAAGTTTTGACATAATGAGTTGTCAGATTTGTGTTGTTCTAGCATAAACGTCAAATAAATATACGTCAGTTTCTTTCGGTGAATAGATTATAAAAGAAATGTTGAGTAGTAAAGCCTTCAAGAACTGCACTCCACTTGAACTGAGGGAAACTGTCCTACCGAAGCAATCCAGATATCTTGGCTCGAATGTGGAACAAGAAATCACTATTTCATAATATCAGCAATAGCAGGGCGGCCTATCTACATGGATTCAAGCTTCCAATAATTCTAGTGTAACAATTAATTTAATTTAATAATTAATTATTTGTGATAAAAATCTTATCTCTCGACAGTAATGAAACACTTTCCACCTCGGTATGTAATATACTATAATTTCGCATATTTTACTTTATAAGGTCCTTTTTCAGCTTTCCTTGCCTGCTCAATTATTTGTATGTAATTTGAAAGTGATTGAATTTCTTTTTTCTTTTTTGCTGCCTCTATAGTGGAATAGACGCTGTCGCATTCCATTTGGGAATGTCCTTTTACTAAATATTTTTGAAGTATGGTAACTTTTTTTGAGGCAGCATAGTGAAATAAGGCATTTGATAATATGTTATTTCTGTTTTGAGCGCAGCATCCATCACTGTAAAATATTTTAGTTTTGTTTTTATCTTCTTGTTGTACTTCTGTGTCTAAAAAATCAATCAAACAGGATACAAAGCAATTTGCATCCAATCCATCCTCGCCTTCATGCCATACATAACACACGACTTTATTATCCGCTAAACTATAAATAGTAAAATTGTGACAAGCAAGTTTTTGTTTAAAATAAATCATGCCAGCGGGTAGACAAGGAACCAATTGAACTGCTTGGACATCCATCGTGTATGCACACACTTCGCCAGTCAACGCTGCTTTATCTTTGTCCAGTGATTTTTCTTGTCTTGCCCTATTTTTTTCAATTAAGTGTTGCTGATAGTTGTCATTAGATACGTGTCCTTGCTTGAAGCTGAAACATAAATCACATTGGTCTTTGCGTGGTTGGAAAACATCTACATTTGGTTCTCTCATCTCAGACATAAACACTGGCTTGCTACAGATTAGCTCCTTGTCAACTTCTTTTTTATACAATTCATAGACTT
Organism: Amphimallon solstitiale; assembly: GCA_963170755.1. Classification (NCBI taxonomy): domain Eukaryota; kingdom Metazoa; phylum Arthropoda; class Insecta; order Coleoptera; family Scarabaeidae; genus Amphimallon; species Amphimallon solstitiale. Next base: position 67,451,665 of record OY720679.1, on the reverse strand, counting down.
CACTGTATGAATTAAATACAGTTTCTAAATACATTTTACTCGTGGAGGCACGACAATAATGAGAGGGTAACTTAGGTAACCTTTCAAGAAACGATTTAATTGCAGATCTTTTTTGTTCATTAATGGCCTTTTGTTTGTTTGGGAAAGAAGAAGTTTGTGTAACAATGCCACACCTATGACTATTTTTCGCCCAATTTATTACGGACCATTCTCCCAAAGACAATGTAGAAAGGAACATTTTTTACATACTGGTAGCATGACATCATTAACCTTTAGGTGGTAAAACAAAGAACACTGACTTCTTTTTACTGGTTTTTTGAGCTGTTGGGGCTTTGTTCACTAAAGCAGCAACAAAGGTTTTCCGTTGACTCCAATTCATGTCCGACCAGAATTTAGTAAACAATACTTGTCTCTGGTCATCAGTTATCTCACTGCACTGTCTATTTTTGGAAATTGTACATTTTTTTGAATTGCACCTTTCTCCCATTTTCTGGGGCTCTTTTTGACTTTCTCATATTTAGATCCATTTTTCCTCGTTTTGTTCCTTCATATTCCTTCCCTACTTCTCTAAAAGCTTTCGCTTTGTTCCTTCTCCAATTACTTGATTCTGCCTTTCCTTTTTTTGCTGCTTTTTTTAGTATCGTCTTTTGAATTTTCTGTTATTTTGTCTAAAATATTGCTCTTCGCATCACGGCCAGAAGGATTGTCAGATGTTTTTAAAGTCATTTTTGACCATAGTCGTCTACGCTTTCTGTTAGTAGTATTGTTACTCGGCTCATCCTCATCACTAGGACAATAGCTTGACCCAGAGTCTTCAAACGGCTCTTCCTCTAATTCCGATACAGAATAGCGGCTACACTCTTCGGTCGTGGGTGATATAGAAGCTGCTGCTCTTGTTACATCTAATGCTAGTCTTTTCCGTAATTTTTTTCTACAAGTTGGTGGTGTAGTGCTAACATCTTGTAAATCGGGTTTTAAGTCAGTATTTTGATTTATATTTCCCTCAAAAATATTTTTTTCGCTCGAGTCTGGCTTCATAGGCACTTCTTGTAGAACATTAGACAAGTGCACTTCCTCAAACAGTACTTGTTGGTCATTTTCCAAGTTTATCATGCCACTTCTTGGTATGTAGTTTTCCGGACTATTTACTTCAACTTCAATGTTACGATCTGAGTTAGACACCATTAGCATATTATTTGCATTTTCTTTTAACACCATTTTCAAAATAAGCGCACTTTGGGATATCTACAAGTAACAAGTAAAAAAAAATATATTTAGTAACGACAAAACCCCATAACTCATAGAACCGGCACGAATTGTCTAAGAATATGTAAATTTAAAACCTCGTATCTCAAAAATTTTCTTTAAAAAACCACCGAATATAGACTTGCTTTAACATTAACTTTTAATTTTCTACTAAAACATCTAAAATGCAACAATCTTGAATGGAAAAGTTTAATTTATAAAGTATCCTAACGAAATAAAATCACCTTAACCTCAAATAAAGAGTTAAAATTAAAAACCGTATGAAGTAATTAATAAAAAAATGTAATATAAGCGTAATTACAGTAAATATTATACGTACCCATGGTTCTGTGTATTATTTATCACTAAAAACTTAATTTTTTAAATAACTGTCGGTCGGAAACGTGGTCGAAACAGCTGCTACAAGTTGCTGTACTTGTTGTCACTAGCGAGCCAAACGAGATACGAGGTTTTCACATTTCGTTTAGGAGCAAATTTAGTTACGAGATTTTGACAATTGTTTCCAGCGCCTTCGCCTAACGTCCAATTTTGATGCGAAGTTTTGTATTCGACGCGACATCATAAATAAAAAAAAATGAGGTGTGGCCACCACACGACTTCCTTATACGTATGAAAGTGTTACTTCCGGTCTGAATTTTGAAATTTCATTTATACAAAAAATATTCCAAATCCAGTTCTAAATACTTTTGTACTCTTGATAAATATATATAGAATGCATAACTTACGACATATTTCCAAAAAATCGCTATTCGATAAGAGTAAAAGTGGTACTTCCGGTCTGAATTTTGAAATTTTTTTATATAAAAGATATTGAAAATTATGTTCTAAATACTTTTATACTCGGAACGTACTTGTCAAAAAAGCATGACTTGCGAGATATTCGCAAAAAACTGATTTTCGATAGGAGTAAAACACCTACTTCCGGTTGGAATTTCGAAAAACTTTTTTAAGACAATTTGTTTCAAACTTAATTCTAAGTACATATGAATTCTTTATAAATTTGTTTAAACTTAGTAATTGACGAAATATTTGCAAATTTCGATTTTTTTACTGAAGTAAACTACTACTTCCGGTCTGCCGATTTTGCTCAAAATCTAATCAGTTCTCAAGAGGGAGATTATACTACTAAATGCAAAATTTGGAATTGATAGCTATAGCGGTTTGACCGCTATCGTGGTCACACACAGACAGACAGACAGACAGACAGACAGACTGACAGACAGACACACACACAGACATTTTTTAAAAACCACTTTTTTGGTATCAGGGGACCTCAAAACGTGGACATCTGCAAAAATCTCGAGGTCGAAAATTTTCATCATCACAATACTTCCTTATACTACGTATAAGAAAGTAATTATGATGCTCGTAACTCAAAAACGCCAAAAATTTAGATACGAGGTTTTGACTTTGTGACGACGATATGCTGTGGTTTAGTGGTAGATAGGTAGTACAAAATATAAAATGTTTTAAAAGTAGTCTAATTCCAAAGCAACAGAGCAATTATTAAAATTATTTTCTTTAGTAATTTCAACGTGAAATACATGTTTCTGTCGCCAATGCGTGTAAATGTGAAAAATACGTTTCTTAATTGTTTTCAAAGCTAACTTTGATGGTTTTTGCATTTCGACAATTGTTGCGAAGCAGTTTCACTTTAATGGATAATTTTAACAGATATCGCTATCTTTGACAGAAATGTCAAAAGTTAACCTGCACTAGATGCTAAATTTTCAGGAGAAACAGAATATGAACAGAAATAATAAATGTATTTAAAAATTCAAAATTAACGTCACTTCCGGTTTGACCGGAAGTGCTATAGAAAAACTGAGTGTACCTGAAGAAGCCGACCAATCACTCATATATACGGTCCGAATTCGAGTTGCAACTCGAACACGATCGTCCAGAAGAAGATGAGTGAGATCTCATCGAAACGTCGACCAAGCAGTCCTTCTTGGGACTATAGAGTGAATACTACGCGGTTCCAACCCCGGAAAACCACAACGTCATATATATATTGAACTGGTCTTGTATCTTAGCCACGACCAGTCAAATCTGTAAAATATGAATATTTAGATTTTCGTTCATGTTTTAAAAGATTCACTTTTGGACGAACCCTTGTACATTGTAGTTAAAATAATTATTATTGAATTGTTCATATAATTAAGGTCAAATGCGCATACAATGTGCGCAGACTCGCATCACACATAACAAAGATATAAAACATTTGTATCCTGCTCATTGGTTTACTTATAAAAATGTTTACTTTGGGTCGACAAATATGGCCATTGCAAAAGTATGATTTATAATAAAAATCGACTAAAATTGTTAAATTTGCAAATTAATAGGGATACTTCAGTATCAATACTTGATGTATCATGGGTTTTGTAAGCAAATGGAAATGTAAAGACCGTGAAAAGATCGATAGCATCTTTTGATTTTTACATACGTCAAACGTAAATGTCATTTATTATGTCAAAGATAACTTTAATTCAGTAAAGAAACAAACTTTTGGGTACACACATATTGAACCAAAAGCCCTTTACATATTCAAGTACTGTACAAACAGGGCATGAGCATTATTAAGATTTCACCACATGTTTGAATATAGGTTGTCAAAAGTCACCCTTAAATAATTTTATTTTTTTATATAAATGAATTTTTGTCTGGTAAAAAGAAACGGAAATGAAAAAAAAGAAACGATGTAATTAAATGTTAAGAGAACCATTGTAAACGCCGTTGCATTAGAGATACACATATTGAGTATGTTGTTAGGCAAATCAAAAATTATAAAAAATGATATTTTTATGACCAGAACTGTACTAAGAAAATCAAACGCGCTACTATTAAAGTTTTCAACACGCGTTTAATTGTCAAAAACTAGAATTCTAAGATTGTATATAGTAGAAATAAATTTCAAAAGACTTTAAGAAGGCAATAAAATCGCGAAACAATGGGGTTTGCCTTTTGAAATGAACGAATGGTTGGTGACTTGATTGAATTTTGTTGGTTGTCTTGACAACCACCATACAAACATTGGATTCATATAAAAGGGAATACTCACATGAGAAAAAGGATTCTTCTGCAACAACCAAGCAGTAAGGTTGTGTTTAAATACATTCGCCTGAAAAAACCAACCAAGTAAGGTTGTTCTAAATATTCGTGAGCATCCCACTTCTGTGAAACAAAGTGCGAGCTAGTGCAACTACACACATTGGAGTCAATCCTGTGTTTTCGATATTGAAAAAACCAAGGATGCAAATAACGTACTGGAAAGAAAGAAATAATCAACAAGGATATTAACTTCAACTAACAGGGAGTTAACCAAACAACATTTCAAATATATTTGAAAAAAGAATACGAACTTGTGTCCAGTCATCTACAACGAGTCAACACATCTGAACAAGGTGCCGCCAAGAAGATACACCAGGGGTGCCTATCAAGAGAATCAACTCGGAGGGTCAAGACGTTCCATCAACTACGAGCATCTGTGGAGCCCCCTTCAAGAACGACAGCAGCACCTGCATTCTTTCCAGCCAGCCAACTTAAAGTTAAACAAACAAGAACAGTATGTAAAGTGACAATTGTATAATTTCACGATCATTAGAAGGAAACAAGATAAACTTGTAATTGACTAACAGTCAAGTCAGACTTAAGTGTAATCCGAGTTTTTTTACCAAGACTAAACGTTCATTTCTCACGTAGCCGGGTTTAAATAGTACATAATAGCCGGATATATTTAAATATTTAACCTATAATTCAATTACCGTTCATGCATTTTGATTAGACTACATTCTAAGTTTAATACTTACGTTGCACATTAGTTTTTTTTGGGAGACGAAGAGTCAGATAATCATATTTAAAAATCCAAGGATGAATCCGATTGTTTACCATTAGTAAAGTAGACAGATTAAATATTGTTATGTGTATGCCTAATATGACTTGCGTAGAGCAGTTTGTTCATGAGATTCCAAGTAAAGATTATGCCTAGAGCCATTCTTGATAAGGATGTTTTAAACTGTAAATATAAAGCTACACTCAATTCATTAATAATAAAAAACCATAATCTAATAAACACCTGTGTTTTCATTTGACCCAGTTATACTACCCATCAACCTTGACCGAACAGCTGTTTTAAAAAGCATGCTCGATCGTACAATTGTTTGTTAGGTTATCTACAAGACCATCAGGAATCGGCCCTTTTCTACGTGTTTGTAAGCTGTAATACAGAAGTAAGTCGTGTACTCTTCCTCAGGACCAACAACCGAATCCCTTTTACGACCCATTAATGAGATTTAATTATATTTAACGTTCAATTTTAGAACGTCAAAACCAACTGCGGGTTCACATAACCTAGCTATCATAGAGCGCGTATATTTTTTTGAATTTCTCTGCATCCACGTGTGGGTGACCCAGGTGCACCAACAGTGGAAGAAAAATTGAACTGTTACAAATTCCGTCGCTTAAATAAATAATTCAAAGATTAGTTCTAATCTACAGGGAGCAGTCAAATAAATTAAAACACCATTTTAATTTTATTAACAATAAACTAGCACATAGATAAATAACAGAGTCCATGCTATTTTAAATAAAACACGTTACCCATCTTATAGTTAGGCAACCAACATAGCTAGCCCGAGGCCATTAAATATTTGAAATAAAAATTCAATTTATAAAATAAGTATACCAGAAAATTTTAAACGGTACTTACCGTGTCGTATGCAAGCTTTTCAAGGGCGATACGCTGTTATACACCATATCAATATATTTACTTTTGTTTCTTGGCCGTATACTATATTTAATATTCAAAAGAAATCACTTTAGAATTTCTTTTTTTCTTAAATTTTCTTGGTGTAGCGGCTCAATTACAATTACTAATCGAATTAAAACAAAATCTCTTTTTTAACGTTTCGACCTTTATTCGGTCTTTTTCAAAAATATTAAAATGTTTACACAGAAATACACATAATGTCAAACCACAACTGTAAAAATAAAGACAAAACAATGAACTACAGAACATTAATTTAATTTATTTATTTTTATTATTATAATAATGAAAAACAGTGGACTTACCAAAGTCATGTCCAAGTAAATATCATTTTTAAGAGGTATTTGATGTATACTTTTTTTTTACATTTTATTGTAGTTTCTTATATTAGTGGTGGAAACCAAAAATTTTCTTATATAATTACTTTTCATAATTGAAAATAATTTTAAAACTGTAATCTGTTTTAAATGACTGTGTGTGTTTGGTGCTAGTTGTATGTATTCGATATTGCTTGAAGTGTATGCCTATTTTTTCGCATAGAGTTTAAGTTTTTTTAATTGTTTCTTTTATGAGTATAAAAGTTGTTATTTTCAACTAACACAGGAAAAGGATATTTGAACATGTACAATATGTTTCAAAAATATATGATTATTGTATAAGAGGGTAATAAAATTTTGAAAGCCCATCGATCTCACTTCTATCATTAACTGCATTACTATTTTGTACTATGTAGATCATCTCAAGGACATTCCTTGCCTTTGTATTCGTCTGTTTTGATAAAATTTTAGTATTTGCGAAATTGAAATTATGGTTGAAGTTTGTTTGGTGTTTTTTTAAAGCCGTGGAGTTTTTGGCATATTTATGTCCTTTAATTCTTTCTTCTAGTAACTGTTTAGTTTGACCAATATAAATTTTGTCGCATGTCTCACAAAGGATGCTGTACACTACGTGTGACTGTTTTAGGGGCGGAGTAGGATATTTAAGTTTAGTATATAAAAATTTTATGCTACTATTGTTTTGGTGAACTATTTTGAAGTTGTATGGTTTTAATATTTGGCTGAGTTCTTCTGATAAATGTTTGACGTATGGTACAGGAATATAAGTAGGTTCGAGAATTTGTTTATTTATATTTCTTGTGATTCTTGTCTCTTAATTGTAAAATTTATGTAAAGGTTGTTTGATGATTTTTTCTATGAAGTTATCTGGGTAATTATTGTTTAATATTTTCTTAATTCTGTTTATCACAATTGGTCGATATTTTGGGCTTGTAAGGTAAATGGCTCTATCAGCTAGGGCTTTAACTACATTCCTTTATTTAAACTACAATTCCGTACAACCTCTATTACAACTCCTGAAACACATGAAAATTGGAAAATTTGCCTTTAATCGACTTTTATAATAATTCCTCTGACTTAACCAAAGTCGTGTCTTTGATAACTATGCAGGAAGAGTTATGTGGGGCACGTTGTTTAGTAAGATTGACGGGTGAACAATGTTCGCTTTGCTACGTTTTTTCTAGAGTATTATGTGACTTATTACTGAATACATGTCCCCTATTACCGTTTAGTATTCGCTGCTTTTCTAGATCGATAGATAGATAGATCTAACTTCCTAATCTTGAGATGAAGTGTATTTGCTACCCGCTTATATTTTACAGCTTTTAGCTTATAACCTGGAGTATCAACAATTTGGAAGTTTTTCATGCAAAGTTTAGTTCTTTTTACTTGCTTATACGTAGTATAAGGAAGTATTGTGAAGATGAAAATTATCGACCTCGAGATTTTTGCAGATGTCCACGTTTTGAAGTCCCCTGATGCCGAAAAAGTGTTTTTTAGGAAATGTCTGTGTGTCCGTGTGTGTCTCTCTGTGTGTGACCACGATAGAGGACAAACCGCTGTAGATATCAATTCCAAACTTTATATTTATAGGTATAATCTCCCTCTTGCTATCTGATTAGATTTTCAGTAAAATCGGCAAACCGTAATTAGTAGTTTACTTCAGTGAAAAAATCGAATTTTGACAATATTTCAACTACTAATTTTATACAAATTTATAAAGAACTCATATGTACTCAAAATTCAATTTGAAAAAAACTTTATTATGAAAGTTTCTCGAAATTCCTACCGGTCTTTTACTCTTATCAAATAGCGATTTTTTGCAAATATGTCGTAAATTATCAATTCTATATATATTTATCAAGAGTATAAGAAAGTATTTGTATACATGAAATGCCAAAATTCGAACCGAAGGTAACACAGTTACTCTTAGCGAGTAGCACGTTTTTCTGAATATTTTACATAGTATGTGCATTATATAGAGATTTATTAAGAGAATAGAAGTACTTCAAATAGGATTTTGAATAACTTTTGTATAAAAAGATTCTTAAAATTGTATAATTTAAAACACTCATATGTATAAGAAAGTCGTGTGGTGGCCACACCTCATTATTTCTATTCCTAAAATTATTTTCAACTAGAACCCGCAATGTCTACCGCATGCCAAAAGTGGTATTGTGTAACGAAACAAAAATTTTGATATTATTACATAATATGTACTTAATAAGATAGATACCAAGAAACTTTCATTTCAAAAAATAAAACATAATATGTAATCTGAGTATCTACTTTTTAACTTTATGGCATGAAATAGTGTTGTATGGTTTTTTTTTTATGAACTTTTCATAAACATTTTTTTTTATCTTACAAAATCAATTTATTATTAAGCTATACATACTTTTACAGTTGATACCCCTAGTGAAAGTTTATTTATACAATTTAATATTAATTATTTATTCAAATTGATAACATTCTTGTCTCTTAAAAGGATATACTCATATTATGTTTAAATGTACCGGGTGTTTTCTTATCTTTGATATCATTTTGATCACCTGCAACTTTCTTGTTTTTAAAAATATCAGAATGAAGCAAAAATCATTTTGCATAGGTATCTATGAAGTTTTTTACGTTTTAAAAAATAAAACAAAACACTAACGTTTTTCCAAGATATTAACCTAACTTATATTTTTTTAAATGGAAAGCCCTAAATATTTTCGGATATTTTGATTTTACATGAAATTTCAAGTAGGTATATTTTATAAAGCATACCCCATACCTATCTTCAACGGTTTGCGAGAAAACGGCGTTTAAACATGCCATTTTTAGAATAATTTAATTTTGTAAAATTGTTTTTTTTAATAATTTGTTACTTTGTTAATCGTTAATCTTTTGTTTTATTAAAAATAAACTTTCTAAATAATTATGAAAAATGATTTCTGTTTGATTTCGACATCTTTAAGAACAGGGTTACAAAACTAAATTTTTCTTTGTTGCATGTTTAAACGCCGTTTTCTCGCAAACCGTTGAAGATAGGTATGGGGTATGCTTTATAAAATATACTTGAAATTTCATGTAAAATCGAAATATCCGAAAATATTTAGGGCTTTCCATTTAAAAAAATATAAGTTAGGTTAATATCTTGGAAAAACGTTAGTGTTTTGTTTTATTTTTTAAAACGTAAAAAACTTCATAGATACCTATGCAAAATGATTTTTGCTTCATTCTGATATTTTTAAAAACAAAAAAGTTGCAGGTAATCAAAATGATATCAAAGATAAAAAAACACCCGGTACATTTCCTATACTATGCAAAAAACCTCAATTAAAATTACCAAAATTTATATCTCAAAACACATGCAAATGCAACATTTCCAGTTATGTTAAATAATGTTTAATTGCATTAGCAAAAAGAAAATCAGAAATAGGATAACTAACTGCAGTTTCAGTATTGTTGATGTAATCCGTAAAATCCGAAATGTCTAATTGGACAGATTTAATTTCACGCTACTAAATATTTACTTGTATGCTTTTTTTCAGTGTCCCTTTGTTCCTTGTTTTAGGGACTGAACTGCTATTGACAAATGGAGAACCTCGATTTGGTTGAAGTTCGGTTTTCGGGTAAATAAAACGGATTGCCATGTGTGCACCGTCCGACTTTGAATAATAGCAACACTAACTTAATTGTTTGAATATAGTGGGCTTTAAATTCTGCCGGACATCCTAACAGTGATAACTTAATTAAATCGCTCGCTGTGTGACAATTACCAAATATATTTCAAAAATAACTAACACAAAATATTATTGAACATATTTTTGTAGATGTGCATACAACTAAAGCTGCTAATAGGAATATTATTACTTTTAATTCACAGAAAACATTAATGAGACTAAAAACGGTTCTCAGATATTTACTGATAAATCAAAATGCACAATAATAAATTGCAAATATCATAAATAAAACATTTCGTATTATTTTACAAATTCTTCATCAAAACTCTATGTGTATTTCGCCTTGCGACATCATCAATATTTTAATTGAAACTAAAAGTGAAGTTTTTAGACATTAACATTTTTTTTTTTTCGAAAATGAACCCTTACATCTTACTGGTACAATTAAAGAAATAATGAAATGGGAAAATCCGATTTGACACTAGTCGGATTCATTATCAGAAAATGTGTTATATTTTTCACATCCACTACAATTAATTTTGTAATATGTTTTGTTATTCATCAAGTAACTTTTTAATGTATTATTGTTCTAGAAGGCTGCCTTAAAGTTACATTCTTCAAAGTATTCTGATTTTCTGTCTGATTCTTGCTAAATATAGGATCTTAACCCATTGTTTCAGTTCCTAAAACAACATTTAGTCATAATTGATCTGCGGCAATAGCTGCGATGATGAATTAATTTGAATATAAGAGACTTTTGTTAGATTTCGATGTATGAAATTTATTCATACAATAAAATTTTCCAACGAGCCGGAATATTTTATTAATGTATTTACAAAAAGTTGCTTGTATTAACAACTGCTTTAAAACTATTTTTGAAATGTGCTTCTGTATATGTGCTTTAATGGATGAATTAGAAACTAATCTAATAAGTGCATATAAGGCAAATTTGAAGAACAAATAATTTTATTTGTTTGTTGGAACGCATACTATCTTAAACTGTTAAAGCACCTTACCTTTTTGTACATTAAGCAAATTAAAGCATACAAAATACTGCCAGGTTTATCGAGTGCCTCAAAAAGATGTAAGTGGACACGAAAAAATGATTTACATTTTCAGAGTTCAATCGACCATTCATAGATAAATATATATAGGTTATAGTTCTACCTGGGCAGTATTGGGATTTAGAATGTACTTGTAATTAGATACATGATGGTTTCTCAGGTGCTTGGCCGCGTGTGGCATGTGTCCTGTTGTCTGGACGTTTCGAGGAGATCCCACTCGGCATTTTCTAGAGATGGTAAAAAAGCTCTCTCTCTCTGTGTGTGTATATCTATTTGTCTACGATAGCGTCTAAACGGCTAAGGCTACCAATACCAAACTTTATATTTACAAGTATAATCTCCCTCTTGAGATCTGATTAGATTTTCAGTAAAATCGGCGGACCGGAAGTAGTAGTTTACTTTAGTGAAAAATTGGAATTCTACTGATATTTCGTCAACTACTAAGTTTAAACATATTTATAAACAAGTTTTTGCTCAAGTTTTTTGCGAATATCTCGCAAGTTATGCTTTACAGGGAACCAAGTGCGGAACGACTATTTGAAGACACTTTGAAAGCACGAGCGACCGAAGGAAGCGAATGCTTTTAATTGCGCGAATGCATGGAAAATGTTTTCACGCAAGAGGTTTCTAGTATATTTTTTGTACGACCATCGAATTAAAAAAATATTATTGATTAACGTGATTAGTATCACACCTAACCTAAAATAGATTACATAATTAATTTAAGCATTTCTTGTACGTACCTATTACTCACATTTAAATTTAGTTTAAGTTATTATATTCTTGCTTATGACGTTTTTATTCTTATATTTATAGTGAATTCATCGCTTTTTGGATTGATTACAATTAACTGTCATGTGAATGTTACTTAAGAAATAGTCAAATAGATGGCGCCAAAAAATTTATTGGAAGAATTTATAATTATTACCCCTATTTCCCCAACTTTTGGTGAAGAATAGTCGAGGGAAGTAGCATTTTATACACTAAATTTTATTACTATCAAGTTCGATTTTCTTTCAAATGTCCCAAAGAGCCAGTGTTTTTTGCAATTTTTACAGTCGCATCGACCGGGAAATACTCCTTGCTGGTCGAGCGGTGCAAGCGCCAAAAGTCACTTTACAGGCGGGAGTACAAAATAGTTATTTAAAGTTTCTTCTTCAATACTTTTTATATAAACAAACTTTCAAAATTTCGACCGGAAAGAGTGATTTCTTGCAAATAAATATCTCGTATGCATTCTATAGAAATTTATTAAGAAAATAGAAGCTCTTAGAACAGAAGTTTAAATACATTTGTATAAAAAAAAATCAAAATGCAGATCTCAAGTAACACACTTAGAGGTTTACTTTTACTTTCTTATACGTAGTATAAGGAAGTATTGTGATGATGAAAATTTTCGACCTCGAGATTTTTGCAGATGTCCACGTTTTGAAGTCCCCTGATACCGAAAAAGTGGTTTTTAAAAAATGTCTCTCTCTCTCTCTCTGTGTGTGTGTGTGTGTGTGTGTCTGTGTGTCGGTGTGTGTGTGTGTGACCACGATAGCGGTAAAACCGCTGTAGATATCAGTTCCAAATTTTGTATTTACGTGTATAATCTCCCTCTTGAGATCTGATTAGTTTTTGAGTAAAATCGGTAGACCGGAAGTAGCAGTTTACTCCAGTGAAAAAATCGAATTTTGTCAATATTTCGTCAAATACTAAGTTTAGACAAATATATAAAGAATCCATAAGTAATTAAAATTAAAATTGAGAACAATTTTATTTAAAAAGTTTTTCGAAATTCCTACCGGAGGTAGGTCTTTTACTCTTATCAAAAATCGATTTTTTGCGAATATTTCGCAAGTCAAGCTTTTTAGACAGACTTACCGAATAGCGATTTTTTGCAAATATGTCGTAAATTATGCATTCTATATATATTTATTGAGAGTACAAAAGTATTTAGAGTTAGATTTGCAATATTTTTTGTGTACATGAAATTTCAAAATTCGGACTGGAAGTGGCACTTTTACTCTTAGCGAGTTGCACTTTTTTTCAAATATCTTGCAAAGTATGCATTCTATAGCGATTTATTAAGAGAATGAAAGTACTTAGAATAGGATTTTGAATAAGTTTTGTATAAAAAAAATTCTTAGAATTGTAGTTTGAAACGCTCATACGTATAAGAAAGTCGTGTGGTGGCCACACCTCATTTTTTTTAAGAAGATATAAGATAATTTAGAACAACTTTTGTATAATTTGAAACGCACATATGTATAAGACAGTCGTGTGGTGGCCACACTTTATTTTTGACTTTTTTATGCGTAGTATAACGAAGTATCGTGATGATAAAAATTTTCCATAATAATAATAATAATTTGACAGTATCTGGCAAATTATTATTATTACAGATTTATCTTGAATACAATATTTGGAGGTCAAGTTGTATACATTTTTTATATAAAAACTTTAAAATTCGGACCAGAAGTAACACTTCTTCTCTTATCGTATAGCAATTCTCTCTCTATCTCTCTCTCTCTCTCTCTCTCTCTCTCTCTCTCGCTCTCTCTCTCTCTCTCTCTCTCTCTATCTGTTGGCAAAATGATATTTATATATATTATAATAAGTATAGTACCAAGAATGGATTTGTTTATACATTTTAACATATCATAATATTTCCCACACAATATGAAAATCATAAAAAAGAAATTTATTGTTAGTAAAGCTTATAATATTAGCATTATGAATATGTGTTTCAAAAACAAGAATGACACATTAACAATATTATTTGAGATTAGGACTCGATATGAATCTATACAAATTTCATAAGCACCCAATATTTTTTTTCTATGACGGGAAAAAAAGTTGACATTTTATCCTTCTCGACAGGTAATAAAATGTCACTTTATCAACCCGGGCGTAAAGTGTTACTTTTTGCCCATGGGAAAAAAGTTCTACTTTTTGCCCGCCTAAATTGGCAGGTTTCCATAGCAACGCAGGTGTAATGTCACTTGAAATGGATCCAAATAACGTCTGACAGTAGAGTGGCGTTGAGGGCAATGTTAAGGCAATAAGTCTCATCAATATGGGTGGTAGTCAAGCAGTCAGACATATCATAGTTAATTGTGACTCACTGGATCCCAGGAGGCAAAGCCTATTTGAGTAGCCGAACGGATCTGTACCGCCTTGTACAGGACACAGATTTTTTAGACTGGTGGTCATAAAGCACATAGACTCAGCACAATATGCTTTTATGGATTTCAGTGCAAGGTGAGAGGATCTGACAACCCTAGAAAAAATCCAACATTTTCAGAGATAAAGATCTTTCATCCTATAAGTCATCCAAATATATTGAAAGTATGAAAGTATTCATACCTTTACTTTGAGTGATTTTGTTTAAAAAAATTTAAAATTAGTACCTAAAGTATCACTTTTAACCTTATTGGATATCATTTTTTTTGAAAATATCTCGTAAGTTTTGCTTTCGATACATTTATTAAGACTATAAAAGTATTTAGACTTGAATTTGGATCAGAAGTAAGACTTTTACTCATAGGTTTATTAAGCAGATAAAAGTATTGACACTTAATTTGAAACAATATTTACAAAAAAAAAAAAGAAATTAAATCGGAAAACACATACATATAAGAAAGTCGTGTGGTGCCCACATTTTATTTTTTATTTTACCGTTAACTAACAAATACCTGTTTTCATCATATTATTCTTTTAAACTCCACCACTGAAAAGTTACCGAACAGAAATTTAAAATTAAAAAGCTGTCAAGTTCCAAACCTTTCCAAAAACATATTTAGCACCTATTTAAGAATAAAGCAACAATTTCGTTGCAATAACAATGACAAACCTTCAACTAATTGAACGTTATTACTGTTGACTACATAAACATTCCCTTGGAATTTGTCATCTGATATATGATAATTGTGGTGGTTAACTTTCCAGAATAATTTACTATTTAAAAAGTAAAACAGCAGATTCCCTTTTTTGATCATTTTAAAATATAATAATTGTAGTGTTTTTAATTTACTAAATAAAATTTACTTATTTCTGCTACAAACTTAAATATTTGCGTCTCTTATCTAAAAAGCTTTATTAAATGCGAGGCATTTAGCATTTAATATTTAAGAAGTACTAGTTTACTTGCGTCCTTTGTAAATACATACTTTGAGTTTTACGAAATATACACATCTGCTCTGTTAATATTTACTACTTACTAATTACCTCTTATCTGTGTATTTACATTTATTATATATATTGCTTATATTTTTAAATGCTTTACTGTTTGCATTCTCTTTGCAAATACCTACCACAACATAAATTTTCTCATAAATATTCTTGTGTGAAATCTTACATTTGCCCGAGCACTCATTCATTCTTCTGCAAATATTTGCCTTAATCTCAGACGCAATTTAAATATTTAAAGCTTCCACTCGGGCAAGAAATAAAAAAAATAATTTAATCTGTACGACGGGAACGTTAATTTCTAAACTTGTACAGGGAGAAAACGTTAATAAAAAGAACGGATTAATTATATTCCATCTCTTTTTGTCTTTTTTTTTATTCCCCGTCGTGATTCTGGCCACCCACCATAAGATAAACTTGTTTCATTTTCAGTACTGTGGAAAAATATTTCCGAGTTAAAAAGAAAACTTATTTAAGGTTCTCTTGAAGATGCTATTAAGTACTGACGTTATGTTCTGCTCTGAATCAGAGAAAAAGACGTAGATAGCATAATGACATTATCGAACCCTTTTCCCAGGTTTGAATAGGTGTTTTATAATTTAGAGAACTTGTAAAATATACAGATATGCCGTGTATGTATAAGTATGACTTTCTTTAATGAGATTTTACGAAATTGAATTGAAATTAATTGTTTTATGTAGGTACTGTTTTTAAGTATCTGATTTATTAAATAATAGTTATTTATTATACAAGGGAAAAAAGTATTAGATTTTAGCTCGAGGTAAGGTTTATCTCCCGACGCGAAGCGGAGGAAGATAAATTACCGAGAGCTAAAATCTAATTTTTTTCCCGTGTATAATACACTATTTTTTTCTGTGATGGGAAAAACGACGATTTAATATTGAAAAAAACACGTAAATACTTTATATTAATGTCAGAAAATCAATCGATGTGACATTGGGAAAAAAGTTCTACTTTTTGCCCGCCTAAATTGGCAGGTTTCCATAGCAACGCAGGTGTAATGTCACTTGAAATGTCACATCGATTGATTTTCTGACATTAATATAAAGTATTTACGTGTTTTTTTCAATATTAAATCGTCGTTTTTCCCATCACAGAAAAAAATAGTGTATTATACACGGGAAAAAAATTAGATTTTAGCTCTCGGTAATTTATCTTCCTCCGCTTCGCGTCGGGAGATAAACCTTACCTCGAGCTAAAATCTAATACTTTTTTCCCTTGTATAATAAATAACTATTATTTAATAAATCAGATACTTAAAAACAGTACCTACATAAAACAATTAATTTCAATTCAATTTCGTAAAATCTCATTAAAGAAAGTCATACTTATACATACACGGCATATCTGTATATTTTACAAGTTCTCTAAATTATAAAACACCTATTCAAACCTGGGAAAAGGGTTCGATAATGTCATTATGCTATCTACGTCTTTTTCTCTGATTCAGAGCAGAACATAACGTCAGTACTTAATAGCATCTTCAAGAGAACCTTAAATAAGTTTTCTTTTTAACTCGGAAATATTTTTCCACAGTACTGAAAATGAAACAAGTTTATCTTATGGTGGGTGGCCAGAATCACGACGGGGAATAAAAAAAAAGACAAAAAGAGATGGAATATAATTAATCCGTTCTTTTTATTAACGTTTTCTCCCTGTACAAGTTTAGAAATTAACGTTCCCGTCGTACAGATTAAATTATTTTTTTTATTTCTTGCCCGAGTGGAAGCTTTAAATATTTAAATTGCGTCTGAGATTAAGGCAAATATTTGCAGAAGAATGAATGAGTGCTCGGGCAAATGTAAGATTTCACACAAGAATATTTATGAGAAAATTTATGTTGTGGTAGGTATTTGCAAAGAGAATGCAAACAGTAAAGCATTTAAAAATATAAGCAATATATATAATAAATGTAAATACACAGATAAGAGGTAATTAGTAAGTAGTAAATATTAACAGAGCAGATGTGTATATTTCGTAAAACTCAAAGTATGTATTTACAAAGGACGCAAGTAAACTAGTACTTCTTAAATATTAAATGCTAAATGCCTCGCATTTAATAAAGCTTTTTAGATAAGAGACGCAAATATTTAAGTTTGTAGCAGAAATAAGTAAATTTTATTTAGTAAATTAAAAACACTACAATTATTATATTTTAAAATGATCAAAAAAGGGAATCTGCTGTTTTACTTTTTAAATAGTAAATTATTCTGGAAAGTTAACCACCACAATTATCATATATCAGATGACAAATTCCAAGGGAATGTTTATGTAGTCAACAGTAATAACGTTCAATTAGTTGAAGGTTTGTCATTGTTATTGCAACGAAATTGTTGCTTTATTCTTAAATAGGTGCTAAATATGTTTTTGGAAAGGTTTGGAACTTGACAGCTTTTTAATTTTAAATTTCTGTTCGGTAACTTTTCAGTGGTGGAGTTTAAAAGAATAATATGATGAAAACAGGTATTTGTTAGTTAACGGTAAAATAAAAAATAAAATGTGGGCACCACACGACTTTCTTATATGTATGTGTTTTCCGATTTAATTTCTTTTTTTTTTTTGTAAATATTGTTTCAAATTAAGTGTCAATACTTTTATCTGCTTAATAAACCTATGAGTAAAAGTCTTACTTCTGATCCAAATTCAAGTCTAAATACTTTTATAGTCTTAATAAATGTATCGAAAGCAAAACTTACGAGATATTTTCAAAAAAAATGATATCCAATAAGGTTAAAAGTGATACTTTAGGTACTAATTTTAAATTTTTTTAAACAAAATCACTCAAAGTAAAGGTATGAATACTTTCATACTTTCAATATATTTGGATGACTTATAGGATGAAAGATCTTTATCTCTGAAAATGTTGGATTTTTTCTAGGGTTGTCAGATCCTCTCACCTTGCACTGAAATCCATAAAAGCATATTGTGCTGAGTCTATGTGCTTTATGACCACCAGTCTAAAAAATCTGTGTCCTGTACAAGGCGGTACAGATCCGTTCGGCTACTCAAATAGGCTTTGCCTCCTGGGATCCAGTGAGTCACAATTAACTATGATATGTCTGACTGCTTGACTACCACCCATATTGATGAGACTTATTGCCTTAACATTGCCCTCAACGCCACTCTACTGTCAGACGTTATTTGGATCTATCGGTCTATAATACCTCTCTTATCGCTTTTTATAGCACATTGGAGTGTAGAATGCACCTCTGCAAGAAACAATGAGGCATGCATACTCAATGCATAGTGTAGCATTGGCTAGCAGAGTAAATTTCCTGTACAGTATGGGTCAAAAACCACAGCTAGCTGTAGTTTTTGACCCGCATTTATACTAAGTTTGGTCCCTCTTTCTAATATCCTGCATATCTTTCTCTTCCTTGATACTTCTTGGAATGCTCAACTATTGTCGTCTATTTTGGCATAACTGCCTTCCTATTTAGAATATGTTCCACACATAGTCGGCTATTGCAATATATACCGTTTTTACCTTTACTTTATGCCATGATGATTTGGCAGAACGCATTTTTTTTTGAAAAGTTTTGATCATTGGAACACTTGCAAAATAAATACTGTTGTAAAATCGCCTTGTAGTATTAAAAGTATCAAAGCAAATTAAACTTTTACGTGTTATGGAATTTTAATTACTTTTGTTTTTATTTCTACAAATAATCTGTTCAAAAATAAATCACATAGCTTTGCTAGACTAGAAGCACATTTGTTGTTTGTTGAGTGGTGATTTGAAATATTTGGGGCTAATGTTTGAGTGACATAAATTCCTACTTTTTTCAAGTATATTTTGTATGTGTATAATCTGTACTTATAATAAACTTTCTTTTTGTGAAGGAGAAGAAAATTTTACATAAGACTACCACAAACCCGGACGATAATATTGTAGACTTGCAACGGACTTTTGTCCGTCACTGTATAAATTATCGAATAAATTTATATTAATGCTTTTTATTTAATTTTACATTCATGGGTTCGATAATTTAGTGCAAATATTCTAAAATATATTTATTTTGTATAAAATCAATAAGTAAAGAGGAAGATGATATTTTTGTTAATTTTCTAAATGCATTTTTGCACGTGATAATATCATGCGTTTAAGTACAGGTCATGCTTTTTACGCGTGATACTTCGGCAAGAAAAACTGTTCTAAGCTATTATTTTGCCCGTCTAGGCCTATATAAGGCGACGATTTTGTTAGTAAATTCAGAGTTTTCCTGGCAGTCTAGGAGAATTCTCATCAAACTCTCTGACAGTCTAGAGAGTACCTAGTACCTATCTCTTATCTTTCTGGCAGTCTAGAAAGGCGGTCCGTAAGTTGTTTTGTTTCCAAGCAGATGGTGGAAAGAAAACAATTCCGTTCCCGTAAAGCGTTTTGTTTCCAGGCAGATCGTGGAAAGAAAACAATTTCGTCCTGTAAGTCCCGAATAAATCTTTATATGGTTATTCCGTTTATTTTAAATAATCACGTCAGATAGATTTTATTAATTTCAAGTGTACCGAAGTAAATTTTAGGTTCACGTAAGATTTGAAAGAAATATATTACTCTCGTCGAGTATCACTTAAATAATACTAACACAAGTACCAGATGTCTCAATTCACAAAATATTTATGACCGTATATTTTAATATTCAACGTTTGAATAATACGTTAAATGTTTGCTGACATACTGCGAATAATTTTTCAGTAAATGTAATGTTAATTTCAATATATGAATTATATTTGCTTTTGTATATAACAAATACTTTATGATCTTCTTGTAAATATATGTACTAAATTTGTCTAATTGAATTTTTGTTTTATATGTAAATAAAAAGATTGACATAGTAAATTTTCGTTTACTCTTAATGCTAGGAGGTAATATAAGATGAATATTAAAGTATTAAACATGCTAAAACATACCGAACCAGAGTTTTCTTCTCCGTAAACCGAACTACCCGTATTTGAGCATTACTGTCGATAAAGTTCACATTTACTAGACATTTAAAACACTTGATTTTATCATTACAGGTATTGTTTTAAGTTTAATATGTATTTATCTGTCAAATGTAGACAGTGAAGGTGGACGAATACCAACTGTAGATTTAATAGACGACAATACCACTCTGATGTTAAATATCCCTAAGACTGTACAAAGACGTTTAGTTATCCGTTAATAGATGGGAGCACCGGGCCATTCAATTTAGCAATTAGTATTATTAATTAAGTATTTAACAATTTAAAGAGGGTTTCACGTCGCAGCCTGAGTCAGATTCTGACTGACTAAAAACCTCTACTCCTTCCATCTCACAGCGTTCACAGAACACTGCGTTCCTATTATTTTGGTGTGCACATAGTCTTTGCTGTCTTTATGAAAACAGCCCTCTTTCTTTGATCTCTTCTAGACTATGACCCTGATCACTGCTGTGCCTAGGCTTTCTTTGTTGTGATCAAACTTTCTATTAACTTTGTTGAAGTCTCGTCTGGTTGGATAAAAATACATCCGCCTCTGCTCTTGCCATCTACTGCACACAAACATAGCGTCATCCACTATCCACAATAAAGGCAGCGGTTGGATTCTGCCTTCATTCGTTGGTGCAAATATTTCCTGAAGCATTCATGTCCCTAAAGTAACGTCAAAAATCAATATACATTGTCACTTGGTCGGTCTCCCTACATTCGGCATTAGTTTGTATGTATATCTAACAGCCTCTTGTGCTACATCTATAGCCTTTCTGCCACTCTCATATGAGTTTTGCCATCACTTCTTTACTCAACTTACCATTGTATTCTTCGTAGCTCTCAAAGTGAGGTGTTCCAGCAATGACGTGTGCAGCCTCTTCTGATATTGTTTTGTACGCACTGCATACGCCATAAGGCGTTTTGATTTTTGTTACAGTCTGTTATCCAGGCGCTGCATAAAGAATCTGAAAATTCATTAAATTCTTCTCTTCAAGGGCCGTGGCTCTTCCACGTTAGTAATAAGTCTAGACAGCTCTTTCACTTTTTAACTTTTCCACAGTTTTTTTGATATGTTCCGAGAAGGTTAGTTTTTTTGTCTAATCATACTTCCAGATATTTTATACTTCTGCTCGGGAAAACCGATATTTGCTTCACGTTTACTGATAATACCCTAAATATTTACGAAACGATGTGATAAATCTAACAGTTTGAGTCTTCTGTCTCTGTATTTCGTTATCATTGTCAAGTAATTCATTGACAATTTGTCTGGGTGGACGTCTAGTCTAATTAATCAATTTTACTATGATATTATTTCTAATTTCTCTGTTGAGTATGAACCACTATTGGTGATTTTGCCTAACATTTTTGACTGAAACCTTGCTGTTATTTCTATGTGCGATTTAGCTGCAGTCCTCGATATTTCGATCCCATATGGACATATTAGTATGAGTGCCGCTTTGTAAACAAAGACTTTGTTTACATCAGTAATTCATCTTTTTGCCTTGTTTTCGATGCATGAATATCTAAGACTATTGAAGTTATTAACTACTTCTATCGAACCTTATTTCATATTACTTATTTTACTATAAATTAACAGTACTTATACCTAAGCAAATACAAAATTTCTGCAACCTAACATAGGAAACTGAGAAGATTGATATACTTTTGACAAAATGTTTCCATTAATTTCGCAGAATTAATAATTAGAAACAATGTAATAGAGCTTAACTATACTTTGCCTCTATTATTTATACGTGTCAACATCAAACAATTACAAGGAGAGACCCCTTTAATTACTCATCGCTATTATTTTCCTTTGTTACAACTAACTTTTCCTTCATTTATGTTATCTTCTTGGCGCACATATACGATTTCGTTTAAGTTGGCAGAGAACTCTCTTCGGATGATAACATATCAAAACATCGTGGGCTTTGCGCAGGGATCACAATAATTGTCTCTTGTTTGTTTTTCTCATTTACTACATGTCACATATACGATAATATATGTGATACATTTACGGGATATAATGAAATAATAAATGTTGTTTTTCGTATTCATACTGATAATTTTTTGTTTCAGTGTTGTAATACAGTTTTTTGTGTTTGATTAACTGAAGTTTAAATTTGTTTTGATGTAGGGATTCTGTCCTTACTAAAAAAAAGATAATTAAAAATTCAAGGGACATACTTTGCGTTTAATATTGTGCGAAGCTGGAATAAATTGTCCTTAGGTTTACTGAAAGTTATTCAAGTATTTTTAATAAAAATATCAAAAATATTCTGTACATTTTTGCTTGAAAGAAGTTTGAGCTCGGAAATATTTATGTAGATATGAAATGGATGTAGGTATATCAGAGTTTCTGAAACTTTTGTGTCTCGCACCCTGATTTATTACTTTATACATGTTCGCCTCGTACTTCCTCAATCAATAATTACATGGGAGTTGTAGTTGGTTTGAGAATTTTCATGTTTGTTTTATATGTCCATATTCGAACTATTCTCAACTCCACGCCAAGATTTAGTTATCTATGCAATGATACTTGACTAGTCTTGGACTATGATGTACGAGTGGGAACGTAAAGCACTTCTGTAATTCAACAACTTGCGGGCAATATGTTCTCATAAGAAATCAGGTTGCTCTGAATTTAGAGAAGGACTAACTACAAGTGTATATCGTAAAGTAAGATTATGTTATTGCT
This sequence comes from Amphimallon solstitiale, assembly GCA_963170755.1. Taxonomy (NCBI): domain Eukaryota; kingdom Metazoa; phylum Arthropoda; class Insecta; order Coleoptera; family Scarabaeidae; genus Amphimallon; species Amphimallon solstitiale. The sequence continues at coordinate 67,428,728 of OY720679.1, read as the reverse complement.
GATTAGAATATTAACAGTGCCCTTACACAGACTGTCTCCACAAAAAAAACGACGAGTCGATAATTCGCTTATTTACAGGAGGATTTTAATTATCTATACACCAAATTGCTTGGTTCCATAGGCTACCAAATTGTCTAATAAAATACTTATAGCCATATTCTTTGTTCAAATTCGAAGACATACTTTGTTTAGTAATTCTGACAGATATTTTTATTCTGAAAACAACAATGTATCACGAAAATACAAAAAAAGTAGTAAAGAGCTACTCTATCCTTATGCTCAAACTGCGATACACATTGACGGCATCTCTACACAACCGCACATACAGGGTGCCCCACCGAAAACGAAACAGATTGAATATCTCGAAGGAGAAAACTTTTTTGAAAAAACGCAAAAACAGGTCACCCTTCCATCATATCTTCAACTGTGATACGTCATTCCCCTCCCCTCCATCACTCTAACCATTACAATTTAAATAGTATTATATTATTATTAATATATTATAAATCGTATTTAGATACGATACATTACTGAAAAAGTAATTGTACAGAGAATTCAGAAAGCGCCCTCTAGCGGCAAAAAAAACGGTTATGTATTCCACAATGTGACACATCATTTCAAAGCTAATTTTATTAGCAATTTAATGCACAATTGAAAAAAAATTAAATAATTGAAAAACCTTGCAGAGCTCTAATATTAGAAACTACGAACTACTTTACAAAAGACCCTGACAGTCTGTACTTGACAATGATGACAAATAAATGTCAAAAATATTACGTATTTAGTTGCTAATTAAATTAGCTTTGAAATGATGTGTCACATTGTGGAATAGGTTACAGTTTTTTTTTTCGCTAGAGGGCGCTAAAATCAAAAATAGCGCGACCAACAATCACTTTGCTGAATTCTCCGTACAATTACCTTTTCAATGATATATCGTATTTAGTACTTTCCCTATTTAAATTGTAATGGTTAGAGTGATGGAGGGGAGGGGAATGACGTATCACAGTTGAAGATATGATGGAAGGGTGCCCCCCCTGGATCAAAAATCGACCTGTTTTTGCGTTTCTTTCAAAAAATTTTCTCCTTCGAGATATTCAATCTGTTTCGTTTTCGGTGAGGCACCCTGTATATTCTTGAACAACATTTCAGCAGAATGTAATCGACAAACCTCGATAATTTTGTCGCTTAAATGAGCCTTATTTTCTGGGGACGATACATAAAGATATGCCGAATTGGAAGTATCCGATCATGAGATATTAATCTCATGATCGAGCCGGTCAAGGTATGGGTCCATATGTTCCAATCAATGAATCTCCGAACCGTCTTGTCAAAAGCTTCATATTCAGAATGTAATATTAAGACTGCAAAACTCATTGAACAGTAGGTCGTCAAGAAAATGTTCCCCGCCTTTGCGAAGAATTATGTTGTATTTATATTGGTCCAGTCTACCATAAATAAAACTTGGTCCAATTAGTCTATTAAGTAAAATACCGTACTACAGATTTACTGAAAATCTTCGTTGAAAATTGCTAACTGCCGTCACAGGCGGATTTTCTCGAACTCAACACTGTTTTGATTGAATACAAAGTTGATGGAAAAACCCCACTCATGCGATCACAACATACTTTGATAATATGACAGATCTGCTTAAATTTTGCGCGAATAGAAACGACAAAAGCCAAACGGCGCTCAGTATTAGCAGCCTCTATTACATGCATTTTGCGTGGAATATAGGTACGGTTTTGTCTAATTTTTTTTTTCAAAATTCTATGCACAGTACCCTTTGAAGGATTCGAGTTTAAAATCATTAGCAGGGTAGGTCTGGAACGAGACACAGCTGAAGTATTAAGAATTCTCTCTATTGGTGTAGGTCTAGAGAGCTTCACGTCTCTGTGGAGAAAAATCACAAGCAATCCTGCGGCCGCCCTGCAGATAGTCACAGGAATATTACCCATGGACCTGGAAATGCTGCAAAGAGCTGCATTATAATGGTGGATGAGGGGAGAAGCTGAGGGCTAGGTCACAAGCGGCGTAACAAAAGGCATATAGGCCAGTCTATTCTTGATATGTAGCAAATGCGGTGGTTCCAATCAACCAAGGGGAGACAAACGTTTGCTCTCCTCCCAAACATAGAAGAACGATTATAGTTGATGCACTTTGTCCCATCCAATAGACTTATACATTTCTTAGCTGGCCATGGACCTTATGCACAATATCGTACGGAAAGAGGACTATACACACTCCGACCAGTGTGCATGTGGAAACACTGGCTCGCTGGAACACGTGCTGCTACTGTTCTCGTTCTTGGATGACGATGATAGATGGATGATTCAGAATCTGAACTTCTATAAAGTACTGGGTGCTTTGGTAACCTTCCATAAGCGCATAAGATAACCAACACTCTTACTGAACGATATGTACAACTAATCGTGCATCGCCAACTTTAACCGGGTCACGATTTTTTTTTTAATTTCAAATTAAGCTTTAAGTTACGTTAGTTTTTAGCTGGTTAAGGCTTTTTTAATTAGATATCTCTCTGGTGTAAGTCCACTGTTTTTGCTCAACAATGAGAGTTACATTAAGTTTTCTTCCCGAAATTTACGCTGAGCCCGTTTCGGTTTTTCGAAAGCCCCATATCTCCATCAAAATGTCTACTGTCGTCTAAAATTTGGATCGACCTTTGCTCGGACCTCTGTTGGGATAGCATTGCTGATAAGTTTTGAAGCTTAGTAAATATTATCACCGCACTCAAAAGAAACTCGAAGCATGTCTAAACATTATTCGTTCGTTTTAGAATTTTTTTAAAGTCGTCATGACAATTTGTGCGATTATTATTTGTCATTTGCTTTTCCCAACCAAATTAATGTATTATATATTAACTCAAAGATTTTCTTATACAAATATTTTATTTTTTTATATATTTGTTAAGCAAGCGCATACTTTTTTCTAATGTAATTTAAAAAAAAAGTTGACACTTTCGTCTTAAAGCCTATGATTTTATTATTTACTCGCAACTACTTAATTTGGTGTAGCGATAATTAAAGCTCTGCAATAAATAAGGAAGTAATGACCCGTCCTTTTTTTTTTGTTTTTTTGAGACAGTCTGGGAAAAAAATAGTTTTCATTTTTACAGTTCCTGTGTTGACAAAATTTAAATCAAAATTAGGGTTCAAAAAATTTTCAACAATCGTACTTTAGAGGGAAAACGGGCTTAATTTGAATTTTTAAATGTTCTTCCCTATCTACTGAAAACTGAATAAATAACATTAATTTTAAAATGTTCGTGGAAAAAATTTTCATACTGGGTTAAAAAATTTGCCCTTTTCGTTACATCTACTTTGTAGTTGGTATAGGAGGGATGCTAAGTTTTAGATTACGCTTCCTTAATTGAAAGGGCAGTTAGATCTATCAATAACTATCATGTCTGCAATCAAAAATAGAGTATTTATTTATTAACTACAATTATAAACCCCTTATTATAGATCAGATGTATCACAAAGAACAACAACTATAGATCCAGAAAGAGCTATATGACTTTCTTAAATATTATACCTCAAACTAAGTTGTGATTTTGTTATCTACTACCTTAAATCTGTTTTTGTACTCACCGCATGTAAAGTGACATTTGGCGCATGCATCGCTCGACCAGCAAGGAGTATTTCACGGTCGATGCGACTGCAAAAATTGAACAAAAACTGGTTCTTTGGGACATTTAAAAAAAAAACTTGATAGTAATAAAATTTAGTCTATAAAATACTACTTTCCTCGACTATTCTTCACTAAAGGTTGGGGAAATAGGAGTAATAATTAAAAATTCTTCCAATAAATTTGTGGCGCTATCTATTTGACTATTTTTCAAGTAACATTGAAATTGACAGTTAATTGTGAACAACCCAAAAAGCGATAAATTCACTATAAATATAAGAATAAAAACGTCATAAGGAAGAATTAATAACTTAAACTAAATTTAAATGTGAGTAATAGATATGTACAAGAAATGCTTAAATTAATTAGGTAATCTATTTTAGGTTAGGTATGATACTAATCACCTTAATGAATAATATTTTTTTAATTTATGCTCGCACAAAAAGTATTGCACAAACCACTTGCATGAAGACATCTTCCACGCATTCACGCAATTAAAAGCACTCGCTTCCCTTCGGTCGCTCGTGCTTTCAAAGTGTGCTAATGCGGGAAAATAGTCTTCTTGCACTTGGTTCGTAAATAACTATTACACGAGTTGTTCAAATTCACGCAACTATTTTACATTTACCCTCTTCCATACTTGTTTTGTAGATCAGTATTTTCTTTATTGCAGCAGTGTTCCATGACACGATTATTTTGCTTTATGGAAAGTTGCGCATTCTAACTGACATTAGTGAGTAGATTTGTATCTAATAATTCTGACATTTCATGAGGACCTCTAAAACGTATATTAAACAGACTTTGATGTCGGCAACTTGGAATTATGTTTCCTACACTTATACTAAATAAACTGTTTCTGTTCTATAATTTATAAATTCAAATCATCTCCCTGCTATTATAATATAGGAACACTAAATTGTAATACCATCATTGACATAAAGTAAGTCTCAATGGTTACTGATATCAAAATGCGATATTTTAGACATTCGGCTTAATTATAAAAATGCTCACGCTCGCAAAAGTGAAAAGGGAATAAAGTATGCCGTAACCATTCTAGTCACGTTTGCATATAGTGCATACGGTATCTTCAGAGATATTTCTCTTTCCCCTGTTCCAGTGAAATACGGAGCGCCATGTGAGAAGAGAATCTAGCTGGCATAAAAAACTCCAAATTTAGGTGTATTTTCGTGCTTCCACTGCTCAAGACCAGGAACCGTGGAATATAGGGACGTGATTTCCTGTTTTTTCTTCTGCATTCTCTCCCCAACGTTCTTTCCTTCCTTTCCTTGCACACACGCAATTATTTTCTTTTCACACTTCACCTCCCAAAGATGGATTATCTCCGGTCTTTCCTTCTCTTTTTTCCTATGTAAAAAAGTTTGGCAACGCCACCAGAAACTTACCTATATCAAGGCACATTCTTTTTCAGAAAAGAAAAGTTCTTAAGTCGATACCGATAGTCCTCCTTCACATAATAAAATTACATATACAAAAGTAAGCGTTATAATGAATTAAATCCAAAGATTATACGAAATATATATAATTATATAAATTACTTACTGACATCCATTTTATGACATGTTTATTGAAACTCTGTAATAAATACGGACATGTCTAAATAATTGATTTATGAATCACGTTTGTGATAACTAGATAGTCAGTGACAATATAGAAGGAATTAATATTGATTGCTCCTGTAAAGCGTGTTACAAGAATTTTACCAATAATTAAAGTCCTTAATAGAGAGTGTGAAATTAACATACAACGCACAGTGGGGCCGAATCTCCAAAACGTGGCCAAAACCCCGAAAAAAAAATTTTCTATTCTGGGAATTTGAAGGGGTGGGTTGAGTAGGGGAGGGATTGGTGCATCTAAGCTCAAAAGGATAGGTCCCCAACTTCGATACCTGTCAAATTATTTCAATTTAAAGTTGACCTTCGTCGAGAGCACAAACGTCACTGTCAAAACTAGGAAAATTTACGCTCGGTTTGTAAGTGGATAATTCGGTAGTTGAGTAAATAATTTTAATTCTACAAGATGGAAACGATTGCTACAGGTATGTAGAAAATATACATACACTAATAAAGTCTAAATCTCATTATTATCCTATTTATTTTATACCTTTTCCGATGCTTGTACAAACATATCATGATTTTCTGAACTTGCATTTTGAAGTAGAACAAAAGTAGCATATACCGCAATATACCGCGGAATTACAACTCCCAGACTATAGATTAAGCAATTATCTAATGACATTGATAAGAATCAGCTGCCTAAATCTGCCTATTCTCTTGTATAATGAATTTTTCTTCGGGCTCGTATCACAACATGGCGCCGCGCCGCGGTCGATATAGCGCGCGGCACTACATCACAGATTCTACGGTCAGTGAGGTACAATATATTGAAAACCAGATAAAGTCACTTGTTCCCTTTGAAAATATAATGCATGGAAAAGAAATCTCAGTTTTGTACAATATGGCATTTACAATGATCGATGGCAAAGTATGCAACGCATTCACATCCACAAACTCTACGCAACGATGCTATATATGTGGAAGTACTAGTAAATAATTCAATAACATCGATCATATTTTACAAAAAGAAGTCAACGAAGAGAATCTGAAGTTTGGACTACCAACATTATATGCTTGGATTAGGTTTTTTGAATGCTGCTTGCATTTGTCATACAAACTTGGGATTAAAAGATGGCAAGCCCGCAGTGCCGAAGAAAAGAGATGGTAGAAAAGCGCAAAAAGACCATTCAAAAGGGATTCAGCTCAAAACGGACTTATTGTTGATCGTCCGAAACCTGGATACGGAAGTACCAACTATGGAAATACAGCTCGACGCTTCTTTGAAAATTCGAAAACATCATCTCTCATAACATCATTGGACATAGATTTGATAGAACGGTTTCACGTCATCTTACAAGTTATTTCTAATGGACATGATATCAATATTGATAAGTTCCACAATTATACGCTGGCAACTGCGAGAAAATTCGTTGAGCTGTATCCATGGTATTATATGCCCACTTCAGTGCATAAGCTATTGATTCACAGTCCACAAATAATAGCTCACGCATTGCTACCAATCGGTCAATTATCCGAAGAAGCACAAGAAGCGAGGAACAAAGATATTAAAAGATATCGCGAAGACTTTTCCAGAAAGTGCTCACGAGTAAAAATAATGGAAGACGTTTTCAAGCGGCTTCTGGTAACTTGCGATCCATTTATTTCCAGTATTAGAAAACTATCACAAAATAAAATTAAATTTTTGTCGAAGGAGGCAATACAGCTATTACTTTTCCCTGAAATTCCAATCACACCACGACTGACCATGGAAGATTCTGATGTGGATTTTGACTCCGAGAGCGATACTGATTCGAATTAATAGTTATAATACCATCATGTCATTTTGTATGCAGCAGATTCACCTTATCCATATTTTAAATACAATGTTCTACAATTCTAAGGTTAATCAGATTAAGTTTTGAATTTTAAGTACGATTTTCTTCAATAGCTGCTCTTATTATTATTATCATCATTATAACAATTACTTTGATTGTTGTTTATACCATTACTTTTATTAGTTTTATTCAATCACCGACTTTAAAGATTGTTCCACTATATTATCGTATGAAATTTGTGGTATCGAAGAATTTTTATTCTTCAATACATTTTCGACAAATATCCTGTTATTTAGGTTTAATAAATAAATCACGTTTTCAGTCTGTTAATTGTTGTAATTATTGATCTCCAAATCTTCTATATACGCTATTATTAATAAATTATGAGGGATTTTCACGCGCCTCGTTGATATATTGGATCCGCCATTTTCTTTAGACAATTTTTAACTTCAAATTCGTAATCAGCGACCTCAAAAACCCCTGAGTGATGAGTTTCGTCTGAATTAAACATCTTCTTGGGGTTTTGGCCACGTTTTGGGGATTCGGCCCCACTGTGCAACGTAGAGAAATATCTGGCAGTTATTCACATTGCTGTAGTGTTTTTGAATTTTTGTTTTATTTTCTACACTACCGTTGACTTATTAATCATATATAGCGATTATTGTCACATGCTTCTCTAAATAATGTTCTAATTTGTAAACAGATCTTAATAACAAACAAATTCAGCTAAACTGAATTTACTTTTCTTATTAAGAAAAGTTTCGGTTACTGGCTGGTAATTATTACCAGCTAGGAAGCAGAATTCTGCCAATGTACTTCTGACTGTCGGCACTTAGTATATAATTCGGTCTTATTGTCCCTATTCTACAATTATTCTCGTATATTGTCTTTTTTGATCGCCCTCTTCTTCGTCATTCTGTTAGTCTATTTAAAAGTTATAGAGTTATACACTTCCTTACTATAATTTATGACTATGGTCTACACATTGCAATATCAGTACTTTTTCTTCGATTAGTGTTTTTGGCCATCTACGTAGTCCTTTGTGCTTTTTACTAATTTTTTCCATTTTTATATTTTCCCCGTGATATTTTTCTTGCCCAGTTTTAACACCTATACAAAACTGTGTGTGTTGTATATTCTCAGTTTAGACAAAGATGACAGATTTGCGTTTTCTTCTAGGTAATATAGTTTTTCGGCAGACACCTTGATTATTATGTATTGAATTTCAGTCGCTTCTTTAGCTCTAGTTCTTATTGCCACTCTCAAATAAATGAAAATATCAACCGTTTCAAAAGTTGTATCTATAATGATCAAGTCCAATGAGCAAACAGTTTTCATCGTCCCCCATGGTTATGTACATTACTTTAGCTTAATTTATGTAAAGATTATAAACACTTGCAATGTGTGCTGATGTTAAACTTCCTATTTTGAAAGTACCATAAATAAAACTCAAATTTCAGTTCAAATACACATTTATTTAATTTCGGTGCGCGCCGATATATCGGGGTCGCACGACATTGAACATACGATAACATATAGCATATACATGTGAACCGCTCGAGCAGCTATGGACCCCTATGTAAGTGCAGATGGCAGACACTGCATACCGTACGCATATATATGAGGTCTCGCATCGCCTTTGGTGTACAGTCGTGTAGCCGAGCCGGCAGACAATAAACTCGGCCGCTGAGACTGTATATGCCCGAAGCCAGATCCGCATCAGTATGCTCACAATATTTGTAAGTAAGAAATACATTAAGTATGACAATATAATTAAAAGTTAAAAAATGAAACATACATTACAAAAATATAATAACACATAAAAATAAAGAAAAACATTCATGTATAAAGCAAAAACAATAATATAAAATACAGTAAAAGATGTTAAGTTCTTAACAGCTAATATATTACCTCTAATCTTGTAATCAAATCAGATCCTCTATGTAAGCTACACATAAATATATCATTCCACCTATATACATATATCTCAGTTTAACATAGCATTTTCTTCAGAATCAAGTTTAACAAATTGAGGCTACTGGATCATCTTGTTTAAATCCCTTATGAATAATTTTATCCGCCTCTGATATCCTTCACTCCAATAACATCCGACAGTATATGTTTCATACAATTTCAATACCGCCATTCTTATTGATTTTATATGTATATTAAAATTTTGCCATTACATCAAATAGTTGTGGTTTTTACAGAATCACTAGCCTATCAAAACGCTATAAATGATATATATGGAGCCTATCTGCAAAACTGATTAACTGACACTGAATAAACTTTTCAGGCTAGTAACTTTTCTGTAGCATTAACGTACTATCATGTTTTAAAATCTGATTGGTTCTCCCATATCACAAGTTGTTAGAGTAAAAATTGGATTAAGCTTAAAATCAATAAACTACGTGCATATCTTTTTGGCACTGTCATCCAACCAGTTCAAGAGAGTTTTGAAATAAAAATAAACCTAGTTAAATATGGTTTGGTAGCGGGTAATCCTTTTTTTGTTACATTCGCAAACAGTTCTTCGTCGTCTAAACTCGTTGCTCGTCTACTTTCTGATGAGCAGACTAACTGGTTATTATTAATTCTTCCTAATATGAAAAATTTTCTTTTTCTATCGAATTTTTATTCGCAGCTTCCAGAAGTTTCTTGATGCTTACCACGTTTAATTTTATATACCTACGAATAAAATCTCATTGAGTTTAAAAGAACTTTTGTTTCCGCTTCACACCTTCACAAATCACTATAAAAGAAAGATATTTACTAAGAAGTTCGTACCATAAAAAAAATTGGGGAAGACACAAATACAAATTAAAGAAGCCGGGAAATGTTCTATAAAAATTGGATTGCCCCAAATGAAATGAATTTGTTTTAAGAAAGAAATGCATGGGCCTCGGACAAAACTGTAAAAAGGTTGCATAAATAAAAAAAAATACTTTACAGGAACGACACTTCTTGTACAAAATCTGTAAAAAAAATTTCATAAATTATATTCTAAGCATATTAATTATTTATTTACATTCAAATTATGAGTTTTTTTTATTTCCTTTTCCAGATTTGGTATCAAGGACTATTATTATACAGGCAAGTTTTGGATCCTGCAGAAACTTATTGGGAACTGCACACTGATTCTCACGTTTTAAATTAAGTTTTACTTACTTAATATAGAGCATAAGTATGTACTTATTTTTAATTTTGTGATCGCAACGTATTTCCACGTTTTGGAGATTCAAGTAGTGATCAAACTACATACTTTAATCTTTTTTTGTTGTCACGATTAGATTGAACGTTGTTTTCCTTTTACATAACTCTCTATGCTTTTTCCCGACTTCAGTATCATCTACATTCTGCTGCATCTCTTTTAGAAGCAAGATATTAATAGCTAGAAACACGTTCATGTTAAACAACACCAATGGTTAAACAAGTTTATGTTACAGAGGTTATTTTATTTTACAGTGTTTCATAAGTAAGTGACCTTTACGTCGTTTTGGAAACAAAATGCTAAATATTAACTATTGGAAATAAACTCATGCTTAAAATATGCTTACTTAAGGAATTACATCGTTTTGTTCTTAACATTATACACCACTGAAAAGTCCCACATATTCAATGCAAGGTTTTGTTCGTAACTCATCATCATTGTAAAAAAGCATTTTTCTTGAAGCGTTATTAATAATTTTTTTTTCTTAAAATATCAACACAAAAGTTCGGTATTTCCAGTAATATTTACAACGGCTTAATTAGGAACATTAAAATGAGACAAATTTAATTAAATTTTCAGTTTTTTCATTACATTTGGACTAAGTTTAAGGTAATTAAGCTAACCACATAGTCCAACAATTACTATGTTCCTCATGTTTATTTATTTATAATTTTTTTGAAGTGTTGTTACTTATCAAAATCATTTTGATTGACAACATTACGATTATAATCTTCCTCTTGAGATCTGATTAGTTTTTCAGTAAATTCGGTAGTCAGCAAGTAGTAGCTTACTTCAGTGAAAAAATCGAATTTTACCACTATTTCGTCAGTTACAAAGTTTAAACAAATTTATAAAGAATTTAAATATACTCTACATTAAATTTGGGAAAACTTTATTAAAAAAGTTTTTCGAAATTCCTACCGGAAGTAGGTCTTTCATTTGTATCTCAAATCAGTTTTTTTGCGAATATCTCGCAAGTCATTCTTTCTAGGCAGATACATTACGAGTATTAAAGTATTTAGAACATAATTTTCAATACCTTTTGTACAAAAAAAAATTCAAAACACGGACCGGAAGTAACACTTTTACTTCTATCGATTAGCGATTTTTTGCAAATATATCGTAAATGACGCATTCTATATATATTTATCAAGAGAATGAAAGTATTTAGAGCTGGATTTGCAATGTTTCTTGCATACATGAAATTTCAAAATTCAGACCGGAAGTAACACTTTTACGCTTAGGGAGTAGCACTTTTTTTCGAATATCTTCAAAGTATGCATTCTATGGGGATTTACTAAGAGAATAGAAGTACTTGCAATAGGATTTTTAATAATTTTTGTATAAAACAATTCTTAAAATTGTATAATTTAAAACGCTCATACGTATAAGAAAGTATTGTGGTGGCTACACCTCATTTTTTTACTTTATACACAATTTTAATGTGCTGCTATATACAATTATAACTTAATATAAGTTTATTTTATAAAAGAACTCCTGTTCTGGGCTAATAGTCATTTGTAGATAACAAGATTTGTCTTTTATTAAAGTAAAATTGAATACAAATTCTATATAGGTAGTAAAGATGCTCTAAAATAAAATCATGAAGAAGACAGCTATGTCTTATACATTTTCTCTTCCAAGGAAATGTTTACGTTTGTAGTAAACGTAGAATAAACATTAGTTAAATCAACAAACTGTTACTATTGTCTTGTTACATATGTATACCATCTTTATTGTTGAACAGACATTTTTCGAATAATCGATTGCAATAATTGCTGCCTTAGGACGTATACGATGTAGTCGCGTTCATGTTCTGACTATGCACCACATAATAAAATTTTATGGAAATTAGCTTTGGGATTGCAGCTGGAGACTATTCTGAATATACTCTTACACATATATTTTTCACGTGTACATATACATATGGGAAGCATTAATCTATAAATTATGGATTTCTTTACATAAACTAATATATTACACTAAACAGGACAAGATCTCAGAAAATTGATTTTATACAGGTATAACTACTTTGCAAGTGCAAACGTGCAACTAATTCATTACTTCGTATTTATTTAGTTAAAACTGCTTAATTCAGAACGAATTAAATATAAACTAAATAATCATTCCACATGATTAACTTAGTCTTTAACTAGGTTTTGAATTAGAAGAGTTATACTAATATGATTTTTTGATTTTAGTAGATAATAACTATTCAGAATGATACTGAAAATAGAGTATTTATGAGCATTTCACTTGACTCTGGTGGTCTAGAATCATTATTACACAAATGCGACGCCTGTGAAGCGAAGAGGGAAGAGCCGAGTTCGTTCGTAATAACCGAATTCATTTCCGTGTTATAGCTTCATTCGTTCCCAAAGATGTTGAAAATGAGCAAGCAGTGGGTGGTGTTATCCATTCTACTAATTACCCCCAATTACCCCTAAATCTGTCACAGTTTACCTTGTATTAAAAGATGGATGTACGTCACATTCTAAAACAACTTCGTGTAAAGCCTTTGTTAAAACGTAAGGTGCTGACAACAGTGTAGTTCAAATTTCGGCAATACATAATCACGATAAGATTTCAACTGAAATAATTATTAGACACATGTTAAGTAATTACGTAATTAAGATATTACTGTATTAAAATATGTTCAAATTGATTTGTATATAAAAAGTAGCGACATTGCAAAACCAGTGTACGATCATTCACTAATAAAAAGAAAGGAGTTCATAGTTTCGAAAATTAAAGAATGACTATATTTATGCTTATCCTCTTACTTTTCAGTATGTTTTTGTATTTATAATAAGCTCTATGTCCCCCCTGTACGTCGTCGTCATTTCTGTCATCTCACTAGCTTTCCTGGTATTTTATCTCCTTGATCGCTTTTATTATCTGCTCTCGCTTCAGACTATCAAATGCCTGCTTGAAGTCAATATATGTATACTATTTGTAGCCCGATATCATAATACCGTAATGTATAATATGTATGTTATATAATATTTGAATATACACATGTTTGTTATAGCTTTTTTTTAATTAAATATTTCCAAAATATAACATTTCCCATAGATACCTGTTTGTTTCTAATGGGGTAACATAATTTTCTTTGTTTTCCTTATTCCTTAGTCCTCTTAGTTTTGGGCACGAACTAGGTGCAGTCCGAACCTATGGTGTATCTATCAGCAATTTCCGAGAAGTGTATAAAAACACACAAATAACAATAGGTACAGCACACAGAGCCAGACTTGGCCGGTGAAATGCCCCTCCCACAAGGTGTTCAGTTGATTCTTATAATATTACGATAAGCACGAGCAGTTTCGAAAAGATTGTCAAGCGTTACACATCGAAGTGCAGTATGTTTCCTGAGTATGTATATCTTCCCAGAATATTACAAATCCTTTTTTATTTCGTCCGGCTAATGTATACGATGATGAACGAATATTATCATTTTTTTTCCGAATACTTTCTCTGTCTGACACTAACCCATACTCGCGTAGCCACGATTTCTCCCACCAGCCACTTCTCGTTCTGTGTACTGTACTCACAGATGAGGTATTTGTATTGATAGGGAGGCCTACGATTTTTAAGGTTAGTATTCAAGAAACTGCATCATAATTATACACTTCGCAATACTTCTTTTAGTTTACTTTTAGTGTTGCTTTCGTTATTTATTATTATTTTCATAATTCCTATACCCTTAAGAAAATAATTTTCAGAGATCTTTATTGCTTTCTGATGGGGTCAAAAAACGTAGCGGTGACGGAAGATTACAGAATTATTTGAAAGCATCATGAAAAACATGTTTCAACAATATTTGAATTTACACAACTGCCATTATAAAAGCAGGTACGAGTCTAAAGTTTCAATGTTTGCATCAAAATAGGATGTATTACTATATTTCGTAATTCTATAAATAAATAAAAACAGTGATGTGTGCACATTATTATTGTAAGAAAATTCGAAAAAATTCTAATGAAACCAGCAGAGAATTAATTTATAAATTATTATAGTTGTCCATTTATAAGAATAGAGTACTTATTAGTTGATACTTGATTGAAATTGGTATATGTATAAATTCCAGATTAATTTGTTTCAAGTGTTCTATTCTGAGTGTCCTTGCCGTCAAAGGTTTCATTCTCCTACATTAACAAGACAAGTGATATTTATCAAAGTATGTAAAGACATCATAGTTTCTCATATCAGATATATCATTCACGATTAATTTCTCTTATAAGTTGTTGTTCTTCTCATTTAAATTGATATTTAATGCTTCGACATTTACAATATGCCATTAAAATAATTATACTTGAAGATGACTTGTATAGCCGTTAATTAACCTTTGCTATGATTGGAATCGTATACTTAAGTGGAATAAAAATATTAATTTAACTATGCAATATTAGTTTGAAAGATAGAGTTATTATAATTACTTCGATCACTGAATTGTATTTGAGAATAAGTGACATTTATATCGACTGTTTACTAAATATGTAACATAAATTTCTTTTATTTTTATGCTATTTTAAGATTTTCCAATAGATTATTTTCGGAAAGATCCTTTGTTACAGATATAAAAGTTTTTCCAAAAGAAAGCATTATTCTATATAATATTACATCAACAGATTGTTAATGAACCCTCCTGAAAATGTCCAAACTTATCTCTTTCAGGGTTGTATATGTGGATTGCAGTATATAGTTTACGATAGAAGCACATTTTCAATTTTTAGTAATAATAGAATGGAACTACTTATAGTAACTGCGCGGTAAGTAATTTTTCAATGTTTGTGATGATTAACTCTTTTATAAATCTAATAAGAAACATAGTAACCTAGTAACAAAAATAAGAAGACAGCTGCCAATTTGTAGTTTCTATTAAAATATCCTCAATTTATTGTTCACAACATATAATTTTACCACATAATAGACAATTTCGAAGTATGACCAACTAATGTTAAAACTTAGAAAGATGATAACCGAAAAAAGTGTAAATTAAAAATGTATTACTGCAAATTTCTAGATGGAATACAACTGCATCCGCAGGTACGTGTTTAACATTTATTAGTGTTCTTCAGTACGAAATGGCAGAGAAAGTGTGTGTAGTGTAAAGTCTTACTCTTATGAATGTCTAACTACAAAAATCCTCTCCGTCACAGTGTTTATTAACATTAAGCACTTAGTAATGCATCTCCACCGTGTAAGTGCCATATTTTCTCCCTGACACATTAGTGAAACTATTCAATTACTCATACGAAATATACAGAAATCTAAAGAAATAATCTAAAATGACACCTTGACGTAGCGGTTTATTGACAAATTATAAATATAGTAAATATTGCCAATTTGTAGCTTCTGTTAGAATTTCCTGAATTTATTAGGGACCAAAACCGTGTCGCCAAGTTGCTATAATTTCTTTATGTTTGTTGTTATTAAGTGCCTTTAATATGACACATATTCATGCAATATTAGTGTAGAGTCTATGTATTATATTTGTATATATTTGCTACACATTAAAACAAACTTTGTTTCTTCTGATCACATCGAATTGACTTGCGTCAAATTGTCTGCGTCAAATTGACATAAAATAATATTTGTTCTTTATCTGATTTTGTCAATTATTAACGCAGCACTTATTTTCTTTGTGTGTCAAATAAAATGTACTTAAAAAAATATTACTAGAGTGTAACGAAAACTATTCTTTAAAAATATATTTTATTATTAATACTAACTACATATTAAAGGCAGAGTAAAATAATAAAAAGACATAAATTGAAATTTATTTAGTATTCTACCACATTTGTGACCGCACTTAAATAAAGAATACCTGTGGGGAAAAGGAAATAAACCATGTAAAATCCGTCAATGGTTTGCAGGTGTTCTGCCTATATGGATTTATTTATTAGTTTGTACGCAAAATATAAAATATATTTCCAAATAAAAAATAATAAGTAACTAATAAGTAGTACATAAATAGTAACAGTGTATTTACCCCAAAATTAGTATTAATGATGGGAATAGATACATTTAGAATAGAACAATGCTTCTATTCTATTTGGTTGTATTATATGTAACTTAATAAGATTTAGATATATCAAAGCCTTTGTTACATTATAGACTGCAAGCAGCGAGTCAGTACAGATAATTGGTAATATCATATTGTTTGGTGGTAATGATATCAATAGGAATTTAGAATGTCAATGTTTCTTGGTATCGAAATTCATAAGAATTACTAATGACTGTAATGTTATATTCAGAGATTTATACCATTATTTCGATTACATCCTATGTAGATGTTATTTTTTAATACAACTACAACTATAATTGTGTAATTCTATTCTTATTTTAAACAATTCATAATTGACATTATAATAAAAAAATTCTAAGTAATAATGAGAAATATTTTTAAATATGTCCTAAATTTCTATTTTCTGATTTAAACGTGTAATAGTTGTTAATTGTAATTCTGCACTATACTATCATAAGATTAATATGAGTTAGATGTGAAGGACGACAATACATTTTGATCATCAAACATTACAGAAATCGGGTACAAGGTGCAAGTATTTATTTCAACAGGACTATAGTCGTTATTTTGAAATTTTTATTTGGTATAATTTCATCACGAGAAAATATATATCGAATATGCAAAAAATATTATCAGCATTTTGAGTGTTGAAAGTTTAATCGGTCCTAGACAAGATTAGAAACTTCACTCTGTTTCCAAAGCCTATTCTGAACCGATAAAACAACCCTTACCAATCATCGTTCTTGATTTAAATTCCTAAAGCATAAAGTTTATTACACTACTGCTATAAGTACTATAAAATTCACTCTTATTAAATTTCACCCCAGTATGACAACAAACTCACAATGTGTAAACAGGTAGTGATGATAAAATCCGCATTTTTTATGTGACAGTGAAAATATGTTGAGTATTTGAAGGAAATAATTGGAAAATGCTGGACAAAAATTAGAATTATTTATTTTTTCATTGAGTGATTATTATTATTAGGGGTCGGCAGTCAGAAGCACAGTGTCAAAGTTATAATAACTACCACTAATAGTTATAACAACTGCCCATCCCTAGTTATTGTAACAACGAGCAACTCTCCTCATCTACACTATGATATCCTGGTTATAGGTCCAACCTTTTTCAGTTGAGGAAATCCAACTTTTTTGCTTGGCAGTTTAAATCGCAAACCTTGGGTAACACTCTTGTTGTTTTCACCTTGTCCAGATATATTATACTTGTACCCGCAGCACTTGTAGCATTTTGTAACGTCATTATTACCAAATCTACAAACACCCGCGATTCACAATCCCTCATTATCAATTCTGAAAACTTTTCCGCTGACTGTCGCCATCTAATTCATGTTGTTCTCGTTTTTTTGCAGGTACTATTTGTCAAATCTTCCTCATACCTCTCCTCTTTCAACTTTTCCATGATATTTCTGTTTTGGTGCCATATCACATTTCTACATCTTCTTCTAATCGATTCTGCTGCCTCTAGGCTTTCCATTATTGAGATCACTTCCTACAGCTTTCATCTCTGCTCTCATTGGACTTACGATCTTGAAACCCCAATCAAATCTTCTAATTTTCCTTTATTGCTTCGTATTCATCTTCTTCCTTTGTATTTTTAACTATAATTAATCTTTTTTGTATTTAGTATTTTGTAATTTTCGTTACTTTCCATGTCCACCCTTATAAGCAAAAGGTAATTTTTTTACAAGAAAATGTATTCTTATTTTCTGGGAATCTTGTCAAATTTTGTGTTTCTTTCCTCTTTTGGGTCTGCGAGACCTCAACTTTACACTGCACCTTCTCTTCTAGGTCTCGTTCCAATACTTCTCGTCTTCTTTATTGCCATATTTAGTGTTTATCCAAGGAAAAGTATGTGGGTGGTTGCGCCCAGGCTTTTTTGACTGGCAAAGGAATTTGCTTTCTTCCTTTTGTACCCAGAATTTTTTGTGGTCGCTTTTGGATTGTGTTATAGGTACTAGACTCGTCAACATTGTAGATATTTTCTGGAAAAAATTTGTGTTTATCCCTTACCTCACTAAGTGTTTTAAAATAGCCATTGATGTTTCTTTTGTTGAAAGCCTACCCGTGAACAGCTGAGGTATTTTCGGGTCTTCTGAAGGAAGTCTGTACATTTTGTTGTAAAATCCTTTGATTCGCTTTTAACCAGCTATTTCTTAACCTAACCTTTTTTTTGACTAAATTCAAAAAATAGTTTATTTAAATCGTTGATTGTTACAGCAAAAAATCAAGTTTCCGTTTCCATAATATATTATTTACTTTGGAGAATATCAGGTAGGACAATTATATTTCCTGAATTACTGTCTCCATATTAACCAGGAAAAAAGGTCAATGATATCCGAGCTTCTTTTATTTATTGTTAGGTTAGGAGTAACAAATCTGTGGTCTTCTGTATTGATATCGAATCCCTATTGATGGTAAGGTTAGGTTAATTTTAATGAGAATAATGTATTTTTCAAGATTTTTTTTAAATTTGCTACCCTCTTGTATTTAAATTATAAATGGCCAAGGCCCTAAACAGATTCGGTACCCAAATTCCAAGAAGGTAGTAAGTCAGACACCACCACGGTAAATAACCTTCTATTTAAATTTAGGAAGACGCTTGTCTATTAAATAGTCACCAACTTATAACACTCAAGTCTTACCTCTTACTTCCCAGGGGTCGATGTTAAATATGGGAGTCAGCACTGCCTCCAGCTACAGTCAGAGAAGGGCGAGTTCGAACACAGTACTAAGTCGAAGGTTACGTTGTCAGGGCGCCTATCCGTAAAAATATGCTAAGCCCAACAGATATTCAGACCCCGGACCAGATCCAATGTAAAACTCCCCAGGTGATAAGTAAAATAAGACCAACACACACTCATTCAAACTTAGCAAACAGTTTATTGAAACTATAAATTAGGACCCAACAGTTCGTTTTAATTATTGTACACCAACCCGGCTATACTAACTAATCTCTGATTTTTCACAAGATATTCAAAAGACAAAAAAAAACAATGAAAGGTAAATCACAAAGCGCAACTCAGTTGCCAGTATTAAATTTCTGAAGGAATGAATAAAACCTTAAATGGTCACCCAAGGTGATCCACAACTTAAAATTATCAATGACGTACAATTACAAAATTTAAGAAATTCAAAATGGAGAACACATGAAACAACCTTAAAGTTAAAATGATTAACCGACAATATTCTTACCAAAAGCATACAGTTATAAGACAACTTGCCGAAAGTCCCTCCGAAGTCGAACAGTTTGATCGTAATTTGCAACACGTCAACACTAAAATAAACCACTCTGTATACCAGAGGCAACCGACAATCTATTCGACATTAGAGTGCAGACTCTAAGTTATATGGTATCTAATACTATAAAAATTAGCGCTAGTTAACTATGCTTTACATAAGGAAATGTGATTAAAATTAAATTCAATAATTTCTGACGAGATTGTACAATAATAAATTACAATGGTTGACTAATTACACTAAATAACAAGCTAAGAATTTACACAAGACAGATGTGAGACTACAATGCCAATACACATCCAAAATTTAGTTCAAGTTCTAAGTCCAAAAATAAAAAGGCTACGTAACGTCTCCAAAAATCACAAAGTAACCTCCAAACTGGGATCACTGTTATTAATAAAACTACGTTAATTTAATAAATTCAAATTATAAAGGCTCACATGCCACAAGAAGTTAAATTAAGAAATTACGATGACTTATTTAATTAGCTAGGCCGGAAAATTGACATTCACTGTACGAAGTACTCGAAATTGACATAAATTCTACCAAAACTGTTTGGCTAATAATTTCTACGTTATAGATAATATCAGGAAAATTTACACAGTCACAGTACCTTAAGGAAAAACACATCCACAGCTACCATAGACGATACCTTCTACGGATCCACACGTTACAAGAAAACTGCTCACATATCTTCGGCTAACGACATCTCAGGAAAAATTAGCGTAGGAAGGCTACAGTATTCCATTAATCTGCACCTTAATTATGTCTACACCGCAAGATCCAGCAATAAATTCCCTTGGAACCGTAAGATTACCATGGGCACATGATTCTTAAATCTTAACCCAACAAAAGTGCTCAAATGAGGTCTATGCCATGCACTAACAGATATATTTGAATATAGAAACAACACAAATTAAGATCGATTAGACACGTGGAAAATATACTTACAGCAGTTTAAACAATTCCCAAGCCACAACAAACAATATCCTCATCAAGTTTATAATAATAACGCCAAAATCACATTAATGCTTGAGAAACATCATTAAAATCCGCCTGTACTAGCGATTGCACACGATATAATTCAAAAATCCATCATTTCTCAAGTAGTGTCTAAGGAACTGCATCTGCTCTGTGATGGTTAGTGCTTCTTCGACGACCGTTAACGTGCAAAAGAGAAAGATTCTAACATGTCAAACACCGACCTCAAGCGTAACACGAACATTTGCCCTAATGACAGAGCGACCTAACCTGATATTTTAAACATACGACATAAACGCAGATTCAAACGACAATAGAAAAATGGAAAATAATTATAATTAATTTGTTACATAACTCTAAGCCCAAAAAGAAACTCTAAAACTAAATTAGCAATAATTAAAACTGCCGAAACCACTAAATAAAACAAGTGCGCCATCTACCCGCCAGGGAAGGTATACATTACGCACATGAGTAATGCAAAACCGCTCGACAGTAGGAGTCTTATGAAATTCCTCACTAGGTGGCAGAAGGAATTGATAACATTAATTTAATCCTAAAAGCCAAGATAATTTATTTAATCAAACGATAAACTAAAACTCTCAATTCAGAGATAAAATAAAACAAAATAATTGTAACAAATTATTAGAGAATCCATTATGTATGATGCAAAAAATGATGCTTAGAATTCTTTATGCCATTATTCACTAGTATTTTACGAAAAATAAATCTTTATTCTTTTTCTCATACGTACCCTTTGCACTCTAAACTAAAATTCAACCTTTTACGATAGGATTATCTTATCGGATGGTTTTTCACTCACACATTAACTGCAAACTATGGCAATATATACTTTATAACAACTTTCAAAGGCTTTACATGTTGGTTTTGTGGTTACGAAAGCGTTAATATTGTCGAGATTCACAGGGAAACTAGACTAATATTTGCAATTACTGAAAAACAAACGGGGCATTTATGAAATAATACGATCTTTAGGAGCCTCTTCAATATAATTAAATGCAGAAATTGTTTCTTCTGGACATTCACAGATAGTTTCATTGCAATAAAACGTAGCGTTAAATTGACCTCAGGGTTGGGTTGACTTAATTAACGAAGTTTCAGAAGCTACACCTAGTAAACTGAATAAGGCTACTAAACACAAAGCGTAGGATTAGTTGAAGACCGTTACATAATTTACGTACATACCTGCAATCCTGATCGGTCAACCGATATAATTAAATACATATCCACACCCTTTATTTTAATTTTTTTAAATTCAGTTTCAAGGCAAGTGTATTCTGTGCATCTTCGTATTTTACGTTTCGCTTCTAATCGTCTGCGTACTATAAACGTTGTATTAATTACTCTTCCTTCTGTTAACCCTTGATATTTGAGAATTTAATTAAATAAGCTGGAGTTCAACTGTTTCACAATTTTATTTATAATATTATAGTAGAGTATTCCAAGAATGATGGATTAAACTTTTATTAACCTCAGCAAATAAAATGTGCCGAACTTATACAATTTAAAAGATTATCAATGAATGACCTTAAAATTGTTTTAGTTTAATTAATGAATACGAGAAAAGTTGCAGGGGGATGTTATTACTGGCGGAATATTCAAAATGTATGCATGATTGTGACTAATGAAACTAATAGACTTTTAGATGTGATAATTACTTCCTTGCCAAGGACGTAATATGTGTAAAAAATCAGCAATATGACTACTGCGATAAAAACCGTTGTTGCTAACTAATTAGATTTTAGAAAAAAATCATTTATGTCACATTTTTATCATGAACAATTCTGATGTGTTTTATAGTGGAAGTATTTCTGGGTTTGCGTAGAGCTCTTGAGACTGTTGACAGAGATTTACTAATTTACTAAACTAATAATTTTAGGAATTAACGACGAAGTTGAACTTTGGTTAAAGTCATATTTGACATATAGAAAAAATTAAAATGTAATAGCTGTATATCAAAACCAGTAAAATTAAACGTGGGTGTTCACAAGGGGCGGAGTTGGGTCCATTACTATTTAACATGTATGTGAATGATTTAGTTATGATTGTGAAATATTACAATATTAAGTATGTCTGCAGACGACAAGATGATGGAGATAATATGATCATATGTTTACAGAAATTAATGAAAATCTAACATTATACATATTGACATTCCAATAATGGGCTATGTATTAATTCTAATTAAATTATATGATTCTATGTAGCAATTATAAATTAAGTAGATTATATGTAAGTTATATTAAATTTAAAATAAATGATCACGAACTGAAGAGTGTAGGAGAGACGAAATATCTAGAACCATAAGTGATGAGAATTTAAATTTTACATCACATGGACGTTATGAATAAAATGTCTGAAAATATTCATTTCCGAAGTAGAAATACAAGAGGTTTTTCAATGAAAGTTAATGTACAAATCCCAAACAGCTCTTCATTTGGGGCTTTCTTTTCCCTACTCTTCAATTTAAATCAAAATCAAATACAACAGATTCAAAAAATTCAGAACTGTGTCATGAGAGTTATATTGAAATGTAAAAGATGGAAAAATGATGGTGAATACTCTAAATTTAACAACTGCGATTTTATGTCAACATAAAAACAAATGATTGCTACTCTAGCTTATGCTTACTCTACGACTTACAAGCTTGTTTTGTAGGTTCCTTGAAGTTTTAGTTGTAATTCCTGAATGCTTATGTATAATAGGAAAGCATATTTAAACAACTAAACATAATGATTGAAACTTTTCTTTGTCTCTGTATAAAAATGCTGAAATTTCATAATTATGCGAGTGTTTAAATATTTTATGTAATAGTCTTTTAAGATTAACTATTTTAAGAGAGAGGAGCCGTGTTTATCACGCGATCAAGTCACCAACGATTCTCATGACAGATACAGACTCGTAGTCCAAAAATACGATTTGTTTATGTGCACAAGATATGCTGGGAATAAAGAGTCCGGATTCCGACTAGATTTAACTTTAAATGCTGCCTTCTAGCCTGCATTACAGTTCACCTAGAACGCTGTCAAACCAACCTGCGTAAAATTCGATAAGTGTGCTCTCCTTATTGACCTGTGCTATTCCGCCGAATTAGCTGTCGTTAATGACATGCTGATAATCCCGTCCAAAGAGCGTTGATAATATCACCAATCCTATTTCGATTAATTAGCTGTCGTTTATGATTTGTTAATTGTTCTGACCCCAAAAATGCTCTCAACCGACCTGCGTCATTCCCGTTACATTAGCTGTCGTTATTAACCTGCTAATTATCCGCCTGTTTTCTTTATTCATAACAAACAGTTCTGCACTCAATATTAAGTGCCTCATACAATATAGTTTATTATTTGATGCCCGAAAAGCCGACTATCACAGTCGGCTTTTCTATAAATTTTCGATCAAAAATGTTGATTATTTAGGATATATCAGATTACTCTGATGCCTATGCTAATTAGTAGAGTATTCGTTTATTATTAGAATTAATTCTGACATTCGGAAGAACAAAATTTTGATATAAAAGCTTTGTAATGTATACACATAATTAAATAATTTGTAAATAAAATTCTATATCGTTAATCATCGCTGTTGTTTATTTAATAAAAAAAAAAGTACGCAGGTTAAGGAAAAGAGTAATATAATTGTCTATCTTACCTAGAATAAAGATCTTGTTAAATATTCTTATCAATATTACTTTGTCCAGCCCACGAAGCCTCGAATGATTCTTGGATTACCACCGTATAATCGGCAAGTGGAATTCTTGACAAGTAGGTTCACTGTTGTCTTTTTATATGTGTTCAATTAAAGGTTTTCTCATATCTTCTTATACCTGGATAATATTCGTGAGTTGTTTAGTATTGATTCAAGTGTTCACCTTGTATTTGATGCGTAATTATCTTGGGTTGATTTGTATTTATGGTACGGCTTTGAAGCGCGTCTATCAAAAGATAGTGCGTGAATGCATTGCTGACCGTACAAGTATGTACGCATTCGGTTAGCAAGTCGATTATTGATCCATTTCTTCAAAAATGCTCGTGTTTTATTGGAAAAATAACGAAACGCGTTCTTCAGTTATTGATAAATTAGCAATACTTTATAACCTCTACCTCTAACTCCTCATTAATGGAACATTTCGAGAAATTTTAAAGTTATCCATCAGCATTTACTTCACATTATTTTACAAATCTTACCTCTTTATTAGCTTTTTATTGACACCCGTGATTTCATTCTAATGTGAGCTAATAAGAATTTTCACTTTTAAATGAACTAACTGTAAAAATAAGGCTTTCTACTATTTATACAAAGATTACATATTTCTCTGTTTCTTTGTGTACTAACTTAAGTTATTTTCTGCTCAATGAATTTATTTAAATGCTATTTTGCTATCTCTCAAATCTATAAATAATGTTTCATATAAGGAATGTTATAATTTAGGTTCTCGTTAATTGTATGTATGTTTTGACTGATGTATTCTGTTTTACAATTTGCACTAGTAGTTTTACTTTCTTATACGTAGTATAAGGAAGTATTGTGATGATGAAAATTTTCTGCCTCTTGAGATTTGATTAGTTTTTCAGTAAAATCGGTTGACCGGAAGTAGTACTTTACTTCAGTGAAAAAATCGAATTTTGCAAATATTTCGTCAACTGCTAAGTTTAAACAAATTTATAAAGAATTCATATGTACTTAAAATTAAAATTGAGAACCATTTTATTTAAAGAGTTTTTCGAAATTACTACCGGAAGTAGGTCTTTTACTCTTATCAAAAATCAGTTTTTTGCCAATATTTTGCAAGTCATGCTTTTTAGACAGGTACGCTACGAATATACAAGTATTTAGAACTTAATTTTCAATATCTTTTGTATAAAAAAAATTTCAAAATTCGGACCGGAAGTATCACTTTTACTCTTACCGAATAACGATTTTTTGCAAATATGTCGTAAATCATGCATTCTATATATATTTATTAAGAGTACAAAAGTATTTAGAATTGGATTTGCAATATTTTTTGTACATGAAATTTCAAAATTCGGACCGGAAGTGGCACTTTTACTCTTAGCAAGTAGCACTTTTTTTCGAATATCTTCCAAAATATGCATTCTATAGCGATTTATTAAGAGAATGATAGTACTTAGAATAGGATTTTGAATAAGTTTTGTATAAAACAATTCTTAAAATTGTATAGTTTGAAACGCTCATACGTATAAGAAAGTCGTGTGGTGGCCACACCTCCTTTTTTAAAATGATGTTAATTCCAAATATTTTCTTTTTAAGCCAACCTTAAAAACATTGAATGTAATAAAATTCCGATTTCTTTTCTTTCGCAGCTACCTACGCTAAAATACTTCACACAAAGTATTTGGTTATTAACTCTGTAATTATTATTAGCTTAATTGTCTTACCAGACTAATAAAGGTGATTCCCACTTTAGCGAGTGTGTCACGCCTTGTAATCAATACATGCCTCGAGAAAACGAACGTTTGCTGTCACCTAATTATCTCATTTTCTCATTATTTTTGAATTTACTTGCTCTTGATATTATTTCCATAGGGCAACTTGAATATCCAAATTACAATTTCAGTTTTAATCGCAATCCATCTCATTCCATAAATTAGCGGTTTAGTTTGGATACGGACTTCATAAGAATTTTATTTAATGCTATTTAATGGTTTAGCGCTTAAGTAGGAAACAGGAACACGAGGTCTGAAGGGCTCATTAAGATTTCCATTATTTATTTAGTATTATTCCAGTTTATTTATTGTTTCATCTTTATATGTAAAGGATATAAAGACAGACATTATTATTATTATTATTATTGAATTATATGAACTGTTTGTCATTGTCTTTGATTCCTGCTTTTATTCACAGCCTTTTAAAATTTAATGACAAAGTTTATGTTTCTTATTATTTTTTTATGTGGAGCCATAACACATAAATCAGTTAATATTAATATTGTCCTTGTCCAAATGCACAGCACAATATATATTGTCAGAATAAACAAAATTCAGTAATGAAGTATATGTTTGACCGTTAATGAACTAAAAGAAAACTTGCTGAAAGGTAAACACTCTCTGCGTGAATGTACACGTAAGATGGAAGCAGAAAAAAGTCGAATCTCTGCAAAACGTGACGCCAGAACAAATTGGAAACCTCAGCTCGATTGCTGTTGGCAAAGATGTGTGTTGTTTAGCGGGCTTGTTTTATGCCGGAGGCGGTACACTAGGGAGAAATGATTTTACATTTATCTATGTGTTTTGTTTCCCTGCACCATCAGTCTATCTCGTTTTACCCCTTCTAAACCACCTCCCTCATACTGTATACGTACAACCGTTTCAAACTAATGAATTGTTCCAGCCCGGTTTATTTTACTTATCTGTATTGTTGCTGGCCAATTTGTTACAATACCCACCTGGATAAATGCATACGTGTAACCAGGAAAATTTACTATCTCCAGTTTTGTTACTGCGTTTTTATGTGTTGGTCATACCTGAGAGCGCAACCTAGACTAGATATGCTATATAAACGAATCTACTTGAGTGTGTATGTACATGTACATGTACGGAATTATTCGGATTACGTGTCTAATTTGCCTGACTTTTGCGAAATAATTCATGGAAATTAGAATATAAAACTGTTCCAATTAAATAAGAGGAGAATCTAATAACAAATGAAATTTTGAAAGCCAGTTGGAAATTTTATGCTCTTATACTCAAAATTTTATCAATATTACCTGCGAATTAAATTTTCTGATTAGAATTCGTAATGAGATTGTATAATCAACTCTCTCTCTACAGGGAATAGGAAGAAGATAAATTGCGAAGTTTACAAATAACGTAACAGTCAACATTCACCTTTCACCGTGAATCGCAATTCTTACTATATCTAGATAATTTGCAAATTGCTATTTGATTTATACACAACACTGGATTTAACTTAGTATATCGTAAATAGTATTCTGTGAGTTTCACTACTACTTAACAAAATGCTCAGAGTGATTTGGTAGAATTTAATATTAGCAACTTATATAAGTAGCATTGACACAAGAGGTTTTTGTTGAGTTTGTTACGTGTAAAAATGACGTTTGTTTTTACTGAGAAAATAAAGATGTTATTTAAAAGATTTAGGGATGTATTTTATTTGACACCAGGTAGTTAGTTGGCTTGATTGTTTAATTTATGAAGAAATGATTATATTCAGTGTACAAAAACGCAGATAAATCCGGAAGACTTTTAATAAAATTCTGAATTATTTCCAGACTTCCAAACTATATAACAACCAAACATATCGATTTTTAAAATTTTAGTTTCTATTTCAAATACTGAAAATATAACAGAAAAAATGACATTTTTAGCAATCTATTGAAAAACAAAAATTATGTATATTAATTGTAAAAGATGATCAAAAATCACATGAAACGAAAAAGATATTAAAAGTAAAGTACTAAATTCAAGTAAAATAGCAGTTGGAATTGAAGCAATAAAAACGAATGGAAAGGACGATATCGGTAGTAACTGTAGCGATAGTAATTCTAAAGAAAAATTGAAAGAAAAAGTTAAAGAGGAATATAATTGATTGAGGTCTTGCTAGGCACTTGGTGAAACATATTAAACAATAAAGGTGAAAGAAAGTTGACACTTGGTTATTTGTTTCACTAAAATTTTATTTATAAAATACGCTTTGACAATTGTTTCGAACTTCTCAGTTCATTCTCAATTGAACAAGACAAGTTTTACTTAAAATTAGAATAGATATATTTGAGTAAAGTGGGATTGACATTGTGAACAATATAAGGGAGTTATGTATTATGGGGGTTTTCCTAGTAATTAACTAGATGCAGCCTTAATAACAGGGGAAACTACGAAATCTGTTTGTTCATTTACCATATTTAATGATTTGTTTATTGCTTTCGATATTTCCATTATTTCCAAAAGGTCTAATCGTTTACTTTTATTTGCAGAATGCAAAATTTCAAAATTATTTAATGATACCATGTGCTGTTCATTTATACAATGCTCCGATATACCTGAACTGGAATATAAGATTGCTTTCCTATGTTCTTCTATACGTGTACGAAAACATCTTCCAGTTTGACCTATGTAGAAAGCATCACAGTCCAAACAATTTAATTTATAAACGCCACATTTATCTGCTTTTCGAATTATATCCTTATTATTTGTCCAAAGTTTAACTAGATTTAATTTATTTAGTATTATAGTATTTATGCTTATATTAACTAGTCTTTTATGTTTTTTCTTTGTAATTAATCTATTAATAATATCTGGACTATATCCGTTGTTCACGGCTAAACATTTCAAGACTGCTACTTCTTTATCAAAATTTGGTTTAGAAAGGGGGGCGGTTAATAGTCTATGTGTCAACAGTTTCATACAGGAAAAGTTATTGCAAAAATAATATAAAACTGCTAGATGCGATTGTTAGTTAAAATGACTTAATATATTTAGGTAAGAACGTTTCAACTAAAATAATGGAAAAGAAACACTTAGACAAGAAAAAGTAGAACTATGGAAACATTGTATTGTCTGTTCAATATCAAATGTTTTTGAGAATCATAGAAAGGTCCACAGTTAAATATAGGTGGATAAAATGTAAAGTGTATGAACACCTAAAAATAATGGGCGAGATAGGGGAAGCGGATATGATTTCACTTAGACTACACCGACTCGTGTTTAGTCGCCTCTCGGGTACCGTATTACCTACCGGTTCTCCCGAGAGCCGACAAAATACGAGTCGGTCTAGTCTAAGTGAAATCGGATCCACTTTCCCTATCTCGCCCATATTAGATGTTGGTAATGTGCAGCGCATAATCACTTGCCAAGGAATGTAAAAATGCAGAAACCTGCGGTAATTCTGTTGGGAATCATTTAACAAACAAGTGTGATAGCCTAATCGTGTATAAGTGGTATAATGCAATTGATAAACTTAAAATGAATATAATCACACAGCGTTGACAGAAATTCTATAAACTACAAATGGGCTACCTACGTTATCAAACATCGAAATTTAAATACATGTAGTAATTAAATAGTAAGTAGGTTTGACTCTCTAGGAAACGATTAAATTGTAGTTTTTTAAGTGTAAACTAAGTAATATATTTCTTTTAAATAAGATACAAGTAGGTAATGTGCTATAATGCTTCTAATACCATAGTGGTATAGTCTCTTTAGTAAAATTTGGTAATTTATCATGTCGAATACCTTACTGAAGTCACAACATGTCAGTTCACATCGTTTTTCTTTAGTATCGTATAACGTATAAGTAGTCTTGAGTACCAGAATTCCAATGAATTTATATTTGGTTTTAGCATACGATACAGTCCTTTTCATCGATCTAATTTTGATGTAGGTAGGTTTTATTTATCGTATGGCTATTAGACACATTAAAGTACAGTACAACATAGAATATATACACATAAAGTATGAGACACAATTTAAAAGGCTACAAACGAACATCTAATTTATTTATATAGTCTATCGACTCTGGGGTCGCTACCATGAAATCCTCAGGTCTTCCACTGTATGATCGTATGGTACATTCTTCTGTGATATGTCTGATGGTTTGAGTTTCTCCGCAATCGCAGAGGGGAGACGGTTGCTGCCCCATTTGTGTAGAGAGTATGCACATCTGCTATGTTGAGTTCTAATTCTATTAAGCGTGGACCATGTTTTACGTGGCAGATCGAAACCCGGCGGCTTGTGTGTGATGCACGGCATATCATTGTTTTGTTGTGCGGTCCATTCTTGAGTCCATGCTTCGGTCAGATTGAACCCACTTTCCACAGCCACCCTTGCCGTTCTTGTTGGGGGTCGTCTAGACCGAAGTCGGTCAAGGTTGGCGTCTTCGACATCCTTATGGATGGGTAGATTTCTATTTTTCACTATCTTTTTGTATTCGTTCGTAAGAGCGTTTTTTCGTCGCAGTTGTGGGGGTGGGATGTGACTTAGGACTGGGAGCCAATGTGTGGGAGTTGGTTTGATGACACCAGCAATCATTCTCATGGTGTTATTTAGCTGTGCATCTATTTTATGTACATGTGGGTTGTTTAACAAAACTGGAGCGCAGTACTCAGCAGCCGAAAAGACAAGACCCATCGCAGAGTGGAAGCCGACGCTCCGCAAGTCGAGCCGCACCGTTTTTGGATTATATTGTTTCTTGTCTTTAATTTTTCAGCAGTTCTCGATAGATGCTCCCTGAAGGACAGTGTTCTATCAAGGGTTATGCCTAGGTATTTAGGTGTTTTATTGTGGGTGAGTAGGGTGTGTTCAAATTGTATGTTGAGTTCTCTTCTGGCGAGGTTGTTATTCAAGTGAAAGCAGGTGACTTCTGTTTTAGTGGCATTAGGTTGGAGCCTCCACCTGCGAAAATATTTCCCCACCACTTCCAGATCTGTCGTTAGGGTCTCCTCTGATTGTTCAATAGAGCTGCTCCTTGTCGCAAGCACCCAGTCATCAGCATAGCCAAACCTTCTCGATTCTGTCTCCGGCATGTCGGCAATATACAGGCCAAAGAGTAGCGGGGCAAGGACCGACCCCTGCGGAAGCCCGTTCCTTAGTTTCCTTGGGGAGCTGATGTCGGACCCCATAGCCACTTGGAACACCCGGTCGTTCAGCATGCTGTCTATCAATCGGGCTGTAAATTTGCAAGGGATCACACGTAGCAGCTTGTATATCATGCCCTCCCTCCACACCGTGTCGTAGGCCGCCGACAAGTCAATAAATACAGCTGAGGTTTTAAGTTTTCTTTGAAATCCTGCCTGAATGTAGGTGGTGAGTGATAGAACCTGATTCGCACAGCTCCGACCAGGTCGGAAGCCCGCCTGTTCAACCGGTATTGCCCCATGTATTTTTGTGCCAATTCTATTATAAATAAGCCGCTCCAGCAGCTTATAGGTCACAGACAGCAGAGCTATTGGTCTGTAGCTCTTGGGGATATCCGCTGGTTTGCCTGGTTTCAATAGAGCGATTATCTTTGATCGTTTAAATTCTTTTGGGATATTGCCAGTTTGTGTAATATCTGTGAAAAAACGAGCCAGCCAGACTTTTGCATACCCGCCATGATATAGGTGGTATACCATCACATGTTTAGAAAGTTTTCAAATTGTTTAGCAAATATCTCGCAATTTATACATTCTATACTGATTTGTTAGACGTATCAAAACATTTATAACTGAATTTGCTGTAAATTGAAAATTTGTGGTGGAAATATCATCTTTAGTCACAGGTTTATTAAAAAGATAAAGTTATGTAAAACTTAATTTAGAACAACTTTTGCATATAAAATTTGTAGCGCAGATACCTAAGATATGAGTGCGCGCGCGATGTGTATGTTATTGACCATGTTTATAACGGTCAGAAGTTTCATATTATTAAGTAAATACATACTTGTGGAACCAATTTCTTATATCATTTTACTAAAAATCTTTTAAGTATATTAGAAGGAACTTTAGAGATAGTGTATGAGAACGTTAGTAAATTGAATTCGATTTATTTTTCATTTTGCCTTTAGACGCAATAAATTTCGATAGGATTAGTGTATTCTGGAAATATAAATACATTCGAAAGTGTAGACTTGTGATTTATGTCCTGTTGCGGTTGTCCCGCAACTTTAAGTGAAAACGTAAATTCCACAGACGAAAACTAGATAATTGAATCTTAAAAAATGTATACATAAATCGTGAAAAGGTCGTAATGTCAGAAAACTTGGAAATTGTTTTCCCTTGAGAATAGATGACCCAACATAAGTGGACCTCATTTATTGAATCATAAATCTTAACAAATAAAATATTTTTTCCTGCGACGTCCGAAAGCAAAGCGTTTCCACCAAAAAACAATTATTACGTGTTGAGAAATTCAGTTAGCGGCAATCGACTTCCGGTTTTCAATTCCTTCCGTACTCCCTTTCCGCACCGCATTAATATTTAAATGCGGCGTAAGCCGCCCTTTCTCCCATTTTACTACCGTTTTCATACAACGCGCTCCTCTTTTCAACTTTTTTAGCTTCTAAATTCGTCCAGAAGTTTTGTACGATTCGGCTTATAGATCAAGTTGACGTCAGCACATATTTCTTCCGGTCCCTTCCGCAAAATACGAAGAAGAAGCGAAAGGATGAGAAAAAAAACGGTTAAAATAATCCGTAGAGTAACCAAAGCGTCGCATTCTTTTCATCTCCGGTACGTAAACCTTGTCAGTCTTCTTGCGTCGGTGTCGGGGTCTTCGGTGACCTATTTTAAAACGGGGATTACATCCGCCGGCAAGGACACGTGTGTGACACACAGGAAAGTAGGTATTATTCGTAAGTTCAAAGGCTTTTCTACGCTTCGCATAGTGTATACTTGAACATTTTTTTATTCCGACGTAAAATGTAGCCACTACAATGTTCATTCATGCTGAATTAAATCTGTGAAGAGCATACGGAAATATTAATATTTCACTAAACGGCAACGGTACTTTGGTAAACTTAGTAGACGACTACCTATTGAGGCAACGATTCTACTATCTAAATTTTTTTATGAGAAATGCCTACTTAAAGAGTTTATTTTTGAAGTAATTATTTAACAACCTGGGCGAATCAAGTGAACATTGTAAATTCTGAATGGTACTGAAACGAATAAATTTTAAATTTAGCTATACAGAAGTCACCAAATATAATTTCGAAACTCCGAAATCCTTTAAAACCTGCCTAGATTAACAATATCATTATGTATGCACAGTATTTTCATCTGAATACAAAACAATACTAAGAATTTGGTTGCTGAATTGATACCATGTCAGGTTTGTGCTAACCCAACAAATAAGTTCTACAGCAGGGGCAGAGGGTCAAATTTCCACATCAATTATGATCATATTGTAACGAAATGTGTTTACATTAAATAAAAAAAAGACTATAAATCATCTCGGCTTGTCGGCTGGTAAATATCGTAAATGCAGTTATGAGTCATCCACGCCGTACGACGTGCATAGAGAACTAGAACTTTCTCATACATGTGGAGAAAAAGCCGGACTGTTCTCGAAATCGTCACATACGTATATAAGGCGGCTGAATTCAGTACGGAGGTCATTACGGAAGTAATCGCGGGGACATTACGGGATTCATTCATTACGGAAGTAATCGCGGGGACATTACGGAATAATTTGCGGAGTAGTTCGGGAAAGTCCTTACGTAGTGGTAGCGTGGAAATAAATATAGTAGTGCCGTTTTATATAAATAGTGTGATATAAATAAATACGGACAGAGATATTAGTAATAGACAGAAATAAATACCTGTGATAATTAAATTAGTAGTAGTTTAAGTGTGTTAAGTTAGATTTATATTTTTATATTGTTATATAATTTTAAGTATATAAATATACAGACTGTTTTAAATAAATAATTGCACGAGTTGTTTATTGGAACCCGAAAACGTTACAATATTTATTAGTTGTTTATCGCTGGGAGTTTATTGTTTAAGATTTATCCCTAAATGCTTATTATTTAGCGTGTATTGTTCGTGCTTCGTCTGTGTTTGTCGTTAGTCCTTTAATATTTAATATTTGATACTTGACATTTGACAATTAACATTTAACATATAATATTTAACGTTAAAACTTAAACTTTAACGTTTAATGTTATTGTTGAATATTTATATTTGAATATTTAACGTTTACAATAATTATTTCATGTTAATTCTCAAAAATCCGAATTTGGTGGGTGACACTAATCTGATAACAACTCAACTATCATTGTGCTTATTATTATTATGATGACAAAAAGAGAAAAGTATTAAAATAAAGTGCGAAAAAGAAACGTGACACTCGTTGGTTATTCTTTAGCGGTTATCGTTTTATGTTTCTTATTTAATTTGTATAGTTCATCGTTTATCTTTTGTCGTTGTCATTTAGCGTTTAATGTGTAACGTTTAATGTTTAACTTTTAATGGTTATCGCTTATAACGTTTAAAGTTATTATTGAAAACTTATAGCTGTACATTCAACTTTTAAATGACGGTTCACTATTAGCGTAAGGAACATAAGACATACAAAAACGAAACTGCCCATAAAAAATATATAATGCCCAAAATGTAATCACGGTTTATAAGCAAACAACAACTTAAATACTCGTGCAGGCGCTATTACGGTGTTTTGATTTTTCTAGTATTAAGGTTAATTCATATAAATCATATTGCATCGCAGTGAAATTCCTGTTTGTTAGAATGCAGAACCCATCTGACAATAATCTGTTCACAACTCACCAGTATCGCTTTGTTGTTTAGAGAAGGTAAAAGTATTAAAACCAAATGTGAAAGGAAAACGCGATGCGCTGATTGGTTAGGCCGTTAAATTCAAATTAAGAAAACGAAAAGAATTTTCTTATGTTGGGGAATTAATAACGTTTATCGATTACGCTTAACGTGTAACATTTAAGGTTTAAAGTTTAATAGTTGGCGTTTATCATGTATAGTTTGCTATTTGTCATTTACCGCTTAAGGTTTATCGTTTAAGTTATCGTTAATTTATTTAGTTCTACCCTATACAAGTTGATATCAAAGTCGACTAGTTCGACAGTTAACTATTAGTGTTAAATTAATTTTATATTTAGTTGTGTAATATTGCCCTATTTTCGGCAAGGTAACAAGGAAAGTACAATAGTGATGACATACCTCGACGCACCATTAGATTGAAAAAAGTATTGGTAACAATTACAATCAGCATATTAAAGCCTAAGAATAAAGAACATTAATTTTCTAAATAATATAACCAGAAAAAGTTATTAAGGGATCATCACAGTGTAAAATGTTCAAATTTTCGAATTTTTTTTTCGTATGATCAGATAGTATAGATGGTTATAAACATGCTGGTCAAATTTTGGGGTGAAATTCGAATTAGTTCACTACAGCCTTTCTTATCAAGCAGCTAATTTCTGCCCTCGAAACTTTGAACGCGTCTTTCTCGAAATGTAGTTTATCAAAACGGTGTACACTCTCAAAGGAAGAGTTCTCAAGCTATCGATCTCAAATTTTAACTCAACATTCTTTACGTTACGCTTTATCTTGCTATGGAGGCTTTTTCTATTTTTCGAAATCTTTCTATTTTTCATAACGAAAAAACTGTCAGAAAAATAGGTTGAATTCGATACTTTTTTTTCAAAACGCCGCCATTTTGTCACTTTTGATGATAAAAGAAATAACCTCCATAGCAAGAAAACGGTTTTGATACTGATTAATAATCTTTTTCCTGATTTCGTTTCAGATGAGATTTGCGGCTACAATCGTGTACACCGTGAGGACTCCTTTTTTTTCGAAGACATTTTCGTCCGTTGAAAAAATGTTATCAAAAATGTGAATAAACGTTTGAAAATTTATTTTCCTGTTCTTCGTGAGTGTTTTGATACGACACAAAAAAATCAGATTGATTAGCATATTTTAATCGTCAAAAATAAAATCGCAAAAATCAGTTATTTTTCGACCCGTCACACTGTGATGATCCCTTAAGAGATACTATTTCGCGACAACCAACTGATAGAGAATTTATGAAAAATGAACTAATATGTTTCTCAAAAAATATCGAAAATATTATAGGGGGGTAAACCAAACAGTAACCAACATGACGATTTTACAGGCGAAAATGTCTGATTAATTGTTGCAGCTTGTGATGTTTTGCGTCGGGGAGACACAATAAATTCCCATACATATTGTAGCACCTTAACTAAACTGCGTCGTGCTATCCAAAACAAGAGTCATTGTTTGGCTGCATGATAATGCTCGTCCTCATATAACTCATCGAACCCATGATCACATTGCATTATATGACTGGGAACAACTTTGTATTAGTGGTGTTGCAACTGTAACTATCCGTTACTGAAGTATTCGTTACTGGATAAGATCCCAAGTAACGAATACTGGTCGCAAATAATGGTTACTTCTTCAAACAGTTACTCTCATAATATGTAAC
Source organism: Amphimallon solstitiale (assembly GCA_963170755.1). Lineage (NCBI taxonomy): Eukaryota > Metazoa > Arthropoda > Insecta > Coleoptera > Scarabaeidae > Amphimallon > Amphimallon solstitiale. The sequence goes on along the minus strand of OY720679.1, from coordinate 67,392,241 downwards.
TTTTAGAATACATTCATGTCTGAAATATTTTATTAAAAAATGTAATTTAGAGTAAATAACTTTGTACAAAATATTTAATTTAACCAATTATTAGTATTACTTGTATTTGCGTAGGTAGATTTCATTATAAAAGTTTTGTTTGAACTTATTGTATTGATGCAATGTAAAATAAATTTTGTGCCATGTACTATATTCTACATTTATTTGTGTGATTTATTATGGGAGTGGGGGACTTTTATGGCTTTATGTTAGAATATCTCGCCTATCGTAAATAAAATGGGGACTCCTTAAAAAATATTTTAGGCTTTGTTATTTTCCTTTTAATTTTGAGTTGAAATGTTTTGCCTGATTCTTTTAACTAATTTCATTTATTTAACGTAATATACAGGGTGTGTCCTAAATGTCATAACTTTTGAACTGTAGGGTGCTAAAAATTCAATCATGTGCATCTCGCTAGACCACATGAGAAAAAACTATTTATGTAACTTTGAACAACAATTTATTTAAGAGAATAACGTAATATATATACATTTTGAAATGGTAAAAGCAAATTATTCTGAACGCACAGACAAATAAATTAAAGCAGATGTTGGAAATCTCCACCTCCTGCTAATATGCATACCTCTAATATTTTTCTCATGGACTCACGTACTCTTTGGAAAATGCCGGGAGAGTTTCTAGTTGTGTCGCAAGAAATTATGATACGATTTCTCAACTACTCTTCAGTATGAATTGGTATGCTGTAAACCAATGTTTCCAGATGACCCCATAAGAAAAAATCCAAACTATTGAGGTCCGGGGACCTAGGTGGCCATGCATGTGGTCCGCCGCAACCTATCCAGCAATTACTGTAATTTTGGTTTAAATTTTCGCGCACCAGAATACTGAAAGGCGCTGGCGCCCCGTCGTGCATAAACCATAGTCGATTTCTTACTAAAATGGGAACATCCTACATCAAAGATGGCAGTTCTTCTTAGAGAAACTGTCGGTAATTATGCCCATGCAACCTATCATGGAGGAAGTACGGGTCAGTTAAATAATCACCGCATATTCCAGCCCACACGTTAACAGAAAACTGCTCCTGGTGATGGAATTCTGAGAATGCATGTGGGTTTTCGTCAGCCCAATAATGATAATTGAGGAAGTTTTGGATGGCGTTTCTGGAGAAATTGTACTATATTCTACATTTATTTGTGTGATTTTTTATGGGAGTGGGGGACTTTTATGGTTTTGTTAAAATATCTCGCCTATCGTAAATAAAATGGGGACTCCTTAAAAAATACTTTAGGTATTGTTATTTTCCTTTTAATTTTGAGTTGGAATGTTTTGCGTGATACTTTTAACGAATTTCATTTATTTAACGTAATATACAGGGTGTGTCCTAAATGTCATAACTTTTGAACTGTAGGGTGCTAAAAATTCAATCATATGCATCTCGCTAGACCACATGAGAAAAAACTATTTATGTAACTTTGAACAACACTTTATTTAACAGAATAACGTAATATACATACACTTTGAAAAGGTAAAAACAAATTATCCTGAACGCACAAACAAATAAATTAAATCAGATGTTGGAAATCTCCACCTCCTGCTAATATGCATACCTCTAATCTTTTTCTCATGGAATCACGTACTCTTTGGAAAATGCCGGGAGTGTTTCTAGTTGTTTCGCAAGAAACTATGATTTCTCAACTACTCTTCAGTATGAATTAGTATGCTGTAAACCAATGTTTCCAGATGACCCCTAGGAAAAAATCTAAACTATTGAGGTCCGGGGACCTAAGTGACCATGCATGTGGTTCGCCGCAACCTATCCAGCAATTACTGTAATTTATGTTTAAATTTTCGCGCGCCAGAATACTGAAATGCGCTGGCGCCCCGTCGTGTATAAACCATAGTAGATTTCTTACTAAAATGGGAACATCCTACATCAAAGATGGCAGTTCTTCTTAGAGTAACTGCCGGTAATTATGCCCATACAACCTATCATGGAGGAAGTACGGTCCAGTTAAATAATCACCGCATATTCCAGCGCACACGTTAACGGAAAACTGCTCCTTGCGATGGGATTCTAAGAATGCAAATACAAATAGGCTTCATCGGTGAATAAAATTTCAGTGTGTAATAATGGATTTTCAATCAATATATGAAAATACTATTGGCAAAACTTTATCCGTAATGGAAAGTCGCAAGATAGTATAACCTGAACCCGTTGGATATGGTAGGGATATAATAAAAAATTATGGAGAATTTTCCAAACAAGAATATGTGAGATAGTCAAATTGTTCCTAATTTTTCGTGTACTTAATCCTGGATTTTCCACAACTACATTCAAAACCACTACCTCAATTTCTGGAGTTCTTACTGCACTCTTTTAGATGATTGTCTAGTTCAAAACGTCCCTTTTCGCACAACCTTCTATGAATGCTTGAAAATGTTTGTACATCCGGAATATTTCTATTTGGAAAGCGGTCTTTATACAACCGCCTGGCTTCCAGTGCATTACCATCAGCTAGCCCGTACATGTAATGCATGTCTGCATACTCAGAATTCGTAAATTGTTTAACGACTTAAATACGTGACAAGTATAGTAGGTAGATAAATGTCCAGTTAAATAATCACCGCATATTCCAGCCCACACGTTAACGGAAAACTGCTCCTGGTGATGGGATTCTAAGAATGCATGTGGGTTTTCGTCAGCCCAATAATGATAGTTGAGGAAGTTTTGGATGGCGTTTCTGGAGAAATTGGCTTCATCGGTGAATAAAATTTAAGTGTGAAATAATGGATTTTCAATCAATTTATGAAGATACTATTAGCAAAACTTTATCCGTAATGGAGAGTCGCAAGATAGTATAACCTGAACCCGTTGGATATGGTAGGGATATAATAAAAAAACCATGGAGAATTTTCCAAACAAGAATATGTGAGATCCCAATTTTTCGTGTACATAATCCTGAATTTTCCACAACTACATTCAAAACCACTACCTCAATTTCTGGAGTTCTTACTGCACTCTTTTAGATGATTGTCTAGTTCAAAACGTCCCTTTTCGCACAACCTTTTATGAATGCTTCAAAATGTTTGTGCATCCGGAATATTTCTATTTGGAAAGCGGTCTTTATACAACCGCCTGGCTTCCAGTGCATTACCATCAGCTAGCCCGTTCATGTAATGCATGTCTGCATAATCAGAATTCGTAAATTGTTTAACGACTTAAATACGTGACAAGTATACTAGGTAGATAAATGTCAAAACTGTTTATGATTACAAAATAAAATCTGCTTCTTACCTACTAGATCGTTTTTAATCCCTGTTAATACCTAATTTCATAACAACGTGAACATGAATGAATTTTATTTTTTTAAGCGAAAACCGTACGTCAAACAAAAAAAAACAGGAGACCACATTTGCTCAGAAACGAATGGGCATTTAAAAGAAAAGTATTTTAAGAAAAAGCAATGGCGTAACATATGTTTCTTCAAAAAAATCCAAAAAAAAAATCATACAGACACCACAGGTAAAAAGTATAAAATTGATTGTATATCAGAAAATGCATCTTGATGTACAAAAGACGTCTACAAAATACAAAAGTATCTAGGGTAATGACAAAAGTTTTTAAAAAGAAAAATTTTTTAAGCTTTAGCACCCTACAGTTCCAAAGTTAAAGACTTTGAGGACATATGTTCATAAGAAGTTTTTTTCACAAAATGGACCCAAGAATAAGCCCTTAAATATTAGCAGGTTATTAAGAAACATACATATTAACATTGGTATATAAGTGAACATTTTGTTTGTACCATATATTAATTATGGGTGTATTTGAAATAAGAGGACAGTGTATGATTAATGGAAAGATGTAATCTTATTAGACTCAAATCCAAAAAATATTTTGCGCAAATTTAAATTTTAAAAATTACAAAGATATTTTTAAAATATTCGTCGCGCCACTGCACTTTAATACGACTGTAGGCTATGGAAGGGTGGGTTAGTAAGTAGGAGTGTGAAGGCGTGCGAGGTTAGTCTCGTTCGATTGTTACGTGTAGATGTTTCGACTATTGCTTACACAACACACGAACTGAAGTAAATTATGTTTTTTTTAATTTACTTACGTCCAATTAAAATAAAAGTTTCTCATAAGTAGAGTTGGGCAAATGTTACAACACAAATTTGTTTTTGTGAGAAATAAAAAGTAAAAAGTCGTTGAATTTAATCATAATAACAGTAATAGCGGAAGAAAACGTAATATCTAAATAATCCATCTCAATAAAAAAAATTCTCGTTGTTGAAAAATAAGATATTTTAACAGCTGATATGTCATATTAAGGTTGTTGAACTCTTAGCATGAACACCTGTTTAGAAATAGTAAACAATGCTATCATTGGTTTTTTTATAACGTCTACAGCTGTTATTGCGTATATCTATGCGTCTTTATTTACTTCCATGGAAATTATTACGTCTCCGCAACCTGTGTGGAACCGTCGACGTCTGGCGCGATACCTACGACATATAGACACATTCTAAATCTATAGGCGGCACATTAAACACTTTTCGGGGGTTTTTAATTTTAGCGTTCGTGTCGTAATTAACTCACAATTTTTGGGATTTATATTCTACATAATTGCACCTTTCCATTTATCATACTCTGTCCCCTTATTTCAAATACAGCCTGTATATTCCCGCACTGCACATTTAAACGACTACTCGGTAACGAATAAAAAGTAACGGATATTGAATTCGAAAGTACTGAAAAGTACTTTCGAATTACAGGCTTAACTTTGTTCGCAAAAATCACTTGTATTTTATACTACTTAGTATTTATACTATTACCACTTATAATATTTTATGCTACTACTTTTCTTATTTTAACAAAAAGGCAATATAAACCCAAGTAAAAATAATATACAAAAATAAAAATCATAATTAATTTAAAAATTTGGAAACAATTAATGAAACAATCCCTTAAGAAAATCTGGTGCTATTGTTAAGCATTGACCAACTATTTGAAAAGGCGATTATTGTATATTGCATGATAATATATATTTACTAACAATTAAGCATAATACAAATTTTAGATGATAATAAAGTTTGTCGTAAGGGCATTAAAGAAGGGCGATGACAATCTTATTCAGGCACAATATACAAAGCCTGATTCAGCTTGTAAGGAACATAAATTTCCAGCAGTTATATTGGATAATACACAATGGTAATCTGTGAATCGAGTTCTTTATCCTCATGTGAATTAGAAGTTGGACATAATAAACATTCATTTATCACGGAAAAATTAAAATGTCAGAAACCATAAAGAGATAAATTACCGTAAGAAAAAGAACCGTACCAAAAAATGGGGAAAAAGAAACAGGGAGTTTCTGTTACCGTAAAGTATTATTAAGCAAGCGTCGGCATTTGCCTGCAAATCTAATTTATGATATCTGCAAGGGAATTACTTTTCCTACAATGTCGGCAATGTACCTACTATGTATGTGCGAGCATTTGTGAATATAAAAATTGCTGTCGACTTTTACGAATGGCAACGACTAACAGTGTTTTGAAAAATTGTTCGTTAAAAATGCAAATGCAATTGATAAAATGCGACTCCGTCGCGAAAAATACAAATTAAGCCGAAACGTATTTTATTATGCACGTTTCTGTGTGTACACATTCTAGTGCATACACAAAATTTTCCGCGCGATTGTGTTTAATTTCGTATTATAACCCAATTATAACATTTTGTTTATTGCGGGCCTACAATGTTTAGTTTAAAAGAATTGGAATTAAATGAATCAAGACAAATTTCAGTAATACTAGAAACATTGTAGATATCAATGCCATACATTTTCAACAGTTTTAGCATTATAAATATCAGTATATTACTACGAGGGTTGTTCTCTTTCCGCTGAGCCTGGTAAAGTAAAACACAATTTATTTACAAGAAACATTTATTTATAATTTTTCAAAGTATTCTCCTCCACAGTCAATACATTTTTGCAGCCGTGAAAACCAGTCTTGAAAACATTTTCACCAATATTCTGGCCGTAGTTTGTTTAAAAGAAAAAATATGCTTCACCATATAAAAGTCTGGTCGTGACGAAGACTACCTTCAGTTTAAAGAGCAACGCAAACTAGTCAGAGCGAATCCAAAAGTCCTGTAAAGTAACTATATTACTAATGCTGAACAGCTACTTAAGGAAAATCCGAAACAGTTTTGGTCATTCGTTGCTTCTAAGCGACGGGGCCCGGGTATATCTGGTTCAAGGAAGGGTGTTTAGGGATGTGAACTAAAGAACGCCACATCTATAGTGAATGGTTTCAAACAGTTTTTCCAATCCGTTTATACTGATTCGGTGCGCAAGTTGGATACTACTTCCCCATCATCTAGCGTATGCTTTGTTATGATTGGTGTGTCTTCACTATCTGAGTCAGAAGTTGTTAGAAATTTAAAAAAGAATGTTTATACTATGGGTCGGGATCATATACCAAGTTTTCTTGCTCGTGATTGTGCATACTTCTTTGCTAAACGGCAAAACGGAAAATACACAGCATTGATCGAGAATTACCGACCGATAGCTATTCTTAATAATTTTGCTAAAGTGTTCGAAATGTGCCTTTACACCAATTCGGTGCAGACTTTCGGACGACCAACATGGTTTTATGAGTAAGCGATCTACGACATCCAACCTTGCAGTATTAACCCAGTTTGTCTCGGAATGCCTGGATAATAACGAGCAAGTTGACATCATCTCTACCGACTTCTCCAAGGCTGTTGATCGTATCGATCATGCCATATTGCTACGTAAAATAGATGCTATTGGTTTTACACTTCAATTGAAGTCATTATTTAACACTTACCTGATGAATAGACTACGATATAAAGTCGTCATATTTAGAGGAAGCTGCAGGCAACATAACTCTTACCTGTACAGTTTTGGCTAAGGATTTCGGAAAAACATTTGACGTTTGTTGTAATATAGAATTTTGGGCTTCATTAGTAGAAACTGTCATGTTTTATCCAATATAATACCTTTAACATCTTTATATTTTGCATTCACTAATTGGGAATCCCATCTATAAAACTCATAAGTTAGATGTTGTGACTGTTCAAAGAAAGTTCCTAAAATTTGTGTCACTTTGCTGAGATTACCTATTTCCACAATGTGTGGTAATTACATCAAACTATCTAGCATATGTGATAATTTCACATATTTAGAATCTATAACTTCTGTGGCTGAAAACTATTTTTGGTGACGTCTAATGATTTGAGTCTAGTAATAAAAATTAATTGTATTTGTAATGACAAATGTTTGCACGTACTGCTATGGTTTTTTTATATACTAAGGATAAGTAAAATTAAATAAATTGATTTACTTCAAATTTATTTTTCTGTGGGGCAAATGTTTTGGTACACACTGTATATTGGTTTCTGTTTAAGGATTTGGGAGGTATAGTAGTCTTTTGGTAATCTGTGTATATTAATATTTATTTTGTTATTTGAATTTAAAAGAAAATATGCCTCAAAGATTATTTACGCTCAACTTGATATTAATATAGTACTTATACATGTGCGAAGTTTTAGACGTGGTAGTAGGGATGTGTGACTTTCACTTGTCCTGCCGTGTGAATATTGATTATTAAATTTTGGTCTCCCGTCTTGTGTAGTAGAATTAAAGATATGATGTTGGAATAAAATTTGTTATAATAATTTCATTATTTTACGGAGCCAAGATTTAATCATGTTAGTGAATTAGTTATTGCTGTCATATAAGTTAAGTATTTACTTTTAAGAAAAGAGAATGCATTCTTTATAATAATAATAAGAGAAAATTTTAATATTGAAAAAGTAGACTCGTATCCGTCATTTTGTTTCCTGCACGTGTTTGAGAATATTTTATATTTATTTGAGAAGCTATTAAAGTAGATAATTTTCTTTATTGTATCAGTTTGCTACAATTTGATGTATTTTAATTATAGGTATTTAATTTATTTATTTTAAGTAATTAATTAGGTAAATTTTGTCGCGTTTGTCAGTACAAGTTTTTTTTATCCTATCTGGTCATTTAGTGGGTAGGATTTTTTCTTGAGTATTTATTAATGAAAGTTTTTTTTTTTTTTTGTTTTTTTATAATAAATAAATTATATCTGATCTGTTTTCAATTTTATTAAAGATTTTAGAAAAGATAATTAAATTATTTATTTCATATTTTTGTCTTCAAGTAATTTGTTGTTTTTTTATACTGTTTCCTAAGATCACGATTCCTGACGTGAACATTGTACAGTTTCGCCGAGGGAACCTGAGAGAGAGAGAATTTTGTTTTATGAGCTAGATCGTGGCAACCCTATAACAATTGTACTAATATCATAGCACAATTAAATTGGCTGAACCAACGTGGGGCGGAAAAGCAATTAAATTGGCTGAACCAACGTGTGGCAGAAAAGCAATTATTTTGGCGGCAATCAAAGTGTGGCAGAAAAGCAATTATTTTGGCTGAAACAACGTGGTTTGAAAATGGAAGGAAGTGGAAATTTACAAGGCGCTCAACAAAATTTGGATGTGTTAAATAAAATGGAGGGAGAAAAGAAAATGGTATGGAGGCAACCAGCAGGGTATGAGAGTGATGAGTCGCAGGAGCAAAGTCAGGGTATGGAGTCTATCTTAAAGAAGAAAAAAGAAGGAGAAAATAAAATGTTGATGGAAATGATATTGAAAATGGAAGAAAGAATGGACAAGATGGAAGAAAGGATGCAAAGAAATTTTGAGGTATTTATGGCAAAGTTTGGACAGGTGGATGGACAAATAAAGAAAATAGAAGAAAATAAACAAGATATTGAAGAATTAAAAATTAAAGTTGATGTAATGAAGGAAGAAATGTTAGAAAGAATAAATATTATTGAAGATAAATGCATAAAAGTGCTACAGAGAGATGTATTAAATGAAAAAGAAATGGAAAAGGTGGAAGAGAAGATAACAGCAATAAAAAATGAACAAATTCGTGGAAATGGTGAAATAACGCAATATATTCCGATGCCAGTAGCAGATGATGCTTTACCTAAGTTTTATGGATCAACATCAATAAATCCGATGGGTTTTCTGAAGAATTTGAAGGCGTGTTTGGAGAATGTTCCAGGAGATGGTAGAAAGCTGCAGATGGTGAGAAATTGTTTGAAGGACGATGCTCTTATCTGGTGGGACATGATTTCTGACGAGGTGATGACGTTCGAGGATTTTGAAAAGAGATTCACACAGCAGTATTGGGGACAGATGGCACAAATGAGGGTGAGAAAAGATTTATTATTTGGTAATTTTAAGAAAGGAGGTTCAGATAATCGTGAGACATATATAATAAAAAAATATTCAATTTTAAAATATTTAACTCCTGCTATGCTAGAAATTGATTTGGTTACACAATTAGCATGTCATTTTGATTTTGAAGTAAGTCAGGCAGTGGCCATACAAAATATAAAGACCATTAGTCAATTTATAGAATTATTGAGGAGATTAGATGATGCTGAGTATGGAAATAGATTTCAAAGTTTTAATATGTTAAAATATGATAGAAATGGTATAAGATATAGAGAGCAAAGAAATTTTAATGATAGAGAAAGAAATTCACACAATTATAACATGACAAATAGATTTGTGAGACCACAGGTAGAAAATAGGAATGTAAATTGGAATAGAGAGAATGATAGAGCATGTCAATTAAGAGAGGAAAATAGAAATAGTAATTATATACAGAATGAAAGAGTAAATAAAAATTTTTCATATAATGGTACTAAAAAAGAAAATAGTAGAGAAAATGTAGAGAGAGAGGAAAAGGCAAAGTGTCAGGATTTTTAGATAGGCCAACCAAAGAGATAATTAGTATGAATGCAATGATGGATAATGATTCAGATAGTTTAGATAATAAGATGTTGCCACATATAAAAGTTACTATGGGAGGAGTGAAAGTAAATTGTTTAGTTGATACGGGGAGTGAAATTTCAATCTTGGATGATCAAATAATAAAGAAATTAGAAAGTATGAATGCAGGTAAATATATACCTACAAGAAAAATTACAATTGTGTCTGCGACGAAAAAGATAATTGCAATGGTAAATAAAATGTATGTAGTTGAATTTATGGTAGAAGATAATAAGTTTTTGGGAGAATTTATGTCAGTCAAAGGTTTACAAAGAGATGGTATTATTGGAATGGACCTGTTAGAGAAAATAAAGGCAGTAATAGACATTGAAAAAAAATGTATGGTGGTGGAGAATCAAGTAGTTTCTTGGGTTCAGCAGGATGAAGTAGATGAAGAAAATGAAAAGATTATAAATAATATGGAAATGGTATATGAAGTAAAAGAAGGTATAAATAGTATAGATGGTGTTATTGAGAGAGGTGTCACGAGGTATGTCAATCCGCTGGTGGTGGTTCAAAAGAAGTGTGGAGATATTCGCTTAACTTTGGATGTGAGAAGGTTGAATGATCGTACCAAGATGCAATTTGAGACTCCTGTAACTGTGGAAACGTTATTATCTAAGTGCAACGACGCTATGATTTATACTAAGTTGGATCTAAAAAAAAAGTTCTTTTTGGTTGGTGCCTTTAGAAAGAAAGAGTAGAAAATATTGTGGTTTTATGGTAGATGGAGTTGTATACCAATTTAAAGTGGTACCATATGGACTAAGTAGCTCGTCTGCTGCTTTAATTAGAGCAATGCAACAAATTTTAGAACCTTATGAATCGTTTGTATCCCATTATATAGATGATATATTAATATTTAGCAAGACAATTGAAGAACACATGGAACATTTAAGGAAGGTTATAGAGGTATTAGCAAATAATGGTTTAAAAATTAATATTAAGAAATGTGAGTTTTTTAAAAAGGAAATTAAATTCCTTGGATATAATTTAAGTTTAAAATATGTCAGTGTGGATGATTCTAGGCTGGAGGTTATAAAAAATTATCCTAGACCTAAGAATGTGAAAATGTTGAGAGGTTTTCTTGGTATTGTGGGTTATTATAAAAGATTTGTTCCGTATTTGGCAAAATTATGTGCACCATTGTATGAATTATTAAGAAAGAATGAAAAATTTATTTGGTCTAAAGAAAGAATAGATGCTTTTGAAAAGGTTAAGAATGAATTTTATAATAGTTTATTATTAGTACTGCCTGATTTTTCTAAAGAATTTTTATTAAGAGTTGATGCTAGTGACTCTGCTATAAGTGGAGTTTTAATTCAGTTAGATGATGAGGGAAATGAAGAGCCTATTTGTTTCATTTCAAGGCTATTAAAAAAATATGAATTAAGATATACAGTGGGAGAAAAAGAGTTACTTGCTGTAGTGCATACTGTAAATAAATTACGTTTTTATTTGTTGGCTAAAAAATTTATTGTAGAATCAGATCATGCGGCGTTGACGTCACTTTTGTCAACTAGATTTTCAAATAATCGAATATATAGATGGTCATTGTTGTTATCAGAATATTCATTTCAAATTAGACATATCAGAGGTGTTCTAAATGTTACCGCTGATGCTTTAACAAGAATGTACAATATAAAAAGTAACTTCAATCATGTCGAGTTAAATGCTTATAATAGATATGCAGCTGAGGGAATGTTTGACTATGTTGAGATCCATCAGGTCCAGCAGGATGAATGTTTTGATCATATTAAAGAGGAATTGCGAAATGTGGGAAATTATAAAGATTATATTTTTCATGATGGGCTTATTAAAAAACAGATTCGTGATCAGTATAATGTGGTTGTAAATGAAATGTATGCTCGTCAAGCAATGTCTATTATTCATAATGAACTGGGACATATTGGGACTAGGAAAGTTTGGTTAACTTTTAGAGAAGCTGTTTATGCTGTTAAGGATAGAAGTATTGCGAAAAGGGTGGTAAGGAATTGTAATGAATGTTATTTTGGAAAGCATAAAAATCGCACATTGCAACATGATATAAAAAGTATAATAGTGAATAATAAATTGGATTTAGTAGCGATTGATTTCTTAGGAAATTTAATACCAGGAGATTATGGGTATAGAAATATATTTGTTATGGTGGATATTTTTACTAAATTTGTTAGGCTGTTTCCCACTACAAAATACAATTCTGAGATTGCACTTTTATGTATTAATAACTTCGTACAAAATCAAGGAAAAATGAGACGCATTTTAGCAGATAATGCTAGTTATTTTACTAATGATAGATTTATAAATGTTTTAAATGAACAAAATATTAATGTATGTTTTTCTTCGATACGCCATCCATGTGCCAATCCATGTGAGCGGTATATTCAAGAGGTAATCAAATTTTTGAGGATGAAAACCCATGAACACCATGTAGGCTGGGTCCAGTATGTCCAACAGATAGAAGATTCCATGAACAATTCGCCCAATACCCTTACTGAAGAGTGTCCAGCGACTTTGATGAATGGAATGACTCCTAGTCGGCCCTGGGATTTGCATGGAGAAGTTGTTCATAATTTAGAAGAGAGAAATAATTTGGTTCGAGGAAGACTACAAAGGCAAGGGGAGATGTATGTGCGCCGAGAAAATGAAAAATCAAAGAAAGAACAAGGTTTAATATTGGAGATACAGTTATTGTTAGAAGATACAGGGTTGCCAGAAGAAATCAACAAAAGTGTGCTAAATTGGATCTTCCGTATTGTGGTCCGTATATTGTAACAAGAATATTTAATAACGTCACATATGAGCTCTATTCAATGGATGGACGCATTAAGAAGGGACGATATCACATTAGTATGCTTCATCCATATTTGAACAATCCTTAAGAAGATTGTGAGGTACTATACAATTATATTCTGTGTGCGGAGAAGGGTTTTAATTTTTATATTATATTGTATTTGGGGAAAACATTAGAGATAGTAAGATGTTGTGTGCGGAAAATAAAAATTTCTGAAATCTTTGCTTTGCACAGATTTAATAAATTGTTATTTTGGAGATATGCTATGGTTTTTTTATATACTAAGGATAAGTAAAATTAAATAAATTGATTTACTTCAAATTTATTTTTCTGTGGGGCAAATGTTTTGGTACACACTGTATATTGGTTTCTGTTTAAGGATTTGGGAGGTATAGTAGTCTTTTGGTAATCTGTGTATATTAATATTTATTTTGTTATTTGAATTTAAAAGAAAATATGCCTCAAAGATTATTTACGCTCAACTTGATATTAATATAGTACTTATACATGTGCGAAGTTTTAGACGTGGTAGTAGGGATGTGTGACTTTCACTTGTCCTGCCGTGTGAATATTGATTATTAAATTTTGGTCTCCCGTCTTGTGTAGTAGAATTAAAGATATGATGTTGGAATAAAATTTGTTATAATAATTTCATTATTTTACGGAGCCAAGATTTAATCATGTTAGTGAATTTGTTATTGCTGTCATATAAGTTAAGTATTTACTTTTAAGAAAAGAGAATGCATTCTTTATAATAATAATAAGAGAAAATTTTAATATTGAAAAAGTAGACTCGTATCCGTCATTTTGTTTCCTGCACGTGTTTGAGAATATTTTATATTTATTTGAGAAGCTATTAAAGTAGATAATTTTCTTTATTGTATCAGTTTGCTACAATTTGATGTATTTTAATTATAGGTATTTAATTTATTTATTTTAAGTAATTAATTAGGTAAATTTTGTCGCGTTTGTCAGTACAAGTTTTTTTTATCCTATCTGGTCATTTAGTGGGTAGGATTTTTTCTTGAGTATTTATTAATGAAAGTTTTTTTTTTTTTTTGTTTTTTTATAATAAATAAATTATATCTGATCTGTTTTCAATTTTATTAAAGATTTTAGAAAAGATAATTAAATTATTTATTTCATATTTTTGTCTTCAAGTAATTTGTTGTTTTTTTATACTGTTTCCTAAGATCACGATTCCTGACGTGAACATTGTACAGTTTCGCCGAGGGAACCTGAGAGAGAGAGAATTTTGTTTTATGAGCTAGATCGTGGCAACCCTATAACAATTGTACTAATATCATAGCAGTACGTGGTTTTATATCTTTTTTTTTCTTGTTTGCAGAATTTGTTCTTTTTTTTAATATTATTATTATTATATTATAATCATTAAAGATAGAACATCAGATACAATATTAAATATTCTAAACGTATATGCATCATTTATGTTCATCTTGGACTGAAGAATTTATCTTCCATACAATTATCTAATACACACATATAACAAAGATAGGGAACGGACACGTACAGTTGATGACTCATTGTCCATGGGCGTACTATTGATATGTTGTATTTTTAAAGAGATTTCAATTTTATTTATATAATTGTATAACAAGTGACTGGTGATCTATAAAATACAAAATACCTTAACTATTTGTTCATTTTCTATCCTGTAAGACTTGTTCTCTTTGAATTAAGTACATTCTTGTAGATAGAAAACATCCTTTCTACATCGCAACTGGCTATAGGTGCGTACTGGAAATATTCTTTTATTTCAGCGTATATAGCATACACAATTGCCGCAATGTTATTTAATCTAGATTCCTATTAAAAACTGCGTTTAACTTTTGCCGAAGGCCACATCCGAAGTCACTTGGAATACTTTTGAAATCATTAATAGCCCACGTCTAATGTGGTTAATCCATCTTTTAATTTGAGATTTCGATTTTCAAAATATGTGATTAGTTTAGGCAAATTTCCAATGTGTTCCTGAAGGAATAACCACTGATTTTTGAAATTTGGGATTTGTGTTAGTTCCTTGCACTCAGAAATACTTCGAGAATCGTCATTTAAACATGTAACGAAATTTTGTAAACTATCGAAATTCTCTGCATAAAAACTATTTCTTTGTATGTTTTAGCAAAGCTAAGTTACGAACGTGCGATATTTTGGCATTCTGTAAAGATATTTTACAGACATTGTAATAAATTTCGGAATCACTGGCAATTCATTTTCATATCAGAAAGAGTAACATAAACAACGTTCTAGATCTAAATAAATGATAACTAAATATGTACGCGTATGTTATTGAAACTCAGCGAAATCCAGTGCACACTTACGCCTAGATAATGGGGAGAAGTCGATTCAATAAACCGGTATTAAACAGACTATTACAAAAATTACGAAGTACGTAATTAACAGTCAAAACAATGAAGAAACGAAACTAACGTAAGTATATATATCTAATAGTTGGTTGGCTTTGGTTTTAAAAAAAATGGCTGTGCAACCAAACGTCAAATCTCTACTTCAAAAGTCCATAAAAAGTCGTTTTCTGTATTTTCTCTTTGCTGTAATTGCGTTTTATTGTTATATATTAAGTTCGGCTAGTGAATTATTAATTTCTGTTTGTTTGTTGGTAGTTACGTGTTGTATTTACCTTGTTATGAGTTATATCGTTTTATTGATATTATTCTTTATTTAGGTACCATAAAAGTTTATTGTTGTTTTTGCTCTAAAATGAATTTTGCGAAAGAGGAGCTCATAGACATGGTATTTGCTCTTGACGCTAGCCACAGAAATTCATTTCTAGCATCAAGAACATGTGCGATGAAATATCCCGACCGAAGAGCACCGGATAGTAAAACGTTTGTAAATTTGTTGATAAGATTTTTTCGAACGCGTTCAGTGAATTACGTCGAACATGAGAGAAGTAAGACTATGATTACAGAATATAATGAAGTGACAGTTGTATAGTCCATTGTGGAAAATCCGCACGTATCTACAAGGATAATTTCGAAACAACACGGGATAGAAGTCACTGCTGTAAAAAGGATTTTAAAAAAACTTAAGTTTAACCCTTACAAAATTCAAGATCATCAAGGCTTATTACAAACGGACTTTGAAAGAATACTAGTTTACTGTGAATGGCTACTTTTACAATTACGACACGATATAACTTTTCTAGATCATGGGCTTTTCACAGATTGCTAATTGTGGAACAAAAAACAGAAAAAATACCCAATATTATAACACAACAAACCTACATTTTGTTCAGCCCATTATATATCAACAAAAATGGAGTGTTAACATATGGGGAGGCATCATAGGAAACACTATAATTGGTCCATTCTTTTTTAATGATACTTTAAACTGTGCAATCTACACAAATTTCCTACAAAATAATTTACCATTGCTATTAGAAGGTCTCTCAGATAACGTCATCAGGAGATTGTGGTACCAACATGATGGTGCACCAGCACATTGTGGTGCTGCTGCAAGACCACATTTAGATAGGGTATTCACTAATAAGTAGATTGGGAGAGGACGTTTGATAAGCTGGCCACCACGATCACCAGATCTCACACCTTGTGATTTCTTTCTGTGGCCAACTGTAAAAAACATTGTATACGCACCACCTCCTACAACGGCAGAGAATATGCAGCAACGAATAAGAAATGCTTTTCTTCAATTAAGTGAGAATAACTTAGCTCAGAATGTAAGTCTGTCGATACAGAGACGGTTGAGAGCATGTGTAGTGCAGCATGGCAATATATTTGAACACATTTTAAATTAAGATTGTTTTATTATGGAAAATTTTCAAAATGTAATTCTAAAACTAATGATAAAGCATTTAAAAAACAGGTGTTTCTTAAAATTACTTTGTTTTATATTGATCGCCAAGCAACTATTAGATACCCCTCATTTTGCATGTTATAAACATGAGTACATCCCATTAAAGGGTTATAACTTTGAAAATACTAGAAATAAGTACTATGTTATAAGTAACATTTTAAAGGCAATTTTACAAGGAATATGCTGACTTATAAAAATGTTATATATTAGATTTAAAAAAAAACGAGAAAATAGCCAATAAAATTCCATAAATTAGACACGACATATTTAACACACTGTATATGTATTCACTTCGTTCAGCCTCAAAACAAATAACGTGTTAGTCCATAAATTAGTAACACAAGAGTTACGTGAGGCATTGTACCCATTTTCAGACTACAGCTTAAAATGTTAGATGCTGCAACTGTCAAGATTTTAACAATATTATCAATAAAATCAAAACCAACAGCTGAAGTCCACATATATATATATATATATATATCATTGCAAAGATAATATGAATGGCTATCATATATAAACTATAGCAATTTATTTAAAATAAAAAAGTTGAAAGTGGTTGCGAAAATTTGGAACACCCTGTATATTTGTAAATAAAATTAGAAACTGCACAGTCGCATACTACATACGTACGTAAAGTCTCATTGCTACAGCGTTATTAGTTTTCATACTAAGCTCCGCCGACACGCTATTGCACCACCCGGTATACTATATCTTGAGTGTCTCATCAAAGGAACAAAGTCATATATCGGTAGGTATTTCAATAATACAGATTGTAAAAAATTGTAAATAAGTATGAGTTGCACAAGGCTGATATATTTTTATTAATACAGAGGATATATGACGAAACTTTTTTTAATAGAATGCTATGCATCGGAGCAAATAGTACAACCCCGAAAAAATCTTGTGAAATAACAATTAACGATGAATTAGTAAAGACATCATTCGTCTAAGTAAGTTTCATGTTTGTTTCAAACTTTTAAAGCACGGCACGTTCTTTAGAATTACATATCATTGCATTAACTTAATTTAAAATGTTGAAAGAAATTAATTAGAATTTGAAAATATCACTTTTACAGTCTATCAAAACCGTCTTTACAGGTATTCAAATTTGCTTTACTGAAAAATAGATATAGGGTGGTATTTTAAAGCATCACAACATCTCAGTTATTAGAAGTCATAAACTAACAAATAAAAAAATTCATAAAAATAAGAAACAGACACAATATTGGTTTAGCTTATTACTAAGTGCGTACAATTTAATATTCAAAATGTACTAAACATAAAACAAAATATATTTAACAATAGAAAATGATAAGCAAAATTAATAAATATTCCAAAGTACCGCCTTCCTCTTCTGAGTGAATTTGAACTCGAATTTCAATTATATTGCTACAGTTGTATATATTAAATTAAATATTTCCCCTTTCAAGTCGAACATAGATCTGATTTATTAACTCCAATTGTAAATACTATTTTAATACGTTTGACGTAGAGTAAATTCATTAACTGCCAATTTTATCATCCAACAAAAGTTATAAATGTAAGTTTGCTTTTTTTAAAATTTCTTTACATACAGCAACTGCGACATTTACAATTCATTTCTAATTCATCAATTGTAAAGCTTGTCGCTTTAGTGTAAATTATTTCTTGTTTTTTCAATTATTTTAAGGTATGCTGTGTGCAATACAAGTCATGGTAGCTCATATTTGTAAGTAAATAAGTCATAATTGGGTTTCTCTACATACAACTTTCTAATACTTTTGCAACATCGTCCACAAACGTAAGGAAGTAGGTATTTTTAAATAGTAAATTTTTAGTATTCTCCATTCCATGTGTGATATATATATATATTATACATGATGTCTCATTTATTCTCCTTTTAGATTTTTGATTCTCACAAATTTTATGTAATGTTTACGTTCACATGTCGAAACAAAACATTAAATTCAAAGAGTGCAATTATAAATTTGCTTATTCAGCCCATAATAGTTCTTTCATTGTTACTCGTTATTTTAGGATTTTTTTTAAGTTGTACAATTTTTAAAGGAAAATCTCAGAAGCAGATGAAAATCGGTTTTCAAAAAATCGTGTTTTTTTTAAATCAATCAATGGTTGCTCCTTCTTTAACACTCTGTATAAATGAAAATACATTTAAATTGTCACCTCATGATTATCTACAATTCTTATACTATAAATGTTGTACTACCTAAACAACATACATGCTAACATATATTAATATACAACATTAATGAGAAATGAGTTGGTATTAATAAACCAGATTGAATCAAGGTAATTTTGATTCTGCATATATCGATAACATTATTCTTCCTGTCAGCACAAAGTTTTAAAAATTAATTTTAAATTATTTATTGATTTGTTATTTTGTTCTTTATATAAAATTTTTGTTTTATAGAATTTATAGTTATGTTTTGTATTACTGATGTTTTGTTTTAAAGCAGTAAACATACGATATTTTTCGGCTAGATTGAATGGTCACAATATTCCTGACAAATTTTTCTGCATTAAAAAAACAAAATCCTTTAATTTTAAAAAAACTGTTGCATATTTTAAAAGTAAAACGGACTATCATAAATTGAACATTGTAGAAGAAAAATAGAAAACGTGTATTATACTTAGGTATAGGTATGAAGAAAGTTGTAGGTTCTTGAAATTATTCGCTTATTTCGAAATTTTTATAAATGTACATTTGCAAGTAAGAAGAAATTTTATAAATTTCATACATTTTGAAGTCGTATTACCCGAAAGGACTGTATCTTTAATACTTGTATTATCTTGTACCAGAATATTAAGAAAAAGTCCAGGAAATTAAGGTTCAAGATTATTTCGCTGAATAATGTTGATGAACTGTTTATAAATTTACTTTTAAATTAGCTGTTTAGTACAACTTCGCGCGATTAGAAAACTTTTTGGCCCTGTGTACAGGAGAGGTGCGCCGCCTCTAAAAAGAAAGAACTTCCAGTTTGAATCTTTGTGATAACTTTTTAATTTAGATGGTAATAAGATTCTACACCCAACAGATATTCTTTTCGTCAAGTTTACGTAAACGAAAACCTATATTTTGTTGACGCTGGTTATAATTATTTATCTTTTTAGCTTATATTTTTCAACATATTTTAAATATATAAATAATCTTAATATAATGAAATTCTCTTTGGAATGATGTGCTCTGTGTTCAATAATAGAGGTTAATTCCAAAAACAGTTTATTTTGCATATATATCTTTTATTCTTCCAAACATGGTCATGGCAAAAAATTCCTTATCACAATATTTCGTTAAATTACATATATAAGGAAGTAAAAGGGACGGATATATAAATTCGATTACAAAAAATAAGAGATATAAAAATAAACTAAGATGTATTTGAAGAAATAGCCAAAATGAAATATTTATGTTTAACGATGGATTGTAATATATTGTCGGTAGCAGCTGCTGATATATCCATCACGATTTAAATTCATTACTCCAAATGTCTAATGCATAATATTCTTTCAACTATTGTGAAACCGCAAATATAAAGTATCGATGTGTCACCTCAATATACTTCCATAAAGGATGTGTTTTAATCTAATATTAAAATTATTCCCAAGTTTAATGTTTAATTTCGTCGATTTGACCTAGACTTCTCTTTCAGACACAAATTTTAATTTTTATTTTGAAATATCAGACGTCTTTCCTCGCATAGTCTCTGTGAATATATCCCTTCTCTATTGCTGAGTATGAATCATGTTGCCATAAGTGGCACAAATATGTTAATTGATGTAGGTGATTACTACTTATTACTTACTTTTATGAAGCTTATATAATTTTTTTAATGGTGAACTTTTTGAGAACGAATACAAATCGGTTTAAATTTGGCATCTCTCGATTTATCTCGATCTTCCGATTTGTTTGCAATATTTAATTCGGATCTAGGAAAGTTGTCCGAAAATAATTGCCCTAAGGAAAGTTGCCGGAATACTATTACCCAAACGGAAAATTGGCTGAAAGGAAAATTCTCCAAAAGGAAAGTTGCTCAAAAAGAATATTGGCCCAGGAGCTATTACTACTTATATTATAATCACGAAACTTGATTGTTTCTGTTTTCTATCAATAGATAAAAGTATAACTGGAATATGTATTAAAGTAAGAGTGAAATTCGAGTTACAAGTTGCTGCTGATCATCCAAATATTTGGAAATCTATAGAAGCCGTTAAAAGAGAACAAAGTTTATATTAGCTTCAGATAGAACAATATGAAAGTGGCTTGGAAGCCCCCAACTAGCAAAAACATCGAGACCGTGCAGAGAGCCTAGCAGGTCTTCACAAGAAATGTAGAACGCCTTTTCTTTTGAACTTTTAAATCATTTGTGTATATATTCAAACTATATGACAATAGTTATTTATGTACTAAGTCAGTAAAGTGATCATTTATCAAACGAGCCCGGTTTATGAGCCAAGCGAGAGAAACGAGCGAGGCGAATAAAAGACGAGTTCGATAAAGGCACTTTATTGACGTGGTGCATAAAAACTTTTATTGCCAACCGCAAAAATTCGTAATTTAAAAAATAAAGGTATAATGACTTACGACATTCCATGACAGCGACAAACGATTTATGTTTAATGTCATATAATCGAGTCTGTGTTGACAGATATTAGTGGCAGTAAAGTACTTTATTGTACAGTACCATAAAGTGTTTGTTTACCTCCGTAAAACGCTATGGTAACGCATCGCTTTATTGACGGTTGGTGATAATAGTTATTTATGTAACAAGTCAGTAAAGTGATACTTTACCGAACGAGTCTGGTTTACGAGCCAAGCGAGTGAAGCGAGCGCGGCGAGTAACAGACGAGTTCGGTAAAGGTACTTTACTGACGTGGTGCATACAAAATTTTATCGCCAACCGTTAAAATTGTTAATTTAAGAAATAAAGATATAATAACTTTTGACAGTTTATGACAGTGACAAACGATTTATTTTTAAAAGTCATCAGTCATGCTACGCTGACAGATATTAGCGGCAGGTAAAGTACTTTATTGTACAGTACGATAAAGTGTTTCTTTACCTCCGCAAAACGCTATGGTAACGCATCACTTTACTGACGGTTGGCGATAAAATAATTTATTCCAACTTTTAAATATGCTGATATTTGGCTGCTAGAACTAACAAACTTCTAAAATATTTCTGCATATTGCCGTGATGTTTATAGTTTAAGAATTATGAAAATTGTTAAATAGTTAAGCTTTAGAATAAGAATATTAATTTTTTGTTTTAAATATAGTTTAAGATAGAATAGTCACATATTTAGTAGGTGAATAATGAGTTGCATAACCGTTAAGGGGCAATGTCATTATGAAAATATAGATATAATAATTTAAGTTTAAATATATTAAGAATTAAGAAATAAAATATAAACACAAAATAAATCTATGCATAAAAACATTTAATATAGAAATTAAAAAACATAAAACCAATTACACACAAAACAGGGTATATTAAAGAGCGAGTGTCATACGAGAAGTCTTATTGCACGAGTCCAAGTTTAGGACAGAACGAGCACAGCGAGGAGTGTCATAATTGTCTTGTGCAATAAGTGTCTTACAACACTTGTTATTTCATATACTATTCTGCCTTGTGTATGCTTGGTTTTATAATTGCATTATGTTTTTAAATTTTATTTTTTGTGGATTTATTTGTATAGTGTAAATATTTCATGTTGTACATCACCTGAAATTCGAGAAATTGCTGAAAATGCCGTGTATAATTTATTTCTCTCTAGACCTCGTAACTATTCTGGGAAACAGAATATGAAATTTGTAGAATAATGTAAAGAAAACGCTTTAATTGCCTGTTTTCAATTACAACATACTAAATATAAACCATCTAATTTATGGATAATTTATTCTATGCTGAGGTCTAGTTTAACTATTGTATAAGGATGTAGGTATATCTCAGTATAAGAAATTACAGGGTTTGCTGTTCCGTTTATCTCAAGGTTACCTACCAAAAAAATCTAAAACCTTGGAAGAAATAGATATTAAATTTATACACGAAGCAGATAATATACATTTGGCAATGAAAGTGTAAGTACATTTTTCACATCTATCGCAGCTTTGCATGTATAATGGTATTAATTTGTAGGTATAGTCTTGATAATAGGTTACAACGAACAAAAGCTTGTGGATAAGAAGAGCTGACCAATATGTGTTTAGACGACATTGACTACAAGTCTGACAACATTATTTCTGTACCTAAAACAAATAATAATATTCCACGATTCTTCATAATTACAGATACAATATGGATCGATTTTATTAAGAAATATTGTATCTTACGTCCTATTCGTAATAAGCGATTTTTCCTGACTTATTGCAATGGTCAGTGTATTAATAATCCAATGGGTATTAATATTATAGGCAAAATTCAGAAGGAGATTGCAAGTTTTTTGAAATTACCAAATCCAGAATTGTTTACAGGGGGCACTGTTTTAGAAGATCTATAGTGCAACACATTTGACAGATCTGGTGGTGATTTGTTGACCTTAAAAAATCATGGGGGTTAGAACTCCTCAGATGTGGCTGAGGGTTATATTGAATCCTGTTTAAACAAAAGGATTAAAATATCTTATATGCTCGGATCTCAAACTAATACAAACATTCCGGGATGTTTAAATAAAACTTCTACAATTAAGAAAAATAACAGTTTTCAGCAAAATATCCTATCAAGAAATACGAGTAGTTTGTCTGGTGTTACTATAAATGCCCAGGGAAAAAAATAATTTTTCTATAGAACAAACAAATTAAATTAAACAAAATATCTCTCAATACTGCTAGTCTGAATATATTTAACCCGAATGGAAAAAGATGAAACACTCGAGGTAGAAGCGACAATATCTGTGCGGAGGCACGAGGAGGAATTACATATACAGGGTGAATAAAAGATCTGACAAAGTAAATTTACTTTACTTTGTCATTGCTGTACAATTTAAAAATATATACGCTTATACATGGTGATCTATGGTACAAAGAAGATTTTATTTTTTAAAACTGAACATTCTACATACAAGTTTAAATTTGGATTTCGTGTTAAAATAGAAATACTTTTTGTTAAGTGTAATTATTCGTTAAAGTTAATAGTTTTCGAATGGTTTATGATTAAAGTTGAAAAGTTACATTTACAGCTGTCCTTTTAATTGCCTATAACTTAAGAGTGCCATGACAAAACTCAAAACAAGTGATATTTATATGAAGAACCTGTTCTAATTTATAGTGCGTGTTGCGAAGGTGTTGCATAATGAAGAAGTTTAAACACAAAAGGAAATTATCTTAAATTGAACGCCCAATATTTTTTTTACAAATCATTATAAGCTCTTTAATAACCATTTTTTGTGTTAAATATATCATATTCTTATCTTTGATATTTTAGAAGATATTTAAATCTTATCCATGACGAAGTATATAGGAGCTATTGAAAAATATTTATGCAGAAATGTTAAACTCTGTCAAACTCGTCGTAAAAGAATAAAACAATCGTCGTGATTTTGATTTCCGTTAATATTACTGATTGCTGCGTTCGTTTTGTTGTTTCCTGTGCATTGTTCTTCTGAAATATTTTATTTTAATCCGGAATAAAATGTATTTTTGTACGCAATCGTATTTAGTACACCTGACACTAGTTTATTTCTGTTTTGTTATTTGTAACTTACATTACATCTCTGAGTCAAAGAAACACTTAATAACACTTTAGGATCGCATTCTGTTTAATAAAAAATGAAATGTGGCCACCACACGACTTTCTTATACGTACGAGTGTTTCAAATTATACAATTTCAAGAATTTTTTTATACAAAAATTATTTAAAATCCTATTATAAGTATCTGTATAGAATGCATACTTTGCGAGATATTCCAAAGAAAGTGCTACTCGCTAAGAGTAAAAGTGTTACTTTCGGTCCGAATTTTGAAATTTCATTTATACAAAAACTATTCCAAATTCAACATTAAATACTTTTGTAGTGTTGACAAATATACATATATAGAATGCACAATTTACGACATATTGGCAAAAAATCGCTATTCGATAGGAGTAAAATTGATACTTCCGGTCCGAATTTTGAAATTTTTTTGTGCAAATGGTATTGAAAATTAAGTTGTAAATACTTTTATACTCGCAACGTACCTGTCTAAAAAGCATGATTTGCGAAATATTTGCAAAAACTGATTCATGATAAGAGTAAAAGACCTACTTCCGGTAGGAATTTCGATAAACTTCCATATTAAAATTCTTCTCAAATTCAATTTTGAGTATATATAAATTCTTTATAAATTTGTTTAAACTTAGTAGTTGACGAAATATTTGCAAAATTCAATTTTTTCACCGAAGTAAGCTACTACTTCCGGTCCGCCGATTTTACTGAAAATCTAATCAGATCTCAAGAGGGAGATTATACTCGTAAATATAAAATTTGGAGTTGATACCTATAGCGGTTTGACCGCTATTGTGGTCACACACACTAAAATACAAGTTTCATAAGACAATATGTTTGTGCACGCGATTAAGTGCTAGTGCACAAAATGTTCTATGAGACGTGTCTTTTATACTACTTTTCTATTTCGGGTGTTAAAAGTTCATAACAAATAAGAAACATGTTTTGTTCGAAAATGTTAGAAATTTAGTTTTTTGGCAGTTGGTTAAAATGATTTTTAATTAAACAGTTTAGATATTTGAAAATCAGCGGTGTTCAGAAGTAAATTTCGATATTGGTATTAGAAATTTTACTATCCAACTATGTCTAAAGAATTATGTCGTTCAATCTGGCTAAAGAACAATTAGCATGTGTTTTTACTTTCTTATACGTAGTATAAGGAAGTATTGTGATGACGAAAATTTTCGACCTCGAGATTTTTGCAGATGTCCACGTTTTGAAGTCCCCTGATACCAAAAAAGTGGTTTTTAATAAATGTCTGTGTGTGTCTCTCTGTGTGTGTGTCTGTGTGTCTCTGTGTGTGTGTGTGACCACGATAGCGGTCAAACCGCTGTAGATATCAATTCCAAATTTAGTATTTACGTGTATAATACTCCTCTTGAGATCTGATTAGTTTTTCAGTAAAATCGGTAGACCGGAAGTAGCACTTTACTTCCGCGAAAGAATCGAATTTTGCCAATATTTCGTCAACTACTAAGTTTAAACAAATTTACAAAGAATTCATATATACTTAAAATTAAAGTTGAGAATACATTTATTTAAAAAGTTTTCCGGAATTCCTACCGGAAGTAGGTCTTTTACTCTTATCGAAAATCAGTTTTTTGCCAATATTTCGCAAGTCATGCTTATTAGAAAAGTACGTTACAGGTTTAAAAGTATTTAAAACATAATTTTCAATATCTATTGTATAAAAAAAATTTCAAAATTCAGACCGGAAGTACCACTTTTACTCTTATCGAATAGCGATTTTTTGCAAATATGTCGTAAGTTATGCATTCTATATAAATTTATCAAGAGTAAAAAAGTATTTAGAACTGGATTTGCAATGTTTTTTGTATATATGAAATTTCAAAATTCGGACCGGGAGTAGCACTTTTACTTTTAGCGAGGAGCAGTTTTTTGATAATATCTTGAAAAGTATGCATTCTATAGAGATTTATTAAGAAAATAGAAGCACTTAGAATAGGATTTTAAATAATTTTTGTAAACAAATTCTTAAAATTCTATAATTTGAAACGCTCATACGTATAAGAAAGTCGTGTGGTGGCCACACCTCGTTTTTTATTCTTTGTATTGCTTCTACTGCACATGTTTGTTACATTAAGTCGTTTATATTTTACTCAAGTATACATACACAAATTAATTCATATATGAATAAATGGTATGAATGCACATCTACATCAAGCTGGCATTTCGAACAAAACATTCATTCCATTTATTCATATACGAATTAATTTGTGTATATATACTTGAGTGATTTAATAGTGTGAGAGCTTATTCTCCAAGTATTACTTTGTTGCATTTTAGTTTATATTTTACTTTAAATATGGTTTGTTCCATATTTTTTGATACCAACTTAAAGTAAAATTAGGGCACGATAAAGTTTATACAACCAAAACGGCTATCTTAAAGTGAACATTGTAGCAGCGAAGTAGAAAAATACTATTACAGTATACAATTGCAATAAACCTGCTCTTTAGTTATCGAAAATTTTCTAGTAGTAGCTTACGTGTGGAATGTATTAAGACCTCAAATTTAAAACTTAAAGCTTCCGTTTTCATGTAGTAGCAGTGGTATGGAATATTTTAGAAGTTTATTGAAGATCTGTCACCCATTGACCCAGTTAACGACTTATCTGCTATTTCCATTGCGCCCGGACCTATAATATTTCCGAACTGAAAAAGAAATTATTCTCCTCCATTGGTTTATCAAAGCTGGAGAGAATTTTCGCACATTCATGCACGACTTATTTCCTAATGTTTTTCTCTCAGTGATTCTTCCGCGTCACATTTTATTATTGCTCGCGATGATCGGTGATGGGCCACTTTTTCTCTTTTTGTGTAGCATGTCGGTTCGGTTTTGAGTCGAGTCGCTTTTCAGCACTCGAACATCGCCACCGCCATATGTTTCTTCATTCAAGGATCGACTATTATTCATCCACCATTTCGGCAGATAAAAAGGAGTCATCCTTGCAGAGATTAAAGACGACGTGGCATAAAAAATAAATGTAACTGAAAAGGGCTCCTTTTGTTTGCCGCGAAAGGCAAAATGTTTAGATACTGCGATGATGGTTCGTTCATGTTGACTGACTTGTCGGTATCGCAAAGTAATAAGAATAAGTCGTTGTGCTCTGAGCTTTCACATTCGAGATAAACTTTATGTCTGTATAGTAAAAAAAGATCCCGAATATGCGTTTTACGTGTCTCATTCATGGATGTTGTCGTAAAACAAGATATAAAGCATAGACTAATAAAAATCCTTGTTTACTGTTACCCTATTTTAGAGAATGTAATTTTATCATTACCCCAAATAACGCCTTATAAACGATACTTTCAGGTTTTATAGATATATCCACTTTACATCAAATTACTACTTATTGGAGTCTGGAAATTACTGGAACACAAAACCAAAATGAGAGATCTAACATTATTGCGAGAAACATAGACAGATCTGTCTGTCTCTATTTGTTTCATCTACTTCATTTGTATTCATTCAATTCACCGTATTGCACAAATGTGCTCATTTCAATAAAGTTGCCCACGAAATAAGAAGCTTGATCGTATTTAAGTATTGATTCGACATCAGTACTACTAGAGGTAAAGTAAAATATGTATGTACTTAATTTAACAATGAAAATATATGAGTATCTAATTATTCTCGGTTCCTTATTTTATTAACTCCGTTTTTATTTTTCCTATACACTTTTTGTGTCGTCGTGCGGTACTATAAAAAGCGCAATTTAGTTTATATTATCTTCTTCGCTATTGGCCTCATGCTCTTGTTTAGATTATATACATATTATTATTTTTGGTAGTTTTTCAAAAGTTCCTCTCTGCAATTGACCCCGCAAGCTTGACGTCACACAGAGGGGTAGGTCAGGCACGCGTCCAAACAAAACAGTTTAACCTATTATTGAACAAGTAGCGAAATTTCACAGAGCTGTATTTCTTAAATAATATCGTTTATCTATACGATAAGTACACTTACGTTTGAACACAGATATGAACAACTTGTTGACAAAACAAAATATTGACGCAGAAGCAGCTTTTTATTTAAAAAGTAAAATTAAG
Source organism: Amphimallon solstitiale (assembly GCA_963170755.1). Lineage (NCBI taxonomy): Eukaryota > Metazoa > Arthropoda > Insecta > Coleoptera > Scarabaeidae > Amphimallon > Amphimallon solstitiale. Next base: position 67,363,919 of record OY720679.1, on the reverse strand, counting down.
TATAGGTAGGTGAAGTATCGTTTTCCGTTTTTGTGTTTGAAATTGTTTAATTTTTATAAACAAAATATCCGCCAGATTTTATTCAGGTTTTTGTTGTTACAGAGAATACTGTTAGTGTATTTTTTCATAATTGTTATGTGGGATGGCAAAGCTATGTATATTGTGTGTTGAGCTTAACATTGTTTTTAGATATTTGTAATATTTTTTTACACAAAATGAACGTTTACAATTGAAACATTTTTCAAACTCTATGTACAATATTAATCCTAAATAGAGACTGTTTTTAAATATATGTAAAAATAGCTGGCCCATCTCTGCCATCACCATTTACGATATTATTATGATACCTGCAAATGTGAAAATGCTTGTTTGACTTTTTATCCTTGCATGTTAAAATGACTACAATTGTGCTAAGTACCTAATTACTTCATTTCTTTAATTTACCTGGTTGATTTAGAAAAACAATTTGCAGGGCTTCTCACTATAGTGGAGTGGTTTCTCTACTGAGACTGGTGTTGTGGAATGTACGCAGCATATTCTTGATGAAATGGATATAGGACGATACACCGTGTTGATCGTGTTTGACCTATCCAGAGCCTTTGACTCCGTTAATTGTCATTTTGTTATATAACCTGGGGATTCGCGGGGAACTGAACAAATGGATTGTCTCATTTTTAAAAGACAGAAAAATCGTTGTTACACTTGTTTACGTCAGATCGGAGGAATATGATATGGACGTTGGAGTTCCACAGGGCAGTGTCCTGGGTCCATTAATATTTTTATTATTTATAAATGACCTACCTAGTTTCATAAACTACGTCAAAATATTTCTGTATGCTGACGATACAGCAGTTGTGGTTTCCCACTCGGATCTGGAACAGCTCAACAATAATATCAATTTAGTTCTACAAAGTTTTGAGGACTGGTGTTGTGCCAACAAATTAATAACTAACCATGATAAGACGGTTAAGTTGTAAATTCTTCGGTACAATTCTTGATGAAAATATGTCATGGGATAACCAGGTTGATTGCGTGTGCGGTAACTTCAGAGGGTATATTATGTTTTGCACACTTTGAAAAACATCTTGAATGCTGAATCCCTTCTCAGCGTTTATTATGCTTATGCCTACTCTATAATTTCCTGTAATATTATTGTCTGGGGCCATGCGAGGGATATACAAATAGTGTTTCTTCTGCAGAAGCATATCATCAGACTTGTTTTCGATTTGCCCTACCATGAGTTTTGTAGGGACACCTTCCGTCCAAAGAGAATATTTACTGTTACCTCTGTCTATGCTTATAAATTATTAACATATATTTTTAATAACAAGCATAGATTTTTAGTAATAAGCGAGATGCATAATTACAGGACTTGTAATAGAAATAACTTAGTTGTGGACAGATCATATCACTTGTTTCATCAAAAGTCCCAGCTCATAACTGGTTTTACAATTTTTAATAAATTGCCAACACACATGCGAGACTCGGGTCTGGGAAACCTTAAGAAACTATTGAGGGATTTTCTAATTGACCACAGTTTCTATAGAGTGTCAGAGCTCCATGCACGGTTGCCATAGTCGTATTGTACATTCGTTCTATTGTATTGTATATTAGTTAGTTGCTCATGTTTGTGTTATTTGTATTGTTTGATTTATTATATTTATATTACATTTGTGTTGACTTGTTCTATATCATTTTTATGGTCAATTGAATGAATAAATATTATTATTATTATTACTATTTTTATTATAATGTTAACATAGATTGGAGCAATGGTTCTAAAATAAAAGAAAAGTATTAAATTACTTAATCACACTCAAAAACCTATTTTCAATGTAGTATAATAATTATTATCTTCAAAAACAAACTTTTCCTCAAATACACATAACCTCATTTTTCTTAAATATTTTTTTAAAGTACATAGAAAGTTGCAACTGGGAAGATTGCTTTTGTAGGCAATAGTACACATTTGTATGGAATGTTTAAATATACTTGCCTTCAGAAAACGAAATTATTTATACTAAAAAAAAATTAAACTTTTGTAAATGGCTAAATGCACGTTTCACTTGCTTTGTTTGGAACGCGAGTTTGTAATATGGCCGAATATGACGACATCACTTGCGGAGTCAAATTTAGCTAACTGTGCGGTCCTAGTGGCTAAGCACAATTCTTATTCTGCTTGTTCTGGGTTGATACCTTGGTAATTTAGGAATTTTCCAGGTATAAGAAAGAAGCATCTAGTGTGGCCAAGCTTTGTAGTTGTGAGTATGTTGTGTTGACGATCACTTATCGAAGAAAATCTGCGATTTTCGAAATGATGATTGGAATTATTTTGACTATGTATTGGTATTCCATTTCTTATGCCAGTTAGATAATTTTTTGTTTCCCCTATTTTATTGTATATTGTTTGTTCTGGGTAAATATTTTGATTAAGCAAGTCTGTATGTTTGGTTGTCTGCCAATTTTATATCTGGTTTTCTGTTCTTTTTCCCAGTATAGCTTTCCTACTGCTTCAGGTACGTTTTGAGCCAATTATTTCAAATTCCAAATTCGTGTCTTTTGTTGTATAAACTTGTGTTCTGTGGCTAATTCTTGGTGTATGTGTTTTTTCCATATTATGATTTTTCCAAATTTATGTTGAATTTGCTAGTATATCACATCTATTATTGTATAGTTAATTGTTTTTGTTCTATCTTTGAGTAATCTATTTTGAAATTCTTGATGATCTGTTTAGTGTTTCATTTTTTAACGTCCTAAAGAACGAGTGGGCAGGCATTTGAAATTTCGAAAATTGAATGAATCTGTCAAAGATACAGAGGGTGCATAACTACTTTCTTAAAAACAAACTTCTAAGGTTTAATAAAACTATGATGAGTTCATACCAAAAATTAACCAAGCAACTCTATGCATGTCTAGATTAATCACAATCAAAAACTGATCATATTCCCTCGTGTATATATATATATATATATATATATATATATATATATATTATATTTCAGATACATCAAACGTAACAAAAAAAATGAGGTGTGGCCACCACACGACTTTCTTATACGTATGACACTGTTACTTCCGGTCCGAATTTTCAAATTTCATTTATACAAAAAAATTTCCAAATCCAACTCTAAATACTTTTGTACTCTTCATAAATATATATAGAATGCATAATTTACGACAAATTTCCAAAAAATCGTTATTCGGTAAGAGTGAAAGTGTTACTTCCGGTCCGAATTTTGAAATTTTTTTATACAAATATTTTTATACTCATTATGTACCTGCCTAGAAAGCATGACTTGCGAGATATTCGCAAAAAACTGATTTTCAATAAGAGTAAAAGACCTACTTCCGGTAGGAATTTCGAAAAACTTTATTAAGTCGATTTTTCTCAAATTTAATTTTGAGTACATTTGAATTCTTATAAATTTGTTTAAACTTAGTAATTGACGAAATATTTGCAAAATTCGATTTTTTTACTGAAGTAAACTACTACTTCCGGTCTGCCGATTTTGCTCAAAATCTAATCAGTTCTCAAGAGGGAAATTATATTTGTAAATACAAAATTTGGAATTGATATATGTAGCGGCTTGACCGCTATCGTGGTCACAGACACACAGACAGACACAGACAGACAGACACACATACACTTTTTAAAAACCACTTTTTTGGTATCATAGGACCTCAAAATGTGGACATCTGCAAAAATCTCGAGGTCGAAAATTTTCATCATCACAATACTTCCTTATACTACAGATAAGAAAATTTACTAATAGGAAAAGATGAAATTATCAGGTGTAGAAAAAACTATCTGAGAATAATAAAACACTTCAGATTATGATGGTCGTCTAATATTTTACTTTGATGGAACATGGTTTAATGAAGGACACACAACGGAAAAACCTTGCATTGACGCAAAAATGATGAGTGCATGATAAACTTTCGTTGAAGACTTATCAACAGGATTTAAAAGTCCTAATAGTAAAGGCAGGTGATTAATAAAACCTATATAGCATATGAAAGGTTTGAACAGGTGTAACATTATTTGCCAGATTATCTAATAATCATAAACTATGCTTTATATTGTTCACCTAGAGTGGAAAGGCTTATTTAGAATAAAGAATATGAGATGGATTAATGGATAGTATCGTGGATGCATTTGTTTGAAAATAGTGATAGTGAACATGATTTATTATTGTCAGTGAATCAGACTAATTTCTGTAGTTAATTTTTGTATACTTTTAATCATTGTTATTGTATTTTTGATAATATTTTCATAATAAATTTTATAAGTAATTTACATTTTACTACAAAGTTTACTGTCAAACTTGATATAAGTATCAATGATTTACGATCCACAGATTACTGTCTACTGAAAAGCAAATTTCGTGGAATATTTAAATGCTCAAGTTTACTAGAGTAGGTTGTCCAATATCGCATTCAGTCCTAATTTTGAGTATATTTTCATATTACTCCAAAAAGTCACTATTGTATTTATTGGCATAAATTCTTTATAAGAAGAACTAATGTAATATAAAACTATTGACAAATTACTAGATTCTTAGCTCTTTATAAGTCATATTATAGTATATTAATCCCCGAATTTATTAAATTATCCACGCAAAGTCGTTGATAATATACTGATATTAGCATATAAAATTATTTAATACAATTTACGCTGTGTTTTTTGGGTTTCGGCGATATATTTGAATCACTTCTTCTAATTCTGAAACGGTACATATAAATAAAATAACTTGTAAAAGTTTGAGTGTGACTAGCAAGTGTTTTGTACATCAGTAAGTCCAGATTTAATTTTATAGAAATGTTTAAATAAAAAAATTGTTGAAAATAAATGACAGGCACAAATAATTTATAAGTGTTCTGCATATAGAATTCATAATACATTATGCACACTTTATACTGTGGGAAATATCCTGAAGAAATTTCAACTAATAAAAATAGTTTTGTTACCGGCACCATTTTATAAGATGCGATAATGTTTGATTAATTCGCTTTTACTTTTTAAGCTGTATAATATAATTAATTTTTTATCGCTTTAAATATATTCTTCCGTTTCACAAATATTTTTCTACATACTTTTAATGTACTCTTTTATATGTCAATTTCTATTAATATTTTTTCAGGCAAATGAAATTTCTGAAAGGATCAACAATAGTATCCGATGATTGGACTTAGATTCAGGTTATCCGTCTCTGACGTAATCGCCACTTACCCAAACCTGTGTTAATGAAAATGTTCTCAATAAAGATCGTATTTTTATTGGAATGTTAAATTTGGCACTTCAATTCGTGCTTTACAGGAACTTACTTTTCCTTATTACTATATATAGACATATTAAAATTCTTTGCCGAAATATACAAGAAAGGTATTAAAAGTAATTGCCGTAGCGGCATGATTCAAAAGTAATTAATAACAAAAATGACAATTGGAAAGCAAGCTGTCATCTAAAAAGTTTTATGCGAATCTGTAAAGTATGTGAGATATGAACAATTAAGCCTAGACAAGTCATACATTTATGCAGTGTCATTAAAATTCAGTCATGTAGGATACTTTGGTCGTCTTGATGTTTTCGGAAATTTCATTTGCTGAAAAAATATTAACACATATATATAATACCTTATATTAAGTATGTAAGGAAAAACATTTTTGCCATACTTTTAATAAATTTCTTGTATATTTCGGCAACGAATTTTAATATACTTAATAACTGCCTGGCTAAGAATTTGCATCTACACAGTACTAAGTGCAGTGCCGATCACTGTTGTTTGACAATATACACATATATGTATTGACATTTTTAAGGTAGACATTATATAAATTAACACACATCTTCTTAGTTATGTCAGACTGAAGAAACCAAATAAGGTAGAAATATGCATGTCTGTGGTTACTAGTACATATTTAACACTTGCACGTTTGATTTACATATTTCTATTCTATAGGTCTTTGAGACATAGTCTATATTATTTGTGTGTTGAAATTGGATGTTTGCTTAAGATAGATTTAAGCCTTCTTATACGACCACATGAATGGTAGGTATACTACGGCCCTATTCCTAATTTTTACATTTATTCTCTTAATTACAGAATTTGCGTCGGTATTATTCGTGTAGTGGTGTTAAATGCATGTGGTCTAGGTCTTTGAATAACACTACATAGATAGTAGCTTCCCAATTGGCATTTTTGTTATTAATTACTTTTAATAGATTACTTATATGCATATACAAGAAATTTCTTGGTTTAGCGTCTGTAAAATAACTTAAACAGGATAAAAATTACTGCAACATATGTTTGTCAAATATATGGATTCTTATGGCATTCTTATGTCAAATTTGACAATTAATTTGATTTCAAGCAGGGGCAGAAATTTTAAAACATAAAAATCGCTAAAATGCAAATAGTCTCTAGCATAATTCAATTACAGACATATTATACAGGGTGTATTTGAAATAAGGGGACAGAGTATGATAAAATGGAATGGTGCAATTATGTAGAATATAAATCCCAAAAATTGTGAGTCAATTACGACACGAACGCCAAAATTAAAACCCCCCGAAAATTGTTTAATGTGCCGCCTATGGATTTAGGATGTGTCTATATGTCGTAGGTATCGCGCCAGACGTCGGCTGTCTAGCCCAACGGGACTGAGGTTCCACACAGGTTGGGGAGTCGTAATAAATAATATTTCCATCGAACTAAATAAACACACATAGATATACGCAATAACAGCTGTAGACGTTATAAAATCCCCAATGATAGCATTGTTTACTATTTCTAAACAGGTGTTCATGCTAAGAGTTCAACAACCTTAATATGAAATATCAGCTGTGAAAAACTTGTGAATAGATTTGGGCAAATTTCCCAATAAAATTTATGCGTGTACTTTATTCGATTTCTTTTGTTCTCTTTTAAAATATCTTATTTTTCAACAACGAGAATTTTTTTTGTTGAGATGCCGACTGTATGAATTTTGTAATTGTTTTAATATTTGCCAGGATTATTTAGATATTACGTTTCTTCCGCTATTACTGTTATTATGATTAAATTCAACGATTTTTTACTTCTTATTTCTCACAAAAACAAATTTGTGTTGTAAAATTTGCCCAACTCTACTTTTGAGAAACTTTTCTTTTAATTGGACGCAAGTGAATTAAAAAAAAATAATTTATTTCAGTTCGTGTGTTGTGTAAGCCATAGTCGAAACATCCACACGCCATCCATCCATCCATCTCGCACGCCTTCACACTCCTACTGAGTAACCCACCCTTCCATACCCTACAGTCCTATTGAAGTGCAATGGCGCGACGAATACTTTAATAATTTCTTTTCTCGCTTCAGCGAGGGAATTTGCGCAAAATATTTTAGATTTTGTCTAATAAAATTACATCTTTCCATTAATCATACTCTGTCCCCTTATTTCAAATACACTCTGTATATGCACAGAAAAAGTCATCACATCATCAAAAGTAATACTCGGGTCCCTGGCGGATGACCTTGTTAATATAATATTCTATATGATTTATGTTTAATTTACTTGTATAAATAACAGAACAGGAGTTCTATATATTTAAACAAACAAAAAGCAAACCAAAAGTGGAATTTAGATTGCCACAGCAAATCAAAAGGTATTCTAGTCAGCTTAATTTATGAAGCAATAAGTAATACTAGTTTCTGCTGAGAATACCGAAATTAGTATAGTCTTGAGAAATGGTTATACCTATTAATTATTAAGATAAACAAATAAATATAGGAATAAGTAAACAGAAGTTTCGACAAGTATTTTATCTTGCAAACATAAAAATCTTATGTATGGATATGAATGCTAAACTTTAAACAAATGTGAGACACAAGAGGGAGCGTGCTTATTCCAGATTTTTTAGGTTTACATTATGGACCAATCCTAGGGGCTATATTTCCATTATAGATAATGAAGTATAAAACCCAGAGTCTATACCAGAAACAATTACATTCGTGTTATGGATAAGAACATTTCGAATTATATGTCCAAAATGTTGTCAGACTTCTTTATTTTCGAAAATTCTAGCATGAGACACATTTCTCAAGCAATCTGTATCTGACGAAAATCTGCCGAAAAAGTCGTAGGCTTCTGACATCTTCTTGGTTTCTAGGTTGAAATCAAGCCGCTGCTTCTACTGCCGACGTTACGGCCACTACTACTGCTATAACCTAACACAGACTGGCGTGTGTTGGCAGGGGAGGTGGTTTATATTCTGTTTAGTATTGCAGTTCAGTGAACATTATATTTTGTAACTGGGTAGTTTTCTCCCACTAAGTAATTATGCCAATCGCCTTGACTTAATAAATCAGTTATTAAAGGTAAATGTAAAATAGTTGCTTCTTAGAAAAAGTTACCTTATAGAGAGAATGTACGTAACAAGAAACACTAGATTAAACCGCATAAGTCACAGAGTACACTTTCACTAAATATATTCTAAATCTATTGCATTTTATAATTGTACAAAATTATTATGTACCGACAAGTATTAATTATACCTTTTGGCTCAGATCTTATAAAAGTTATTTAAGTTTAGATTCCTTTTAAAGCACATTATTGTCTAATCTATTTGTTATAATTTTCTATTTATAGGTAATTCCTTATAATTTCTCGTTTGATTTTGATATTATTATGAAAAATATTGTAAATTTGTATTTAAAGTTATTTGAATTGGTTTTCTATAATTGCGTCTAAAATGATAAATAATCGAGTTATAGCGTAAAAGGATATTTCTGCTCAATACGCCCCCGTTAATATTAAAGTTTCAATATTCCAACTTTGCTTTTAGCAACTTTGAAAGCAATATCAGCGACCTTTATAACTACATCCCCGCGTCATTCTAGTCCGGTTATAAAAGCTTATGTACATATCTTCTATGCAGAATAGTTTGTCCGACAGAGGTCTACAATTAATTTATTAGTAAAAATAGATGTCAATATATTAGGATATTACTAAAGTTTCATAAAGAGTTTGTCATTTTTAGAAAATTTAATATATTATTTTGTAGAAGTAACTCATATATATATTGATTGAACGGATCGAAAGTTTTAATTATGATAAACAAAAAAACTGTGGAAAACCATAAGCACCATTGTTATTCCTAATATATTCAAAATCTTATTTAAATAATAACTTTAAGTTAATATTAGTCGGATTTTTTGAATACAGTTTTGAGCAACTACGAATATAATATACATAGTATAATATAATATAAAAAGTTTGATTGCAATGTTATAAAGTTGCTCGCTTAGAATATATTCTATATTTTCTTCAACTTGAGCAACTTTCTATTGATTTGCAGTAAAATGTGTGTTTCCAATTGTTTAAATATGTTTAAAAGTTAACATGAAACATTTCCTTTGCATGTATTTGATAAATTGTCCTAATATATAATTCATGAAGAGATATATGAACCATTTAGTTTTCTTATAAAAATATAATACGTGTTCATTTATCAATGATTTAATTATAGATTTACATGAATTAAAAACAGTAAATTACTTACCACTTCCAGGAACGTATATATTAAGGAAAAGACAGTCCTCCGATTGATTAACTAATAACGGCACTAATTTTTTTAGGTAATGATAACGACCCTTTGGCATATGTAATAAAGCTGCTGTTCTGTTAGATATATCTGGGTGTCTTTGCGGACAAACGGCACCGAAAGTATCTGCAAGTCTAGTACCCGGCCACGGCAAAGGAGGTCGCGGTGAACTAAAACGCAACGGTCCTATAGGAGGAGCCGCGTAAGGAACACCACGAAACACTTCCACTGGTTCCAGATGTCTTGAATTTAATTCCAAAATTATTCCCCGAATATCTCCTGGAAAGAATTTAAGATTTAGTGAAAGTGCTAAATACATTATTCAAGAAGTCTAAATTAGGTTTACATTTGCGACTTTCTTAAAATATTTATCATTTTAAATAAGGAACTCAGAAGCTCTGTAAAGCTAATTTTATACACAATTTTATGTATAGCGTATAACTAAAATACTCCAAGTTGCTTGTTAAAATGGCAGTAAAATATGTAGAAGGCATAAAATCTAGCTGACATAAGAGACTTAAACATGAAACCGAAAGATACGCAGTATTACATGAGTACTGGTTAGATTTTACAATAATTATTCCATGTAAGATTGGATAATATTCAGTACAGTTTGCAATACATTCTTTGACTGCGCTTGCGGTTAAAGTCTTCAAAAAATAATACTTTTATTGTTTGAGTAATGTTAGTTTAGGGTTATTAGATTTACACATTTGTTTTAAATACTTGTTTTTATATTGAGTCTATATACTGATTTAGAAAATGTGGCTTAGTATCATCGTTCTGCTTTATTAATATTGAAAAATTTGTTGACGAATTTGTTTTGTTCCTCAAAATGCAACTATTGACATGCTGAGTGCCATATTTGAATTCTGATCATTTTTACTGGATTCAATCTTATGTTTATTTCTTGTTTCTTTGCTTTAGTCTCATACACAGGAACCAAAAACAACCTTTGTCTTCCAAAAGATATGTAGAAAGGGCGTTGGTAAATGTAGTTTGAGTAATGAAAAATATAAATTTTTGACATTGCGGGGGGTGGGGGTAATACTTTCCAAGCCTCACAAGAACGTTTTCAGGCAATAAACATAAGAAAGGCCGACTCATTTTGATGTCAAGAATTCGCACAGGCTTCTATTAAAATAAAGCAAGATGAAGAAGATGGCAATACTATGATAGTCATCACAGTTGTTTCATTAAGTTTGTCATTAGATCCAATTTTTATTCTTGGAAAAACGTCAACCTGCAGAATTATTACCATCAAGAAAAATCTAGCTTAAAAAACCAGCAAGAGCTAAAACCATGAAAGAATTTATTCTTCAAACACTTTTTAAATAATATAAACCTGGAGAAAACGTATTTTTCCTGCATGCTTTTAGTGGCTGCGATACCACGACGTACCTCTTCAATCAGAAGAAACCAACATTTATTTTGTTTGCCAAAACCTTAATACGATCGTTGGTATCTTTACCCCTTGAGATCATTTGTAATCACGTTGTATTGTGTTGACTTGGTGGAAAATGTTTTGGAAGAACAGTGAGGTACCATATATTTACGACAAACTATTAAGTTGAAAAGCAGCATGGGAACCAAAGAATCCAAAGACTGTAGCTGGGAATTGGGAATGTGCAGTAAAGATGTCAGAGAAACCAGCACCTAGCACCTTATTGAAATATATATCCACTATTTGAAACAATATCACAAATAAAGATTGAATTATTCTCTATGTTTTAACTTACTTTATATATCAGGACATCAGGTTTCCAGGATAAATAACCCCTTGATTCTAGTTTTATTCTAATAACAGTGTTTAAATTACTGCATATTTCATAAATTGAACGATTCAAATAATAAGTTTTTAATTTTAAAAGAATTACATATGTCAAAAATACACTGATAATAAAGGATTAATCTTCCTTAATACTCGAATAGAAATCTATCATTATGTACTATTCCGTAATAGCTGGTTCAAATCCTGGCTAAAATATTATATTTGCAATAAAATCTTGTTCAAAATCAATATAGGGATATTTATTTTGTCCCGATAAATGCCTATTAATTAATATCTATTATCCCTGCTATTCCTATTAAGATGTCACTCTCCATATCATTCATGATCTTCACCTACTCACGCATAGATGCTGTGAACTAATGTATTTAAACGGTCCACACAGGTATTTGATTACCAAGAATCGGCACTCTGTGGTACATTTTCTTGCAATATTTCTTTTTGGAGAACATGTATTTACTGTTACTTGATAAGTACTTGCATCTCTATACTGACCACGAAATAGTAAATACATCTTCAACAAAGGCAATATTTTAGGGCAAAGTACCCCTGACTGTCGGACCCAACTGATTACCTATAACTAAAAAACAATAATGTAACGAAACCAGTAGACATCCGGGCGACAACAAAAAAAAGAGGTTGTAAATCATCTCGACGCGACTGGTAAACATCGTAAAGCAATAAATATGTACTGCAGAGAGACAGAATGTCTATCGAATGTTCTACAAACATCAAGAGGAAGATGAAGTTTACGCGAATGTTTCCAGATGTTTCGTATGTGTACATAAGGCGGCTGGGTCACCGTTGGATGAGTAATCCGGAATAAGAAGTTCCTTAAGTAGTCGACGCGCCGAACAGACCAAAGTAGAAATAAATATAAGAAATAAATAAATAGTTCCTTGAGTGATAGCCGAAGAAAAGACATAAATATTAGTGTTATATAAGTAGAAGTGATATAAATACGGTGCAGTTTTTATTATAGTGCAATAAAGATATAAATATTACAGACATATAAATAGTACTGGTAAATAAATACCTGTGGTAAGTTAAATCGTAGTAGTTTAAGTGTGATACATTAGTTTTACATTTTTATATTGTAATTAATTTTACGTGTATAAATATACAGACTGTTTTTAAATAAATAAATTGCACGAGTTGTTTATTGCGAACCCGAAAACGTTACAATAATTTGAATTTGGGTATGTATAAGTACAAAGAAAACTGCTTTAACGATTTTTATAATTGAACATAGAATAGGGTAAGAATAATAGAATTTGTGAAGTACAATAAGCAGAATGATTCCATCTAGATCCCCCTAAAACTATGCATATTAACCTAAGAGAATATTTCCGATATTGTTATGTAAATAGCGAAAATTATATTTCGTAAAAATCGAAAGATTATTAAAATACAGAAACTATATAAGAGAAATAGAGATATAAAATAGTACTCATCAAAGACAATATTGGTATTATCTACCTACTCCAATTATGATTCGATATATATTTCTAATTAATTGATTCATAAAAATAATAGCGGTGACAAAACGTTTACAGAGTATCAAAATTACCTTTTCATCTTTAAAAGGAAGAATATATTTAGCAGAATAAGAAAGTAATGAATTGTATAATATTTTCAATAAAATATGTACTCGGTGTATATAGTTTTTTATATTTTTACCCTAATAAGTAAATTAATTTCGAATATTCGTCATTTCGTTGAACTTTGTTTTTAAAATTGAGACTTTTGAAAAAGTCATAATAAAATAGGCAATTGCTGCATGTCCTAATTATGGTTGCATAATAATTTTAGTTATTTTATCACATGTATGTTGATCATTGAGCATAATTTGAGTAATATATTCTAGTCTAGAAGTTTTATCATTTGCGATTATGTATATCGACGTAGTTATGTTTAAGTAAGTACCTGTTTCTACTTGAACAATTCTAGAACTATATCTTGGTCCTGCTTGAGTTGTCGTTAGAAACACCATGAAAACAAACGCCGTGAGCCTATTTTGACAGACACATCTGGAAGGCATGATCTAATGGTATTCCAATATTCGTGCATAACTTTGCCTATGGTCACCTGCAACCACCTTTTTTTTCAGTTTTCACAGATACCTTCTCCATTTACGCTTCGTAATTGCTGTCCTGAAAAAGAAAGAAAGACATTGAAGAAATATATTAAAATAATTAATGTTAATAAAATGCTTAATCTTATTTATAAAATTAGGTGTGTGTGTCTGTGGCGGTGTATGTATATTCCCTATAGACTCCGAAACCACTAAACTGATTTTGATGAAATTTTCAGGAAAACGCTAGCATAATCTAGAGCGTGTTTCTGTCAAGTTTGGTGCCTATCGGACTAAAAACAAAAACATTTTCCATAATTTAATATTATTGATATCGGATCACTTTTGATACTTCCATGGTTAGATTAGTACTAACCCATGAAGTTTCACTAATGATCTTATTTACATTGGATCACCTGTGATGATTATTCAGTGGTTAGATTAAAAGTGGATGTATGTTTGTGGATGGGTGTGTATGTTCCCTATAGACTCCGAAACCGCTGAACCGATTTCGATAAAATTTTCAGGAAAACTCTAGCATAGTCTGGAGAGTGTTCATGTGAAGCTTTTTGCCGATAAAAATTGGTATTTTTAGAGGTAGCAACGCACGCCGGGGTATCGCTAGTTATGTAAGAAAGTCTTTAATAAATGATTATATTGTTCTTGGTTAAATAGTAATATTTTCAAATATACTCGTATAAGTTAGATTACTTTATACAACGATCAGCGGGAAGTGATAAAGAAATTAAAACCTTGTCCCTGTTTCTTTGGTGGGCGAGGCGGCAAGGTTGTCTGCGCGGTCGTCTGTCTAGATAAAATGGTATATGTAAGAAAGAAAATTGTTATTATCCCAAATGCGCAAAGAGAGAGTTTAAATTAAAAACAAGTGACAAAAAGGCTGAGAGGAAACTCTCTCATATTTATAGTATATATGTACATAAACAGTTTTTACTTAGATAAAATTATATAAAATTAATCGCTTACTTATAAAACATATTTATTAACAATCTCTAGGTTTTACAGCAGAAGCAAAAACTGTTTCGGTCATTTGCTAGTCTCGCAAATTGATATAATAAACGATATTGTTGATATTAAATAAATGTTTTATTTATTGCTTTGACACAAACAACAACTTTCTTCGAGTTTAAAAATCCATCACATTTCTATATATTAATAAGTACATAAAAGATATATTTTATGTGTAGAAATGTAAGGCATTTTATAATTTTAAGTAATTCAAATTTAAAAATATTATAATAATTTCGTTTGTGTGTTTTAACATTTGTCCACGAATTATAGGAGGAACATTACCAGTGGTTCTTTCAGTATAAATATAATTACCTTTTCTGAATGTTATGGTGGTTGTTTATCACACATATACGACGAGGCGTAATGGGGAACCAAACATCAAAGGTTCCGACTATATTCTCGCTTCTCGCTGATGGTTGTATTTTCGTTTGTTAAAGTTAAATCAAAACAAAATTCGTCAAGTACTTTTAGTACTTGCATTTTTAAAAAACAATTATTATAACATAAATAAATACTTATCAATAGTTACATCGTCTTAAATATTGTCAATAACTTTAAAAATTATTACCGCCATTCTGGTAACGCGATAAAAAAAAAGTTTTAATTAGACAGAAGATATTTGCGGGAGGCTTATAATTAGAGTGACAGAATGTTTGATTAATGAGCAATAATTAATTTATCTGGAAATATTAATTTCAATTAAAAAGTTTACGTCGAAAGTAGAATTAAAGAGAAAATTAAAATGTCTATATTTCTTGAAGAGAATAGCTTATAAGGGAGAATTTTTAAAGCATTTTATACATTCTGAATATAATTATCTCAGTTTATATTACAAATATGTAGTATAAATTTATACAAGTTCACATCTTTACGATCAAGCAATTACTAGAGGGAACATGAGATAAAAACGAATCCGTATACATGGCAACCAACGTAGATGGAATCTCAAAGAATATAGTGTGGAACAGCTTAGAGCAAACAGGCATCTGGAAATATCTAAGCATATATATAAAAGAACTGCATTAGGGCAATACCATTTATATTGGAAAAAGGAATAAGCTTGAGGCAGGGTGGAATCCTTAGTGCTTTGTTCTTCATAATAGTTATGAACGACGTAATCAAAGTCACCAAAGCCAAAGAAGAAAAAAGCCTTTGCAGAACACAAACAATTGAGCTCAATCATATTTTCCGTTGCGCTTTTGTCGACGATTTCATGTTACGTGCACCAAGCAAAAAACAAATCTTAAGAGAAACAGTACTATATGGAAAGAGAAGCTATCCAAGAGAAGAATGAAAATAAACATAAATAATATTAAAATATTAGTAACCAACAAGGACGTTGATCAAACCAAAATATAAATTCTGCAGGATGAAATATAGTATGTGAACATGTTCAAATACTTAGGAGGCCAAATAGAAAGACATGGTGACGAAATATAAAATAAAAATAGGATATTCAGCGAAGTAACACTGTACTTTTCACTGTTTACCTTGTCCATAAGCAAAAAAGAAATCTTACGCAAAACGAAGATGTCAGTACGCAAATCAGTGTTTCGACCAATCCTGAATAAAGGGCAAAATATAAGCAATAAGTATGAAATATGGGAGGAAGCAAATACTGACTATGCAGTAAGACTAATGGAGAAGAAATTGAAGTAGAAAAGATACTCGGCAGGAATGAAAATCAGCCATTTATATGTTTTGGATTCCATAATAAGATGACAATAAACGTATGAGGAAGGGGAGGTGTAGACCCAAGAAATTTTGGAACAAAGAGATTGGAATAATACAAACGAAGAAACACATAGCATGAAGAGAAGCGTTAGATCTACCGAAAAATAAAAAACAGTGGACTTAGTTTATTTACGAGAAAAGACACCAGACCACATATATCTTTCACGTTTTGGTATAAAATGTTTATGGTATAAATAATTTAAATTTCTTGACCTTATTCACATATTCATGTGTATATAATAATTTAATTTCTTGGACGATTTAGAGGTATGCAGTAAGACTAATGGAGAAGAAATTGAAGTAGAAGAGATACTCGACAGGAATGAAAATCAGCCATTTATATGTTTTGGATTCCATAATAAGATGACAATAAACGTATGAGGAAGGGGAGGTGTAGACCCACGAAATTTTGGAACAAAGAGATTGGAATAATACAAACGAAGAAACACATAGCATGAAGAGAAGCGTTAGATCTACCGAAAAATAAAAAACAGTGGATTTAGTTTATTTACGAGAAAAGACACCAGACCACATATATCTTTCACGTTTTGGTATAAAATGTTTATGGTATAAATAATTTAAATTTCTTGACCTTATTCACACATTCATGTGTATATAATAATTTAATTTCTTGGACGATTGAGAGGTCATACTAATTTCAAATTATATTTAAAATTAGTTTATAACTGTTAATTAGGTAATTTCTAATATTTTTAAAAATTACCCCGCAGCCAGGATTCGAACCCGAAATCTCCTAATTACCAGTCAGGTGCGTTACCACTTACGCTACCGCGGGTCCGGCTTCGAGTCTCGGTGTTTATATACGCTGGTATACCAGCAATACTTTCCATCTGTTACTTGATATATATATGTATATGTATATCAGTACGATTTAAAGGACTCGAAGCCGGACCCGCGGTAGCGTAAGTGGTAACGCATCTGACTGGTAATTAGGAGATTTCGGGTTCGAATCCTGGCTGCGGGGTAATTTTTAAAAATATTAGAAATTACCTAATTAACAATTATAAACTAATTTTAAATATAATTTGAAATTAGTATGACCTCTAAATCGTCCAAGAAATTAAATTATATATATATATACTTATAATTGTACTACCCCAAAGTCTTGACCATGGTTAATGTTTCTTAGCCGTTTTAAATTGCTTGTAAATCAAATTATTGAATAATTTTTTTCTTGGGGTAGCGGCCTGATATTTATATTTGCAAAAAGGTAAATAAAAAAAAACTTTTAACGTTTCGACACTTTAATAGTTGTCTTTCTCAAAAAATTCTTTAAAATTATATTTTACTTTTTGTTGTCAAACGTTTTAAAAGGTTTTGTATATAAAAACACATAGTGCGTTAAAATTATTCATTAGTTTTTCATTTTACACATGAACCCGTAACTCTTTTAATTGATTGTAGTAATACTTTCATTTCGTATCCAACGGTATAAAACGTTTACTTTTACATTTTAAAAAAGTTGGGAGAAAAAGTTTTAAAGTTCGAATTTAAAAATTCACTATATTTGCAAAGTAAATTTGGTTACCTGTATATAAAAGAGGAAACATTGGTCAGAATAAAATAACTTTAAGTGTCACAATAAAACAAGTGTTATTCCCCTTATCTAAATTAGAATAATTTATCTTTTGCAAACTATTTTATTAATAAAAATGGTGGGAAACAGAAAATCCCCATTGGATGCAGAAAATTAATATACAATATCTAACTAGAAAGCCAACTTATGGGCTGGAATTATTGTTCTAAGTCCTTTCTTACTTGCTAACAATTTGCCTCGACATATATATCTGAAATTTGTACGGTTCGAATTTACTAATGCAAACAACCTTGACCTACCAAATAATAGTATTTGGTTAAAATGTGATGGTGCTTTTTTTATTACTACTTTTTTTAATTTTTTTTTCTGTACTTGTTTTTGTGTTTGATGTTAATGTTAGTTTTTTCTTTCTGGTGAATCAATTTAGATTTAGTGTGATTATTAACTTTGAATGAAGTAGATAATAAACTTGTAGTTAGGTTTTTCAACATTTGAATAATTTCATAACAAAAACGAATCCATTTTTCCGTCAAGTTTATCTGACTATAGATTCGTTTAAAGAATTTTTAGTATCTATTTTCAAGTGTAACATGTTATAAATTTTATGCAGTTTGAATAGGAATACAAAGTACTGCCGAAATTAATTAAAACAATTACAGATTGTCATTTAAGAAAAAATTATTCAGAATCCTATTCTAGGTGTTCTCTTATTAAATCGCTATAGAATACATACTTTGCTAGATATTTGAAGAAAAGTGCTACTCTCTAAGAGTAAAAGTGTTACTTCAGGTCCGAATTTTGAAACTTCATATACACAAAAAGTATTGCAAATATAGCACTAAATACTTTTGTACCCTTGATAAATATATATAGAATGCATAACTTACGACATATTTGCCAAAAATCGCTATTCGATAAGAGTAAAAGTGGTACTTCCTGTCTGAATTTTGAAATTTTTTTATACAAAAGATATTGAAAATTATGTTCTAAATACTTTTATACCCGTAACGTACCTGTCTAAAAAGCATGATTTGTGAAATATTCGCAAAAAACTGATTTTCGATAGGAGTAAAAATTCTTTATAAATTTGTTTAAACTTATTAGTTGACGAAATATTGGCAAAATTCGATTTTTTCACTGAAGTAAACTGCTACTTCCGGTCTACCGATTTTACTGAAAAACTAATCAGATCTCAAGAGAGAGATTATACATGTAAATACAAAATTTGGAATTTATATTTACAGCGGTTTGACCGCTATCGTGGTCACACACAGACACACACACAGACACACAGAGAGACATTTTTTAAAAACCACTTTTTCGGTATCAGGGGACTTCAAAACGAGGACATATGCAAAAATCTCGAGGTCGAAAATTTTCATCATCACAATACTTCCTTATACTACGTATAAGAAAGTAAAAAGTCGATGACGTCAAAACATGTAAAACAAATGACGCAAGAAAGTGAAAATGGGTTGAAAATATTTCACTTTGCTAAAGTTGCTATACTCTTTTTCAAAAAATTAATATTAACGAAGTTAATGAATTTATCCCTTACTTTATTTCAACACTGTATACCGATTGCGTCAACAAGCATTAGCAATAGGGACACTCATGCATACGTATGTACGATATGTACGTATGTAAATGTATATCAACCGGGTACCTACTACCGGCGACGTATATATCGTACATACGTATACCTATGGCTAATGCTGGTTGACACAACCGGTATATAACGAAACAAGCAACTAATTTTATGTATATATTTTGTACTTTTTAAAATTTATAGCCATTATTTAATACTTTTTTTACACTCTCTATAATTAAATATTATTGATATTTTATTAATTTATTTTTTGCTATTCTATGATTAACAATTTTTAAAAATTTGCAAGTACAAAACAGGACTTTTTACAATTAATTGAATTCAAAAATAGAATATTTTTTTGTATAATGCCGATATATTTAGAAATAGGGGGAATTGAGTTCTCAAACTTGGAATCATCCTATGTACAAGTAAAACGCAATGTACATGCACGAAGCGGCCGTGCAAGCATAAAGGGATCTTGTGGCACGTAAAACGGAAGTGAGCAGTGGGTGAAACATATAAAATGGCAAACTAAAACGTAATACACATCTACGGAATTTCATCTCATGTGATATCCGTTATGAACTTTTCAAAGAACGCGAAGCGACACGTTGTTTTCCACTACATAAAGGCAAAGAGGCAGCTCATTTTCATGTTACGTGCGTCACAGCGTGCGTTATTACGATTTCAATGTGTTTGGATATACGTGTGCGCGCGTATATGTGTATTAAAGCGATCGTTATTATGTATGTACTCGCGTGAAAATGCACAGAAAAGAATCAGGCATATAACAGGAGCTTACTTTGGAAAAATATCGTGAATTCGTGTTTCAACCACGAAATAGTTTTCAACTTTCAGGGATGGCTGGCAAAGACGTGCTTGATATTCACGCTGGGTGTAACAGGGTGACATCTGCCGTCGTTCGGTTCACGTGATAATACTACTCCGGTGCCTCCACCAAAGTTTCGCCAGCTGAAGCGCGATGATTTTCCGTTAGGGCACATAATTTCCATTTAAGTTGCCAGGTTAAGTGACGACATCGACTCTTTTATATTAGTTTTAGTTACTTTCCTCCTAGGTGTTTCGTGTTTTTGCTTCACATCAACTTGATTTCGGTCACCTTCTCCTCTTCTTACTTTACCTGGTGCGCTTTTATACTGGCGTAGTCTACTATGTTGTGGCAAATTTAATATTGCACACTCAGGCAGTTGATAAGTGTCGAGACCACAACCTGTAAAAGATAAATCGAATTTTACTTAAAAGAAAATGTTGAATATCGTTTTATGTTATTTTAAATTCAGTTCTTGGCAAAAATATGAAGAGAAGTGTATCAATCAAGAGAGGAAGTAGCACATATCAACTAAGAATCTTATTGATTTTAAAGAGGGTATATGACTTAACCAAATACTTATAAGACCTTCTTTGTTTTGAATGAAAATTCAATCATTTGCAAACAAAAATAATTACCCCGACAAAGACAATTCGTCGGTATTACTATTAACCGCAAAAATAATAATATTGTTATAGAACAAATCAAATATATAAATCGTCTAATATATATTATTGTTTATGGGACAAATCAAATTTTAATAATCTTGAAATTATTATAATTATCATAAAATAATATTAAGCTATAATATAATACGTTGCCTTGCACATGAGCGGTACTATCATTATATTTAAAAATAAATTCGGATACAGAAATACCAAAACTTTTCATTCATAGAAATGTATATTATATTACCTAAATATGTCGAAAAATGTAATTCAATATTTTATTTAAATGCTTGAATTTGAACCAATTGCTTTTAATACATATGAATTACTTCTCTTACTATGTGTTAATAAAAATATATGCCCCAGCTTGACCGATAAGTTATATAAAAAAAACAACAAATTGTTGTTGAATTATTAGAATCAATTCAGCAATTGATGATTCAAATTAAACTTTATCAATGCTATTTACAACTTGAATATTATAAACAAATATATTAAATATTAATTTTGTATGCCTCTATTTTATTCTATATTATTTAGAATAAAATATTTTGTAGATTATATTACTTGAAAGATAAACCATTACAACATCTTAAATTTGGCAAAATTTTTATTTATTGGCTGATAAAATAATTCTGTTATATGCGTTTTTAATAACAGATATATTAATACATAAGTTTTTGTTTTCTTTGAGGTCATACCGTGTTTCTTAGGGCATTCAAAGCCCTAGGTAAAACCTAACCTTAGCCAGATTTTATTTAAAACAAATGTTAAATTATTTAAACTAAGTAAATTTATAGTCATTAATACTAATGCTGTAATATTAATTTTAATTGTGTAGTTCCTTATTTGTGGTTCTTAAAATAACAACCAAAAACCATACAATAAAATTCAACATAGAATCAATAAGCTCATGTAAGTAGTCATTTTGCAACTTAGCTCAGTAAATCGTTTTTACTTACAGCGAATAATATTCTTTTTAAAAATAGCATTAAAAAATGTATATAACGGGTGGCATATATAATTAGCATCATGGCTTAACTAGTGAATAACTTTTTTTTTATTTTAGTACATTTTCCCTTCTTTGAAAAGCTAGATAAATTTATAATGGAGAGTACATATCAAAAATCAAAAGTTGTTCAATTTTATTTTGAGAGGCAACATTCGAATATTCTGACACAACGAGCATACCGCAGTCTCTTCATGTTCAAAATGCGCCTAGTGTTCCGACAATTTATCCATTGATTCGACGTTTTCAGTAGCAAAGGACTATCTGTGATCTTCAGCGTTCCGGAAAATATCGTGCAATTAGAAGTGAGGAAAACATTGCTTGGGTGCGAGAAACTATTGAGGGAAACCCCGAAACTTGCACTAAGCGAAATTCTCAATAGCTGGTGAAATCTAAGCGGCCTTTGCAAAACATTTTACGGCAATTCCAACTTTTCACCTATAAAATGCAACTGGTACACGAGTTAAAACAAAATGATCCACAATGTCACATCGAATATGCTCCGCGTTTTCAAGAGCTGTTCCGAGAACAAAACAAGCTCTTCACATTCTCATAATGAGTAATGAGACCCATTTTTACCTAAGTGAATAAAAAAAAAACCGAAGGATAAGGGACACAGAAAATCCAAGAATGATTGTTGAACATAAGCATCCGGATAGGTGACCGGTATGGCAATTGCAGAAAGAATTTGTGTACAATACCTTTTGAAAAACGACAAAGCAGCTGTGATTAATATGAATGGCCATTAATATTGCACAATTATTAATTTTTTTTTAAGCCAGAGGTGAAAAATAATCAAGAATTACGGTGAAGAAAAAGCCACAGCTCACACAACCCGTCAATCTTTGGCTTCTCTTGAAGGAAATTTTTGGGGATCGATCGCTACCTACATGTCAAAGTAAATGTAAATAAACCGAGAAACAAGGAAAAGCTTAAGGCCAATATTCGACAAGGAGATAGATAGTCACGCCAGGTCGAAGCTACCATTGGTCGCCATTTGCTAGATATTCAGAACGTAATGTAAACATATTTTCAAGTTATAAACTAAGTGTTACTAATTGCAAAAATTAAATTAAATTAAAAAAGAAAATATATTTAATAATTAAGTACTAACGCTAATTATGTGCCACCCTATATATTTTATTTCCTTTGTTAATAGGGGATGTGCACCTGAATTTGCCGTGCTTCTGGAGCCTATATTTAACAAATGCTTAAAAAATGGAATATTTCCTAATGAATTAAAAAAATCTAATATCATTCTAATTCACAAGAAGGGAAATAAGGCTGATATCAAAAACTATAGACCGCTGTCTATTTTGTCGCACTTTGCCAAAGTTGTAGAGAGAGTTATCTTCAAGCAACTTACAGTTTTCTTAAACAAATGCAACATTTTGTCATCGCAGCAAAATGGGTATATATCTGGTAGATCTACTTCAAGAGCAATTTATCAGGTGCTAGCGGATATAATCGAAGGAATTAACAATAACCAGTGCACAGTTGGCATATTTTTGGATCTACAAAAGGCTTTTGATTGTGTGAATTACGACGTAATGTACCAAAAATTAGAACGAATAGGTATTAGAGGACCGGCTCTCGAATTAATTCGGTCTTACTTGTGCGGTAGGCAGCAGTGTGTAATTGATCGTGGCACTGGCCTGAAGTCTGCATGGGTGTCTGTGGAGAGGGGAGTACCACAAGGATCGGTGTTGGGTCCTCTTCTTTTTTTGATTTATGTGAATGATTTACCATCGGTGACGACGTATACAACTGCACTTTTTGCTGATGACACCTCAGTTGTAATACGAAGTAAGAATAATGATATCAATAGAGAAACAACTGAAACATTGTGTTTGTTTGAGAATTGGTTTCAACAAAATCACCTAAAGCTGAATATGGAAAAAACAAATATATTACATTTCACATATTTCAAGGAGGATCCTTTAGTTATGGAGTACCGACATCATGAAATAAGAACAGGGGAAGATGTGAGATTTCTGGGGCTGCAGGTGGACTCGCGGTTGGACTGGAGGAGACATATTGAGTACCTGGCGGGTAAGATATCGTCTTTTAATTACGCTTTAAGAGTGATAACAACATCAGTAAATGAGAAGGCGGGTCTTTCTGCGTACTATGCGTATGTTGAGTCCAGACTGCCCTACGGTATTGTTTATTGGGGGGCATCTTCGGATGTATCCAGGGTTTTCATTCTCCAGAAGTTATGTATTAGAAACATTTTTAAAATGGGAAGAACTGATTCTTGCAGGGAAGTTTTTAAAGAAAAAAAGATTCTCAGGCTACCGTGCCTATACGTGATAGAATGTGCCCTATTTGTTAAGAAAAATTACGAATTATTTAAAGAGCAGGAACTTCATCACTGTTATGGGACCAGGGGAACAAAGCAGGTTTCGATTCTACCACCTCGGACTTCCAAAAGTGTTGTGCAGAAGAATGCAATTACACAACTAGTAAAAATATACAATCACTTACCACTTGATTTAAAACAGTTACCAGTGAATATTTTTAAGAAAAAACTTAACACAATTCTAATTAATTGTGCTTTTTACACAATACAAGATTTTTTCACGTACAAATTCAAGCTTGTGTCATCACAACTTTACTACTTTTAATACTGTGATATTGTTTATACTATTCTGACGTGTTCAAACATTAGATATGTAAAATGAACTGAATAAAGTTATGATTATTATTATTATTATTATTATTAATGCATATCGAGTAAGTATAAGATTAACACGTTCAAAATGGATTTTTTGAAAGACTAAAGTGTATACCAATACTGCAATCTACTATTTCAGTAGCTCCAGAGAATATGTAAGCAGCAACCTTGTGTTTTGTAATATACGAGGTGTGTAAATTAACTAATGAGACTGATTTTTTCTAATTTTTTTTATTGAAATCAAATTACAAATTCACATTGTCTCTTTCAAAGTAACTACCTTAGGAAGCCACACAGCGCTGGATACGATTTTTACATTCCTCGTAACAGTGCAGGAGGCTGAGGAGCCACAGAAATGTTTTTACTGGCCAAAAACTCATTGATTAAAATCGCGGTATGACAAGGAGCATGGTCGTGATGCAACACCCACATGTTTTTGATGGTTCGTCTCACAAGCATTACCCTTTTCCGAAGTCTCTCACAATTTCTCGGTAAAAATGTTGATTAACCATTTGAACTTGAGGCACAAGCTCTTTGTTAATGATTCCTTGGCTATCATAAAAGCAAATCAGCATGTATTTAATTTTAGACTCGCTCCTTCTTCCTTTGTTTTGGCATTAGAAAGGTTTAAGTGTGCCACACCATGCCCTGGCGCTTGTTCTCCGGGTCATACTCAAACACCCAAGTCTCGTCACCTGTAATGACACGTTCCAGATAATGGGAATAGTTTTCAATTGCTCCCAAAAAGTCAAGGCACCTTTCCTGTCTGATGTCTCTTTGCTCTAGTGAAAGTTTTATCGAAGCCATTTTTGCACAGAATTTTTTCATCTCCAATTTATTGGTCAAAATAATGAACGGTTGTGTGAGTCAAATTCAACTCTTCACCGTTCATTCGGACTGTCAAACGACGATCTGTACCCACGAGATCGCGTATTTAGCCAACATTTTCGTAGTTCCTTGAAGATGAAGGCCTTCCGCTTCGAAGCTCGTCTTTAACTGAATCTCTTCCTACTGAAAATGCCTTAAACCACCTAAAAGCCTTGGTTCTCGACAAAACACAATCTCCATAGGCCTGACGCAGTTTTACAAATGTTTCCGTTGGACTGTGTCCAAGTCTGAAGCAGAACCGGATAACACAACGTTCTTCGAAATTAACGTCACTCATTTTGAGAACGCACTAAAAAAACCTTTCTCCAAAAAAAATTCACTACGGGAAGCGCAACAACTCTAGCGTGTTCAAACTTGGACTAGACGCGTATCAGATGTTTATCTACCGGCTCCTCTACATGCCGCGTCCCAAGTGTTGCCAAATCGAACACTAGAAAATCAGTCTCATTAGTTAATTTACACACCTCGTATTAGTTTTACTTTAATTCAAAATGCGTGTTCATATGCTATAAAATACACTAGGAAGTGTTATGCCACTCGTACACTTTTGCAATGGACATGCGTATTATTATCAGCACTAGGATTAGGGTCACCATTTTTGTAAATTGCAATACAATAGAAAAATAAAACATTATCTGCTACGCATTCTATATACCTATACCAGATTGTTATTGCTTTATTAATGAACTACTACGTATGACAAACAAGAACCTATGAATATAATTTGGTGACATATCCATATAAATGAACAGTATTATGTTGTATATCCGCCAAATGTACACGTCACAAATATGATGGAAAGATTTGTTGTCTAATGAGGCTACCAAAACAACATTCCTTCCAGTAGTAATATATCATGGTCCGACGAAAATGACATAACGCTTTTGTAAATATTGCAGAGGGAAATACATCGTTAATATTGGGTAAATACACGCTGAATGATATAAAAAATGATTGCTCTTGACCTAGAATTAAATACTCATTGTGGTAAACTTTATTAGTACTTAATAATTATACAAAAAAATCAAATTAATAACAGTTGTTTGTAATTATAAGAAATTGTGTAGTCGCCTTACGATTTCATTATACGTAATGCATTGAAATATTGCAAATAGACAGAGAAGTGGGAAAAGATTACACAAAATAAAAACACAAAATAAGAAACGTAACTTTTAAACACATGAAGGAAAGTTTGTTATAATTGTCGAGGAATTTTTCATTCAGGAAATTTCCCAGCCAGGCAATTTTCCAATCGAAAAATTTTCACTCGTCTAGTGTTCAAGGCGAAGAATTTTTCAGCCGGAAATTGTTATTGCGGAATTTTCTGTGTGTACTTATATGTTTAATCACTGAAAGATTACTTAGTGTTTCTGTATCACATTTTCTATTTATCAGACTAAATTATGCGCTAGTAGTTACCAGCATTTATTACTTTGAAAATAGCTCTCGTCCTTACTCCGGATCTGTACTATTAATAATAATTGCTTTGGATTTCATCATATCAAACATTTTTAATCTTGAAAGCTGTTACACCTGTTTAAAAATAATTATTCATTCTGTAACTGAATCTAAATACGCATGTCTTATGTTTTTCTCATGAAAAGCTCGGTTAATTAGTCCGTCGTTCATATTTGTGTTGTTCTAGTTTGCCTTCCTCCAATATTCTTAAAGAACACTTTTTTGTTAAATAGGCTGTGAGTTGGAATGTTTTACATTTTTCTTCGTTACATTTCTCAAAAATGCTTTGACGTTGTATCTTTCTGTCTTTCGTCTTTTAAAATGTCCGGTCTGCATTGAAAATCGTTTCTCATATCCCGCATCGTCATATTTAATCACGTACGAGGTTAAGGATAGGAAGGATACTCATCGTAAGTAGAGTATAGCATCCATAAACCAATTAATATTAAAGTCGTTTATATTTTGTGAACCTTTACAAATATTCGAAAATTGTACAAATATATTCGTGTTGTATGTGCAGTAACAATATACCATATACAGGGTGTAGATAAAGTCTGGAACAAAATTAATATTTCTGTTATCTTCGGTTTGATGGAAAAACCCTGAAACAGGTCGATTTTGTTTTTATCCCGTGCACTTTATAATATTGTGAATTTAATTCTGTCGTCATCTGGTTGCGCGCGGGCGTGACGTCATTAGTTTTTTCAAATGGTAACCCGCCACATTTATTACCCCTTGTCGTTAGGTATTCCATTGTGCATGCAACGGTATAAAAAGTTTGGTACCTTACATAACAATTTTTGGGAGAAAAATGCTTTCGAATTTCAAAAAATTAAAATTTTATTTCTAATGAAAAACTAATCAAAAATTATTTTAAAAAATCAGATAAATTATAATCCGAGGTTTATCTTGGATTGTCGTCAAACAAGACACCAAAAAAATGTCAACGGAAGTGTTCAAATTGTCCGCCATTGGCCATTTGACACTGGCCGAGACGGACGTACACGCTTTCTACGACACGTCGTATTGTCTCTGCACCAATATTTCGCATTTCCTCGCGAATACGATGTCTCAGATCATCCAAGTTATTTGGCTTATTGGTGTACACCTTTGATTTCACATGACCCCATAGAAAAAAATCAAGTGGTGTGAGATCTGGCGAACGGGCAGGCCATTCAATTGTTCCCCTTCGTCCGATCCATCTCCCGGGGAAAATTTCGTCGAGGTAACTCCGAACAAGCCAGCCAAAATGTGGAGGTGCTCCATCTTGTTGAAACCAGATTCTGGGGTGAGGATTGTCGGGGGTGTTTTCAACCGGAAATAATTCTACCAATGTTGGCACTAGCGTAAATCTTAGGAAATGTAAGTATGTTTCAGCGTTTAAATTTCTGTCCAGAAAGAAAGGCCCCACAATGCGATCTCCCACTATTCCCGCCCATACATTAACTTTTTGCCGGTGTTGGGTATGCTCCTCTCGAACCTATCGAGAATTTTCGCCCGACCAGTACCTACAATTGTGGCGATTCACTTCACCGTTCAAGGTAAAAGTTGCTTCGTCATTAAAAACCACATTGTCGACAAATCCGGGATTCTCATCGCACCGTAGCATGATTTGTTCTCAGAACTCGAGTCGGCGGTCGAAGTCATCATCATTCTGTTCCTGAACCTGATTGATTTTGTACGGATGAAGTTTTTCCTTCTTCAGAAATTTGGCTACTGTGGTAAAATCGACTGCATGATCCCTGGCAATGTTCCTTGTTGAAGTGTGGGGGTTGTCCTGAAGTTCCAAGAGAATATTGACCCTTCTATCTTCCTCAATTCTTGGTCGACCTTGACGAGCCCTGTCTTTTACACTACCAGTTTCAGCAAATTTTGCGACAATTTTGCTCACCGTTGACTGCGAAATCGGTGCGCGGTTTGGATTTTCTGCATTGAAAAACTGACAGGCTTCTTCATGGCTACGTAATTTATCACCACAACCAACGATAATGAGAATTTGAATCCGCTCTTTTTCACTCAAATTCGCCATTTTCGCAATGCACGTTCAACACTACCAATGGAGCAAGTATTGTGAATGGATAAGTTCAAACACCAAGTAATGAACTGTCAATATGACGTGTCGTAGAAAGCGTGTACGTCCGTCTCGGCCAGTGTCAAATGGCCAATGGCGGACAATTTGAACACTTCCGTTGACATTTTTTTGGTGTCTTGTTTGACGACAATCCAAGATAAACCTCGGATTATAATTTATCTGATTTTTTAAAATAATTTTTGATTAGTTTTTCATTAGAAATAAAATTTTAATTTTTTGAAATTCGAAAGAATTTTTCTCCCAAAAATTGTTATGTAAGGTACCAAACGTTTTATACCGTTGCATGCACAATGGAATACCTAACGACAAGGGGTAATAAATGTGGCGGGTTACCATTTGAAAAAACTAATGACGTCACGCCCGCGCGCAACCAGATGACGACAGAATTAAATTCACGATGTTATAAAGTGCACGCGATAAAAGCAAAATCGACCTGTTTCAGGGTTTTTCCATCAAACCGAAGATAACAGAAATATTAATTTTGTTCCAGACTTTATCTACACCCTGTATATTTCAATATATCTTTATTGCCTTGTCTTTAAAATTATATAGGGCGAGTCATTAGTAGCCGCTTCTTCGAATGCTCTGTTGTGTTTTAAATAAAAGAAAAAAACAATTAGTGAAAGATTCATGGTTGCTTGGGGCGCATATTCTAAAAATACTCTAAGCTCTGACGCACTTCCGGTTTCACCGGAAATACATGGAACTTAATTTTTCTAAATGACTCACCCTATATAATTTTGGATTTTCTAGTACTGCTTTAAATTGTCTATTCAACGGTTTTTTCTTTTTCGAAATTGAGCCAATATTTTTTGAGTTATATCTTTTTTGAAAATATTTGACAAAAACACATGTCGGTGCTTGTAGCCAAGAAAATTTTGCATCATTTGGTATAAGTTGCACTAGATAATACCTCAAAACATCTTTGTTTTTTCAAAGCCTACTTTCCGAAATTTTCACATACCAACAATTTTTTTTTTTTAAATGGAACACCCGGTATTTTAGAGTGTCGTTTTGTTCCTTTTTTATTCTCTTTCATTTTTGTTAACAATGTCCTATACCTATGTTTTGTAATTTCTGAGATAATCACTATAGCAGCAATTAGATGTCAAATGAGGAACTACAAGCGCAGTTGTTCTATGCACTCAAATATTCGTTCAACCTATGGAAGACTGGAATGCAGCCCGACTTCCTTAGTCAACTGTCAAATAAAGTAAAGGTTAAATCCAACTATCCCAAAAGTAATAATTTTACAGAATGAAGGCCAACGCATTTCAGTTTTTTTTAATTCCGGCCATGTACAGATGTTCATTTTTTACACTATTGGTTAACAACGTCGGTGGCTACATCCAAAAAAAGTATTTTGTAATACTAACTAAATATCTAAGCTCCCGCCTATCCTCCATTTTCAACCAACCTGCGCTGGCTAGCTTATGAGAGATGGGATCAAATTTTCGAATACAATATACCGGGTGTCCACACGAAAACTTTATATTGAATTATTTCTGGTGTTTTTGAAGACAAAAACTTGAAATTTTGGGTGGTTGTTCAGGATATAGGGGGACAATGAATAGTGTATTTCATACCGCCCCATCGGGTCACCCGCCGCCGCCGGCCACCCCCACTCCAATATTTTAAATGACACCCTGTATTTTTTTTTGGTGGTTTTGAGAGAACACAATTTTCTTGATATTCCTATGTGAAAAAACTAGTAACACACATTATGACATTTATGAGATATTTAAATTTAAAAGTTTCAGATATCAGAAATTATTAACTCCGAAAAATCATAAGTTAGTCATGGAAATACTTAAAACAAGATTTATTCACAACATTTTAGTTAAATTAAATGCTCAAATTGTTCACCGTTTACATTTAAACATAAATAAAGTCTATTTTCAAAAGCATTTCTAACATTTTCGAACACTTGTGGCGTTAAATTTCGACATTCCTCTGTTATTCTATTACGTAAATCAGCTATTGATTGTGGCGGTGTCTTATAAACAACAGACTTCAAATGTCCCCACAAAAAGAAATCTAGGGGAGTTAAATCAGGGGAGCGAGCTGGCCATTCAATAGAGCCCCTACGTCCAATCCAATGTCCTGGGAAAATATCCAAATAATTCCTAACGTCTAAACAGTAATGTGGCCCAGCTCCATCTTGTTGAAAATATAATTGCTCCTCCTCTATTTCATTCAAGTTTTCTTCTAGACACTGTATGATAAGAGGATGTATTAGCTCTTCCAAAAATTGTAAGTACTTAGGTCCATTTAAATTTTCCTGGAAGAATATCGGGCCAATTACTTGGTTATTAAGAATTCCAGCCCATGCATTAATTTTTTGGGGATATTGTTTGTTGCCTTCTCGGAAAAAATGGGGTTTTACGTCGCACCAATATCGACAGCTGTGCCTATTCACAAGACCATTTAAGTAAAAGCAACTTTCATCACTAAAGCAAATACTTCGCAAAACATTTCCATTTTGCCGAATCATATCTGTCATTATTTCACAAAATTCGACTCTTCTGTCGAAATCACCGTCACCCAACTCTTGGTGAAGTTGAATTTTATAAGGGTGCATTTTGTTTAATTTTAATATCTTATGGCAGGTTGATTTTGGCACTCCCGAAACTTCGGATAATTTTCTCAACGAAAGCTCTGGGTCTAAATTAATATGCCCAAGAACTGCTAGTTGCATAGCTTCATTTAGTACACCACAATTATTCGTATTCCGTTTTTTATTATTTACAGATCCAGTTTGCAAAAATTTTTCTATTAGCGTTCTGACATAAGCAACAGATACGTTTCTGTTTGGATGGTTTTCATTGAATAACGTCGCCGCTTGGGAATAATTTTTGTTTGCAATCCCATACAAAATCACTATTTCAGTTCTCTCTTCAAGAGTATAAACCATTTCAGTGAAAAAGCGGAAATTTTTTAGAACAATTTTACAAGTATTAATATTAATGAAACACAAAAGTCACAATTTTGACAATTCTAATTTAAAGCAAACTATTTCCATGACTAACTTATGATTTTTCGGAGTTAATAATTTCTGATATCTGAAACTTTTAAATTTAAATATCTCATAAATGTCATAATGTGTGTTACTAGTTTTTTCACATAGGAATATCAAGAAAATTGTGTTCTTTCAAAACCACCAAAAAAAAATACAGGGTGTCATTTAAAATATTGGAGTGGGGGTGGCCGGCGGCGGCGGGTGACCCGATGGGGCGGTATGAAATACACTATTCATTGTCCCCCTATATCCTGAACAACCACCCAAAATTTCAAGTTTTTGTCTTCAA
Source organism: Amphimallon solstitiale (assembly GCA_963170755.1). Lineage (NCBI taxonomy): Eukaryota > Metazoa > Arthropoda > Insecta > Coleoptera > Scarabaeidae > Amphimallon > Amphimallon solstitiale. The sequence goes on along the minus strand of OY720679.1, from coordinate 67,331,635 downwards.
AAACACCAGAAATAATTCAATATAAAGTTTTCGTGTGGACACCCGGTATACATATATCGCAAGCAGGAGTTTTGTACTTTCTGTATACGATTCCTCGGTATGCCATCCAATGCAGGAACACAATAAATGGGATAATACAAAAATTTCGCAAATATTTTTCTTCAGACTAGTATTGAAAATATATCTATAAGGATATATCTATTAATAATTTGGTGCTCATATTTTGTATTTGCTCACCTATAACAGATATTTAGTTATTGTAATCTGGAATATGGAAAAGTTTGATTAGATAAGTAAAAAACATAACTAGTCCCCATTTGATTCCTTTGTACAACGAAATATGTTTCTCTGCGAATTCCTTTTTACGAATAAAATATTTCAGAATAGAGAAGGTAAATATTGGCCGAAATTCATAAAACAATTATTTCAAGGACTCGTTATAGCACAAATATGCATATTTCTTTTGATACTTGTGTTTCTATTTCATCTTCAGAAAAGTAATTAAATTATATGAAATATAGATAATACTTGTATGTACATTATTATATATACTAAAAACCATTCGAGCGACCCATTCTAATCGCCTTGGTTGAAATATCTTAACCGAACCCTCAAAAAAGGTAGAACGATATGTGTAACTCCTCCCAGGAAATCGCATCGGGATCGTTCCCTCTATGGAAACGTATAAGCCGGACATTTCTTCATTGCGTGTGCTATATTTGGTGGCTGCTGGCGGCACCACACTGGAGATCGGAGGCTCCGAAAAGGGACAGCGGCTTACGTGTCAAAATCGGCGCTTATGTGAGGGAAAATACACTCAAAACACGTCAATAATCAATAATTGTCAGGTATAACAGCGACATCGAAAAGTTTCACGGTTCTCACTTTCACGAAAGAATTCAACGCTATCGAGGTTTCGCGTGTGGATGAAAGCTCAGACTATGAGAGAATGGACTTTTACGCAACGTTCGGCAGCAATTTCCACTTTCCAAGTACTTCTATAACGAAGGTACGGTTCAGCTAAAGCCTCTCTACGGGCGGATCCGGTAAAAAAATCTTGCTAGAAACAGTAGACGATAAGTCGCGTCAATTCAAACACAATACATTTTGAAAGGTGCATGGAAAAGCTTTATTTCTACGATGACAGTTTCATGTCTTGACGTTTTCTAATAGTAAAAGGAAGAGCGTGAAATGGTCATACGTACCCGATTTGTAATTATCAGGACGTCCACAAGGTAGAAGAATCGACATTTAGAGAAGAGACCGGCGAACCGAGGCTTATTGCAAATTCAGATGGAAAGAATTGACACCAGGGGATCAGTAACTACATATGAATATATGCCGTATATCATTTAGAAATCACAGTCTTAAACGTTTGCAGGTTTTATACGTTAAATACTGGTAAAATCCAAGGTAAATAATATATAAATCGAGGGAATCAAATACGTAAGCACTAGGGAATATACTAAATGGCATTAATTTCATCAAACACGAATTTAGTATTTATACGGCAAAGCGTAAACTAAACATATATTATAGAGAAGATATGCACATTTTTAATTTTTCTGTATAAAAACTTTAACTGCACGTTGCCGAATAACATACATCGAAGAAAAACATTTAAATAAGTGCTAATGTTAGGTATGTAATGAATTTTAAGTGTAGAATATCCTTTAAAGTAACAAGATACGTCAAACATCCAACTAAAGTTTGATTTTCGTCGACAGTCTTACGAAAATTGAATTCCGGATTATGAACCATGTCAAACATTTATATGGGCGCGAATGAGCCAGCAGTCATTGTATGAATAATAATGGCAAAGCAATGCAGGTTCAAGTGTGATACTTTACTGAAATTAGGTACCTATTAGATATGTATTTTTGTTACTACCAATTATAAATTGTTAATAAAACTAATATATAATATACCATGCACAGTTAAAATTGAATGTCAATAATGACATTCAATTTGACAATTAGGTCTCTCAATAGATTTATGAAGTTTATAGGAACGAATTAATGTCAACTAACTTTTGCTCAAATTAGAAGTATATACAGGCCGCGTCAAAAGTTTAGAAAATCGGACATTATAAAAGCATCATGGTAATGCTCGCGCTTTACAGGATATTTTAATAAAACTGTAAGCAGAAGCAAAAGACACGAATTCAAGCTCGAAGAGATTGACAATCCTACTAGTTTTGTTCTAATTCCTATATTATTCATTTCCTATTTTTAATTATTTGGGCTAGTTCAGAAAAAAATTACATAAATAAATTGAATATGGGTTCTGATTGGACAAAAGTTATCTTGACGGGCGCAAAAGTGCACAAAAACCATATTATGCCGATCAGTAAATAGACGATTATTGAGGGATAAGTGTTTGAAAATTACCTAGATGTATTTGATTGGCCAGTAAAATCTTGAGATCTAAATCCCATTGAAAGATTTGGAGTGCTATGGTGCGCAACTTAATTGGTAATATTGATTAGAGTTAAACGGATTACATATGTATATATAATCTATATTGTTTTTATTTCTTGGTATGAGGCCTCTTCCAAATAATGTGAAATAAGTAATCAGTATTAACTTTCGACTTTTTTAATGTCTTCAAAAAATTTCTAAATATTGAGATCAATAAATCGCAATCAATATTGGAGCGCAATTTGTGTTAATGACAGAAGTGAAATTAATGTACTTTTAAAAATCTACTTTTTCTTACTGACATAAATCGAAAATTATTATTTGACTTACATAAGAAGGTTTTATATATTAGGATGTAATTTCTAAAATGATAATAAAGCAGAATCATATGATATAATTTCTCTTAGCTTTAACAATACGTAAACAGACTATTATTATATTATGTAAGTTCATTTCTCTGTCACATTCGGTACATTTCACTAAATGCATAATAAAATACTTTATGTCCTGAATATGATACTCTTTATTGCTGCAAGATTAAATACTATTGGTTTATGTTCTACCGTACACAATTTTATTCACCATATGTAAAAGTAATAAGCATAATATAGAAGTTTACGGTCCCCTGAAGTTTTTAGCGATTTAATATCGTTTGGAATGGAAACGTTTCCGTTCATGTCGTAAATTGTTGCTTTAAGAATATGTATGGAATATCTACTACACAGAATAAGTTTTATCAACCGAGATAGAGTTTATTATAAAAATTTTGTTTATTAAATTCTGTGGTAAGAATTTCTGTTGAGTTCAAGATTACTTGAGAAGATGTTTGAAATAAATATATTCTCAGCATACTGAGCAGAAACTGTAGAAAACTTTTGGCGTTTGACTTGTATTACTTTCCACTTTTGCTTCGTACCCAAAATAACTAAATTTATGGTAGAATTTTATTAATATTTACTTTAAGAGAATTTTAGCTTAGGTAGGACCATTTTTATTATCAAAAAAAAAAAAAACTTGTCACGTATTGTAATATTAAGTGAATGAAATCCTATTTGCGGCACAGGAGAGAAAATTCTGATAAATCTTAAATAAGAATGTCTAGGTATCAAAACATTGGGCGCATTCAGCAGACGCAACTGTTGTGAAACTGTTGATGAATTGTAGTGTGTTCTACGGAATGCGATCATTGCGTTCCATGTTTCTACTTGTACGCATTTATATCGTTTGTATAAATATATTCATATATTATTTAGTCTCGATAGAATTTATGTAGTTATTTAATCTTCAGCTCTTAAACGGTCGAGGCCTATAGTCTTACAACAACTTTTCCCCTCTGTGAACTTTCCTCAAATTCTTCCCATCAAACTCTGCGTTTGGTGCCTTCTTCCAAGTAAGAATTTAACCACTTAATCTTTTCCTACTAACACTTATTTCCTACATTTTCTTAAAAAATTCCATTTTCAAGTAAACATAGAAGGTGACCAAACCATAGAAACCATTTATTTATTTGAATGATTTTGCTGCTCATAATATTTCAATTTCTTTATATATAATAAAAGCGAATTGTGTGTCCCTTTCTAATTTTTTATAAAACAAGTATTTTGTGTCACTTCTTCTGTTCCCAAATATCCTTTTCACTCACTTTTACTTTTTTTAAGATAAAACATCTATTAATTTAAAAGTCTTTATTTTATCATAATTTTTAATTTTTGAAACCAAATATTTATACAGACCTTTTTCCATGGCGTTGACAAATATATACACCTTATTTTCATCAATGTTATTATTTCATTACTCCTTATGGTTTGATATCATTATTATCTGTGTTTTATTAAGTCTATACACTGTATTTCGTCATTTAGCAGTTTCTGTATTGTGATACTAACGCCGCCATTAATAGTATGTATACATTAATTCTCTTATTATTACCGGCTTCAATCTTCTCATTCTAACAGGTCCTCCTTTCAACTTAGTTCCCACCTTACGTACTAGCCTGAAATTATCTTTGTGATTATAAAATTTCCTAGGTGGGCCATTAAAAGTTCATACAATATGACCACATTTCTTATATAAAAACAATCTAAATTGCATCTATTAAATCTTATTCTACTTTTTTCGTACCATATTCCATGAAGAAGAAAGAACATGTACATACTTTAATCCTTTATGAGTATCCTTTAATGCTACGACGTTTGCCTTAAATTTTAACAATTAAAGTTCGATTATACCAGTAAACTTCATATAAGATCACTAATACTTAACTTTTTTAATTAATATCATTTATAATAAGAGGTATATAAATACTTTTGTAAAACTGGTCCACAATATTGAGAAGCACCAACATATTTGACCACAAGGGGGTACATAATACTTCAGCGGATGATCGATGATCGTTTTAAACGATTGAAGCTGTTTAGAAAGTTGGCGAAACGAACCTGTCTATTATACGGAAACAGTAATTCTTTCTACATATTTGAATCTTTTCAATAAAATCACGAATAAGAATTTGCGTCACCACATCGATGTCTCTTTATGTTGTAGTTGCATGTTGTCTCTCTATTCCATCTTTCTCAAGAGTCTTTTATACCTTCCCGCTGCATTAATCGAGATTGAGACTCATTTGAATACATTCAGGTTTGCTAATATCTAATTTAACGTTTAGGAAACAAGAGGTATAAGAAAATTATTTTAACTGGATTGTGTAAAAGTCTGTCTAAGCAAGAGAACATTTTATACTTAGTACAAATAAAACAAGAACAACATCTATATATATAGGTGGCTAATAATATGTCCAATATTTAAATAAAAACATTACAAATTCTAAACTTAATTTGTAGTTATTGCTTCAAAGGCCAAAGATTAATTTTATTTTTTTAAATTGTTAAATGTACTATGTTTTATATTCTATCGCCTTTTCTCTGACATCAACCGCACACTTCTCATAGATTATAACATGAGATAATATTAAAAATGACTAGATTTCTATGCGTACACGCGTAGGATAAATAATTTAAAAGTAAACTAAAATGAGATTTCTAAGAAAAGTGCTTTGGATCAACATCTGTGTAGTTAAAATATTGAAAACAACCAACTAATTATCAAGTTGTACCACACACTTGTATTTTCTGGGTAGGCAGTAATAATAAATATAATAATTTGTTTTAAGTATAGTTTTCTAGAGTTTATAATAAGTAAATATTGGAAAATACAGACCATGTTGACTGACCAAAAAGTATAACTTTTAAAGTTTTAAATTTCGGTTTTATTGTTAAATTATACTTATTTGAATTTAAAAAATTGATTTGAAAACTACCTGATGATAACAAATTTGTGTTTAATAATTTGTAATATATAATAAATTTTCAATGATGAATCAAGTAGCATTTATTCGTCTTTTCTCACAAGAACACAAAATATTAAAGACGATATTTTTAAAAACACGTTTCATATCAGATATGTATACCAAGAATAGATACAAAATACTAGCTGAGCAAATTGAACAAACATCTCCATTCATCGCATGTAAAAATATTTACATACATATATAAATTAAAATTCATACATACATGCATAAAATTGATGCACACTCTGCCCTGGACTCCGGCATTCCAGCTACCAACGCACGCACACGTGTTTCGATTTTCATAGATCTCTTCAGCGTGCGAACGTGGCCTGCTGGAATGCCAAATGATCTGCAAATCTCCCGCAATATCATCCACTCGCATGACCAATGCCTGTGAGAAAATTTCGGCAACATCTGCCATGCAAAAGCAACGCGTCAGGGAGATGTGATCTATCGATAACTAAGTGTCTCGCCAACAGGTGGCGTACCGATATCCAATGATAAAGAATACGTGTAAATTCTCATTTGGCATTTCAGCAGGCCACATTCGCACGCTGAAGAGATCTATGAAGATCGAAACACGTGAACGTGCGTTGGTAGCTGGAATGTCATACTCCAGGACAAAGTGTGCATCAATTTTATGCATACATATATGAATTTTAATTTATATATATATATGTATTTATTTTCTTATCTGTTGGAGATTTTTCCACGTATTCTTTTATCATTGTACCAAATAATTCTCAAATACTTAAGAGTCTGTATATTTGAAAGTATTTATTAAATATTCTAGTAATTTAAATTTTTATTAAAAAATAAAATTACAATGTACGTTCATAAAAATCAAATAACATTGTTCTTTGTCATTTAGTTATGAGAGTATAAAATAAAATCATTTCATTACTCTAGCGTGGTAAAATTGCTTACAACAGCAAATTCATCAAAAAATAAAGGAAATAATGAAGTTGAGGAGAGGCAGGTACTTCTCGCAATAAATATAATCTCACGGGACCAGTTCCAAGCACGTGTTCTAAATAATTACTACCACTTGTTTGCGGTAAAGCAGTGCCTGACAGAGAAGAACGAACATTTTGGTAATTTACTTGCTATTGATCGACCTCTTGTAGAGCAATAATTAATATTAATTTTCACAAACTAGATAATAAACAATTCGATGTTAATAAAAGGCCTGCTCATAAATTGTTTTAATTCAAGAGTTTGTTTACACGAATTATCAATCTTCCTTAATTGGTTTCAGTGACATTTTTAACCAACGTTTTGTGTGGTAAATAATATTTTTGCAGCTACAATTTTGATTATGCAGTTCTTTTCACATAACTCTATTATAACCTTTATGATACTTATTTGTTTTAATATATATTAATTATTCATGAGCATTTTTAATTTGAAAAGGTCAGTTACATCCGGAGAGTTACTTATAAAACAAGATATAACTTATAGAATTATTAACATATTGCTGTGGTATCTACTTTTTAAATATCAAAAATAATAATGATATCTTAATGTCTGACTTTGTCTGTTTGAGTATGGGATAGGGTAAAGAAATTAAGCACAATTTATAAGACTTAATAATAATAAATATATTTTATTCATGTTTGTATTTATCTTCCTTGCAATACATTGATATCCAACTGATTTATGAAGATTTATAACAACTGACATAAAACTAATTCTGTTCGAATAAATCTTATTTTAAATTGTTTTTTAACGCAATATTGTTTATATCGTTGAATGAATTTCAAATGATAATATTTTAATGCACGTTCACCAGATATTTATAATTATTTAAAGGAGTTTTAGTGAATATTGAACACAATGCAAGCACTATTTCACCAAAACAAACATTTGCACATACTACTTCAACAGCTTAGTGTTCACACATCAAAATATTTTCGTATATTTGTGTCAGATTATTCAATTTATTATCCTGTGATTATGCAAATCTTTAATGGCGCCTACCAATCCATTTGAGGCAAACATTTTCACATAGTACCTCAATGGTTGATTCCACACCATTAAAAATATTTCGAATTAATATTGAAAAGCAAAATTTTAAGCCAAGTGAACATTCAATTATCAAAAAAAAAAATAAACAATATTGTATCACTTACTTATTTTGTTCAAATACTTAAAATTCTTTAATGTACATGTACACAATTTTTATTTAAATTTTCTAAACAAATAGGGATAATATTTACAAATTCTATCTATTAATGAGATATTCCAATATTTTAAAACGACTAGTGCATACACCCCTACTGTATTTACATCTATATATTTCAGTCTGAAGTATGAAGAAATACTAAAAGATATCGCCGGAACTCCGTTTCAAATCTTAAGTTTTAAGCGCGATGCAGGCCAATGTCGAACCCTCTTGCTTCCGTCTCGTTCCCGCATTTTATAACAATGCACAAATGAACATTGATACTTTAGCGCCTTCTGACTTAATTTTTGGGTTGGTCCTACTGCCTCTTCCTTGGTTGAATATTCATCTTACTTAATTTAAGTTGGTGTATCTAATCATTCACTTTGACAGTTATTAAATGATGCCGGCAAAGCAAATCTTCATTATTCAAGTTTATAATTTTATCTCTGTCTATTTCAGTTAAGTGTGTTGTTTATTTTTCTTTTTAACGTAATCATATGTTGTATCTATATATAAATGCATTATTCTTGTAATTGTTTGATAAATATCTTTCTTCACCATTTATTAATCATCCTCTTATTTTCTGTTTACTAGTCTTTTTGATTGGAAATACAGGAAAAACATCGTAGATGACTTCTGTCTTCCTTTCTGATGCCTTACCATGAAGGCTCGTTGCTGTTTCTTTCTCTTTATTATCAAACCAATTCCTCGTCTTAGGTGAGATTGCTATTTCTAATATGCTACAAATAAATTATTGATGTTTTCTTTTCTTTTGTAGGTGTTGGACCATACAAGATTGTTGTTGATGTTTCAAGAGCACAAGACTACAAGTATACGAACTAAAGAATATATTTTAACATCTTATTACGGTACACAATATGTTTTATATACGATTCAACATCTAATGTAATGAATATCGTAGTGATATCCTTTTTTTTTTAAACAAAACAGTACGTATTTTATAGTATCTTTTTATTCAAATATGACTTCCTGTTTATCGTTTCTACAAAATAAAGTTTATTCACTTATTTGGCATGTACATTATATTTCATTGATCTTTGTTTATCTAATATTTAAACTTTTCTAAATAAAGCTTATAAAAGATCATTTGTATATTGTTTCATTTACAATATTTTTAAAGAAGAAATTCATCCTTTATTGAATATTTATAGCATCTGCAACCTATATTACTTAAGTGATTCATTCTAGCCTATATTTTACTTGTTCGACATCGTGAATTATTTTTAATTCATTCTAATGTCCTTATTTCTATACTTATTTGATAAATTGTTTTTAACTCTGTATATCTATACATATTAACTTAATGTAGTATAAATTTTACTATTATACTTAAATAAATATTTAATTGAACTATAACGTTTACGCTATAACTAAACTAAATCTTAACACAACCTATTTTTTGTTTATTTTGATTTTCTCTAATATTACTTAATTTATCTAATTACTGTTTACTATCATTTACAAAATGTAAAGTTCACAGCAATATGAAAGCCAAAAGTGCAGACACGAGAAGAAATTAATTATCGTCCAATGTAGTAAATACAAGCATATTAAATAAATTTTCCAATTTATTTAATATGCTTGTTGTTTTTGTAATACATCATTTCATAATTATTTCTTAATCTACATTGTATTATCGAACATTCTTGTAGTTGTATTGCACCATTTGGAATTTTCTGTTGGGTAATTAATAAAGTTATTATTATTAAGTTATTATTATTATCAGTTCAGATAATTATCAACTTAAATAATAGTTTCAAAAGCAATATCAGAATTCTAATGAATACAAAGTGTCTATAAATACTGTCGTGTGTAGTGAGCAATTATTCATGGTTTGTGGTGACGATGTAGATTTAATCATCAAAGGATTTGTAAGTGATAATTGACAACGAGATCAAACGTGGACTCTCAATATGATCCTGAAAGTTTAATGTAATTTTCAATACAATGCAATAAGTAATGTCAACTATTTGTTAGGACTGCTAGGGAATCGTGGGTGCGTTTGTTAGTGATCGCTTAACTTCTGAACGATTTGGTCATATTCACAAAATATATATTTGTTTTGTTGAGACAATGGTCCATAACTATGCTAGGATCCAATAGGTGGCGTGTTAGTAGTAAAGTTATTAACAAATTCTATGTTAAATTAGTACCACACATATACTTTGTTGTATCAGTATATTATAGTGATACAACAAAGTATATGTGTTTTATGAATTTAATATGGATTATCACAAGGTAACGGCTTACAGCAATAATTACTTGAAATTCTATATTTATGGAGCAAAATGAAATATTCACAATATATTTTGATTTAATGCTAAAAAATAAAATCAATATGAGTACGATTGACGACGCCGTGTTTGAGTTCTTACCGGAAAAAGCAGAAGAGTGTTTGCTGGACCAGCTATATAGTTATATACATGATGGTAATACAGATCGCACAGAATAGCTTTGCCTGTGGAAATCGGTTACCCAGTAAACTATAGGATAGTAGACGTAAGAGTCTGCTATCGAGGTAAGTAACAGCTTTGCATTTACATACTTATATTCTAACGACAGAAATTATCTGTTTGATGTGTACAAAGTCTCTCTCGGTTGAATTTTCCCTCTTCCTGGTTTGCTCCTATTCTCGGCGAGCTGTACAATAAAATACAGTCTAACTCTAATCCAAAAGTGAAGCAACAAGATACATAACTTTTTGATTTTCTGCCTAGTCCGAGAATATACAAACCTTCGCCGTATGTAAATGCATTATACTAGTTTACTTAGGGTTTTCTCTACATTTTCTGATGTATATGCTAACTTCCCAAACATAGCGCATCATCAAATTATTTTCTAACTCTACGATATTGCTGTTTATGTTAAGATATGCTATTGCTGTCTAAAAGTTTGATTTAGCAATTTGTCCTTTTTTGGTTAGTTTTTCAGCGTGTTTGCCTTCGTCAATATTGCACCCCCAACGTCGTATTTGTCGCAGTAGTTATCTATTATTATTGTTATAGTAAGCGTCTTGATTTGTTTGGATGAGTTTCCATGCTCTTTAATAGCCATGATAGGAAAATATATTTATGTAGAGAAACAGTGTCATTTACTTTGTAGTAATATCTTAAATAAACAAAATCTTTCGGAATGAGGTCGTTTGAAAAAGAATAAAAATATTTATATTTCTTTCCGCAGTGTTTACTTAATTATAAAGGGAAAGAATACTAGCTTTTGTTAAAGAAAATTACAAATTAATGAATAAAAATACTGAAGATTTCGTCCACACAAGAAAGTTATGACACCTCATTCAGTTTCCGAAAATGTTGTCCCTAAATCTCTAATACTTTGCCTTAATCTTCCACCAATTTTCATTCTTACTTTTGTCAAATTTTATACTTTCATGGTGTCTAATTCTTAATCTTTAACCTATAAGTAAAAGTTTATAATCTATCTATTGCTTTGATATTTTCCCCACATATATTTTCTTCCTGAAAATGTCTTTTACATTTTACCTTTGTATTACGTAACTTTCTCTGGTTCATAAAGTGTTTTGTAACAACCTATAACTTTTTTCATGTCTTTACTGCTTTTAAATATTTTTCATAACAACTTTATTTTCTTTCGGAATTTACTTTTCTTTTCTTTCAATGTTCTATTCATTTTCTGTTTCAAAGTTTAGGTTTTCTATCTTTTCCTACCTCATTTCTTTAATATGTCTGTCGTCAGCAATTTAAAACAACCGCTCTACTTTTTGTATATATACGTTTTGCTGCACTTTACTATTTAGGTTACTAACCTCATACTTATTTGTTACTTTCTTATACGTAGTATAAGGAAGTATTGTGATGATGAAAATTTTCTACCTCGAGATTTTTGTAGATGTCCACGTTTTGAAGTCCCCTGATACCGAAAACGTGGTTTTTAAAAAATGTGTCTGCGTCTGTGTCTGTGTGTGACCACGATAGCTGTCAAACCGCTGTAGATATCAATTCTAAATTTTGTATTTACGAGTATAATCTCCCTCTTGAGATCTGGAATCGGTAGACCAGAAGTAGCTGTTTACTTTAGTGAAGAAAACGAATTATGCCAATATTTCGTCAATTACTAAGTTTAAACAAATTTATAAAGAATTCATATGTACTTAAAATTAAAATTGAAAACACTTTTATTTAAAAAGTTTTTCGAAATCTACCTACCGGAAGTAGGTCTCTTACTCCTATCGAAAATCAGCTTTTTGCAAATATTTCGCAAGTCATGCTTTTTAGACAGGTACGTTATAGGTATAAAAGTATTTAAAACATAATTTGCAATATCTTTTGTATAAAAAAAAAATTGCAAAATTCAGACCGGAAGTACCACTTTTACTCTTATCGAATAGCGATTTTTTGCAAATATGTCGTAAGTTATGCATTCTATATTTATCAAGAGTACAAAAGTATTTACTGCTAGAATAGCAATATTTTTTGTATATATGAAATTTCAAAATTCGGATCGGAAGTAACACTTTTGCTCTTAGGGAGTAGCACTTTTTTTTCGAATATGCATTCTATAGCGATTTATTAGAGAATGGGAGTACTTAGAATAGGATTTTGTATAATTTTTGTGTAAAAAAAAATCTTAAAATTGTATAGTTTGAAACGCTCATACGTATAAGAAAGTCGTGTGGTGGCCACACCTCATTTATATATATAGGTATGCTCTAACCAAAACAGTAATAAAACAATATATTTTTTTTGCTGCGAAGGCTATTGTTGTGGTATTTTCATTTGTAATTAATTATATAGATGTTATTCCAATGTCCAGATTTAAATCTTTAATTATTGTCTTAATATAATGCATCATGCTTATATAGCTCATGCATAGCGTATAATTGCTATATAGCACATTCAGTGATTTCAAATCTATTAAAGTTTGCCGCATTTTTTGCTTACAAAAAAGCATATTACTAATCTTCAATTATCTCTCCTACCTCTAAAAAAGTGTATTCATCAAAGTAGATCATTTCTTTCCCTAATTCTCTTGTACCTTGCAAAGCTATTATATCTATTTTGTCTCATTTCATTACGTTCACCAAATTTTTAAACATCCATTCTGTGGATCTCTCTTGAGTACTACAAGTCGCTAAGATTATTAATTATAAATTATGTCCTATTTCTTTTCTTTAAATCATATCTACAGATTATATTTTCCTTTTTTTGTTTATTTTTTGTTCCTGTTAATAATTTTTCTATATTTGCTATCAGTTTATTCTTATTTTTTTAATTAATTATAAACTTTCAAAAATCTCTTTTACTTCTCTACTCTTTAATTTATTTTTCTATGCCATATCTGAAATTACCTATTGTGCATTTCAATTTTTAACTGTTATGCCATTATCTAAGCTTGTGTAAATATGTCTGAGTTTGGTATTCTTATTCATAATGCCTTGCTCGTCATGTCAAGATTCTACTTCTGCCAGGATTATCATTAGTTTCTTATTCTTAATCGCATTGTGAACCTTCAATATCGTTTAATTTATTCCTAATTGATTTTCATTGGTGGTATCAATTAGAAGAAACAAATTGGTATAATGTACAGCTAATTTTGGAGTTATCCCGAAAGTTAAAAATGGAAGTGTAGATGAATATATCGCAATTATTTACGATACGGACAGCCTGATTTAAGCCTTCACTCTTTCTTTCGGGCAAAAGTCGAGCAATAAATCTTTTAATCTCATCACTATCCAAATTAATCAAACCGCACGATAGGTAAGGCAATTCGCGGTAACGTCTAAACCCCGTGGAAGAGGGATGGCCGGACAAAACAGAGCAGAAGGGTGTGGGTAAAAAGAATAGAAAAGCAAACAGCACACGGCCCATTAATGGAATTTCCCAGTTCACTAATTGATTATATCGGGACCTCTCCTCGAACGTGGAGAAGCCGTTCGCATTCTGGTTCGTTAATCATGATCTTGAGTATCTGCACTGGATATTAAATTACAACACTTGGTAAGTTGCAGTGGTACGGTTAAGGATAACTCGTCGTGCAATGTTATTCAATTACACGTCGAAAGCTCGAAGCATGGTACCTACATCATACACCACTTGAACATATTAAAATCGTATTACTGACGACAGTGAAACGTTCTCGGATATGTATAGTTTATTTGCATTATAGGTATATTGTTTATTCGACGTGAAAAGTAGCTACAAAGATAGAATTGCCAATAAATGCATACGTTAATTGTCCTCGTTTTTTGACTAATTAGTTTGGAATAATAAAATAAATAATTTATCATCAATGCTATATGAAATACAAGGTGATCCTTTTTGGACCCGCAAAACTTTGATTTTTATTTTCTATCGAGATGCAAAATAGAACAATAAAAAACTTTTAACTTAGTTTTCATTTGTTTTTAATTATAACACGCTAAAGATTTAAATATATATTTAATTAAAATGGTCAACATCATACTATAGTTTGTGCCTTGGAAGTACTGACATCATGCATTTCTCTCAAGGAATGACCTGTGTTAATGAAAGTTAGTTAACCCGAATTCGAAATAGAATAAAATAAAGGAAACGTGTGTGATATCGACATCCACCTATCTGTACTTCTGGTCGGCTAATAGCCTACGAAGCCGGTGACCATCAGTGATAGTCTCGCTGTACACTTAATTGCTAGCTCAGCAACACGAACTGTTGTGTTAAAATAAGATGTTTTACTTGATTAGTTACGCCACCGGTTAATGAAGTGCCTACATACTAATTTGTTATTAAAGTAATTAAATTGGAACTTTAATAAAGTGTATACATTATATTTAATTACACAACGAGATGTACATATAACAAGAATACGGCCCAAATTAAATACATAAATTAATTTCAAAAAGATTACTTAACAAAACTAGAGAGAGAGATTTTTCAAAAGCCACTTTTTTGGTATCAGGGGACTCCAAAACGTGGACATCTGCAAAAATCTCGATATCGAAAATTTTCGTCATCACAATACTGCCCTATACTACATATAAGAAAGTAAACCGGATTGCTCATTATCACTCTGGTTATGTCAACCAAAAAAAAAAGAGATGTGGCCATCACACGACTTTCTTGTAAGTGCGTGCGTTTCAAATTATACAAAAGTTGTTCTATATTAAATTTAAAACACTTTTATTTTCTCAAAAAAATAATCCAATGACTAAATGTGTTACTTCAGTTCCGAATTTTTGAGAATTTTTCTTATACAAAAATTATTCAAAATCCATACTTTTGTATTCTTAATAAATTTATATAGAATGCATAATTTACGTGATTTTTGCAAAAAAAATCGCTATTTGATAAAAGTAGAAATCTTACGCTATAGTCCTTATAGTCCATGCCTAATCCTTATCAAACCTCACCCTATTGAAATTATACTAAAACAAGATATAAATTCTTAATGAAATATACTTAAATGTTTTATAAGTACTATACATATATTACAAAGAATTTATATGCATTTCGTACTATTTATTAAGTACCTACTAGCACCACAAAATTTTTAATAAGTATCCAAAGTTTTCTACGAATAAAATAAAAAATGACATATACATAGGGATTTCTTCTTTATACTGCTTTATATGAAGTGTCCTTTTTCGTACTAAAACATATCTAGCAAAATACTGAACAATATTAAAAATAAACTTTAAAATGTTAACACTTAAAAAGTAAATTGTCTGTGATATAAATAATTTCTGAAAAATTAACCACATCTATATAATTCTAATACATTGCGTACCACAGCATTATGTGTTTGTTTAAATATAAAAGAAGTGGCAGTAATATTTACTTTTTCAAGTGAACCATTCATGGCGAGCTGCATAACTGTTTCAGTACGAATAAAATGATTGCCTAATTGTGAAATAACTTCATTTGTGTAAAGAGATGAAAGAAGATGCATCGAGTGAATTGCATTTGTTTATTTTTTGTCACTACATGAAGTAGATACGAATGCTGTTTTAAAAAGTGTTGGACAGGAAATGAAAAAAATGGTTCTGTACTATTTGTTAGAAGAAGATAGGTTATAGAAGGAAGATGATCTTGGAAGTCTTTCAAGTAGAGAATGGAGTGCCTTTATCTAATAAAAGGCGCCTATCTCTTGGGTTAGCTATGGAATTCTGATCGAAGATTAGTGATGCCAGACGACCGTAGTCAAAAATACCCAGTTGTACCTCGAAAATTCACTAGAATTCCCTAAATATTTTAATTTATTTAAATTTATATAAAAAAATAAACAAACATTGAAGCCAAGGAAAATATATTGAAAATAGTATCTATTAAATATGTACATTATGAGTTTTACATACAGCCAAAATAAATAACTATAATATACATTTTTATTCACTTACCCAATTGGTTTGATTGCAACAGTTTTAAATGGTCATCACTAACTTTAAATAATTTACAACAATTTCAAGTATTGGAAAAATCTATTAACTGCGAAATAGTTAGTGCCTCATTTCCTAATTTATTCCTCTTTCTAGATTTAACACCAGTAACAACTGAAAATACTCTCTCGGCTTCTGCGTTACTATGCGGTAAAGATATACATAGACTAGCTAGATGTGCAATACTTAAAAATTCATACTGATCTTAAAAAAAGTGTATGTTTTAATGGCATAGGTATCAAAATTTTTCAATAGAAGATTTAAGAAAATACTTTTTTTGATTTTTATGTTCAACAAAATATAGAAATTTTTTCCATTCAGTTTCAAATTTTTGTATATCAAATGAGTCAGTTAAGAAAAATCTATTCCGAATTGTTTGAAGAGATGTTGAATTATCAGGTTTGGTTGTACTTAACGCAATTTTAAAAATTGTAAGCAATCAAAAAATAGATCTGTAAGCGGCAATCGTGATTATAAATCTGTTGATGCTATCATAAAGAATTCTAAACATGATTTTCGGATTATTAGGATTTTTTTAAACAAAAAATTTACTATTCTTTTTAGTCCTTGTTGCACCCTACTTTACCGATTCTTTGTTAATATATTTAATAACTAGCACCAAATTATAAATAGTATTAAATATAAAGAGAAAGAATTTAAAATATAGAAACAATAAAAAAAATAATTACTAAATTACTTCAGAATGGTGATTTATTTGTTGTCATTTGTAATGCAATTGGATTTTTTTGTCTTTTTTCAAAAATTCCTTAAATAAACCCAAAAATTCCCTTTTTCCCGATTTGACAAAAAAATCACTAGACCAAGGGAAAATTCTCTGATCTGGTATCACTACAGAAGATATAAATGACGGAAACAATGGGAATGTACTGTGCTAACTGTATCTACTTAATCTTTAAAAATATATTATGGGAATGTACTGTGCTAACTGTATCTACTTAATCTTTAAAAATATATTACTAAAATATCCTTAACACTCAAAATAAAAATAAATAACATAATCATTCGTTATTTATGGTTATTTCAGATCAATATTGACATTTGAAGTATATACAGTCGCGAGCAATAAATTCTGGTT
This sequence comes from Amphimallon solstitiale, assembly GCA_963170755.1. Classification (NCBI taxonomy): domain Eukaryota; kingdom Metazoa; phylum Arthropoda; class Insecta; order Coleoptera; family Scarabaeidae; genus Amphimallon; species Amphimallon solstitiale. The sequence goes on along the minus strand of OY720679.1, from coordinate 67,314,199 downwards.
GTCAATGCCATACAAAATTCTGTCATATTTTCACAAACTAGAAATTTCAGCTGATTGCTTGTATCTTTTTTTTGTCAATTATAACTAGCAAGCTGTCAAATATACATTTTATTTTGAGTTGTCAAGAAATTTTCTAGTCATCATGGCGCCAATTTCATTCTTTAATAAAATTAGACCCATTTCCTAGTAGAAACAGGATTATCTGCAGCTGCTGTAGCAGGTCAGTTAGGGAGGGCAAAGAATTCGGTAAATTTAATTGTTTGGCGGTGGAGAGAGAGAGAGAGGATTTCTGGATAGACAAGCGGGTTCTGGACGACCTCGAGCATCAACTGCGGTGGACGATCTTATGTTGGTCCAAAATATTAAAAACATGCCTTTTCTAACAGCAACAGAGGCAATCAGTCATCCTAACTTCCTCGCATCCGTATTGACCACACGACGTCGTACTTGGGAAGCGAATTTAAAAATTACGCTGCTGCTAGAAAAATCAAACTTACAGCTAGAAACAAAGTAGCCAGATTGGGCGTTGCGTTACAGTACTTTGCGAATGAAAACAATTTCTGGGAAAACGTAATTTTTAGCAATGAAAAGATCTTCCGGTCATCCCCATTTAGCCAAGTTAGAGTATACAGACCAAGGAATCGGCGGTATGACGCAAAATATAGAGATAAGATTGAAACCAGCCGCCGACTTTCGGCAAAACATGAGCACGAATTTCTGCAAAATGTCCTGCATTTTAAGTGGTCAAAAGTATACAAAACCAACGTTCAAAACAGGGAGAAACTTTTGGTCACTATACGAACAGCTTGGAATGATCTTCCACAAGGCTATTTTAAAAATTTATGCTTGTCTATGCCCAACGGCTTAAATAAAATTATTCAAATAAAGGGCGAAATGATCAAGTAACAAGATCTTCTTTATGTATTTATTGTATAGTCTAATAAGCTGTTGCTTTTATTATTTTATGTCTGTATTGTTATACCAATATTTATCATATTTAACAAGTATCTGACAAATGGAAGATAATAACAACGTTTTTCAAAAAATGAATACCAAAACCAGATATACACTAGAGCACTGTCAACTGCATTAAGAATGACATTGACGGCCAGAATTTATTGCTCGCCACTGTATGTCTTAACTTTGAATTGTTTGTTGTAGACATCCGGTCTAAAACGCGTCACCTCACAGGGAACATTAAAACGCCATTAGAAATTAGACACTAAAGGGACACTTGATCTGTATAATTCAATTTGTCTGCATTTACTTAGTTAACGTACGGACAATAGGGATGTTAATGTATATCGGGAAAGATTAAAGTCAAAATCAGGATCGTCCTTTGGGATTGTTTCGTTAGGTTCCGCCGTAGTACTATGGGGGGACAACTTTAACACAGACGCAAGTCTCCGGATAATTCAATATCTGTATAACTGTCAATGTCTGGGACGTGGGTTGCTTTCGAATAATAGATTCGATTAATGTTACCTCATATGTAATGGAGAAATATTTGGGGTCCTATCGTTTGTTTAGAAACATAGGGATTTATTGACTTTAAACAAGAACTTGATTAATTGCTCAACGAAAATCCGTGTGAAATATTAGTATTCAATATTTACATATAGAAGATTTTGCAAAACATATACTACAGACGTGAAATATGGAATTTTAATATTTTAGAAACATCATTTTAATTTCCCATTCTATATACGTATTATTCCATATCTACTTATGTATTATAGACCGGACGCTAAAGGTTGATGACTCATCGCTCATGGGCGCACTATTGAAATTTTCCATTTTTAAAGAGTTTTAATTTTAGTTATATAATTGGATAACAAATGGGTGGTGATCTATAAAATACAAAACACATTATTATTTGTTCATTTTGTAGTTCAAGTCGTTCGTTTGTTCTTTTTGAATGAAGTACGTCCATGTAGATAGAAAACGTCCTTTCTATATGCCTGCTGCAGTTGAGCATTTGGATTTTGTATCATTATCCCCATACACAATTGCTGCAATGTTATTAAATCTGGATTTCTATTAAAAATTGCGTCCAACTTTTGCCGAAGGTCACATCCGAAGTCACTTGGTATACTTTTATTACTAGTCACATCTAATGTGGTTAATCCAACTTTTACTTTGCGATTTCGATTTTCAAACTGTCTGATTAGTTTAGCCAAATTTCTGAAGGAATAACAACTGATTTTCTAAATTTGGGATTTGTGCTAGGTCCTTGCACTCAGAAGTACTTCGAGCATCGTCATTTAAACATGTAACGAAATTTTGTAAACAATGTTCCCCATCTAGTTATTACTGGCGAGGGAGGCAGTGACAAATATGGAAGTTTTTCCTTGTAAAGAGCTACTCTCGATGGTGCTTTTCTGAAAACTTCTTTAAAGGCGGATACAAGTCTATCAACTTCCGGATAGGTGTCTCTGATATATTCACAGATTCTGTGGAGAGCATATGCTACACAAGTAATATGCAGCATATAAGGATATGTTTCCTTTAAAAGTCCCCCTGTTTTTAACATATATGCGGCACTGTCACTAACAGATAAAAGTATTTTTTCCTTGTACCTGTCGTCCGAATGAAGCATTTTGTGCAAATTCTCGTCAATGGTTTTAGCAACTGTTTCCGCATCAACTATATTTATAACTTTAGATGCTATTACATATGCGTTATATGGAATAGTTGAATGTAGTACACCAGCTACAACATTTACCACACAGCGCCCTAATATATCAACAGTTTCGTCGGCACTTATCCATAGGTACTAATTTGAAAGATGTCTTCTAATCCATTCTACTGTTTTAGTGAAGCACTTGGAAACACAATATTTGCGTAAGGTGGATTCATCAGGAACATTTCGACCAGTATATTTTTGAAGAAATGTTTTGAAAGTGGGATTGTCAAGTTCATATAATGGGATATTAGCCGCCATTAAAGCTTCACAGAGCTCTTCGTTAAAATTGACAGCTTTCAACGGGTGACGTTGTACGTGCGCTTTTTGGGCATTATGTAACGATATTTTACAGACTTAACAATAAATTTCAGAATCACTGAAAATGGACATACAACCAGTATGACCCTTAATCCAACTCGCCATCGTTTCACGATGCCATTCTCGACGTTCTCCCATATCATAGTAACATAAACAATGTTCTAGATCTAAATAAATGATAACTAAAAATGTATGCATATGTTATTGAAACTTAACGAAATCCAATGCACACTTACGTCAATATAATTGGGAGAAGTAGATTGAATGAAGCGGTATTAAACAGGCACTATTACAAAAATTAATTAATTAATTAATTATGTAACAGTCAAAACAATGAAAAAACGAAACCAATTTATAATACCTATATTTATCTTACGAAATATAAGGTAAATATAATAAATTTTAAAAACTCCTTACGCTTCTACCTACGCCGAGGAATTTATAAGTAAAATTCACTATTTTTGCTGTCGTTTTTGGGACAACAACAGATGTTGCAGTTCACCATATGAATAGTGCTATTCAGTAACTGTGTGTTGTTTACATTATTTCTTTGCTCCGTCATAATTTAAACCTGGTATGTCCGGTCTATACTTATTATTCATGATTTCATGAGGAAGTAATTATACAGGTAAATAAGGGCTTTCTTCAGAATATTCCTCAAATTGTACAACTATTTCAAACATAATTTTTGCATGAAATACAATTAAATTCCGAAAGAAGTATCTATAACGCTGTATATCACAAATTTTGGACGTGCGGTGCATTTTTATAATAGTATTCTAAATTTATCAACAAGTCACATAGCTAGAAATTTACTATTGTCACATAGCAGTCATATCGTGGCAGTAGGTTATGGCGTATTTTTCCTCTGTCAGTTACTCAAAAGAAATAGTACACGTGAAATACATTTGTCGCACTTTGCTGCCAAATTTGTGGAGAAGATTATCTTCAAGCGTATAAACAAATATGTATGGTAGATTTCTACATCAAGAGCAATTTATAAACATAAACAATAACCAATGCACAGTTGGAATATTTTTAGACTTACAAAAAGTTTTTGACTCTGTGAGTTACAATGTAATGTACCAAAAATTAGAACTAATATGTATTAGAGGAGCAGCTCTGGAATTAATTCGATCTTACTTGTGCGGCAGACAACAGTGTGTAATTGATCGTGGCAGTGGCTTGAAGTCTGCATGGATATTTGTCAAGAGGGGAGTACCACCAGGCACGGTGTTGGCTCCTATCCTATTTTTAATTTATGTAAATGATTTTCCATCGATAACGATGTGCAAGTAATGAAATCAACAGAGAAACAACTGAAACATGATCAATTACCAGTTACTGATTTTAATAAAATCATCTACAGTTGAATAAGGAAAAGCAAATATATTACATTTTTCGTACTTCAAAGAGGATTCTTTAATTATTGGGTATCGACATCAAGAAATAAGAACTGGGGATGATGTGAGATTTCTGGGGCTACAAGTGGATTCGAAGTTGAACTGGAAAAAACATGTTGAGTACTTTGCGGGAAAAATATCGTTTTTTAACTACGCAATAAAAATAACAACATCAGCAGGCGAGTCTTTCTGAGTATTATGCTTATGTTGAGTCAAGGTTGCGATATGGTATTGTGTATTGGCGAGCATCTGCGGATGTGTGTATGATATTCCTCCTTCAGAAATTATGCATTAAGGACATTTTTAAAATGAGAAAAACTGATTTTTGCATGGAGGTTTTTAAAGAAAAAGAGATTCCTTCATTGCCCTGCCTGCGCGTAATGGAATGTCCTCTGTACGTGAAAGAAATTATGAATTATTTAGAAATCAAGAACTTCACCACTGTTATGGAACCAGGGGAACAACACAGGCTTATCTTTTACCACCAAAAACTGCCACAAGTGGTGTGAAGAAAAGTGCATCTACTCAAACAAAAAAAAATATATAATCATTTACCTTATGCTTTAAAAAATCTAACAGAGAATATTTTTAGGAAAAGACTTAACTAATTAACTGTGCTTTTTTCAAATTGTAAGAGTTTTTCATGTACAAATTCTGGTGTGTATATGGCCATTACTTTATTACTTTCGTTACTTGACGTATACAAAACTTTAGGTATATGTAAAGATTGAATAAAGATTATTATTATTAAATATATATTCTATTACTTTAACTCACCTATGCATAATATGGGTATAACTATTATGTATATTCTTAGATACTAAAATAACATTACATATTATACATAGGACCAGGGTAACCACAATTAATGAAGCAGCAATAATTGCCTGTCACGTACTTTTCCCTTCTCGAATGAGCTACGGTATTTAAGCTTGGGGTGAATAAGCTCATGCTTGGGAAATATTTCTCGTACAAAAAAGCTTTACGCGCAATCGAACAAGTACAACAGCCAACTACCTTTCCCAGAAATCCAAATTTATATTGCCTTCCAATAAATATATTTTGGATATATAAGTTAAATGCCTATAAGCAGAATACGTAAAATCGTTTCATTATTGTCATATTTCTATAAAACATTTAAAAATGTTTTTGTATTTAATGTAGTAATCCAACAAAGCCATGAGTACAAAGAAACACATAATAAGGGTTCTTGAAATAAAATTTATTTTATTTCATTACTAAGTGCGAACTCATGTCTTAAATCTTTTTACTTGGAGCGAGCTCATTGAATTTCATGTGTTTAAAAGATGTTTCAACGTAATTTTCGTGCAGAAATTTGAAGCAGAAAAATAAAAATTTTATGACACATTATAGAAATTTAACGTAGAGCTGTACTTAATCTCTATTTCACTTAGGTTTCCAATATTATATCTAGAGAAGCACATACGTATGCTATCTTAGTTAAATTTAAATTTCATTTGTTATTTTAAATATTTCGTATGAGGAGTATGGACTGTTGTAAAAAAAAAACATAGATAAATTTATAATATACTCGAGAACATAACAAACTTGCATATTTGTTTCAGGAACTGACTGAAATGCAATGATAAACCAATATAAGTACATAATCAATTTGTAATTTCCTAACATTAAAAGCATAGATTTGTGAGATTTTTCTAAGCAAATTACGAAAAAATTCGAAAAAGTGATCCGATTAGGCTTAGATGTCGCATAAATTACAGTGATCTCGGATGACTTATTTAGAATGAATTGCTGGGATCGTATATAACGAGCAATACGAGACGACTTGAATTGGTAAAATTTATTACAGTGCTTAAGAGCACATTTATTTATTTACGAATTGAAAATCTGTACGTAAAATAGTAAACTGCAGAAGTCTCTCTCCCTCATTCTAAATTGAAATAAATTATATTAGGGAATATATTGAATATGCAGACAGGGCGTGTGTATATACAATACTAGTTACCAGTGTGGGTAGTTGAACTAGTTCGTAATTAAATGGGAAAGAGCTTTATCATAAACGCTACATCTATGTGTTTTAAAGGTGAGTATGTATTTATTAATGGGCGGGGGGGATTTTCCAAACATGGCGCTGTTAATATATGGTTTGAGAGTGACTATAATCAGAGTGGCCACAATAGAGGTAAACACAGGCATTATGTGTAGGAGGGAGTGTTAATTAATGACAAAATTAATAACACATTTTTTATATTTTAGCTTTATTGACAAACAAGAATATATGATGAGATACTGGAGAAAACGAAGCTTATTTGGTATTCTAACCTGATGACTCTAAGCAAATCAGATATTCAAGGTAGTATCTACATTAGTTTTTTCATAATAAAGCGATAATAAAACTAAATTATATTTTTAATTTCAGTAATTATGAAATTCTGATTAAAGCAGGTGAATAACATGAAATAAGTGTAATACTGGGGGTTCATTGAAGAACATTTTGCATTTAAGACTGCTGTTATTGGAAAAGCTACAACTCACTGAAATAGGAATGGGCACTCTCGATTCATAAGAATAGATTCATTCGGTAAAGTGATAAAAACTCAAAATAAGTACAACACCTGGATAAAATGTAAATAAACACCATGTATACTGTGTGTGTACCTACGTTCTACAATACACGGGATTTACTGCAATAGAAAAACTTTTAAAAAGACTTAAGATGCATTGATTCTTCTCTTTCTAACTTCTACATGTGTTTTTTATTTTGGAATATTTTTCTTTAATTAACAGACGTTTAACCAAAATTTGTAGTAATATATTGCATCTATGGTAGGGCAAGGTTTCATTTTATTGTAATAAAAAAATAAATCCACACCAACACATAAGAGAAAATGCTGTATGTATGTATCTGATCGCTTCAATCATAAAAAAAATTTAAGCGAAAAGGAAAGGATTTTTAAGAAGATACCAATTTTCTATGAATCCAACATATTTAAACCACATTTATTTACTAAGCTTAAATTTGCCATAACTCTCGAATTTAAATAAATGCAATAGCTACTTGAATGTATCTAGCTTATGGTTTGAATGAAAACTATCAGTGTATTGTATTGAAATAAATGATACTTTGTTATAAGAAAATAATATTCCGACTAAAAAGTGCAATAAGTAGAGTAATAACTACAGAGTGGACACGAAAGAAAGATTGATGACTCATCGCCCACGAACGCACTATTGAAATTTTGTATTTTTAAAAAGTGTTTAATTTTATTTATATAATTGGATAACAAGTGAGTGGTGATCTATAAAATACAAAATTCGTTATTATTTGTTTATTTTGTAATTCAAATCGAGTAAACTTTCCGTACTTTATTTATCTTACGAAATATAATAAATTTCAAAAACCCCTCACGCTCCTATCTACGCCGATGAATAGGGCGCGGACACGCTCGGTTGATGACCCATCGCCCATGGGCGCACTATTGAACTGTTGTATTTTTAAAGAAATTTTAATTTTAAATACTGTGACTTACATATATACATTTATACGTAAAACTTATATGCATATATCCATGTGTTTATCTCAAACACATGCATATATGCATATACGTTTTACGTATAAATGTATATATGTAAGTCACAATATTTAGTTACTGCTTGATGTTAGTTTTAACGTCCATGTGTTTACACTATTCATTTTCGTTTTGATAAGTTTTAATTTTATTTATATAATTGGATAACAAGTGGCTGGTGATCTATAAAATACAAAATACCTTATTATTTGTTCATTTTCTCTTATGTAAGACTTGTTCTCTTTGAATTAAGTACATCCTTGTAGGTAGAAAACGTCCATTCTATATCGCAACTGGTTATAGGTGAGCACTGGAAATATTCTTTTATTTCAGCGTATTTAGCAGTTAGATTTTTTATCGTTGTCCCCATACACATAATGGAGCAATGTTATTAAATCTGGATTTCTATTAAAAACTGCGTGTAACTTTTACCGAGGACCACATCCGAAGTCACTTGGAATACTTTTGAAATTATTACTAGCCACATCTAATGTGGTTAATCCGTCTTTCAATTTGAGATTTCGATTTTCAAAGTATGTGATTAGTTTAGGCAAATTTCCAAAGTGTTCCTGAAGGAATAACAACTGATTTTTTAATTTGGGATTTGTGTTAGTTCTTTGCACTCAGAAATACTTCGAACATCGTCATTTAAACATATAACGAAATTCTCTGCATAAAAACTAGTAGCTTCCAACCATGTTCCCCATCTAGTTATTACTGGCGATGGAGGTAGTGAAAAAGATGGACGTATTTCCTTGTAAAGAGCTACTCTCAGTGGTGCTTTTGCGAAAACGTCTTTTAAAGCGGATTAAAACTTCTTCTAAAGCGGATACAAGGCTATCAACTTCCGGATAGGTATGTCTGATATATTTACAGATTCTGTGCAGAGTATGTGCTACACAAGAAATATGCAGCATACAAGGATATGTTTCCTTTAAAAGTCTGCCTGTTTTTAACATATATGCGACACTGTCACTAACAAAAGTGTTTTTTCCTTGTACCTGTCGTCTGAATGAAACATTTTGTGCAAATTCTTGTCAATGGTTTTAGCAACTGTTTCCGCATCAACTGTTATATGGGATCAACTGTTGAATGTAGTACACCAGCTACAACATTTACCACACAGCTTCCTAATATATCGAAAGTTTCGTCGGCACTTATCCATAGGTACTGATTTGAAATATGTCTTCTAATACATTCTACTGTTTTCGTGAAGCAATTAGAAACATGATATTTGCGTAAGGTGGATTCATCAGGAATATTTCGACCAGTATATTTTTGAAGAAATGTTTTGAAAGTGGGATTGTCAAGTTTCTTATTGGGATACTAACCGCCATTAAAGCTTCACAGAGTTCTTCGTTAAAATCGTCAGCTTTCAACGGGTCCAATGTCTGTCTATGTTTTAGCGATGTTAAGTGACGTTGTACGTGCACTTTTTGGACATTTTGTAACGATAATTTACAGACTTACTGACCCTCAATCCAACTCGCCATTGTTTCAGGATGTATTTCTCGACGTTCTTCTATGTCATATCTGAGAAAGTAACATAAACAATGTTCTAGATCTAGATAAATGATCACTAAAAATGTATGCGTATGTTATTGAAACTAAACGAATTCCAGTGCACACTTACGTCTAGATAAGTGGGAGAAGTCGATTCAATGACATGGGATTAAACAGGAACTATTACATAAATTACGAAGTGCGTAACTAACAGTCAAAACAATGAAAAAGCGAAACTAACGTCAGTATGAATAGGTATATACATATATGTAACTTTATTTATCTTGGGAAAGATAAGGTAAATATAATAAATGTTAGAAACTATACATGGGCGAGATAGGGGAATATGGTTCAGTTTCACTCAGACTAGACCGACTCGTGTTTTGTCGGCTCTCGGGAAACCGGTAGATAATACGGTGCCCGAGAGCCGAGAAAACGAGTCGGTCTAGTCTGAGTGAAACTCAACCGTATTCCCCTATCTCGCCCATGTATATTAGATGAAGAAAGGATTTTACTCATAAATTCCTTTTTTGATGGGCATTTTTTGTTGTCGTTCTGAGTCACTTCTCAAGTAAACAACAGATGTTACAGTTCACCATATGAATAATGCTATTCAGCTGTGTATTCAGTAACTGTGTGTTGTTTACATTATTTCTGTGCTCCGTTGTAACTCCGTCGTAGTTTAAACCTGGGACGTCCGCTCTGTAGTAAAAACTATATAATATTGTAGGATTAAATGATAATGTGTCATAAAATCTGGCTTGTCAGAAGTACAAAATAAATATAGATATCTCTTTTCCACAAAATGTTATTATCGGAAGTATTATAATACGAGTATGGTACTCTGTACAATAGCACTTATCTCAATAAAATTTGCTGTTGTAATATCCCTATATCAGCCATAAAGATTGTATTTCATTATCAGACTTAATAGCAAAACGCTCAAAAAGTATTGTGTTCGTCACTCGATGAAATAAGACTAGATCAATTTATTGAAAGCTTCCAATGAATGTTCGGAAAATATTAAATGTACAGTTGCGAGTTGGTTACGTCGTATACAAGAACTTGCTAGTTTTATTCAATCGTAACAGAAACACTAGTATATGACAGATCTCTTTAACTAAACGATTGACTAAGTGACTATTTTTGCCATTGGAGGAGTTTTTGCTTGATAAATTATATACATATCTGCGAAAAATTCAGTCAGACTGCTAATATTTTTTCTTGGCTAATATGTGTTAAGAGCTTTGAAACGCTTTTGACAATATATAATTTGATCAATATCAAGTGAAGGTAGCGAGGCCTAAATTTTTAAGTTGGCAGCATTGGCTGGTTGAGAGTATTGGGGAATATTTGTACCGCGCGATCATTTAAATTCTAAATTAGAGCAGTTTGTGAAATTTAAATTAAGTTGGTATATAAGTACTAATTTACAATTTGAATTGTCAAAGTGACGTTTCAAAATGTTTGATTTAGAACATAAGATTTTTCTTACTGAAAGTTATTTTAAAAACGCCGAACGACAAGAGAATGGTGAATGGACATATTCAGTACAGCACTGCATCAATGATTTTCAAAATGCCTTCCCTAATTTTCCTGCGGATTATCAAAAATTAGTCCAAGAAATTTACACATGTGTGGCGAAATTTCGTAATGTTGGAACTGTAGGTAGGAAAGCTGGTAGTGGTACGCCCAAAAAAAGGACTCCTGAGATTGTGGCAGATGTTGCAGAAAGAATGGAACAGAAATAAACCTTTCATATGGAACTTGTCAACAAATTTTAAAAGAAAATTTAAATCTTTATCTCTATAAGATTAACGTCGTTCAAGAGCTATTCCCTCGAGATTTTCCTGTACGAATAGAATACTGTCAGTGGTTTTTGAATAATTTAAATAACAACAACACTTTGGATTTATTTTTTTCTGACGAAGCATGGTTTCACCAATCCGGCTATATAAAGATACAAAATATGCGTATTTGGTCTTCGGAGAATCCTCATGAGTTTATTCAATCGCCTCTCCATCCGCAGAAAATTGGTGTTTGGCTAGCGATTTCTAGAAGGTGTATATTTGGACCTGTGTTTTTTGAAGGAATGATAAATGCTGAGAGATATCGAGATAATTTATTTGAATCGTTTTTACAAAATCTTCATGATGACGAACTTTTACATGGGTATTTCCAACAGGACAATGCAACAACTCACAAAACATGGGAAAATATGGCTCGAATTCGCGAGTTTTATGATAATCGAGTCATTGAATTTCCGCCTCGCAGTCCGGACTTAACGATTCTTGATTATTTCATTTATCCGTATCTGAAAAACACAGTTTACAAAAATAACCCACAAAATCTTGAAGAACTACAAGAGACAATTTCTAATGCATGTAACGCTATAACCGTTCAGATGTTGGCAAATGCTTTTGAAAATATGAAACGGAGGGTTAACAGTTGCATTGCAACAGGGGGAGAACACTTTGAACACCTTTTGTAATTCACAATAAAACTAATTTATCTTGTAATGCTTTCATTTCCATTAAATTTAAATCGATTACACATAAGATTCACAAATGTCAGTATAACATAACCGCAAATTTCAATTAATCAATAATTGACATTCTGGACAACCTAATAAAAAAAATCCCGCCTGCTATAATTTAGAATTTAAAAGATTGCAAACATCAATTCAAACTCAATCAAGTTGGTTGACAATCTGACAAAATAATCCGGCAAGGTCTCGATAACAGCCCAGTAATGTATTACTTTGATTATTTGGTTTCTTAAAAATGTATAGTATCGTTTTAAAAACTTGTGAGTTATTCGTTTTACTAAAAACTGGCCTTCGCTTGTGATTATTAAAAGTCGTTATATGGTTTATAAAACAGCACGTAGTACACAATTATTAACGAAATTGTGCTATATTTTGATTTCAATATCCCCACTGCTTTCCCATTAACATAATAGTTAGTAGAACTGAAGTGATATGGAGAAGCTTAAGCACCGATGAGTACTTAGATCAATAACATAAAGCACTGCTATGCAATCAACAGGGCCCGGAGTGGAATTCTGTGGTTGATTAATCACCCATGCTGCAATAATTAACAGGGATAATAAGAGAAAAATCTACTAATAAATTACTAGTAATTTAACATTATTATACCGAGTGTCCCAGCGGAGCGGTAAAGTATCTAATAATGTAGATAGCGAATAATTTTTGATACAAAGTTGTAGATAGTCATAAGTTCTACAATTTAATAATATTTTCATTTATACAGAGTGTTCCACAACGACGAACCAACACAAACTTATGTTTTTTCTTAAACGGAATGCTATGCAATCTTTTACATTTCATGATTAAAATGACATCAACTTGTATTTGTTTCTGAGATATGGCGATTTTTCGTTAAAAATTTTACAACGTGCTAAATTGCTATGAAATAACGACTGATGATGAAATACTTATTATGGGCTCAATTAGTAGAGATATCTTTTTACATAAAATTCGCTAAAGTTAGAAATTCTTAAAAAAAAATTAAATGGAACGTATATTTATTTGTCATTGAAAAGTACTTAAAATTTACTAATTAAAATTATATAATTTCTAGTGCCTGTGGGCAATATTGCAAGAGGTATAGGATATTATCTAAATATCCCCGATTACGATTTAAAAATATGAGTTGCCTTCACTTAATTACACATTGCATAACTAAAATTTATCGAAAAGAGTTATTTGTCATATATAGATTTATGAGTTTAAGTTTAAGTTATCATATAACAAATTAAAAAATGTTTGGTTGTATAGTATGGTCATACTCCTTAGTATTTGAAATATATAAAATATAGAAACAAATACATTTATGGTAAAACAAAAACTGCGGATTCTCTTAAAAGTAGCTTCATCAAAAAACAAAATCTGAGATACAACATTGTGGTTGTCATTTATTTTGTGCGATATCATATTACAGAAAACTCCCTTATTTATAAGAACTTTCGTCGGAAGATCTTGATGTAATACAGATAGAATTTAATCTTGTTCTCTTAATAAAGTTTTTGCTCACATCAGGGACTGTAGAAAGTTTACGCACGCTTGTATGAGGATTTTCTTGAACGCATAACAAAAGAACCTTTTGTGCATCTGCGTTTTCTACGGCATCAGTAACCAGTTTCTTCAAGTTTTGTTAAAATTTTTTGAAAAGTAATCATCGATGGCAGTCGCACATTTGGATATATTTGGTTGTATATCTTTGTGACAGCAAACACTAATTTTTTTTATACTATTGTTAATGTTCATGGCAACTCTTATTTTTAAGTGGTAATCGGGTTTATTCAAATATAATATCCTATAACTTGCAATATCGACGACAGGCAGAAGAAAATGCATGTTTTTATTTAGTAATTTTTAAGTAGTTTTCAATGACATATAAATATGCAGGGTGGTCTGTTTAATTTTTTTTTTAGAATTTTAGAGAATGGTTTGTAATTATAAAGAACATGCGTAGATATGTCGAAATAAACATTAATTTCACGTATTGAAAAGATATCTTTACTAATTGATACCATAATAGTTATTTTATCATCAATCGTTATTTCATAGCAACTTCTCAAATGTATACAATTTTTAATGAAAAATCACCATATCTCAGAAACGGTTGAAAATTGCAAATATAAGTTGATGTCAGATTAATGAGCCTTCAAAGGCTATTATAAAATGTAAAAGAACGTATAGCATTTAATTCTAAAAAAAACAAGTTTGTGTTAGTTAGTCGTTGTAGAACACTCTGTATAAATACAAATATTTTTAACTTGCAGAGTTTGTGATTGTTTACAATGTTTGAGAGAAATACAAAAGGAATAAAATATACTTTATATACGAATATTTTATGAAATAGTATGTAAACTAAAACGAGCTATATGTTTGTCGGCTACAATTTAAATTTCCTACGTCACTCGAAAAATTTAAATAAGCAAAATGTGTATAAATTAACATTAAAATTATTACTACATCAAATATGTATAGTTCCATTGAATAGTTTAAATTGTGCAGAACAAGCTGTATTGTACAAATATTTTATGCAATAGTACATAAACTAAAACGAGCTATATGTTTGGCGGCTACATTTTAAATTTCCTACGTCACTGGAACAATTTAAGTAAGCAAAATGTGTATAAATTAACGTTAAAATTATTACATCAAATATGTATTGTTGCATTGAATAGTTTAAATTGTGCAGAACAAGCTGTATTCATTATTCCGGTCGCATAAATAACCTTATTTGCTATGGTAGATGTATAAGAATTGCGATAATTTCTAATTTGTATAATGCTAGACTTGGAATAATTTATAACAAGCCAATTATTGCAAAAATTGTTCGGGATATATCCAAGACACTCGCCCATATACCACTCAAAAAATGCTCGAAACCACCGAAAGACTATAAGTTGGCAATAACATTCACCTTCTAGTACCGACTCGTCACATCTGACCTTCATTTTAATTTAAGTAAAATGTTTAGAATTTATAAACAATAAAAGTCAAACTCTCAATTAATATTAAAATTATTACATGAATATAATCTTAGTATCATAATAACTATACTCTTATTCTTATCTTTATATTACAGCGTGCCCTCAATTAATTCTTTATGGGCATAATAGCTTTTGTTTATGAATATCTTTTTAAAGGTTTATTCAAAGTGGTTTGTTGTAAGCTATAGATATTGAGAGGGCAATCTGTTGCAAACTCTTAATGCCATATGATAAAACGCACCTTCATAAAAGCTGAATTTACGTCTTCACATTTCTAAAATATGTGAATTTCGTGTACTGTATGAATGATATGCATTATTTATGTTATTGAAATTATTAACCCCTTAAGCGGCTTGATGCATTGCATGCAGTGACTTCCTTAGTGGCCACTTACTTTTGTAGTTGACGCATATATTCGTCATATCCATCAGAAGAAATTTTAAAATAAAATAACAGTTATTACCTATATTTAAAATTTATTCAAAGTACATAATATATAAATTTAACTAAAACAATTTCTAAGTAATTAAATTCATTCATTATATGACAAAAAAATTGTTTCGTTATATAAATTATAAAATGTTGAACTAAATATAAACTTGCCTTTTGAAAAAATATATTGCAAAACACTATTTTATTCACAGTAATGATAATTTACACTATTTCAATAATACCAAGTTAACACATGGAAAAGCAAGAAGAGAATGAAGTTCACGTTATATTTTCTCCATTGTAAATAACACCGGCCCTAGACAGACTCAATCTTGCAGTGGTCATATCCCTTCTCTATCACTAGGAACGATTAAACGTTTATATTCGACATTCAGTATACCAAGTAAATTCATAACGCGAATATATCCATCATAAGCGCTGCACAATACAAAACGCCATGACGAATATATACGACGTAACCACTTAAGGGATTAGTTAAAAAATAAAAATAAATTCATGACGCGAATATATCCGTCATAAGAGCTGCACAATACAAAACGCCATGGCGAATATATACGACGTAATCACTTTGGGGATTAATAAAAGCTGTCTTATTTGGAACTATAGGGTTTCAATTGAGCGCCATTTATTTTTTGTGAAATAGAGGGCGCCAATGTTTAGCATTTGTTATCTTCAAACCGTACGATGTCAATTTAATGCGTTGAACAACGAATATTTTGTGTAAAACTGTTTTATGAAAGTGGGCGATAATTTACAATTGCATTAAGAAAGACAAGATTAGGACGAAACGAAGCGCTTAGAAAGTTAACAGTTCGTGCCTTAATCGAGAAATTTGGAGAGGCGGGTTCTGTCGATAAGGCAACATTGTAAATTTGTAAATTGTGTAATAGATAGGAAACAAGATGATCCTGATTTTTGTAACAAAATTTTTCTATGAGGTGAATTTAGTGAACAACATTTTCGGTGAAAAAATCTACATGCTGTTCACAAAAGAATAATGCATCCTCAAAGGTACATTGTTTGGTGTGCATTTTGGAGTGATGGACCACAATATCAGATTTAAGGAGATTTTTGTTGATGTCTACTCTAATTTTGGAAAAATGTATTTTTCTCTGTCTCTCTCTTTCTCCTTGTGTGTATAATCACGATATCGGCAACCCGGCTAAGCTATTAATTGTAATATTTAATAATATAATCATCTTCTGAAGATCTGATTAGATTTTCAAACAAATTGGTGGACCAGAAGTAGTAGTTTACTTTTGCGGAAAAAATCAAATTTTGCCAATATCTCGTCAACTACTAAGTTTAGACAAATTTCTAAACAATACAAAAGTAAAAACAAGTGAATTTGATAAAAAAATTATCAAATTTTTATCAAATATAAGTAAGTTATAATATCAAATGTCTGTCAATGAGAAGTACTACACATTGACGAATTAAATATGTTGTTAATTTTTTTGATAATTTCTACTATAACAAGTTAAATTCAATTTAGATTTTCTAATGCCTTCTAAATAAAAACACAATTCTATAAGCGATACGTCTACTATGTTAAGATATTAAGTTGAAAATAAAGTTGCCTGAATAGTACGAAGGCGATGATAGAGAGAAAGAAGAATAGAAAGTAGAAAGGAAGTGCGTCCCAATATAAAGTAATGGTTTCGAAGGGTGAAAACCGGTGGATTTGAGGAAAGAAGGCGAAAGCTCCGGACGGACTAAATCCACACGGGAGAACTGCCTGAATATATACAATACTGTGATCAGACGTTTTTGGGTTGAATTTATTGGAGTCGAGAAGTCAGAACACCGAAGATGAGGCGCTTTCTAACGATCGACGAGGGCAAAATTGAAAATTGGATATAAGTCAGTTTAAAATTAAGACGGCCGTGTTTCCCTTGATGATAAATGCCGAAGAACTTATGCCCTTCTATGTAGTAGACATTAAGATTTAATAAGAGAATATTTTACTAGATGATTCATTCATCAGCTTTCATTTACTGTATTAATGTTAGTAATAACCTGTTCAATTATACGTTACCTTATACACTACAATAAATAACTCATTTAATAAGTGAAGCTTTTCCTGGTGTTCTAAAAAAACCGTAATTCTAACCCTGCCGAAGGTAGCACGAACTACTGCATACTGTGATTTGCTTTCTGTTAGTATACTCGCAACCCTATGTGAAGTAGTTGAAAAAATTATGCATTCCCAAGTTTGTGAATATCTTGGTGCGCATTCCATTCTGCCGTCTTGTCAGTTTAGATTTCGAAGTGAGCATGGTTGTACTACCACTTTGCTCAAATTCAGAAAATTGGTGATAATGAAAGGGATTTCGGCAACGCCCTTGATACAACTGCTCATCGAATCCTATTATCTACGAACCGTCACATTGGTTTTGAAGGTGCGCGGTTATTTTGCTTGAGTCTTATCCTTTAGGTAGGGTACAGTGCTTATCCGTTGATATGTGTTAAGTATGAATGTCTTGCGTGTAGAGGTGTACCGCAATATTCAATTTTGAGTCGATTATTATTTTTCATTTATATATCGTTTCTCCCAAAGGTGATAAAGAAATTGAAATGTATGCTCATGACAATGACGATTTATACTTTGCTCCATGCCAGTGAGTGGTCAAGGAGTTCAGTCTCATGTCATTTATATAAGTAAATGACATTTACTTATATATACGAATATTATAAAAATTGTGTAGAGTATTAAAATAAGATTAAAGTACGGGATATGTCACGCAAGACATAATTTTTCTAATAATTTATAAGTGGAATATAATCAAAATATATATTCAGGCTGCTTAACGTAACATTATAACATTTTGTGGTAGCATTTACTAATTTTCTCATATTATATGTTTGGTATACTACACAAACAAGATTCTCAATAACTGAAAGAACAACAATTCCGTATATTAGACAGGCAGATGCGAAGACAAGATGCACTTACATCGAGAAACATATCATCATATTTGCCGACAGACTGTTTTGCGCCAGATTGTCAACACCTGTGATATACTCTATCTTACATTACACATAACATAGCCTTGTGATTTATCATTCAACTTCCCCATTCAATGGATAAGATCTAACCGCAGTTATACTCGGGAACATTGCAGTCTAATCCTCTTACGTAAATGAATCTCTAACACAAGCTCTGCCAGGGTCTAATTCTAATTAGTTTACGCTATTTCTGTTTGACTAGACTTATATATTATCTCCATTAATGTGGAGTGAATACATTATAATATTTGCATTATGAGTGTGTTTGTATAAGTGCAGAAAATACATTTATTTTACTAAAAGCACATGCTTATCATCAAACACAATAGTAATCTCCAGCTTAAAGTTTTCCCGTGTTTTAAGAATTATGTAGGTACATGTCTATATAAACATTAATAAATGTATGTCAAGATTGATATTTTAGATACATTTTATACGGTTTTTTAATATATTGGCTATGAATATTTTTGTGGTATGTATTGGCTTTGGGACTCTGGGGTTTCTAAAGGGTAAGACTTTGTTTAATCAACACACACTTTTTTAGCTATGTTGTACTAAACAAGATTAACAAGCGTGCAGAGAGGACACATATATTTGCATCTACTTTACTATTAGAAGTTTCCAAATTCATTTTTAATTTACGCATTTCTACATTCATATTTCTATATTTTATCACCAATGGGTACTTTAACACTTTGGTCCGCATTCTCTACCTTATTAGTTCTTGTCCCCAGTAAATCGAGAATATCCTGAATGGAACTACAAATGACTTTTAGGAGCAGGATGTTATCAGCCTACTCTTATTTTTACATATATTACCTCTTCACTCAATAATCTTTGTCTGCTGAAAAAATAAGACAAAATGTACTTTTTCAAATGTTTGGTTAGATGTGAATTCTCCATGACCATTTGGATATGAATAAAATTAGTGCTGGATGGGTACCGCGACTTCTTTCTGCTCGCCAACGTGAACGTCGAGTCGAATGTGCGCAGTCGTTTTTAAACATGTGTGGAGACGACCCAAAACCGATTTTGGAGTCCATTGTCACAGGAGATGAAACAATGTTTCTGTCTCTATCGAAAAGGGAGTCTATGGAATGGCGGCGACCTGATGAACCTCGTCCCAGAAAGGCGATTGCCTCAATATTCTGGCATAGTGAGGGCATTTTGCTAATTGACTTTGAAGAGCGCAATACAAGTCTGAACGGTACATATTATGCATCTTTATTGCATAAATGAAGGGATAGTATTCGTGCAAACCGTCGTGGAAAAGTGACAAAAGGTGTGCGATTATTGCACGACAATGCTCCCGTCCATAATGCCGCTATTTCACAAGCTGCCATCCTCGAATGCGGCTTTCAAGAATTACAACATCCACCGTATAGTCCTGATATGGCGCCTTGTGATTTTTTTTGTTTTCTAATTTAAAAAAGGACCTTAGGGGAAGTAGTTTTAAGGCCGACAGTGAGTTGCAAGCAGCTGTTATAGAACATTTTGACGGAAAAACAGATCTCTATACCAATTTTCTTCTTATATGACTTTCACGAACATTTACCTTTTCATTATTCTTTTCAGGTGAAAGATATGGGTTTCTAAAGTAATAGTGGTTTCCAAAGCTATACCTTCATATACCGGGTGCTTCGGAATTGCACGGCACTATTATAGGTATGTCCTCTCTAGCATAGCATAAACAAGAAAGTCCATATATACATATTGCTATGATAGCATATATCTGACGATAAATTTTATTTATTCTTTATTTACAATAAATGTGTTATTGCCACACGTTAGATATCGCCAAATATATTTATATATGCAGTGCCCTCTTATAAAAATTTGAGAACGTGCTGCACTATATGTTGTGGGTATAGTCATCTGTATATGCTGTGCTCTAAAATTTATTCTTTTTACACCAAAAGCTTATAATTGGTTTTGTATTTAATTTATATTGTAATAGCATGTACCTAATAACTATTGTGGGTTCTGGCAATGTATGTGGTTCCTTCTCCTTCACTGGTAACCTTTCTCTTACTTATAATAGGGACGAGGTAATAGTTTTGTTTAAAGAAGAAAACGGAATGTCTATATAACATGATCATACACTGTACTCTGTTGTTTCACCAAAGTTACCACTTTTTAAATATTGATGTGGTCAGATAATGGATTTTTTAAACGAGAGCTTAATGACACTTGTGAACAAATATGGCATATTTTAATCGATTCCAAATTAGTTTACATCCATAATCATCGTACATCTATCTCTGTGTATTATTCTCTCTTCAACAATTATTTCATGATCACTACTCGCGTAGTTTAATTAATCGAATTAGCTGTCGATAGCAATGCATTGGAATGTAATTATCCGGCTCCAATGAACCGAAAGAATCCCAGTAAAATAATGTCAGTGCAATAGTGTGCACTCAGAAATTAACCGCATAGAGTTCGAATTCACAGGAAAAATTTGAACAAGAAGAAAAGTCACGTTTAGGGCACGTGAGAGATTACAAAAGTCCACGGTGCAGTAAAGGTAGATGACAACCGCTCTCGAATTTACGATTATTGCGGTTTTGGGGGATATCCGCAAAAGTTTAAAAGCTAGGAAGTGTGTGTATTCGTGTGTGGGCACTTTTAGAATGTGTATGTTATGCACTGCACGAGCGCGTTTTAACAATACAAACCTTTGAGAACGCGCTTAGGGAGTTGAGAATAGTGGAGATACCTTTAAAAGTGTCACACATTATTTAGAGCGCGATTATGTAGATAAAGTCGTTATTTTATGAATTTGCGGGTTTAAAAGATAAACAAAAGATACGCATGTACTATTCTTGTAGTCTAAATTTCCATTCCTATTATTATTAGTTTTAGTGGTTGTATTTGAATAGTTGCCAAGATGTCATCTGTGAAGTGTCAAGCAACAGCTAATGTTTATAGTTCTCTATTTCCTTGTAGAGATTATTACGTAGTATAAGGAAGTATAGCGATGATGACAATTTTCGACCTCGAGACTTTTGCAGATGTCCACGTTTTGAAGTCCCCTGGTACCAAAAAAGTGGTTTTTAAAAAGTCTGTGTGTGTTTTAGTGAATGTGTGTGTTGTAAGTACGATAGCAGTCAGACCACTATAGTTATCAATTCCAAATTTTGTATTTACGAGCATAATCTCCCCTCTTGACATCTGTTCCGGTAGACTGGAAGTAGTAGTCTACTTCAGTGAAAAAATTGAATTTTGCTAATATTTCGTCAACTACTAAGTTTAAACAAACCGGAAGTATGGCTTTTACTCTTATTGAAATTCGCACAATTTTGCAAGTCATGCTTTTTAGACGAGTACGTTACTATTTCTTTATATTTATAATAAGCTCTATGTCAACCCTGAAGTCTATGATCTATCTCTATACTTCTATCATTCCCACTGTTTATCATTACTCCCAAATACGTAAGACTATTTGATAATCGTAATTGCCTACTTTTACTTCCTTGGTATATCTATTTTTTCTGCTTATCTCCATGTGTTTACTTTTTCCTTGGTTTCTTAATTAAGACAATAGACGTACTTATAATAGGATTTTGTATAATTTGAAACGTTCATACGGATGACGAAAATTTGCGACCTCGAGATTTTTACAGATGTCCACGTTTTGAAATCCCCTGATCCCAAAAAAGTGATTTAAAAAAAATCTCTTTCTCTCCCTCTCTCTCTGTGTGTGTTTGACCACGATAGTGGTCAAACCGCTGTAGATGTCAATTCCAAATTTTAAAATTAAGTGGATAATCTGCCTTTTGAGATTTGATTAGTTGTTCAGTAAAATCGGTAGACCGAAAGTAGTAAGTTTCCTTCAGTGAAAAAATTGAATTTTGCCAATATTTTGTCAATTACTACGTTTAAACAAATTTATAAAGAATTCAAATGTACTCAAAATTAAATTTGAGAAAAATTGTTTTAAAATTTTTTTTGGAAATTCCTACCGTAAGCAGATCTTTGGCTCTTATTGAAAATCAGTTTTTTGCGAATATCTCGCAAGTCATGCTTTCTAGTCAGGTACATCACGAGTATAAAAGTATTTAAAACATAATTTTAAATATCTTTTGTATAAAAGCACCTCATTGAATTTTTCACTTTACTTAACTTCGGTAAATGCTTCATTACTTGTTCTGTTGGGGTTGATCGTGGCGATGGGCATAGCTTCCAGGATTATTTCTTGATGTTAACCGCAACTTCAAAATATTTTCGTCATGTTCTTCGTTACCATTTTTTTCCTCGAGGAAATAGTCTGCAACTTGAATTTTAAAATTAAAAAATTTTGAAATATCCGATTACTTGTCACCCAAATTCTTCCTGTCCTCGCGATCTAATATCCGCGTAGATATTGCTAAATCAATCATTTCTTTGTTCTAACAGACAACCTGTAGTAACTTATCATTCTGTTTATTACATCAATTCCCCCCATGGAGTCATTGTAACTCTTTATTATGTCAGGACGATGTACTTGCACATACTTAGAGTCTTAGAGTAGAATGTTAAAATCTGGATCGGAATCTGAACTTGAGTCGGCAGATGCTTCCTCTTCAGGTTGTTCAACTGGACCTTCTTCAGGTTGTTCATCTGAATCTTCTTGAGGTTGCTCATCTAGACCTTCAGCGAAGTTTTTATTATTTTTTTCAAAATTCTCATTTTCAGAATCGGAATTAGTTTCATTGTTCTCTTATCCCTCTATATCGGAATTTTCCAAACATGCCAGCAATTCTACATCATGTTCTCCAGGTCGAAGGTGGGTTCTGTTGCCAAATATTGCTATATAAAAAAATATTGATATGTGGGTTAGGAAAATAATGTTGGCAGAAAGATTCCGAGTCCTTTTAAATGTACAGTTAAAACCATAAAAATTGGGAAATGAAATTTATTCTATTTTAAGTTGGGTTCTATTTGTCAATTGCCTACTTGACAATAGCTGTCAAACATATTTAAATCAGTGTCATTAAATTTATACCAGCTTGTGCAATACCTCATTTAAATGTAGTAGATACGCCAGAATCGTCTCTCACATGGAAAATGGTAGGACAATTATGAATTTAGCGGTAGATTTTGGAGTGGGAAGAAGTAGTATCTGGAGAATTAAAAGAAAATGAGAAAACGAGAGGACTGTAAAGCGAAAGGTGGTTTCGGGTCGGCCTAAAAGTACAAGAAGATGAGGACTCAGTTAATATTTTGAGAGAGAGGCCTATGGCCACTGCTGTAAAAGCAATTAATCTAACGAATTTTCCAGCATCACAAAGCACTGCATGTCGAAGAATTCGTTTTACTGAATTGGACAACTATTATGCAGTCATAAAACCTTTCCTTGCCGATTTCCATTAAGAACAGAGGGTAGAATTTGCTTTAGAATTTCTTGAAAAAGAACATTTCTGGAATATGGTAGTATTGTATGATGAAAAAACTTTTAAATCTAATAAATACGGTAGAGTAAAAGTCTATAGACACAGAAACACACGCTTTGAAGAATAATATACTCAACAATGTAACTCTAAACGTGTTTCAGTTAATGTGTGGGGTTGGTTTAGTGCGCTAGGTCCAGGGGTACTATGTAGAAGAAAGGCTCAATGCAAACATTTATGTTAACATTCTTCAAGATGTTATGTCACCATCAGTTGCTCCGTTCTTTCCTGACAATAATTTTATATTCCAACAGGACAATTATCCAATACATACATCAGGACTTGCACAAAACTGGTTGAGAACAAATAATATTAATGTCTTGCCGTGGCCTTCGAGAAGCCCAGATGTTAACCCTATAGAAAAGGTATGGGGATTAATGGTAAATAGGATGCGCCGGACAAATTTTCGCCCCCAAAACAGGCTAGAGCTTATAAATAACATAAATCAGGAATGGCAAAATTTAACACAAGAGTATTGCCAAAACCTGATTGCGTCTATGCCTAGATGATTAACATCCCTCATAGAGAAGAACGGAGCTATGATTAAATATTAATTTGTTAAGTTTGTTACAGATTTCGAAAATACTATTTCTTCAAATTTAATCTATTTATTTTTATACTGACATACCGTCAACGTATTTTAACCTATTTTTAATAAAACAAGTTCACACAGTTCACACTATACAAAAATTAAAAAAAACCTATCAAATTTTTTTAATGGCATTTCCCGCTTATTTTTGGCTTTAGTCGTATATGATTAATTTCGACTGTAGGGTACGTAAATCTTTGTGAAATGAATAGAAATACATTGTAAGAGTAAGATTAAACCCTTCTGCCTCTGCATCGAAAGTTCTGCTATTGTATTTTCAAAAATATGTCTAAAAGTTACCATCAAAACTTGCCTTGTCGAACGCACTCATATTTGTACATTTTAACAACTGATCAACTAATTACAAGCAACCCCACTTGGTCAATACACCGATAGATGGCACCTTATACCCGTCTATTTATATATCTAGGGACTTTAGTGTGTTTCAATGGATTGTCGGGTTTTAGTCCGACAGAAACGAATTTGACTGTAAAGTGTCTCAAAACTAATATTTTCTATTTTAATGGATGTTGGGCCTCAGGTGGATATAATTTTTGATAGTAAAATTATAAAGATTTTTTTATAAATACTGTTTTTATGACAATCTTTTGTGGTAATCCAGTTCTAATAAAAACTCGAAATTTTGTAACAAAATTCCACATATCGGCTATTAAAGTGTGTATCAAATTAAATATAATACGAAAAAGACATAGACTTATTTAACCTACTCTATAGCACTCTTTCGTCTATTCAAAGAGGAAAAAATACTTATCTAATTTACATTTTGATTATGATGCTTAACTTCAACTACAAAATTTTAATTCATTATACCATAGACTTAAATGACGATGCTGACAACTTTACTTTAAAGTATTTATGTTTTTTTATATCTTCTGTAAATGAAAGCCAACTACTTAAAAGTCAAATGAATTATGACTATACCTACATACATGATATGATTTGGAAACTGAATAATAATTTATGGCTTCACCCTGTTCAAAGTGGAAGTGATGTTCAGTTGAATGCTTGCGTATGTGTTACGGTTGATTTGGAAATGTTTTGCAGTAATTAAATGCTTCACAATTACAATATATCGATGTCAGTTCTGACCTCTCTCGACGTAGTGAAATGTAGAATTGGGCACACAATAAATGTTCTCCAGTTAATTCGGAAAACAATTGTATTAAATACTGTGAGGATGTTTGCGTTGGCTATTTAATTTGCACATATCAATGATTATTTATTCTATTTCAATATGCACAGCCTTTGTTTTCATATATAGTCGAATTAATATAATATATTATTTTACACTGAAAATAAATAATAATGTTTTGATTATTTTGAATACAAATTATATAAAATTAAACTACGAGAGTTGTAATAAAAGGCCGGCAAATATACGCAGTAAAGCAATTTTATTGAATTTGCATACGAAATTAGATTACATCCCTTCATTATGATAAGGGGTGAAATCCTGCACTGTTTGCCAAGTGTGTGGGACGATTCTCTTAAATTTAGAAGCAAGTCAAAATGACCACAGCGAGCAGGTACTACTGCTAATAACAAATTTAAACTTATTTACTACCTTTTCATTCTGCGATCAGGTTTGTGGATATAATTTAATTTAAATTTATGTATTTATTATACTATAGGTTATTATTTTATATATTATTCAAATAGAAATAGAAATTTCAAAATCAACGACAACAAGATAGCTTTACAATACTAACTGGTATATATCTATAATCACAAATAAAAAAAAAATAGTGCCAAAGAGAATAAAGAAGTATTTGTACTAAATAAAACAATAAGCACTTTTGGCTTAATATTGTCACATTTTAATTATTGATTTGTTTTTTTAGGATATAATTTCTTCTTGTGTTTTTTTTATCTTCTTTTTTTGCCCGTGTAATACCCGAGAGCCGTAGTGCCTTCGTCTTCGCCTTCGCTATTGCTAAGCATGATGCTGTTGTGTCTGTTCTGAACCGAAGTTGCAGTGAGACTGCAATGAGTACGCAATGGTCCAAGCAATTTTCCCAGGGTCGAGTCCTAGACTCCTAGCCCTCTAGTCTCAAAGAGTCGCCATCAAGCGACATGTGGGATTTATTATGGTTCTTCAATTAATTGGGTTCACTCGTGGTTCCTCCCTGGTGGGTGGGTGGCTGCAGTTTCGGGGTCTCTCATCATCATGCGGGTCGTGGGGTCGTCCTCATGGTGGGGTGGGCCGTCACGGAGGCCGCAACAAGTCCTTCACTCTTCTGATCTTGACCCTTGGCGGGGTCCTCGCCAGTGATGGTTTAGTTAGGTCTGCGACCAATGGATTAGCCGAGGCTTCAGCCCTCTCCCAGGTTCCCCTGGCAAGGGTGGCGATATGATCTGCCAGCGACTCGATGCCTAGGTCCTGCCTAAGCCTGTCATTGCGCACATACCACGGCGCGTCGGTGATCATGCGCAACGTGGTATTCTGCAGAGTCTCAAGGGTCTTCAGGTTGGTCGCAGAGACATTGAGCCATGACAGAGAGGCATATGTGATAACTGGACGGAGATAGGACTTGTATATCAGTAGCTTAGTTTCCAGCCCTAGAGGGCTATGACGTCCCAGGAGCCCGGTAAGCCGAGCCCTCGCCCCCAAAAAGTTACCCCTGACGGTTTCCATATGGTTTCTCCAGGTCAAACGCTGGTCGACAGTCAATCCCAGATACCTGGTGTGCGGCGACCAGTCCAGGCGGGTGTTTCCTATCCGAATAAAATCCGGAGGGCGTGAGAGTTTTTTGGTGAATCTCACCGCAACGCATTTGTTCTCATTTATTTTTAACCTCCACCTGGACATCCAGTCCAGAGTCTCATCGACTGCCGCTTGAAGACGCCGCACCGCCATACCCTCATTCCGACACACGGTGTAGTGGGCCGTGTCATCGGCATACATAGATATGTGAACCTGGGTTGTTCTGGGAATGTCAGCAGTGAATACTATAAACAGTTCCGGAGCCAAGAGAGAACCTTGGGGAACCCCGGCCCTAATGGCCCTGCTAGAAGACAGCACACCCTCGACCTTTACTTTAAAGGAGCGACCTTCCAGATAAGAGGCCACCAGCCTCACCATTGGCATCCCAATGCCCATTCGTTTCATTTTCAGTAAAAGGCCACCATGCCAGACGGTGTCGAATGCACTCGCCACGTCGAGGAATACCGCGTTGGTTGTATCCCTTCTTTCAAAGCCGTCTCTCACGGCCTCAGTCAGCCTGAAAAGCTGTAAGTCGCTGGAAAGACCCTCTCTGAAGCCAAACTGCTCGTCAGGGTTGGAATTAGATTCGATGATTTCATCTCTTAACCTGGTGAGGATGACAAACTCGAGCAGTTTGGAGAGGGTAGACAGCAGGCTGATGGGCCTATAGCTTCCAGGGAGCACCGGATCTTTGTGCTGCTTTAATAACATGGTGACTGCGGCTTCCTTTCACGACGCAGGGAAGTGATGGAGTTTTAAGGAGGCATTGGCTATCCTTACAAATGCAGTTATTGCAACGTCCGGCAGGTGCCTCAGGACCAAGTTAGGGATGCCGTCCAATCCAGGGGCCGATCTGACTTTGAGGCAACCTATTCTCGCCTTGATCTCATGGAGTGAGACCTCACTAAGAGGCTCCCAATCATCGGATGGTGTCTCGCACAGGTCTGACACCTGTTGCTCTTCATCGTCACTGTCGTCGGAACCGGACCAATTCCCAGAGCAGACCCCTTCAAGGGAGTCCGAAAATGCCATTGCCCTATCTTCAGCGGCTGCAATGAGTAGTTATGAAAGATATTATTTTATATATTTAAGCAAACGTATGAACGACGACCATAATACAATACAAATACAAGGAGAAAAACAGCTTTTCTGATATATACACACATATTAAATCCTTTAATAGAAAAATCTTTTGTTTTAATTCCAATTGAACAAACTATATTGCTAGGATTTTAATGCGTGTTAATCATTAGTTAGCATACTGAGTCACCACTTTCGGTAGATTTTGCAATCGAATTTTTGAGTGATGTAACATAAATTTTTAGTTCAGTATTTCAAATCGAAATGCAATTGCAAACAAAATCAACATTTATCAAAATCATTAATTACATTTAAATGTTAACTTTCATTATGTAAGCCAGTTATTGTGTTTCCTAATTGGATGTAAAATATAAACTTCTGATTATTATTATTTTCTATAATTACTTCCATTGTAATTTATAATGCAGTGGTGGCTTTCATGATGAATCAAGTGAAGCACTGATTCTCCTTAAATTTCTGCTCTGCTTAAATTTTTCGTTCGGAAAATAAGTTAAAACTAATTTCTTTAGTATAAGAAAAATAGTATTATTTATAGATACTAATAATATTACAATAAAATACGAGTGGAACGCTCTTCCCTTAAGCAAAACGACATACTCGACAAAGTGAATCATTTTTCAATTCGCCGCAACTTAATTTCCTTGTTTATGTAGTTACCATGACAACTACACGTAGGTCGTAAACGAGAGGGGATCACATTACGTCATCCCAGTGAAGCAACACAGTATGCTGCTTCACTTGTTCAGTCTGCGACTAACATTCGTTCGGTCTGTGTCTGTTATGTATATCTAGCTCTAGGGGTGTTTTGCATTGTCGTGTGATCTACCACTGTACGAGCCCGTGCGTGTTTTACTCGAAAAACCTTTTTCGTTGTGACATGAAGAAGATAAAAAGACTTTTTAAAAAGTGAAGAACCTGTGTCATATTTGGATGTTAGTAAAGTATCAAAATAGAAAGACAAAGCGTGTGTGTGAAAATTTAAAACATCGTGGTATTATAAGTATGATTAGTGTGCGGTAGTCATTATCTGAAAAAATTGTTTTGTTTGCCGTGTTTAATGTTTAGTGCGAAATGTGGAAAAAAAGTAGTTTCGATGATTTTGGTAATGTAAATAGATCTATACATAAACATAAATCATCTGCAGAGCATATGCGTTATGCACTGGGTTTTAAGCGGTTAAAGTCTTATGTAAGTACTATTCAAGATGCTTTAACAGAAAATTTTACCCTTTTTGTTTACAAATGTTTAATGAAAACGGGCGACTTAATAGATGTTTAATACAGTTGCCAATTCGCGCAACACCTTGCTTGAGGAGACAAGATTTTGCCGACATTGCTTCACCTCTTATTGAACTCACGATCCGCCAGTACAATAATCTAATTAAAATAAACTGTAACGGGTAGAATAGGTTGTGCTTGCAAATCGATGTTGACCAGTGGTCCATAGTTTGGAGACCCCTGGTCTAAATCATAATTTATTCGTCATTAAATAAATTTCAACATACTCTATTCCAAATATCGAAGCCCTTAGGAGCATGATAAAAATGTACTGGTTCATTAGACTTACATGTCTAACATTTCCTTTTATTAATAATTAGAAGCTGATGACAATAAATGAAAATATTTCAACGGCTGCTCTCTTACCATTGTCTTTCTGAAATATTGGAGGGTGGTCTAAATTAATGTATTAGAATTAAGAAACATTAGTAAGTTTAATTAACGAAAAATAAGTATGTGTATGTAACATTTATCATGGAAGACGTTAACATTATTACCGATGTATTGGTTGGCGAATATCACAAAAATTAAATCATAATATAAAATGTACAAAGAACGTTATGACACATTTAATCAATACCTTTGGGCAATATATGTATGTATTATATTTTCTGGTAAGCCTAACCTGTATTGATAAATGATCAGTTTATATACTAGTGTATCGAAATTTTATATAGTAGCTAACTAGAAATGTTTGTTCTCGTTTCAGAACCGTAATTAGTCATCAAGAAGCATGTTTACCGTGGAGGTTCGCCAGTTCATCTGTTTGATAGAGATAACGTGGATTACTCTAAATTGGCTGGGTAAAATCACTTTGCATTAAAACAGAATCAATAGAGCTGTATCTGCAATATGCGTCACAGTTTATTATTGGCTTGACAGGTTAACACCTACTTAAAATGTTAATATTCTCATATATGAATCGATTGTAAATAAAACAATATTATAAAGAGAAATGACAGTCAATATATTTGAAGTAATAAATCAAAAATTATGACTAGTTAATTAAAAATTATGTATTGCTCCAAGCAGATAAAATACAATAGATATATAGTATGGAAAAAAATTATGTACACATAACAAACAATGTGTAAATGTACTGTGATTTAATAAAGTGCAGTTGCATGTCGAAATCATTCAGTAGAAATTTTTGAAACAGATGTGGATATACTTAAACTGTTCTAGTGCCAATATTTAGAAAAGAAATTTGTTAGTTGATTTCCTTAAATATAGCAGTTGTTCTGTTCTGATACATTTCAATTAGACGTGTTAACTCAAAATAAAATTTAAACAGTAGAAATATTGTTGTAGTTATTTCTTGAAAAAACTTTACATAAAGAAAATTTACAATATTCATGTTAAAATGAAAATATTGTTTTGAAAGAACAAATTTGATATCATAATGACAGTGACAAGTTTTAGGGCAGTTTCAATATAATTAATAATTAATTATAAAATGTTGGATTGCGAGGTGTAGTTCATGAAAGGTTTAAAATATTATTATTATCATATTATGTAACAAACATTTCTAAAAATGAGTTTAAAAAATATTTCGTTGTAATTTATGCTACATGCTAGCTGCATCCCGCATGCATTGCAATACCGCTAAAAGAACTCGTTCGGTTTACAGTCCTACTTCCTTTTGCTTGACTGTTTCAGACGAACAGGCTTAAGCGTTGCATTCAAGCCGTATTCAGTATTGCTTCCAAGAGGGAATACAGTCATTTTTTTTGCTTTTCCGCTTTTGTCAATTGTGTTTCACTATTTTTCAAATGACTTTCAATGTTTTTAAAATCAAATTTCAATTGACAAACGCTAAGTTTGTCAAATGAAATTCCCTTTTTGTAAGATTACTTTCCTCAATTGCTTTTCTTGTTTACATGTAGGTACGTATTCCTTACATTTTATAAAAAAATATTAAAAAAAAGAGCAGTATATTAAAGGGCACATGTTCATTTTGAAACAAATACATTGTACATTGTAATGTACTGCACGTTTCTGAATTTCATACAACGTCAATTTAACAATTACATAATGACGGTGTAGAAGGGGCTGATATTGTTATGGACAATG
The DNA here is from genome assembly GCA_963170755.1 of Amphimallon solstitiale. Taxonomy (NCBI): domain Eukaryota; kingdom Metazoa; phylum Arthropoda; class Insecta; order Coleoptera; family Scarabaeidae; genus Amphimallon; species Amphimallon solstitiale. The sequence goes on along the minus strand of OY720679.1, from coordinate 67,282,556 downwards.
TAAGATTCCATAGCAGTGTTGCGATGGCTGTTACAATTGTAACAGATCTCTTACGTTTTACTATGTTGTATTACGTCCTTACGAAAGTATATAAATGTATTACGTTTTCGTGGATTTTTAAACGATTTTTTGACCTTAATTTATATCTTCCCAAGCAGCAAAATCACAATTTTAGAGAAGGATGAAAATATATATTTGCTAATGTAGGACAAGTATATAGTGGATTTGCTACTACGGTTGTGTCTTATGATTTTGGAATAATATCCTTACCAGAAAAATCACTATATGAGCACTTGTCCTACATTAGCAAATATATATTTTCATCCTTCTCTAAAATTGTGATTTTGCTGCTTAGGTACATCCAACTAATACATGAAGAAAAATATGTATTGGCTGTCAGATTTTGGACAGAAGATTGCGATTTTTTTAACTATTCAGGGACTTTATATAGTCTTGAAAATAGCTGAGCCATCTATTATGAAACAAGATAAATCTATTAGGTTTTTGCGCAGGAAACTACTACAAACTGTCATGTCGCTGGGACAACACTGTTCCATAGCAGTGAGGAAGTCTTGGATCATTAAAGTTTATGTTCATTTTCCAGTGTTTCTTCCTACTTACGTATAGCCCTTTTCTAAAGTTATTCAACCAGTGGAAGTAGATAATAAAAAAAACACAGCCAACATGTGAAAATGAATTATGCGAAGCAGTACACAATACATCTGAGCATATAAGTTCATAAAATTGTTTGAATGTTCAACATATGGAGATAGATTTATACAACTGTTTACAGAAAAATGAAATTTTGAATTAAGTTATATTACATAGATGTTACACTGTATTAGTATCTAAATACAAAATAAATTTCTTACTTTACAGTGTGGAATGCTATATTTTTTATAATAACAATAATAATAATAATGTAATCTTTATTCGCTTTCTACAGTACAAAAATTCACAACAATATAATATAAAGAAGATAATAATTAGAAGCCAACCGTAAGGTGAGGTTCAGACTATGTCTGTTTTTATACCTAAACCCTGATAAAAAAATAGAACAATAGATATTATAGTTTGAACTATATCATGTCTAAAATAGGTAACATTCTGCAAGTGTCATATAAATATAAATATATTTTCTATTCTTTGTTGCCGTATTTATATATTATTTAAACTCTTGATGAGCATTGGGCATTTTCGGCATTAAATAAACATACATTAGTTTATAATGTTTGATTTATTTTTTAACGTTTCGACCTTTCTTTTGGTCTTCATCAGAAATGATAATGGGTAAGAAACAATTTTTCTGAAACAACATACACCATGTACATACAAAATGCGATAACACAAAAATAATTTGATATAGGTATACAAAAAATATAAGAATCATATTAAAAAATGAGAAAACTTACTCCAAAATATGTAACAACAGTGTCCTAATAACTTTTATAAAACATGTACAACAAATAAATACATTAAAAGGGTTTTAAAATTTAAAATACGTAACGTCAAACGATTAAATTAAGATCTAAAATGTCAATGAAATGTCTATAATGCTGGTTTAGTTTGACATGGAAACGGCCAAAAACAACAACAAAAACGGATAAAATGTATTTATATGAATGTATGCATGTTAATATTAATGGTCAAAGCACATAAATATGCAAAAAATAGCACGGCGTTAAAGAAACACTCTAACCAGTTCTCACATACATTTGATTTTGATCGCATTTCAGTGTTACATAAAGAATATAATACAAAGTCGAGAAACATTTTAGAGATGATTGAAATACACAAAAATCAAAACTCAGTTAATGACAGAGGAGAAATCTCAAATTTATCAACAGTATACCGACAATTATTATAATTACAAAACCCATTAATATTAACATGCATACATTCATATAAATACATTTTATCCGTTTTTGTTGTTGTTTTTGGCCGTTTCCATGTCAAACTAAACCAGCATTATAGACATTTCATTGACATTTTAGATCTTAATTTAATCGTTTGACGTTACGTATTTTAAATTTTAAAACCCTTTTAATGTATTTATTTGTTGTACATGTTTTATAAAAGTTATTAGGACACTGTTGTTACATATTTTGGAGTAAGTTTTCTCATTTTTTAATATGATTCTTATATTTTTTGTATACCTATATCAAATTATTTTTGTGTTATCGCATTTTGTATGTACATGGTGTATGTTGTTTCAGAAAAATTGTTTCTTACCTATTATCATTTCTGATGAAGACCAAAAGAAAGGTCGAAACGTTAAAAAATAAATCAAACATTATAAACTAATGTATGTTTATTTAATGCCGAAAATGCCCAATGCTCATCAAGAGTTTAAATAAAATATAAATATATATACATATGTATGCATCCACACACAGGTAAATAGCAATACCTAGCCATTGAGAAGCAGATCACGCTTCAGCCTCCTCCGGAAACAGTCGACCGATAAAGCTTTATAATGATCAAGTATGTCATTGTAACTTGAATAAATGTCGTAAGAAAAAGATCTTTTGAAGAGGGAAGTACGGCTCAGCGGTGGCGAAATGAGATTACGATAACGAGTTGTGATGTTGTGTACATACATCACGGTGATATCTGATCTTATCGTGTAAGTATGAAGGGGTTTTGCAAGTTAATATTTTGTGATATAAACATAGACTCTTTAACTTACGTCTCTGTCTCATATTCAACCAGCCACACTCGGATAGTTTATAAGTTATGTGATCATACTTCCTTATGCCGAAAATAAATCGAAGACAGGAATTCTGAATTCTTTGAATTCGCGACTCGGTCACTTGATCTATTGCAGAATTGTATAACGCAGAGCAATAAGTGAAGTTAGACAACACAAGAGACTCACAAAGAGTTGACTTGACAGCGCTACCCAAAACGTTGCGGTGTGGATATAGTGATTTTAAAGTAAGGTAGGCTCGTTGAATATATTTACCAATTTGTTCGCGGTATCTAAACGAGTTGTCTAGTACCATCCCCAAGTTCTTCACACTGCTAGCAATGGGCACAGCTGTGCCATTCACCTCAATAACTACAGACTCCCGAAGCTGATCACAAATTTTCGATTTACCAAACAAAATGACTTGTGATTTAGTCGGATTCACATGAAGATTATGCTGTCCACAGAAAGCATGAATCGAACTTAAATCCCTGTTGATGTCTGCAACTCCCTGCCACCAAGCGTCAGGCCTAAACGATTTGTACAGCTGTACATCGTCCGCATACATATGATACCGTGAGTGTTTGATTACATTTGGCAAAATACTTGTGTATATGGAGAAGAGTAAAAGTCCGATGATCGAGCCTTGAGGGACCCCGAGTCTCACAGGCAACGGCAGCGACTGCCTACCCTGCAAGATGACACTTTGTTTACCATCAGTCAAGTAATCAGCAATCAATCCCACCGCTGTCGGACTGAAGCTAATACTTCTTAAAATATTAATCAACGCATCGTGATCCACAGTGTCAAACGCCTTACTAAAGTCTAATAAACTTAATATCGTAATAAGACCCTCATCAGAAGCGGTAATAACATCATCCGTTACATTTAACAATGCAGTTTCGCAACTGTAGCCACTTCTAAACCCACATTGAAATGCAGGAAGTATGCTGTTATTGCTAACAAAAGTGAATAACTGGTGAAAAATTATTTTCTCCAAAATCTTCGACAAAGTAGGAAGGATACTAAGGTAAGTACCTATACATACCTACATATAAAGAAGAAAAGCAATTGATATAATGGGAAACTAATTTAACAAAAAAGTAATTCCATTTGACAAACTCAGCTGACGTTTAAAACATGGAAAGTCATTTGACAAATCGATACCCCAGTACCACACCGTAACAACTCAAGAAAAGTTGTTTTCGAGTTATGTACAGCTAAGAGTTAAGATAAATCAAACGTATCGGTTGCCATATAGTAACAACTCTAACTTCAAAAAGTAACCGGTAGAGAGCTCGAGTTACCTTTTAGAATTTGTGTGATTTCTTATGTCATAAGCGTAACAACTCAATTTGTTACTCTGCTGAATTAGTTCTTCCTATCTGTCGCTCAATGTAAGAATAACAGAGTAACAAGTCTAGTTGTTACCTTCTTGAATTGTAGTATTTCGAACAAGGCTTTTTAACAGAGCGAGTTGTCTACTTTAACAGTGATGAGTGGAAACATTATTAAAGCTGTAAGCGTGCCTAAAAAGTTACCCTATGAAAAATGACTAGATTAGCTACTATTACATGTGAATATCCGAATACCAATGAAATACTGGTAAGCATACTCCTTTCCAAAATTCTAACCTAGAAATTCAATAAAAATTCTTGAGCCGAGTACGTTAAGTAGTTGTAAAATTTTTAAACGATCTTATTCATGATTTTGATAAATTATTACACTATATTATGTCAGAATTTAAAACAAAAATAATGCGTAATTTTCAACAATCGCTTGCTCCATTGAACTGTAGGTAATTATATTTCTTTCAAACAGGAATTGCCCTCCTCATCTGAAGCACGAAATCAGTGGGAATATGGTACGAATGAAAGGAGAAACAACACTCATATAGAAGAAAATTTGGATATGATCAATGTATCTAGAGAGGAAAATGTTATGAGCGACATTATTGACAGTAGTAATTTAAATGATGAATTTGATAGCGACGATAGTATCAAAGATAAAAATTACATCCCTTCAAATACGGCGTCATCTGAAAGTGGGGAATCTACATTAGGTGAGGTGAACACGGACAATCAAAATGTGATAACTGAAGATGAAATTAACATGATCAACATAGCCGCCAAACCAAATAAACAATTAACAAGGAAACGGACAAGAAATCCTGAATCTTGGAAGAAAAATGTCCGGAAAAGGAGAAGAAATCTTGGACAAGAATATGTTAATACGAAACATAAATCCTGAGTATCTAACGTCTAAACCAGGTAGCAATAAAGCATATAATATAAAATATACATTTTTTAATGAAGAACGTCCTATTCAAGTGTGCAAAACATTTTTCAAGAACACCCTAGCTATTAACAATAGGGTCATTTTTACAACTATTAAGAAAAGAAATATTCAGGGAGGTATAGACAAAGACAAAAGAGGAAAAGTTAAAAATGATAGCGCAATAGGTGAAGACATTAAAGAAGATATTAGGAATCATATAAATTCATTTCCGCGTCTGAGTTCCCATTACTGTCGTGCGCGAACAAATAAAGAATACTTAGAGTAAAGTTTAAATATAAGTATTATGTACAGACTCTACGTCGAAGACTGCAAAAAGCGTCAGAAAAAGTATGGCAACCAGTGGGTTTATGCACATATTTCAAATAATGAAACAAACATAGGGTTTCATGTCCCTAAAAAGGACCAATGTACTTTGTGTGAAAACTTTAAAAATGGCAGTGAAGAAAGCAAAGACCTTATAAGACAGAAATTTGAAAATCATCTTCACGAAAAAGAACTTAGTAGACAGGAAAAAGGAGCAGATATTCAGAATGAAAATGTAGAAGTGTACTGCTACGATCTACAAGCGGTACTGCCCACGCCTTGTGGAGAGGTGAATACTTTCTTCTACAAGAGGAAATTATCCACCTACAATTTTACAGTTTTCGACGTCAAGCAAAAGAAAGGTTATTGCTATTTATGGCACGAAGGTATCGCGAAAAGGGGTGCCAATGAAATTGCAAGCTTCGTGTACAAATTCATTTCCTTGACACCAAACGAAAACTTAATATTTTATTCAGACAACTGCACTGGACAAAATAAAAATAAGTATATAGTTGGGATGTATTTATACTGCGTTCAAACCATGGAAAAAGTTAGCTCGATTACTCATAAATTCCTGGTTGTTGGTCACACCCAAAATGAAGGGGATAGCATGCATGCTGCCATCGAAAGGGAAAAGAAACGAATGCTAAAAAGTGGACCAATTTATGTACCTTCACAATGGAGCATTGTTGTTGCTGCTGCTAAAAAGCAGGGTCCTCCTTATACAGTAGAAGAAATTTCCACTAAAGATGTATTTAACTTTAAAGCCATATCAAGTAAAATTGGAAGCAATTACAACACAAACACTGACAATGAAAAAGTAAACTGGAAAGACATTAAAATAGTTAGAGTGGAAAAGACAGATCCTTTTACCATCCAGTACAAGACATCTTATGGACAAGAATCGTTTAAAAGAATCCAAATACGAAAAAGTATGAGATTGCAAAAAAGTTACAGCAATGCCCTAGTGCTCACGCCAGCTTATACGAAACCACCAACAATTTCTATCGCAAAGAAGAGGAATTTAATGGAACTATGTGCTGAAAATGCAATCAAACCTGTACACTGGCCTTTTTATGAAAGCTTAGTAACTTCAAACGAAACCAATTCAGAGACAGAATCTGAAGGTGAAGAATCTTAAATCGCTAACTTCTTGTTTTCGTTTAAAACATTTTCGTATTCTAAATTTACTTGTATTTGTTTTGATTAAAGGTCTAAAAAATATTATGATTTTTTATTATACCTTACTTAGATATCTACTTGTTACAACGCGCATTTTTAAAATGTAATTCAATAAAGTAACAACTAATATCAAAATTCAATTTACAGTCTCCAGGATATTTTTTGTTGCGCAATTAATGTTATAATAATTGTATCACGTCGTTTAATGCTGAAAATAAATTTCAAAAGTTAGTTCTAACAAGAACTATTCAAATTATATTTACTTTTATATATCTAAAATTCTTTAACTTCAATTATCTCAAAACACTAAATTATGAGTTGTTACGGTATGATACTGTGGTATCGAAATGGTGAAACGCAATTGACAAACGCGGCAAAGCAAAAAAAATGACAGTAACTAAAATAAATGCCCGGGCAATTTTTTTGATGTGTGTTATTTGCGGATGAAGCTTTTTTCCATAGTAACAGAATAGTTAACAAGAAATTTTCATTACTATTCAAATGAAAACTCTTACTTCACTAATAAATCGATCATCAGCAAAGGTGGAGCATAAATGTACGGGGAGGCATTCTTGGTGATTGGATGATAGCATTTCTTTGGCGGTAGTATTAGCGAAGAAGCTCTTGTGTAATTTCTATCACGCAATTTAGTGAACTTATTGGAAGATGTTCCTCTAAATTTACGAAAATGTGTAGATGTAACAAGACGGCGAATCGCCATATTTTATGCTACATTCAAGAAATATTTTAAATGAAATGTTTTGTGGCAAGTGGCTAGCCCGTGGAGGCTATGTTGACTAGTCTACTGGGTCTTCGCATATCACACATTTAGATTTTTTTATAAGGATGCGTAAAAGAGCAAATATACAGTATATCTGTAACCACAAAAGAAATTATGAGAGAATATATTCCACAAATATTTAGAAATATCTCAGCGCCTTATTAATGTCGATTTACCATTTCGCAAGTATGTTTAAAAACGTTTAAAAGTGAATTGAACACTTTTATTTTTTATATTTATTGTGATTTTATAATTGTGAATTATATTGCTGGTATAGAGTGTATCGTAAACAAGATATATCCTATTTTTTCTTACCCCAATACATTCAAAAATCGTATCTCTAAGCTCATTTTTAGAACAAATCTTATAAAATCGTGCTTGTCAACCAAGAAGCAACTTATTCAATGTCAACCATTCACTTGTCAAATATCTTGTTCATTATACCGTATTCAAATAAAACACATAAAGTTGGCAAAATTATGATAAAAGAAGACAATAGCACAGTAATGATCACTTTTAAAACAATAACGTTTTCCATGTATTTGATGCGAAATTTAGCAAGCAGTTCAAAAATAAACCGATACAGAGTGTTCCATTTCAAAAAATTCACTTTTAAACAAAAATGTGTCATGTAGCTTTAATTCAGTTTTCTGCAAATGCAATCAGTATTGCAAAAAAATAAATTAATGTTTATATTAGGACTTTTTACTATGAATAACGCTACTAAAAATGCTGTCCATCTAATACGACGTTTTCGAGAAATATAATTTTATAAAAAAAATTAAGTTTTCAAAAAATGGTGATAAGTCGAAAACATTAAATTTTATGTTTATACTATACATCACTTTTTGACTATGGATTATAGGGGAATAGAAAAGTGTAATAATGTGCAGCTGTTCCATTTAGAAAACACTCCCTATGACACAAAATAATTTTAAAAGATGTTCCTAATAAGTCGCTATCATAAGAAAAACCGCTTCGAAATATCTTTTCTCATAAAGTTACAATTTGCCTTCGCCGCTGAGATAACTAGCCTGTATATAGATAGTTTCAATATCTGAATTCGATCAACAAGCAGCCGTATGTTACTATAATTATCTTCTTAGTTTCGGGGTTGAAAAGGGTAGGCATATCTTCTTCTACATATGTCGTTTCGTTCACTATCCTAAGGGACACCTTCAGGTCTTCTACTGCTGCGATAATCTAAAACAGACTATTTCAGGTTATCGCAGCACATTCGTATATGTGACAGTCATTACAATATTTATATATTTAATTACCAACTAACAGGAATTCAGTTGTTAGTTTAAATACGACTAGTTAAATAGTTAAATATCCCCTATTATTGACTATATTGAACGTAATATAACTCCTCATTACCTTCCAGACTTAATTATCTTCTTAGAATGTCTGGTTTTTAATAGATAATTAAATAATTATAAGATAGATCTACTTCAGACAGTAATTACCTCTGACCACTTTAGAGTTTCGTTTTAAATTTTTAATAAGTTTAATTATCTTGAACGTTCCTGTGAAAAAAGAAAACATAGGAAATGAAACCGTTAAAGAACAGAAAAGAACGGACACAAGAAAAACAGTAAAAACCCATTTACTTTAAGTTAATTGAATCTAGAAAAGAGTAGAAAAACGTTTATTCCATAACCTGGAACAGTTAGCAGATCGCAGACTAAAAAGATGCTGTAAAGTGTATCCCTCGTAGGGAACGTAATAGAATGAAGTTGAAATTAAAAGGCGTAAGGGAGAAATGAGATAATGCGGCGAACTCATGTTTTAAAGATGCGTGAGTCCACTTACTGCTTTTATCTTGTCCTATTTCGTTGATTTATATACTGTTCGCTTCCTCCATACCAATTAAACTAAATTTGGGTATAATATCTTACGTACTTGTACATACCTGATCCAAATTTATAATGGATTTAACGGAATACCTTCACGTCAACAATTTTTAAGTGAAAAATTTAGCTATATATAAGTAAAGGATTTATGAAGTAAATGTTCTATTAATGTAATTGGGAATATGTATATCAAATAAAATAATAGATTTAGGTGTGTTTTATAAACATGTTTACAAGTTATACCGGGTGAGGAATCGATTTTGAACCATAGGAATTTTCCCTAGACTTCGCCAATAAACTGTGGGCCGAATAATATTAACATCTGTCCTGTGTCGTTGAGTGATATCATGCACTGCGCTAAGAAACTTAAACCCAACTTCACTGCGGGTCATGATGGTCTACCAAGTTTCTTCGTTAACGATTATAGACCAATTTTGTTAAGTAATTTTGCTAAATTCTTTGAGTCTATTATTTATCAGCAGATTATTGGTGAATCTGTAACACATCTTTCCCCACATCAACAGGAATTTACACCAGGTTGATCTACCATTACAAACTTGGTTGAAGTAACACAATATGTATGTGAAGCTTTAAGCTTTCGATACTCGCTCTCAGGTGGATGTGATATACACTGACTTTTCAAGAGTATTTGATAGTATTGACCATTCCTTATTGATAAATGAGCTCGATAGTTTCGATTTTTTTATTCGTCTAATTAAACTGGTCTCGTTATATTTAACAAATCGATCTCGTTATGTATTCTACAGTGGATATTAGTCTGAACATTTCAGCCCAACATCTGGTGCGCCACAGAGATCCAAATTAGGCCCGTTGCTCTTTAATATATTTTTAAATGATTGAATGGCTAACCTGTTGTATTTTAGTATATACAGATGACTTTAAAATATTCTTGCTTATTAAGAGTTTGAATGATAGCTATACAGGGTGTAACAAAATAAGTGTAAAACACTTCAGGGGGTGATTCCTTAGCGAAAAAGAGATAGGGTCTTTCATATAAAAAAAACTTCAATGGAGCATCCCTTGTTAAGATACAGCCCCATAAAGAGGGTACATAAAATTTGTTTTACAATTTTTATCACAAACACTAAAAATGTAATTTATTTCCAATGTAACTTTTTGTCTGATTATTTGTTTACCATTTAACAAAATAAGTGTAAAACATTTCAGGGGGTGATTCCTTAGCGAAAAAGAGATAGGGTCTTTCATATAAAAAAAAACCCAACGTTGTTATTAATAAATTAGTTTTGTTTATTCATCTTTAATCATATGTATTTTGATGTAGGTAGTAACTACAAAATAACAATACTAATCCAGTTCGCATTTATGACGACGTATCTCTGTAGTTGTTCGTAAAATAATTTTTTGCTGCGAACTGATTACTTTTGGGCAAAAAATTCAAGAGACATTTTTTGTTTCGAATGAAACAAGGTATTGGAAATAGATTTTTAAATGGTAAACAAATAATCAGACAAAAAGTTACATTGGAAATAAATTATATTTTTAGTGTTTGTGATAAAAATTGTAAAACAAATTTTATGTACCCCCTTTATGGGGCTGTATCTTAACAAGGGATGCTCCATTGAAGTTTTTTTATATGAAAGACCCTATCTCTTTTTCGCTAAGAAATCACCCCCTGAAATGTTTTACACTTATTTTGTTACACCCTGTATACTACAGAATAACTTGCAGATAGTCAATCGGTGGTCTGTTAATAATAAAATACTTTTGAACATTAGTAAATATGCGTTTGTTACTTTTGCTAAGATCACGAATCCCACACTTTTCTCGTGCAATATAAATGACGTTTCTAGTAAAAAACAATTTAAGGACCTGGGTGTTTCATTTGACTCTGTTATGCCATTCTCGGACCATATAAATTGGTCTGTAATACCGCCACATGATTTTTGGACTTCCTGATCCATTCCTGCATGTTTCTACTTTAAGTAACTTGGTTAACAATGTAGTGGACTCACCGATACTATTGTACCTGGTCAACTTCGCCGTGCTTTCTAAGTCTACGCGTTCCACTGACACCTTTTTGATGCCCAGAACTAACATGCTTTCAAGGATGCCTCTCTTCCATATGGTGGCAAATGTGATGGATATATTCCCCAAATGTTTCATGTAGGCTGGTGATCCCTGGTGCAGTATATCATGTTATTCTTATTTTCTATATTGCTTATGTTTTGCGATTTCAATTTCAGGTTATTATTAGTTTGTAGGGAGCAACGGCTCACATGTACTACCTCATATATTTTAACAAATAATTAAATGAAGTGATGGAAATCTCTTGGTGAAACATGTCGAAATATAAGCAAATAATAACAAATAACACACTTGGTATTGTTACACAAATATATATAATTAAATACTCGATGTACATTTCGCCTTGCGGCATCGTCAGGAGTTCTCGAGAAACTAAAGTAAAATTTAATATGCTGTAACTACCTACTTCAAACAAAAATGTAAATAGAAAAAATATACAAAAATAGAAAATTATTTACAATGCTAGGGTTTATTAGCGGTGAATTTATGAGGTCGGTTTGTTCATTAAGAACATTGCCTGGTTGTAAAAGTAAACTTTCTTTTATAAAATAACCTTCTAGAACATGCATTTTTTTACTTTTATTTAAACTATACAGTACTTCTAAATTGTCTATTGAAAAATGATGTCCCGTGTCTAAAACATGGTTAGCTACACTTGAATTTTCATAATTTAATTTAACGGCTCGCATATGTTCTGAGAATCTTAATTTGAAATTTCGCCCCGTTTGACCTATATAAAATTTACTACAATCACTACAATTAATTCTATAAATTCCTGATTTGTTTAGTTTAGGATTCGCTGTTTTATTATTTGTTAATTGACTTTTTAAAGTGTTATTATTATAGAAGGCTATTTTAAAATCCAGCTTCTTTAAAACATTACTAATTTTCATACTTATACTACCTATATATGGAATTTTAACCCATTGGTTTAATGTTAAGTCCTGGGACGGGGGAAATGCTGATTTTAATGTAATTGATTTATTCATTCTATTGACTAATTTATCTATTAGAGATGAGTTATAACCATTATTTTGTGCAATTATTTTAATAGTTTTTAATTCCTTAGTAAAGTTAAATGTGTTCATCGGTACTTTCAATAGTCTATAAATCATTGAATTAAACGCAGCATGTTTGACGTTAGTGGGACGATTGGAGATATTTGGTATCAACGTATCTCAAAAGGTGGGTTTTCTAAAAATACTGTAATCTAACGTGTTGTTACTAATCTGGATTTTAAATTTCCTTGATTGTATTGCATTTTAAAAACGGTCTTTCCAGATAAGTCATGACCTTTTCATAATTTTCTATTTTTGTTAATTTCTTTTATTTACATTTTTGTTTGCAGTAGGTAGTTACAGTATATTAAATTTTACTTTAGTTTCTCGAGAACTCCTGACGATGCCGCAAGGCGAAATGTACATCGAGTATTTAATTATATATATTTGTGAAACAATACCAAGTGTGTTATTTGTTATTACTTGCTCATATATTTTATCTTGCAAGTGGTGTTTGTAATTCTATTGAGTAATAAATGTATTATTATTACGTAAAATAACATATTCACGAAAATTGAAAAGTATTAAAAATCACCCCTAAATCCTTTCTTGTTTATTTTATAACACCACTTGGTGTTTAAATAAGGTAATAAGATGGAAAGATGATTGAAAAAAAATTGTAATAATGCGACCTTGGCTATGAAATGTGACAAATATATAATTTGATAATTCTAACTAGATCGTTAAATTATTGCAAATCCACTGTAAATTCTTACACTGGATATGAGAAAGTTAACATTGTTAAATGGTTTTACAAGGGTTCTTCTTTAACTATTGCGGCGTTTCATTCGGCGCCACGGATTATATGTGTGCAAATAATTAGAAGAATTGGCTGGCAGTTTGAAAAAGAAGGTAGCGTTAATAAATGTCTAAATGTCAAGAAGTGAAACCAATCCGAGTGTCAGAAAAATCTAATGCCGTTATCATAAGTGTAGTGGAGAACAAAAATGTATCCTTAAGACAAATGGGTCGCAATTTGGGAATGCATTTTACTACTGCGCCAAAAAATTTGAAGAACCAACCTCCAAAGTTTCATTCTTACAAGTGTGCCAGACATTAAGAGATATTTGAAGAAAACAAGGAACGCAGAATGCAGTTTTGCGAAAATGTGATGGAAATGGCAATATCGACACAGATTATCACATATTATATAGTGATGAATGCACGTTCACACTAAATGGTGATCCAAATAAGCAAAATTATGAGTATTTGAATATCAGAAATCATCGTACATTATTTTAGACATATACAGGGTGAGTCATTAGTAGCCGCTTCTTTGATTGCTCTTTTGTGTTTTAAATAACAGAAAAAACAATTTGTGGAAGATCTATGGTTGCTTGTGGCGCATATTGTAAAAATACTTCAAGCTCTGACGCACTTCCGGTTTTACCGGACATGCACGGAACTTAATTTTCTTAAATGACTCACCCTATATATTTTTAGTTTTTCTTGTTGTGCTTTAAATTGTCTGCTCAACTGTCTTCTCTTTTCCAAAATTGAGCCAATAGTGTTTGAGTTATTAATATTTTTAGAAAATATTTGACCAAAACACGTGTTCAGAAAAAAATCATTTTCATATTGTTTTTAAAAGTAAATACATTAACTGTGGTGGTGCTTGTAGCTAAGAAAATTCTGCATATTTGGTAAAGTTGCACTCGACTACCTCAAAAATCTTTGTTTTTTCAAAGGCTACTTCCTGAAATTTTCACATACCAAAAACTTATTTTTTTTAACGGAACACCCAGTATTTTATTGAGGCATTTTGTTCCTTTTTTTTATTCTCTTTCATTTTTGTTAACAATATCCTATACCTATCTTTTGTAATTTTTGGGATAATCACTATAGGAGCAATTAGCGGTCAATTAAAGAACTACGGGCGCTGTTCTATGCACCCAAATATTCGTCCAATAAAGGCTGGAATGCGGCTAACTGCCTGAGTCAACTGTTAAAGAAAGTCGGTATACATTTATGCCAAACTTATAAAAGCATCGCTATTAGCTATCATCCAAAAGAATTATTCTTATGAAGAGTTAATAGATATGCTTGACGTTTTGGGTGAATCTGAAAGAAACTCTTTGCTAACATCCAGACTTTAAGTACAGCGATCCCTAGTAGAAGTCAACCGAAGCCAGAAACCTTCGAAAGTATAAAGTGGACGGGTTGAGTGAAGAGAAAGTATTGAATATGAAAGAAAGAGCGAAAAAAGCAATAACTGGTGAGGATAAGAAGTTTATGGTACTTCTTAAAATTAGTCGTCAGTTAGATGTAAGTTAAGAATCCAGACTAACTAGGAATATGAAATTCACCCGCAGAATATTCATACACAGGGTTAGATGAAAGAAATTTTCAGAATCGCTTACATTTTTGTTAATTGGCTGCAGAAAAATTATCCTTTCTCAATTTTTTGTTGTTTACCAACGAAGCCACCTTCTATTAAAGTGAATACGTTCATCGTCACAATTTCCGTTATTATAACACATAAAACCCCCCACTTTATCACACCTGTAAACTTTCAAAATCGTTGGTCATTAAAACTGTGGGGAGGAATAGTGGGATAGTTACATAATTGGACCTTATTTCTCTGATGAAAATGTTAATGGAGGAGAGTATCTTTGCTATCTACGGAAGTATTTTCAAAACTTTTTGAGGACATCTTCAAATATGTCAGTAAACATAACCTTCATTTTATTTCGATGTTAACCAGTAGTATCAAAAATGAAATACTGCAACTGGACATTGCCGGAATTAAAAAATTGAAATGCGATGCTCTTCATGTTGTAAAATTATTACTTTTGGGATAGTTGGATTTAACATTTACTTTGTTTGACAGTTGAATAAGAAAGTCGGACGCCATTCCTGCCTTCAATTGGTTGAACGAATATTTTGGTGCATAGAATAACAGCGCTCGCACTTCTTTAATTGACCGCTAATTGCTCCTATAGTGATTATCTCAAAAATTACAAATGATAGGTATAGAACATTGTTAACAAAAATGTAAGAGAATAAAAAAGGGTATAAAATGCCTCAGTAAAATACTGGGTGTTCTATTTAAATAAAAATAAGTTTTTGGCATGTGAAAATTTCAGGAAGTAGGCTTTGAAAAACAAAGTTTTTTGAAGTATTGTCGAGTGCAACTTTACCAAATGATGCAGAATTTTCTTGGCTACAAGCACAACTAACGTTAATATATTTACTTTTAAAAACAATGTAAAAATGATTTTTTTCTGAACACATGTTTTGGTAAACTATTTTCAAAAAGAATTAATAACTCAATAACTATTGGCTCAATTTTGAAAAAGAAAAAACAATTGAACAGACAATTTAAAGCAGTACAAGAAAATCCAAAAATATATAGGGTGTCATTTAAAAAAAATAAGTTTCGTGCATTTCCGATGAAACCGGATGTGCGTCACAAGCAACCATGGAGCTTCCACTGATTGCTTTCTCTTTTATTTAAAACACAAAGAGCAATCGAAGAAGCGGCTACTAATGATTCACCCTGTATACAATATCTAGGTAATGTAAACATATGACCTGGAGTGTTACGTTCTCACATATTTGTGCCCTTTTGTATTCAACGTCGTTTAACTGGTCTCGATTACTTAAACTTATTGTATGCTGTCATAGGACCAGACATTGATGAACTAAATTATAAAATCTGATTTCAACACAATGAATGGCACATTACACGCGTAAGGTTACAAATTATCTAAACCATACCTAATCACTGGCTCGATCGAGGTGGTTAAATTAATTGGCCAGCCTGATCACCAGACTTAGCTAGGAATTACTTTTTTTCTGTGGGGACATTTACACGATCGTTTATACCGTGTGAAAATTTTTAAAAAAGTATTAATTGCAGTAGCTCGTACAGTAAGCCGATTTTTATTCTGAC
This sequence comes from Amphimallon solstitiale, assembly GCA_963170755.1. Classification (NCBI taxonomy): domain Eukaryota; kingdom Metazoa; phylum Arthropoda; class Insecta; order Coleoptera; family Scarabaeidae; genus Amphimallon; species Amphimallon solstitiale. The sequence goes on along the minus strand of OY720679.1, from coordinate 67,266,427 downwards.
AATTTTTAAATTTTTGTAAATGTGTTACAAAATAAAAGGAGTAATAAAAATTCGAGATAATTTATTTCTTTTTTCAAAAATATCAAACTAATGTTTAATTAACACATATCACGGTTAACTGTGCTTTTAAGTATAATTTTAATTATTGTCTATGAACAGGGATTATAATTACGCAGAGTAATAGTAATGATATTTCTTACATTTTCAAACTGGTCACTCTAATACATATAATATCAAAAACATAAATACATCAAACACTTATAATATTCTAAAATTCACAAAAATATTCTGTTTCGCTTAATACAATGAAATAGAAAAACAGAAAAAATGACTAATCAAAACTGTCCACTGCGAAACTGTGAAACTTTTGGCAGATGCAGTACAGAAGCCTTAAGCAAACGATTCTTTCTAGCAGTTGGAATAAAAAGCACCTCATTTACTCTTGAGGTAGTCAACTTTAAAAAAATTATATTTTTTGTAAAGTTTGAACCAAGTAAGTGGCCTCAACTTATCGATTCAGAAGCTAGTGTAGTTCAATGTGTGAGGAGGTGCGTTCCATCAAAACCACAAACACTTAAAAAACTTGCACAGTATAGATTCTGTTGTGTTAATATAGCAATCATATATAGTTTACCTACCACATAACAACTGGATATTCCAAATTACAAACAGCCAGGCATAAAGAAATGACTTGAGTATTGCAATAAAGTTAAAATATTGCCAGGTGCAAATAATAAAACCCTATTGCTAGAAAGTTAGCATTTTATCAAAATTAACTCCGAGATCATTGACCTATGCTATTTCGGTTCAATACGATAATATCAATGATGTTTAACTTCAATTTCTTTGATGAGTGCCGGTTAGTAATTTGGTCCAGGTTGTCTTGAGGAAATCCAGCATCTTGAGTACTATTTTCATAGTATTTTTTTAAATCGTCAGCATGAATACTTCTTTCAGTTAGATAAGAACTAAGAAGTGTTAAGAGTGTGCTGCTGAAACAAACATATTTTTCCCAATGGATCAGATTGATGGTTTTGAAAGATATGAAGAAAATCAGTGTAAATACAATCCACTTGTTCCAAATTGTCCAGTACTTTACATAAAGGTTGACACAAGCCAGTAACTTTCGAGGTGTTAAACGATTAGACTACAAAAATTAGTCGTTATTGTTGTAAGTCTGTTCATGTAGTATGTATACCCTCATATACCTTAACATAGTTCTTAGATAGGATTGATGTCGTTCTATATTTATTAATACTATCGTTATCTTCTTGTTTGTATAAAGGACACGCTCTATCGTCTTACTTGATATCGTGAGAAATAGGTGTTTGTAGAGATAATTGAAATATTTTTCAAAGAAACGCAGCAAAAATAGATGTGTAATCATGAAAAAGAAAGCTGGGAATATTATCGTGCAATTCTTTGATTTTTTCAGGTGTTCCAATACATTATTATATATAACTCTATGAATATTCAGTAATAGCCAATTTCTATGCAAGCGAGCAAAAAGATACCAGAGATAGCAGATGCAATGTATCTTCAATTCGATGAAGGTTATCGAATTCCATGTGGTCATTTACCAGTAGTTCTGGAGTTTTGGATCTTGTAAATTTAGGGTCATCCACGAGCATACGGTGAATACCGTTGATAAAATTTTGATAGGCCGTGGCAACATTATCCTTAAGACATCCGCGCAATAACTAACTATTTAAATGTTGAAATCAGTGGATTTCTAGTTTTATATCTTCTTTTGAAAAAAAGTTTTTATTTTCCTTATAGTTTACATTTTACTAATCTTAATTTTCTATTTGCTATTAATCAAATTATATTTCAATATTTCCAAGTGTTACTAGAAAAATACGTGCCCTTCGTAATAACGCATCTTTGTAATATTAAAATGATATAATTATGATAACTAAAAACATGTTGCATAATATAAAATACTTATTACATGATTTTAAAACAAATAAAATACACCGTGGAAGATAATAAATATCAACACAAAAATTTCCCTAGACGCAAGACAAGAAATATAAATAAATAAATACATTTCCCCAAAATAATGCATATAACAAATGTAACAAATATTATGACTTTAAGTTTAGTCGAAGTGTACTTAAAACGTGTTAGCACTTTATTGCGCGCATTATAAATTAATTATAAAACTAGTACCGTAGAAAACAGACTATGTTTACCGATCGTTATGACGGCAAAGTTAGTTCATAATCGGATAAATGTAGTGCTGTTTTGATATTTACAGCGCTGCGCTGGTTGGGGTTTTTGCAAATAAGTTTTGTGAATGTACAAAATTTAAAATTTAAAGTGTGAGTAAACATCTGGAAGAGAATAAAGTAAAATAGTAAAGTAATTTACGATGATAAAATATTCACATAACACTTTTTTTGCTCTTAAAACCAACAGATTTCGAAAAATTTTCGGAATTGGAGTAATACAATTTATCTTTCTTGTTTTTGTCCCATTGTTGACATCTATCATGTTACATTACACTCGTATATTACTATTACTTTGTCTACGTATACCACAGTGTTATGCCTTTTATTGATCTTAGTGCTTTCATTTCTTAGTTATTTATTTTCTGTTTCGTAATCTTTGTATCTGCTCTTGCCCCATATGTTATTATACATCTATCTCACTGTTGTTTTATATATTTCACCTTGTTTTCTCTAGTCATATATTTTATTCTCATCGCTTCATAGCTAGTTAAGCGTCATGGCTTCTTCTACGCTTTTTCCTCCTACTTCTAGCTACAACTATGTAATTCATTGCTGGTCACTGTGCATTTGGTTTTCTTCTACTGAAATCTTCATGCTAATTGCTGAGTTCCAGTGTTGATGAATAGAGTTGTCTTTGTAGGTTGTGCTTGTTATCAGTCACCAATACCGCGCCATCAGTGTAGCAAAAAAAGTTGATTCCATGGGCTCCCAATTTATATCCTTTTGATAAATCTAAATAAACAGAATCATAAAAAGCGTTGAAATCAATGTGACTTTAAAATATGATGTATATTTGTAATCCATTTAATGGCTTATAGCATTTTCACAGTAATATTTATAACCAACGTCAGAACCTACCGCACATGAAGAATATGAAAAAATGATAAATTTGACGATAAATAGGTCATGAATGAGTATATTATTATGTCATTTTAGCATATTTTGAATAATTATTAGGGGGTAATTATATTTTTTATATGACTGCGTGCAATGCCACCATAACTCGAAACATTATTATTATGAAAAGCAACTAAAAATATAGAATAATGAAATCCATAAAAACAAAACTAATTGAAACATTTTTACGACCTTAAGAACTCAGTAACGCTTCAAGAATATATGAAAACCTGGGTATTAATTAATTTTCTAATACTCTTATATTATTTGCCTGGCAGTTAAGATAATTTGTAATTAAAAGACGATATAGAACAGAATATTAATTAAAGTCACTGTAATAGCAACATTTTCTAATTTCGTGAAGAAGAATATAAAGGAGAAGCAGTAAAACAAAGTTATAGAGTGTCAACTACCAGCGCTCCGTTACACGATCGGGATATTTTATGCTTCATTTCATATAAGAAATAAAAGTAGCATTCAATATTATATACGTACAGATACAATATATTTGCTCATCACTGGAAATTTACATCTAGAATTTGCAAACTTCAAAAATCGATCCTATATATGAGAGAAATGTTTTTCTCTTCTTTTGATCGATTTGCAGAGAGCGAGCGAAATTAGTTGTCGAGGGCGTAGCTCGTTGAGAACAATACAGAAAATCGCAATTCTTGTTACAACAAGCTATTGTTTTAACTTTTTAAAGCCTCTCGTTGTTATGAGATGAAAAGCCCTGGCAAAGTCACTGCACCATCATCGATACAGCTTGATGTACTATTATCAGCTTGAAGTGGCTTCCTATAAGAGTACTTGAGGTACTTCTTTATACATGCCAATAATAAGAGCCTTGCTCAGGGTTCGTAGAGAACGAATATATCAAATTTATAAAATTACAACATTAACATTAGAGTACGATTTATGTTGCTCCTAAGATCTGTTATTTGTTTCAAAGAAATGGGTATAAATGAGGTAATTTTATACAGTAAAACAACCAAAATTAGAGATCTGCTATATTTTAAGTAAAAAGTTAAGTAAAAGTTATTTTGTGTGTTATATATTAAATTAATCTAGAAAATTAATTAAATTGCTATTTGTTTAGGAAGAGCTCATTATACAGAAAATGCAAAAAAAATACTTTTATATCTTTATGCAGACTATCTCCAAAAAAATAAGACTACCCTTATTCATAGGAGGACATTAATTATCTATACACTAGGCTGAAATTTGCATCCACTTGGTGAATCCTTGTTCGGTTAGCATTGGTGATAAAGTTGTGCGGCTTGGAAAAATTATAACCTCACTTAAAATAAGCTTGAAGTTGTTCATTTTAGAATTTTTAAAGTGCGATTATTGAAGTGTAAACTTCTTTGGGCGCGTTGCGTTGATATTGGGCACTGAACAAGACTGAGCCGTCACGCTCGGCTATGTAACGCTCGTTCGGGTAAAGTCGGCTCGAGTCGACTAAGGGAACAAGAGAAATATATAATATAGAGGTATTTAATTTCAATTAAATTGAAATTTAAATGAGTAAATAAATTCATGTCCCCGAGCAGATTCGAACCCGAGCCGCACGGGTGAGAAGCCGGCACGTTAGCATCAGACCAGTGCGGGACACGTAAGCGAGTATTCATATCGTCTATTTATATATATATATATATATATACATGCATCTGAACCAACCCAGAAGCGTATCGGAAAATCTCTCCGTCGAGGAACCCGTTAAAGTTGTTCGTACACCCACGCGATTATATTTCGCGGCTGCTGCCATAGCAACGGCCGCGAAATTGTATTTCGCGGACTGTGTTGCGTTCGCTAATTAGTAACTTCGCGGACGGTTAACCAAAAAAATTGTTGTGTGTGTATGAGACATTATCTCTATAATAATATAATATAATATTTCGCACTCAGGTAAGTTTTAGCATTTTTATTAAAATGATATGGATGACTCGGAAACTGATCACTACTGATCAGTATATTCCGGGTGTTAAATAACGTCCACACGCGTTTACTATAATTTGTATACCAATGCAAAACAGAAACGTTGAGAATAGAGCATTGCTTTAATTGCTCGTTATATACGAATTTATAAGCATTTAATTCTTTTCTGTTACACAGGATGGATGAAGAAAATCAAATCGATGACAAATTAAAACGAAAAAGGGAATTGTCTAATGCGCGCGTGAAGAAATATCGTCAAAAGAAGCACACTAAATCTCAGCAACTGAATTCGTCGATGCAGGATGACCCTAATGTAATATAGAACGAAAAAAAAAGTTGAATTTCGTATTATTAACCTCGCCTTGATGAAGTTTTCACTTCTGCCGTGTGGTTTTTAGCACACCTATTTTCTTGATATTTGTCACTTGTTTTCCCAGACAACTAAATTTAGTTAACACATTGTAACGCAATGTATTTTTATTTTTATATTTTTACTTAAATATTTTATTTTTTGTATTTCTGTTATGTAAGTGTTGGTGTTTTTAGAATAAACATCTCGATCAGAATTAATAAAAAAAAAATTTGACAGTTTAGCCTTACAGCTCTTGAGGCTATATGTGATTTTTTAAGCCAATTAGTAGTTTATTCGCAACTATTTAATTTGGTGTGTATATAATTCGTCTTTTTTTTTGGAGACAGTCTGTATATATAATCGTTGGTGCGTCTGTTACTGATCGTGTAACTTCCGAACGACACGACCGATTAAGGTCATATTTACACAATTAGTCGTTTTGTCGAGGCGATGGTTCATAACTACGCAAGCATCAGATAGGTGGCGCTGTATTCGAGTTGTTAACAAGTTCCTGTGTTTATTGACCAAAATTACTCATATTCAAGGTATACTTTGTTGCAATTATATGACGAACATTGCAAAATATACTAATTAAAATATAAATACTTTCATTTTGCACACGATTAATATTTGTTACTTTAGTACCAAAAATCACACAGTCTGGACCCGATAGGCGGCACTGTGGTCGGGTTTTTAGTACATTTTATATTTATAATCCGACAAGATTTATATGTACACAATATGTTCGCTTGGTCAAAAAATTTTTTTTGTATATGCAGCCATCCAATTATTTTTTTGATGAAATTGGTTTCTATATATGTACATCATTCTTTTTGGATTTCGACATACAATCATCTTTAGTCTGTATTATTACGTTCATCAACTCAATCGCCATCGCAAACTTTTTTGTACAGGGTGAAATTAACAAAATTCAAGGCCAACTGTATCTGATATCGCTGCGCGATATAAGGCCGTCACGTAACTTCGGTTTATATTGATTAATTTGATTCTTGTAACCTCAAAATATTGATCCTTATGTGGCACCATCTTGTTGTACCTAAAAAAAATAATTTCCGAACTTCTATTGAAATAAACTTTAAAATAACAATTTAAACCTTAACTTTACAATAGGTAATTAATATTAATAATTTTAAAATAATTAAAAAAGTGTTGCTGATAATAAATTTGTTGGGTAGTGTTAAGATTTACAAAGGATCAATATTTTGAGGTTATAAGAATCAGAAAAGTCTCGTTACGTGACGGCGATATTGATACAATTGGCCTAGCCAAGTCAAACTTATCGCGTCATCTACCGGAAAGGACAGTTCAACGCCTGTCGGGCTACCTCAGAAATACGGGAGCAATAAAATTACAGCATAAATTCGAACGTGCATGCTTACGCAGTCATTTTCTAATTATTGTTTTTCTTCTTTTTTCATCAATGTCTGTGGTTTACACGTTTATATAAATGAATATTCTAGCTCAATTTGATAAGAATATACTAGAAATTATGATGATGCCATAACGTGAGAAACAAATAAGTTACAATCACTACCCGTTCGACATAAATTATATTTAACAAAGTGAACAAACTTATCCGTGAGTTCATTACCAGACAGTATAATATATTGTTGGATCAAAAAGTTTCAAATGAAAGTTGTATAAAAACGTCTAAAAATTTTGCTAGAGAAATTTTCAATCTATCTTAATCTAGAATTTAATGAAAAATTATCGAATTTTTAATTTATCTTGAGAATTGCGCCCCCTTGCGATCATTTTGGAAACTTAAAAATATTTTAGTTGTAATTTCCGTCGTCCATTTTACTATCAAGATTTTTTCCGCAAGGTTGTACGATAGACGGTTGCCGAGATATGGCCGGTGGCCGAGCTTAAACAGACACCCGGCATATATACAGGCTGTTTAAAAAAGATGCGGCAATATTAAAGGGGTGGATTATCCAGGTCATTTTATACAAAAAAGTTTGTAATAAACAAGGTCCGCAAACGCTTCGTTATCGATCTACAGCGTGTTGAAGCTTAATTAAAAGAAACAGTAAAAATTAGATTTCTCCAAGACGGCATTAAAGATCATAATGAAATTTTAGGCGTGTTATTTTTCAAGAAAAAAATAGGACGCCGCTGATTTCTCTAAAAATAAAAATATGTTTCTATTCTTTGTTCAATTGTGAAGAAAAACGCTCTCTTAACTTTTTATCGTACGACGTAACGTTTTTTAGTAAAAAAAAACACATTTTAGTGCATGTACATTTATCATGCTTACAAAAATATTTTTAAACAGTCCTGTTTTATTCACTCCTGTTGTTCTTGAGAGAGTTCGCCAGTCAATGAGGAGAAGATTGGATTCTTGCATCCGAGCTCGAGGTGGTCACTTTGCACAGTTATTGTAATTTTTGCTTGCTAAAATTGTTGTTATGGTAAAATATTTGTTTTTGCCCTTAAATAAAACCCTTGTTATTTAAAAAAAAAATCTGTAATAAATGTACATGCACTAAAATGTGTTTTTTTTACTAAAAAACGGTACATCGTATGATAGAAAGTTAGAGCTTTTTTCTTCACAATTAAACAAAGAATAGAAACATATTTTTATTTTTAGAGAAATCAGCGGCGTCCTATTTTTTTCTTGAAAAATAACACGCCTAAAATTTCATTATGATCTTTAATGCCGTCTTGGAGAAATCTAATTTTTACTGTTTCTTTTAATTAAACTTCAACACGATGTAGATCGGTAACGAAGCGTTTGCGGACCTTGTTTATTATAAACTTTTTTGTATAAAATGACCTGGACAATCAACCCCTTTAATATTGCCGCATCTTTTTTAAACACCCTGTATAAATATAGCTGTCAAAACATCGTTTTCAGAGGCTTTCGATCTAATTCTGTGTGGCGACTTGTCTTGGTCAATTCCTACTTCCTTATTTTCTGTCACTCTTGTTATATTATCATTCCTATCCTCATTTCAACATTTGTTGTACAAATTAGAATTATTTATTTTTGAAGTGTAAACTTCTTTGGGCGCGTTGCGTTGATTGTGGACACTGAACAAGAGTGAGCCGTCACGCTTGGCTATGTAACGCTCGTTCGGGTAAAATCGGCTTGAGTCGACTAAGGGAACAAGAGAAATATATCATATAGAGGTATTTAATTTCAATTACATTGAAATTTAAATGAATAAATAAATTCATGTCCCCGAGCAGATTCGATCCCGAGCCGCACGGGTAAGAAGCGTCAGACCAGCGCGGGACTCGTAAGCGAGTATTCATATCGTCTATTTATATATATATATATATATATATATTGGAAGTTGTGATGTTAGACACTGTTTTCAGGGTGTATTGGTATGTATATTTACTGATCCAGGAAGGTCAGAATGTGTGGGCTGGGTTAATTAAAACATTCTATTTGTGGCTGGTAACGTTTCGGAATAATTATTCCATCATCAGACTTTGCCACTATGGACACCGAAAATTATCTTAACAGATCCAATCATAAACATAGAGAACTCGTGTTGGTGGTACACTTACTAAGCAATTGATTTGAAATTGTTAAATGTAATTTTAATATGTGACACCTTAATGGCCTATATAATATATTAATATTTTTAATTTAGTGTACCACCAACACGAGTTCTCTATGTTTATGATTGGATCTGTTAAGATAATTTTCGGTGTCCATAGTGGCAAAGTCTGATGATGGAATAAATTATTCCGAAACGTTACCAGCCACAAATAGAATGTTTTAATTAACCCAGCCCACACATTCTGACCTTCCTGGATCAGTAAATATACATACCTATATATATATATATATATATATATATATATATATATATATATATATATTAATAGTACGCTGTCGTCGGTCTTAGGATAATTATAACAAAATAAAAACTGACAATTACATGTGCAACGTTTCGTTTATTCAATTAATAAACTTCTTCATAGCTAAAACATAGAATAAAAATACATATAATTCTGCCTACAAATTCTCTTAAGTTATCATTTACCTCTGTAATTTCTTTCTTATTGTTAAATACATAATACTTTTATGTATAGCGGCAGCCAAAACATGTAAAATGTACAAAAATTAAAAAAACTAATACAAACCTAAGATGACTGGAAGAATACAATTACTATCTTATTATCCCTGCATATATGTTCAATATTTGTAATGTTGAATCGTCTTTGATATTAATAGCATTTTCAGACTTATATATATATATTTTTTTTCGAGAAACAATCTCTTAGTGAGATTATTTTCTCTATCTAAGATTCTGGGATTTGCAAAATCAAACACATGACCAAACTCAAAATGATGCCTTGATAAAGCTGTTTGTTCTCTTTTATTCTCATTCTTATCAAAACAATCCTGTTTATGATTTTATACACGTCTGGACAGGTATTGTTTTGTTTGTCCCACATAAATTCCTTCACATTCTATGCAACCCATTTCATATACAACATTAGATCTATATAGTACTGGGACGGGATCCTTCAACCTTGTAAACAGATTCGCAATGGTTTTGGAGTTGTAAGTGACTAGTTGGGTGTGGTTATTTTTCAAGATTTTTATGAAACTAGGGGTCAAACCGCGTATGTATGGCAAACTAAAATATCTCTTATTTACATTTTTTACACACTGAAGCTTGTCATTATCATTCACTTCCCCACCCATAACAGCAAGAGCTTTTGAAAATCCATCATTATTACTGTATAACATGTTATTTATAAAATTCCTAGGATAACCATTCTTTTGGAGAATATCAGTAATCAAATCATAGTTCTTTCTGCGAAATCTTTCATGGCTTAACCTACTTACTCTAATTGTATTGTTTTGATAAGAATGAGAATAAAAGAGAACAAACAGGTTTATCAAGGCATCATTTTGAGTTTGGTCATGTGTTTGATTTTGCAAATCCCAGAATCTTAGATAGAGAAAATAATCTCACTAAAAGATTGTTTCTCGAAAAAATATATATATATAAGTCTGAAAATGCTATTAATATCAAAGACGATTCAACATTACAAATATTGAACATATATGCAGGGATAATAAGATAGTAATTGTATTCTTCCAGTCATCTTAGGTTTGTATTAGTTTTTTTAATTTTTGTACATTTTACATGTTTTGGCTGCCGCTATACATATATATATATATGATATTCCTGATGTTTTCGCGGTCGTATGATGAAACAATGGTTTCTCGGGTTCTTGGCCGCGTGTGAGATGTGTCCTGAGAAGGACTGTTGTCTCAACGTTTCGACGAGATCGCACTCGTCATTTTCTAGAGATAGTCTTCTGCTGGTTACAGTTGAGAGTTATCTGCTGTTCGCCTTGTTGTACGCCTGCTTTTATATTGCTGAGTTGGACTGGGGTCGGGTGGGGGATGTTGTACTGTGGCGATCGCTCGCAAGCGGCTGCGTGTGATTGGTCCGTGTATTTGCGAATCCTGTGTATGGGTCTGCTTCGGTTGTGGAGTGTTGCGTTTATCGTGAGTTCTAATCTGTATGTCGGCCACGAGCGGTTTCCATGTATGCGGCAGGCGAAGGCCGTCGTCTCTTTTATTTAAACTTCTGGGCCTCTTTTCAATTTCTATCGCTTCTCTAGTGATTCTAGTAGCTAGATTTTCGCTCTTTGCTAATAACTTTGTATTGTCGAAGTCGATATTATGCCCCGTTATCACACGATGTTGTGCTAGAGATGAAGTTGGTTCTTTCTTGAGCACTGCGTTTCTATGTTCTTCTTTTCTTACGTTTATTCGCCTATTCGTCTGCCCTACATAGGATTGGTCGCACTCCAAGCATGGTATTTCGTACACGCCCTGATCTTCGAGTGGAATTTTATCTTTCGCGTTGATTAATTCATCAGCTATTTTTCTCTTTGTTGTTAAAACTGTGTTGATGTTGTGTTTTCTTAGTATTCGGCTGATTTTATCTGTGGTACCTTTTACATATGGGAGAAAGGCTCTTGAAATGAATTCTTCTTTCTCTTTCTCTGTTCTTCTTGTTTTGTTATAGGTGGCTTCCTTTATTATTTTGTGCGAGTAACCGTTTGCAAGGAGAGCGTTTCTAATATTTGTTCTTTCTTCGGATTTATGTTCTTTATCTGTTAGTCTGTCGGATCGTAGTACTAGTGTTTTTACTACTGCGTTCAGTTGCGCCGGATGATGGTGAGATTGCGCTTTTAAATATCTATTTGTGTGTGTAGGTTTCCGGTAAACAGTATGTCCCAATGTCCCGTTTTCTTTCTTGATCACCAACACATCTAGAAATGGTAGTTTCCCTTGTTCTTCTACCTCCATTGTGAATTTAATTTTCGGATGTTGGGCGTTTAGGTGGTATAGAAAGTCTTCTAGTTTTTCTCTGCCATGTGTCCATATTACAAATGTATCGTCGACATACCGCAGCCACAGTTTTGGTTTATTCGCACAGGTGTTAACAAACTTTGTTTCAAAGTTCTCCATAAATATGTTGGCTATTATCGGTGACAGAGGTGAGCCCATCGGTGCGCCTTCAACTTGTCGGTATTTTTGGTTGTTGTAAGTAAAATAAGTATTTACTAGGCAGTGTTCTATCAAGTTGATTGTAGTCTTTTGTACTTGATACTGGTTTTCTAATATGGACATGGTTTCAGCGATTGGCACCTGCGTAAATAGGGATGTTACATCGAAACTGACTAACAGATCCGTTCGTTCGAGATGGATGTCTTTTATCAATTCAATGAAGTGATCTGCATTCTTTACGTAGGATGCCATTTGTTCTGCGTGTACTTGAAGTTCTTGTGCCAGGTATCGTGCTAACGCTTGTGTTGGTGATCCAATTGAGCTTACAATCGGACGGAGTGGTACATCGGTTTTATGTATTTTTGGAAGTCCGTAGAATTTTGGACAACGGGACGACTTTTCCCTGGGGATGATCTGTTTCTTTATTTCTTCACTCAGCGGTGTTGCGTTTATTTTTGTTTTTGTTACTTTTTCTAAGTAAGTCGTCGGGTCCGAATTTATTATTTTGTATGACGGGTCATCTAGCAGTGCTTTTATTTTGTTATCGTAGTCGGTCTTGTCTAATACGACGGTAGCGTTTCCCTTGTCAGCGGGTAGAACGATGATGTTATTGTCCTTTTGAATATCTTTTAAAGCTAGATATTCATCTCTTGTGATGTTTCTCTTTGGGGGTTTTGCCTTCCTGATGATGGAGGATACTTCTTGTCGTATTATTTCGGCGTTGTTCTTTTCGACTTTATGTAGAGCTGATTCTACCCCGCAAATAATATCTTCTATCGGAATGCGTTTTGGTGTTATCGCAAAATTGAAACCCTTCTCGAGAACACTAGTAGCTGCTTCGCTGAGTGTTTTTTGTGATAAATTATGTACTGTTCTTGTAATAATCTTGGTGTTTTTATTTGTGATCGGTTGTTGTTTTCTTTGTAGATGATCGAATTTGCACTTTTGTTTGTTTGTTCGGATGTACGAATCTGTTTCCGCCCTGAACTGAGACAGGATGTCTATTTTCTGCCATAGTAACGGGTGTAATTGTTTAGTTAGTAGTAAGTGTACATCTAATGAGCACTTGTCGGTTTCCAGGAGTTTTCGTCGGTTTTGGTGTATAAGTTCTCGTAGTAATGCTTTACTTGCACGTGTTAATATGTTCGTTGATTTTATCGTTTTGGTGTGAAACGATAATTTACAGCAGTTAGGCGCACACGCAACACAAGCGTTAGCACGATACCTGGCACAAGAACTTCAAGTACACGCAGAACAAATGGCATCCTACGTAAAGAATGCAGATCACTTCATTGAATTGATAAAAGACATCCATCTCGAACCAACGGATCTATTAGTCAGTTTCGATGTAACATCCCTATTTACGCAGGTGCCAATCGCTGAAACCATGTCCATATTAGAAAACCAGTATCAAGTACAAAAGACTACAATCAACTTGATAGAACACTGCCTAGTAAATACTTATTTTACTTACAACAACCAAAAATACCGACAAGTTGAAGGCGCACCGATGGGCTCACCTCTGTCACCGATAATAGCCAACATATTTATGGAGAACTTTGAAACAAAGTTTGTTAACACCTGTGCGAATAAACCAAAACTGTGGCTGCGGTATGTCGACGATACATTTGTAATATGGACACATGGCAGAGAAAAACTAGAAGACTTTCTATACCACCTAAACGCCCAACATCCGAAAATTAAATTCACAATGGAGGTAGAAGAACAAGGGAAACTACCATTTCTAGATGTGTTGGTGATCAAGAAAGAAAACGGGACATTGGGACATACTGTTTACCGGAAACCTACACACACAAATAGATATTTAAAAGCGCAATCTCACCATCATCCGGCGCAACTGAACGCAGTAGTAAAAACACTAGTACTACGATCCGACAGACTAACAGATAAAGAACATAAATCCGAAGAAAGAACAAATATTAGAAACGCTCTCCTTGCAAACGGTTACTCGCACAAAATAATAAAGGAAGCCACCTATAACAAAACAAGAAGAACAGAGAAAGAGAAAGAAGAATTCATTTCAAGAGCCTTTCTCCCATATGTAAAAGGTACCACAGATAAAATCAGCCGAATACTAAGAAAACACAACATCAACACAGTTTTTACAACAAAGAGAAAAATAGCTGATGAATTAATCAACGCGAAAGATAAAATTCCACTCGAAGATCAGGGCGTGTACGAAATACCATGCTTGGAGTGCGACCAATCCTATGTAGGGCAGACGAATAGGCGAATAAACGTAAGAAAAGAAGAACATAGAAACGCAGTGCTCAAGAAAGAACCAACTTCATCTGTAGCACAACATCGTGTGATAACGGGGCATAATATCGACTTCGACAATACAAAGTTATTAGCAAAGAGCGAAAATCTAGCTACTAGAATCACTAGAGAAGCGATAGAAATTGAAAAGAGGCCCAGAAGTTTAAATAAAAGAGACGACGGCCTACGCCTGCCGCATACATGGAAACCGCTCGTGGCCGACATACAGATTAGAACTCACGATAAACGCAACACTCCACAACCGAAGCAGACCCATACACAGGATTCGCAAATACACGGACCAATCACACGCAGCCGCTTGCGAGCGATCGCCACAGTACAACATCCCCCACCCGACCCCACTCCAACTCAGCAATATAAAAGCAGGCGTACAACAAGGCGAACAGCAGATAACTCTCAACTGTAACCAGCAGAAGACTATCTCTAGAAAATGACGAGTGCGATCTCGTCGAAACGTCGAGACAACAGTCCTTCTCAGGACACATCTCACACGCGGCCAAGAACCCGAGAAACCATTGTTTCATATATATATATATATATATATAATAAAGTATAGAATTTCATGGGGTAACTCCGCTCAAAATGCAACTGCGGATACGTGTTTCGAACTACTTGGTTCTCGTCAGCGCAGTGTAGCCAAGGAATAGGATGGGATAACCTTGGAGCTGAAAAACATCAATCAGAGACATACACAAGGGACAGCCTACCAATTGAGGCTTCAGCTAGAGTGTCCTCGATACTGAGAATGAATCTAACGTCGCCGCGAGGTAGACATTGTCCACCTGCAAGCCATCTGAACCCACAGGATAACAATAAAGAAAAGAAATATTGCGGATTATAGAATAATAAAGTATAGAATTTCATGGGGTAACTCCCATGGCTTGCAGGTGGACAATGTCTACCTCGCGGCGACGTTAGATTCATTCTCAGTATCGAGGACACTCTAGCTGAAGCCTCAATTGGTAGGCTGTCCCTTGTGTATGTCTCTGATTGATGTTTTTCAGCTCCAAGGTTATCCCATCCTATTCCTTGGCTACACTGCGCTGACGAGAACCAAGTAGTTCGAAACACGTGTCCGCAGTTGCATTTTGAGCGGAGTTACCCCATGAAATTCTATACTTTATTATTCTATAATCCGCAATATTTCTTTTCTTTATATATATATATATATATATATAAATTTATAAATAAATATTATATGAAAAAGACAAACGTACACACATTGTTTACGAGGTCCCCTGTAGAGACTGTGACGGTTGCTACATCAGACAAACAAAACAATATTTACATAAAAGACTGCAAGCAAGATACAGTAAAACAGACAGAACCGCGCTTTACAACCACAAATTTGAAAACGACCATCAATTTGATTACAACAAGACAAAAATTCTGGCTACAGAATACAATGTGCATAAAAGGGAAATTAAAGAAATGATTCTGATTCAGCAAAATAAAAAAAGCATCAATAACAGAAGTGATATAAAGAATTTAAATTCAATATACTACAATTTAATTACATAGACACAGTGATCTGCATCATACAACATTTTAAATTATATTAACGTATAGTACACTTTCTTATTGTATTTTTTATATTTATTAATCGTTTTTATCCACACTGACAAATGTATACATAATATATTGTTAAATTTTATTCTGAATCATACATATTAAATTCGCACAATATCCGATGACAATACCCTGTATTCACGTATGTATATGCTTGCAATATCAAT
Source organism: Amphimallon solstitiale (assembly GCA_963170755.1). NCBI lineage: Eukaryota > Metazoa > Arthropoda > Insecta > Coleoptera > Scarabaeidae > Amphimallon > Amphimallon solstitiale. Next base: position 67,250,449 of record OY720679.1, on the reverse strand, counting down.
CCATTGGCTTTTAATAAAGTCACCAAAAAAGAAGAAAAAAAGTAAAAGAAACATTTGCGGAATAAAGATTTATGCATATATGTATTTAATATTGAACGCTAAAGATATCCCATTTGACTTGCTTTAGATGTTTTAATAAGCGATAAGCGGGATGTTGTCATCGCGGGTGTATGATTTTCAATATCGTAAGACATTGTTACAAAACTTTAATCTTAATTTTGCTAATTCTCATTGTTTTTCTTTAGCTGTTATATTAACATTGAAAAAGGACACACAGACTGTCCGAAACATGTATGTTTTATGTATTTAAAAGAATGCTACAATTAAAGATACTCAAATTATTATGTTGAGTTTTATACCAGACCTACAAACCGTCCAAGAATAAATTGTATTATTATCAAAAACCTTAGGTCAATAAGAAAATTTAACCATATAATATATATATATATATATATATGTATATACGTATACATTCAGTACTATATCACTAGAACAAGAAAGTTGTGGTTTTGTTGGTGTTTGATGTTTTTTTAAAAAGTATAAAATACACAGGTGTGTCTAACCTATTAGACACTTCGTAGTTGACGCACACACGTGTGAATAGCAAAATTGTTTGTTGATGCCATGTAATTGTTGATAGTATTATGTATTTAACAATAAGAAAGAAATTACAGAGGTAAATGATAACTTAAGAGAATTTGTAGGCAGAATTATATGTGTTTTTATTCTATATTTTAGCTATGAAGAAGTTTATTAATTGAATAAACAAAACGTTGCACATGTAATTGTCAGTTTTTATTTTGTTATAATTATCCTAAGACCGACGACAGCGTACTATTAATAGAAAATTTGAAGGATACGACTGTTCTTTTATATATATGTATATATGCATGCGTCCGATCCGACCCAGAAGCGTATCGGAAAATCTCTCCGTCGAGGAACCCTTTAAAGTTGTCCGTACACCCACGCGATTATATTTCGCGGCCGCTGCCATAGCAACGGCCACGAAATTGTATTTCGCGGACTGTGTTGCGTTTGCTAATTGGTAACTTCGCGGACGGTTAACCAAAAATTTGTTGTGTGTATGAGACATTATCTCTATAATAATATAATATAATATTTCGCGCTCAGGTAAGTTTTAGCATTTTTATTAAAATGATATGGATGACTCGGAAACTGATCAGTATATTCCGGGTGTTGAATAACGTCCACAAGCATTTGCAAAACAGAAACGTTGAGAATAGAGCACATTGCTTTAATTGCTCATTATATACGAATTTATAAGCATTTAATTCTTTTCTGTTACACAGGATGGATGAAGAAAATCAAATCGATGACAAAGTAAAACGAAAAAGGGAATTGTCTACTGCGCGCGTGAAGAAATATCGTCAAAAGAAGCACACTAAATCTCAGCAACTGAATTTGTCGATGCAGGATGACCCTATGTAATATAGAACGAAAAAAAAAGTAGGATTTCGTATTATTAACCTCGCCTTGATGAAGTTTTCACTTCTGGCGTGTGGTGTTAAGCACACCCATTTTCTTGTTTCTATTTATTTCATAAATAATATTCACATTCTTTCATCTGCAGTAGTAATATTAAATTTCTATTCACTTAATTATTATTCTCTTATTATTAATATTATTTTTATTATTATTATTATTATTATTATTATTATGTTTTAAGTTCGAAATCGTATTATATATTTATAACTCATAAAAGCAGCTTATTAATAGGTTTAAATTTAAATCAATAGCTATTGTGACTCTATTATATTGTTAATTTTTTAACGACTTACCAAATTGATGATAGCGAATAATACATTGTGTTAATATTACATCTTAAGCGTTGTGCTGGCTTGCTAAAACGAAGATCAATAATATAAGGTTAGGTGAGTATTTACATCAACAAAGCTTATATAAAAATTAACGTATGTGTACAATCTCTAAATATTCTTATTTTAATGACTTTCTTTCTTAATTATCTACATATTATTTGCATTTCTTTTCTTGCGAATATGCCACGGGAATACATAGAGGAAAAAGATACAAAAGAGCGTCTACCGTCAGTGGGAGTGGTCGTAACTTTTCATATTCCTGGAAAATTCCTCGCCCCGTTTATAAATTGATTTTGCCGGCGACGTGGAATTTTCCTTATCGTTATCTTCAATTCCAGTGAAATCTCGTTATATTTATGTTTCGTACGCCTGAATTTATGCATCTTTAAAATATGACGGCTTAAACGTTCTGAAGGATAAGTAAATGAATTCATGTTTCATTTCAATGATAAACTGAATTCATGACGATCTCATCTATGTATGTACATAGGTGTGAACGTATACATATATATATACATGTTCTAGTATGGGGATCAATTAATTTCGAATTTAATTTTGAATATTTATTTATATACCAGTGATAAAATTTATAACTTAAATAAAAATCAGTAAAATTAGCAGTGTTTACATTGATTATGAAATCTAGTTAAATCAAAATATTTATGTACATTATCTATCGATTATCTGTCCATTACCTTATACAATAGCCACATGAACTCTGCAAGATATTTAAATTTTATATAATATATTAATATAACATCAAGATTATTCACGCAGATCTTCTGGCCAATTTCTTTTAAATCTTCTCTCTACGTGTTGGGTTAGGAGTTGGGTTAACTAATGGTTTTGTATGAAATAAGTTTCTTTCTCTACAATGTCTGGAGTGAGTCTTGATAACATCCCAAGTATGGTCACAATACACTATCCTGTGGTACTGCTGATTGTGTAAGTTTATATGTTGAGAATGTGCTGTTGATTTTAACCTGAAAGTATCTTTCAGAGAGGTAGGATTTTCTATAAAATAACGTTGATCTGGTAGCTTCTGCTTTAATTTACAATACAATAGGCCGTCGTGCCCTACTTTGTCGAAACCCTGTGGATGCCTTGTAATTACTAAAATGATTAGGAAAAACAATAAAGAAAATATTACTCCAGAGAAATTAATTAATGATAAATACATGCGTTTTACATGCAATAAAACAATATGATGAAGATAAATAACAACGTTATTGGTAGGTAATTATTAGATTGAGTTTGAATTAATTCATTTCAAAATGTACAAGACTGTTGTTAATTTCTAAACAGTTGTTTCAAGTCACAATTGCATTTAAGAATGTTTTGTGTGTGTTTACATGCTTGTGTGTTCCGATTATCACTACCATTTACTATTTTTAATTCAATACTATTTGGTTCGATAAAAAACTTTATCAACTAGCAAGATTAATCTAACACTCGGAAAATGTTCCGATTATATCGTATTTTATTTTGAATTGAATACTTAAATAGTTTTTATAGGGCGTTTCCTTTCGTTTAAATATTTCGATATCGTAAAGCTCTGGTGTATTACTAGTGCGTGTAAACTTCATGAAATACGAAAAGATAAAGATTAAATTTTAAATAATTCCCTAACTAATTTCTGATAAGGATTTATCAAGACTTTTGATTAACATTGTCGACTTTGGTGTGGCTTTAAATAACCTATTGAAAGTTACATTGATAGCATTCGATAAAGGCTTAACGATAATTAGAATTTAATAAGTCAATAGACAAGCTATTGGCAGGCTTAGTTGGTTCTTAATATTTGGTATAGAATGATTAGCTTGGTCAGCTTGTGTATGTTAATTTTTGCAGCCACTGCGAAACAGAGTAAGATTTACTAAAAATAATATTAATTTCGTGATTTACATACAAGGCGAAACAAGAGTGTTGCACAAATAAAAAGTATTTTTTATTAGCAAAATTACTTCCAAAACATTTAAATTAAAACTTTCATAATTATATGTTTGATAATATCAATAGATTTAATATTAAAACCTGAGTAAGAATTGTTCCTACCCTTTTTCAATATCTATTATAATAAAAAATAATAAACATTTTTAATAAATATCGAATTCCATATACATACATATACGAATTCAAAATTCATGCATGCAAAAATCGAATTAATAAAAAAATCGACATAGCGGGTTATCGAAATAGATTGTCAAGGCCGCTCCTGTGATTTTACGATAAGTATTGTGCTTTACACATATTAGAAATGATCGTTCAAAGTACATACATTTATTGACGTTTTGTTTGAATATTTTTTTAGATTATCGTATATATATAATTTAGTTATTGTTAACATGATTGAATTTATGGAATGTATCATTTGCTAACTATATATGAATTAATAATTAACGTTATAGCACATTTGTTTAAAAGGTTGTGAAAAAAATTATTACAACATATTACCTTTTTTAATTTAATTTATTTCAGAAAAATTGCAGTTATCATTCTGCTTAGAAATTATAGGTGTCATATTTTTGTAGAATATCGGAAGAAGACTACATTCTGACAATGGTTGAGGGTTCTGAAAATTTTCTTGGTTTTGCTATTGATGATACATGAAATATTGTAGCTATAAATTAAAAACAAAGGCAAATTAAAAATTAGCAATATTCTTAAAAAAATACATATACAAAAACTGTCTTTTATTAACTTTTCTGTGCCATAGATAATTACATTGTTGGTTAGTTGCATAGTACGTAAAACAGTGAGGAGTTTCATGTATTAAGGTTGAACAGGAACTTTCTTTTAAACACTAAATTAATTTTTAAAATAATGTATTAATTATTTGTCCTTTTCTTACACTTCTAAATTCATATAGTTACATGTTAATAATTTATAATATTGAGATATGGTTACACACTTTTTCTTCTTCTTCTTATCCTCCTTTGCTGTTAGGTGTCGAGGCATTCTGATTTGCAGAATTTTCTCCATCTTGTCCTATCTTTGGAGATTTTTCGAGCATCGTTTCAGGTACTGTCCCGGCCCGCCAACACCTGCGCTATATCCTGATTCTATACAACTCTTGGTCTACCTCTGTTTCTTCTCTTGTTCCAGCCGTTCTCCCATATTTATCATATATCACACCTAGTTTTACTCGTATCTATTCTATCCAATCTATCACAATTTACCATTTTTTGACGTGTCTTGCTCATCTACGTCTGGTTCGCCATCCTCGCTAATTTCTGCAACAATCCGTTCCAACCCCATGTTGTCCCACTTATTACTAGCCTTTGATATCCTACTTTTACAGAGTTTTTTTATGCTCTTTCTTCACCTGCTCTCTTCCTAATGATACTCTGTATCCTGCTTTCCTCTGTCGTTAAAACGTTGTTGATGTATATTTTGTGCCATTTCAGCTCTTTCTGTTTATATTTATTTACAAGCATCTGCATTTTATCTTGAAATGATTTTATTTCCATGGAAATAATGTTTCTGGCAATCCTTGTTACTGATCCAACTTTCAGTTGTATTTCAAAATAGTCTCTAATGATGTTTTCCGTAATCTACTTGATTTGCCGCATATTATATGTGCCGATTGTTTGTCCTGACAATAATAATTTATTTTTCTTCGATTTTTTTTCTAATCTTTCAATCATATTTAACAAATTTCTTACCTTATGCTGTTTATTTTGCTTTCCAATGCTTTGTTATCGGATTTTAGAACTTCTATCTCACTTTTATTCTTGGTCAATCCTAACTTTAAGTCCTTAATTACATTCGTCAATTCTTTCAGTTCTTCGCTGTTTTCTTTTTACACTGTTGTTAAAACATTTGTTAAACATACTTTTTAATAGGCAAATGAATAGTGTAAACACATGGATGTTAAAACTAACATCAAGCAGTAAATAAATACTGTGACTTACATATACACATTTATACGTAAAACGTATATGTATATATGCATGTGTTTGAGATACACACATACATTAAGTGCCATGTGTTTACACTATTCATTTTCGTTTTGATATGTGACGCCACATGAGGCTCTATTACAAAAGATACACTATTAACATACAGGCCTCTGTATAGCAGAACATGCCGTCAGAAGCCATCGCTTTTTCTATGTCATCTTTTGCGTGTTAGATGTCCTGTGATACTCTCACTGCATTTAACACGCAAAAATGACATAAGCAGCTTTTTAAGTCTTGAAGCCATTGTCGACAGTCTCCACGCCCACTGACGAGACCTCAAAGGTCGAAACACCGGTGTCTGTGCGTTCGATTGTCGGCAATGGCACTTAATGTATGTGTGTATCTCAAACACATGCATATATGCATATACGTTTTACGTATAAATGTGTATATGTAAGTCACAGTATTTATACCTTTTAATTCCTCCATTTCCTCCTTATGTACAATTTCCTTTGTCGGAGTTCTTCTTATTTTTGTACTACTCTGGAAAATTGAGGAACTACCCTTTTGTTTCTTACTATTTGCCTCCGATGAACTCTCCTCAGTGATATCGGAAAATTTTGACCCGTCTCATACATTGATAATTTGAACTTCACTTCGTCCAATTTGTCCGCAAGGCACTACGGTTTTATCGAATATTCTGAAGATTATGCATCGGACTCACATATCGTCGGCTTACTGCCAAAACAAGATAAGTTACGTTTTTACACTTTTGAGATATTGGGTTTTTAACTTCAGTAGGATAGGAAAAATCAGGTTTAAAAAAAAACAACTATGTTTTATAACCAACTGAACTTTAATAGAAATTTGTAAAAAACAGTATCTAAGGAAATAAAAATACTTCGAAAATTGTAAATTTATTTAAGAAAAACACGTAATTTTTAGCACTTGTCTTTTTTTGGCAGAACAGATTTACTGTTTTCAGTTTTCTGGCTCATTCAATACTAGGTCTTCTTCAGGATCCGAATCTTCAGCTGCTGGTCCAGGAACTACATCTTCTGCCTGTGAAGAGGTTGGTATCGATTTGTAGTAATGATGAAATTCTTCAGGGATAACGTTAGTTTTACAAAGTTTTAGCAAGTCTTTTTTTTTCTGAATTGATAATGGTCGTATCTTAGTGTATGCTTTTGCAATTTCAATTTCTTTAAAATTTAGAGGACGTCCTTTACCCAAAACGTTTATTTCCATATATTCGGAGCTGTGATCATATCTATACTGTAAAATCCAAGGCTTGGCCTTCAGATACCTAAAGCACTTAACTTTGAGCCAGTTAACTTTTTCCCCCGTTGTGTTCTTAAGTTTGTTTTTCATGAGAAGTTTGGATAATTTTTCCAAATCCAAAAAATCATTATACTTCAATTCTTTAACCTGATAGGGCTTTTTATTTGATTTTGATGTTCTAGCCATGCGAAAAATGTTCAACCAGTCGTGTATAGTATAAACAGGAACAAATTTTTGCGCTTTTTCAATCGCACTGTGCATACTGTCAACTTCCATGTAAGTATGCCCGCTTTCTAAGAATTTTTGTTCTATCACTTCTAACTTAGGATTACTTTGAACCAAATACAACAGCAAAGCACTCATGTTTTGATTCCGATTTTGTCCACTGCACGTATCGGAAAACAGGGATAGTTCTGTAACGTCATCAGAGAGTTGTTGATTTATATAAGTGTATAAACACGTACCAATCTCCGAACTCCCTCTTTTTCCATTTAATTCTGTCCAAACATAGCAAAATGCAGCGTTGGGTGGGGTCATCTCATAAATTGTAAGATTATACGTACAAATTTTTCGACTATAGTACATAGGGCTGACATCGCTTGTGGGAATTTGTAACACACATTGTAAATCGAAAGTGCAACAAACAAATTTTTTTTCACTTGAAGCCCTCTCTTTATCTCTTGCTTTAGCAGAATAGCAATCCTCCTTCCTTACGATATGAGCCTGGTAATCATCTTCTAGTTTTTTCTTTTTTTCTACATCTTTGCACGTTTCATACTGCATGCATGTTTGGCACTGATTTTTTTTTGGTTTATAAAATGAGTAGTTATAATTGGTACAAAATATTCTTCGATAAGTTATTGACGAGACTGGTTTCGAGCCATCTGTCTCACACAATTCTCTATACAGCGAATACATCTTATTAATGCTTAATTTTGAATCTAGATATAGATGCTTTGTAGATTTACGAGTATAATGAGATTCCATTACTGGAAAACTCTCTATGTGATCCTTAACTTTTTGTATATCATCTAGTTTGGTTTTATTAGAGGGTTCATGTTTGCCTCTTTTGTCGCTTCCCGAAAACAGTCTTCCATCTCCCTTGTTCTTAAGTGCATGATCTATTACTTCTTTACTTATGCAAAGCGTTTTAATGAAAAAACTTTTACACACACGTACTCTTGTATCTAGTGAAAAAAAGAAGCTTTTGGAATCTGTTCTGGCCTTTTTGTTACTATTACGTATCACTCGACGTCTAATAGGAATGTTGCTTTCCACATTATTTAGAATAAAATCTTTCCTTCGGACGAAGTCACATTTCCAATAGTTTTTACAAAGTTCCAATCGTGTTTCAGCGGAAATTCTATCTGAACACTTGAAGCGGCATTTAGAGCAGTCTATTGGTCTAGGTGCCTTCATTTCGATTTTCTGGCGCTTGTTTATGTTTTTTTTCCACTGACTAGGATCTGATTTTTTCCAACGGCTTCGTTTTGTACCAGAATTCACTGTGGTATTACTAGCATCACCATGTGTAGGCACTTCCTTTGCTGTTGATTTTATTTGAATATCTGAAAACGTATCTTCAGCTGATTCTTCATCTGAAGATTCTGATTCCGGAACGTAATCCTTGTCCTTCACTGAGCAATCAGAATCTTCCGTGAAATCTTCCAGTTCATTATCAAATTGTCTTTGCTCCGAAACTTGAGACGACGCCCTATCGGTTAGATAGTTGTTAACTGTTCCTGCTATTTCCTCACAAAAAAGTCGCCTACTACAACTTGCTGCTATAGAATCTGAATTATCCTTCACCAAATGTAAAATAGATGATTTGGTATTAGCAGTTCCCGCATCTTCCCCTATTAAAGCAAAAGTAGTCAATCTTAACCAGCTGCAAAACTAAAATTATAACAGCATCATACCCTTGTTTTTATTCCAGACGCTGTTTAATTGGCTATGTACCTCAACCTGTACTTTAACACCATCAACACATGCATCTTTTACATTTAAACTACCCTCCTCCACACACGGAAAATTCGCAATATCTTTACTAGGTCTGTTAAGGACATCTAAGAAAAACAACCCATAATATAAAACATAGAGTAAATAAAAATCTTATGAAAATCCTACCTGTAACATTATTTTGTTGAATAACCATGTTAACAATTGCTTTACCACGAGACATTCTTTGTTTCTTACTTAATAAACAACTAAAAACCGCAAAATTTCACTTATCGATTACCTTTACTTGACATAAAATCAACAGTTTTTCTAGGTTATGTTTTAATAGTTATACTAGCAAAACAAGACAAGTGACAATTGTATATAATTGACGTAATGACTTACCGCCATGAGCAGCGTAACTAATACAAGCAAAATAAGTTAAGTACCAAATAGCTGAACAAATAATATTAATTACATCTAGAAAGTCTATAATAGTACAGCCAAAACCCGATATGTGGTAGTTATCTTATTATATATACTAAAAGCGCACGGCCGTTTCGTGTTAATTTCTTGAGAAAAGACGGCTTAACCGAATCACCATGGTAACCGAGCGGACGGCTCAAAATGGACGAAAATTGGACGCACGGGGCGCAGTACTCGTCCCTGGATTCGCGAAATTAAAAGTTGTCCCTTTGCCTAGGCATAGGGGCATCTTTAAATTTCGGGTCGACGGAGAGATTTTCCTTTTTTTCGGTGCGCGTGCGGAGATATCCGGTGTCAAAGAGGAGCGTGCAAATATTTTGTAACATAAAAATGGCTTACGTTATTGAGATATATTGGTGAACACGAAAAAGTGACTTTTCGCTAATCTGACAGGTACACCGAGAAATTTGGCAGGTGTGACTTTAAGCGTGAAATTCTGATTTTTGAAGGTTTCAAGGACACGACAAGCTTCAGAAATGCAAAGTACACACATTTCTGCGCAATTTGCATTCCTATTCCGACTTCATCGACGTGCGATATCGATAGGACGAGTGATTTAAATTCCTCATGCAGACGGACACGGTAGAAAAATGGTCGCAATATGTCACAAATACGTGTAAACAATAAGTCGTCTGCAATGACAATGTCATTATGTACACGTACGTTCACGTGCAATGTCGTCGGCATCTCGAAATAATGGTCTCGCAATAGTTTGACTTTACATTTTTGCATACAGGTTGATTATTCTCTTAATGATTATAAAAGACCACGTTACAAATTTACAAATATCAAATTTTATCGTAGGTATGGAAGTCTGTTTTGATAGTGCACGTAAGGTAGTTTATTTTTAATTTTCGTGTGCAAATGATTGTGAATAAAACAAATACTAAGTAAATAAATATTTTTAATACACAATTTTCATTTATAAATCAAATTTATTTCTTTTAAAAGGTATGAATATTAAAAAAGGAGCGAAATCAATTACAAACTACAGGTACATACACATTTCGATTTTTAATTTCAACAGAAAATTGCAATACAGGAAAGGCATCATTTTTTAAAAATATTTGCCGGGGAGAAATAGTTATTAGTCCAAACAAGTGTCTAGCTCATACCATACACCTTCGCTTTATGTATTTGAGGCATGTTGGTTGTCAACAGATAAAATTGAAAATGTAACCTCAAACTAACAAAACTCTGTAAAATATATATCCTTTATTTATTTAAACATAATTAAATGAAACACGATGACAGATCTTCAGTGAGGTATATCTACATGGCTTTCGAAATCTTATAGCAAGAAGCGGACGACTAAGAATGTTTCATGATTTTGAATTTGTGGAGAATTCTAAGGTAGGTCTATGTTAAATTAGTGGGCAAACTTCACACACCTGTTCTTAATTTTAGTTTCAAAGACATGGAAATGTGCAATTTAGAAAGGCACAATAGAACCGTTAAACAGTTACCTGCATGTATATGCAGCTTAAGTCTGTTAAAGATAGTATCAACGAAACACTATAAAATATAGAATATCAAATACAGTGAAATATAATATGTGTTGTTGGAAGTGCCTTTTTACGACTTTATATATCTGTTATTTGATCAAAGCATGATTACATGAAACACAATTATAGATCTTACAGCAAAATGAAGACGCCTGAGAATGTTTTATACCTCGTGTTGAATTTGAGAAAATTGATTTGTTATTTTTTAAATGCTTTGACATTTCTAAGGTAGGTCTGTATTAAATTACTGGCAAAGTTCACATACCTGTTCATAATTTTAGTTTCAAGAACGTGTACTTATAGACTGATTCTAATTATAAAAGAACGAATGAAAAATGGGCATTATCTAAGCAATATTTATTAACATAGCGATTAAAGAGTAAGAAGACATTGTTTTGTGGGAGCCACAACAGACAGTATTTAATTTGGTTGCCTGCGATTTAGTAGCTAATTCATATTTAGTTTGTATAATAACTATACATAATTTTTTGACACGTAATACAAATTTTTACAGACATGTTGCTACGTTATTAGATGGAATATTTTGAATATGACAATTTAAATAATATAGCAAACAGTGGAATATTTGGTTATAAGTATACATAGGATTATACCTATTGTTTTGTAAGTATTTTCTACAACCTGTATGTTGCTTATCGATACAGGTAACAAGGCATTGCTGTGTACAAGTCATCATTTTTCTGAATTCTAGATAGTTTAAACTTCCTATTCGCATGGGTTTCAATTCAGTTATACAGTGAGGACGCGGATTGGAATAAATTCATTTAAAACTTTTGGTTTTGTTTTATGAAAAAACGCTAGGATAGGTCGATTTTTATTTTTAGCTGCGGTTTTTCTGATGGTAAATTGATGTACAAAGGTTGGTCCAAAAATAAGTTACGACCATCAATCTTTTTTTCAAATGGACATATGTTTTTTATTTAATTTGTTAATTCTACATCGAATTCTAAGTATGTTTCATGTACCATGTCCTATACCCAAACTCAACAGTTATCGAGAAATTTACAATTGAACATATCAATAACTGCAGTTATTTATGTTTCCATTTGAAACAAAAATTTTGATGGTCGTAACTTATTTTTGGACCACCTTTGTACATCAATTTACCATCAAAAAAACCGCAGCTAAAAATAAAAATCGACCTATCCGAGCGTTTTTCCATAAAACAAAACCAAAAATTTTAAATCAATTTATTCCAACCCGCGCGTCCTCACTGTATAACTTGAAGGGGAGGGGCAAAAGTTTGCAATAGCTTATAATGAATTGTATGTTTATAGTAAATTTGCCTTCCCAAGAACCAACGAAATCTCTTTAAAATAAAGAATCTCTAGAAAGGAACATATATAAATGTCAGTGTTAAGAGAGTACAGTGCCGTTTACTCGCCCTTGCTTGAATTTTTTCACATTAACATTTTCGAATTTTCGAGCTATAATTTAGTTTTCTCCAGAGTATAATAACAAAGCTAATATATTACATTTTCTTGAGTCAAAGAAATAACAATAATTTTATTACACAAAGCTTGACGAGCTCGCTTTAATAATAAATGACACATGCAAAAAGCATGTGCTGCCTGTTACGTTCACATTTAGAATATTGTGTTAAAAGCTTTAACTCTTTAAGTTATTTTTTTATTGAAGGACAGTGTAAATTCTTTTTAAGTCTGAAGAATAAAACTTGAGAAATCTTCTATTTCAAACATTAAGTCTGCGAAAAGCCATTGATAAAATATTAAAAATTCAGCCAGGAGATGCATATCCAGTCTAAATATACAACACCTACTTTGTATAATTAAATATTGATAGGCTGAGATTATTATTTTTAACTATAGTTTTTTCAAAAATCACCGTTTCACTATAGTATGGTGTACAGAGTGTTGTATTATATTAAGTACAGGTTAACTTTAACAATTGGTCGCATTCAGCAGACACAACTGTTGCGTAACAGTTCTCTGCCGAATACTTAGTAAAAATATATAAAGATCTATTTATGCTTGAGTTTCCGCTTTTCCTCATTGTAATTGTATTTAACAGCACCTATTAACACATTTTAATCTATCATATTTTGAACTCACTCTAGATATGTCATTAACAAAGTACACTATATTTAAAAATTGCATATGAAATTGAAAACATTGAAGAAATTCTACAGAAACTGGCAGGTTCACGATAAAAGTTTATGGAGTCACTGTATAAAATACTCTTGCTTGAACTGGGTTTGGATGAATAGTGTAATGTCATCCTTATTTTTTTTGTAAAATAATACCAAAACAATTATTCCTCTTTTATGCTAATATCGCTCATTTACAGACATTGCTTATTAAACAAAAAATCTTTGTTTTGATGTAGGTACCCAATCGCCTCTTAAAGTTTGTCGGTATGTTTTTGGGACATCCCTGTATAAAGTGTACTGATCAATTTTATAAATGTTTGAAAGAAAATTAATATAGATAGTATAGTGCTTTAGCATTTATTATTATGTATGTTTGAATATAAGTATAATAATAAAAGTGAGTCTTTCATATTCTTCAGATGTGTTGGAAATGAGAAAAATATTGAAAGTAAGCATTCAAAAGTTGCGCGACATGCTGATTAGCATCAACCAATCAGAATCGGCATTTTCAGCAGGTGGATTTTCGATTTTATTTAAAAAATGTATATTATCAAAGCGAAACATGATTGCTATGACTGACGCATATTTTTAAATGTTAGTAGAGGGAATATTTAATTTTATAGTTTATATTGTAGATTTTCAAAATCGCGATGATAGTTCTAACGACAATATGGTTAAGGTCAACAAATAAGCATCAAGTCACATAATTTGACATTGCTTTCTCGCAATAAAAAAATACGTATATTCTGAACAATTTTGGTTTACATTTGAATTGTTCAACAAATTTTTGATAGGTAATAGTGGGCGAACAATTTGTGCAGTGTAATACGAATTTCATGGCATATTCAGAAGCCAATCACTTTGAGAATTTAAGTGACTTTCTGGTATAACCCAAAAGGGAGTCTTTCACTTCCAACTTTTTAATTCTTTTAGATGTATGGTCACTAATTGGTCGCATTCAGCAGACACGACAATAGCGCAGCAGTTTATTCACGGATTCAGAGGATGTACTCTCTCTCTGAACATGTCGCGGAGCGGTCGCCATTTTTGCGAGAGGAAAACTTCTACGCTTACTTAGTCAGCGTGTTCTGTACGTATGCGCCAACGCCCACTTAACACACAATTTTGAAGAAAGTTATTAGAAAATTAAGATAAGCAAATTAAAGGTATTGTGCACATATAAATGTATTATGATATTGGAGTTAACAAAAAAAAACCATGCGGAAACATAATGCAGAAAAACAATTTATTATTATTTTTTATTCCGTTTAATTTGTACAATTCTAACATATGGCAGCAGTGCAAAGTACCAAATGAACAGTCCTGTACAGCGAACACTCAACTATTGGAGTTGGAACGGTTCCCGATCCGTCTGCTGAATGTGACCACTGCTCAACTTTCGTGCACAATTCTTTTATTCCGGTTGAGGTATTTCACAGCCGTCTCTACTTACGTAAGTAAAGACGGCTGTGGGTATTTGCATTTTATTTCACACAATTTTCCTCTTTGCTTCTGTTTACTAAATAATAACTAATTAATTACTTTAGTAGGCTAATTAAATAAAATTAAAAAATAATTACACTTAAGCTTCATTCATAATGAAATAAGTAGTACTTTCAATTAGTCGTGTGACTTAGAATTAGTTGTTGTCTATTTTTATCATTCACAAACTCTAAGATTTGGCAGCAAATTTAATGGTTATTTGATGTGTCATCTCTAGAAATTAAAATAAAATGTAATGTATTGAAAACTGTAATACCGATCTGGACAAAGTAAAATGACCCAGAAATTTGACAGGTTATGTTCAAGTGTTGTCAAAAAATGGATGATAAATTTATAAACACTATAACTCAATTTTTGTTTTTATACGAGAAGTCCAATAAGTTGTTTAAGGATACAGAAAAAAAAGTTAGGACTTGGGAAGAAATCGGGACGCAATTTAATATTTGAGGTACATATATAATACTATCAATTTATCGTAATGATTAGAAACTATTGCATTTCTATTTCTAGGTGAAGTATTTCAAATCTATGCGTGAAAAGTATATACGCCTCGAAAGAGAACAAGAAAAACATGAAAAGAGTGGAGTTGGGGCTAACTTCAAAAGCAAGTGGCATTTGTTCGAAGTGCTGAAGTTTTTAGATGAAGTGTATCGACCAAGAAAGTAATTTTATATAAATATATACTTCATTATTTACATGAGTGTTACATATCGTTTTATGTATCTAATAAGTTGTGATATTTTTTAAGAAGTTTCAGCACTATTCGCACTATTCTCCAAACTTCATTGACAGCCATTTAGATGAAAACATTTCGACACAGGGATTGTTTGATAGTGGCAACGTATCACCAAAAACATGTAAATACAACCTAGCTGATGATGATGAAGTGTCATGTGATTTTAATGAAGAACACCCGAACAATGTTGAGAGCCCAATAAGGTTTGTCTAATAGTTTATTTAACATTTCCGTAACTACTCAATATTTTTTTGTGGTAGTTCAAATAAAGGTCCAATTGAATTTCTACCAAAAACACCAACAAATAGAAACTCTCAGCCAGATCCAGAGTCGCCACCGGTGATCTAAGCGTAGCACAAGTTCTCTTGCAAATTCACAACGGTTGGTATTATGTATATATTTTTTTTATCAAAATACACACACCATTCTTGCAGCTTAAAAAAAAAACATGAAACTGGATGAAAAGTATCCAGCACATTGGATAAGACAGCAGAGAAATACGCCTCCATCCCAAGGAACCAGTAAATATGTACATCCACTCATTTTGTCAGCAAATAAAGCAAGAAATGTTGCGACTTCCAGAAACCATTATGGCGGAATTTAAGGACGAGATCACACTCCTACTCATCCAAAACAGAAAAGGTGCATGTGCATTTGTACTAGATAATAAGAAATAAAATTTTTAAAAACGTTTTTTATTATTATATACAGGATGAGTTATTAGTAGCCGCTTCTTCGATTGCTCTTTTGTGTTTTAAATAAAAGAAAAAACAGTTAGTGGAGGATCCATGGTTGCTTGTGGCGCATATTGTAAAAATACTTGAACCTCTAACGCACTTCCGGTTTCACCGGAAATGCACGGAACTTATTTTTTTTTAATGACACCCTATATATTTTTGGATTCTCTTGTACTACTTTAAATTGTCTGTTCAACTGTTTTTTCTTTTTCAAAATTGAGCCAATAGTTTTTGAGTTATTAATTTTTTTTGAAAATATTTGACCAAAACACGTATTCAGAAAAAAAACATTTTCACATTGTTTTTAAAAGTAAAAATATTAACTTTGGTGGTGCTTGTAGCCAAGAAAATTCTGCATTATTTGGTTAAGTTGCACTCGACAATACCTCAAAAAAACTTTGTTTTTTCAAAGCCTACTTCCTGAAATTTTCAAATACCAAAACTTTCTTTTTTTAAATGGAACACCCAGTATTTTATTGAGGCCTTTTGTTCCTATTTTTATTCCTTTTCAGTTTTGTTAACAAAGTCCTATACCTGTCTTTTGTAATTTCTGAGATAATTACTATAGGAGCAATAGCGGTCAATTAAAGAACTACGAGCACTGTTGTTCTATGCACCAAAATATTCGTTCAACCAATGGAAGGCAGGAATTCATTTTTGTTAACAGTGTCCTATATCTATCTTTTACATTTCTGAGGTAATCACTATAGGAGCAATCAGCGGTCAATTAAAGAATTACGAGCGCTGTTGTTCTATGCACCCAAATCCAAATATTCATTCAACTAATGGAAGGCAGGAATGGGGCCCGACTTTCTTAGTCAACTGTCAAACAAAGTAAATGTTAAATCCAACTATTCCAAAAGTAATAATTTTACAGAATGAAGAGCATCGCATTTCAATTTTTTAATTCCGGCAATGTCCAGGTTCGTTATTTCATTTTTGACACTGTTGGTTAACATCGAAGTAAACTAAAGATGATGTTTACAGATATATTTGAAGATGTCTTCAAAAAGTTTTGAAAATCCGTCCGTAGATAGTGAAGATACTCTCCTCCATTAACATATTCATCAAAGAAATAAGGTCCAATTATGTAACTACCCACTATTCCTCCCCACAGTTTTAATGACCAACGATTTTGAAAGTTTACAGGTGTGATAAAGTGGGGAGTTTTATGTGTTTTAATAACGGAAATTGTGACGATGAACGTATTTATTTTAATAGAAGATGGCTTCGTTGGTAAACAGCAAAAAATTGAGAAAGCCAGGATAATTTATCTGCTGCCAATTGACAAAAATGTAAGCGATTCTCAAAATTTCTTTCATCTAACCCTGTGTATGAATATGCTACGGGTGAATTCCATATTTCCTAATTATTCTGGATTCTCAAATTTGACTTACATCTAACTGACGACTAATTTTCGTAGTACAAGTATAGGTGTGTTCGATTACACTCGCAAGTACCATAAACGTCTTATCCTCACCAGTTATTGCCTTTTCCACTCTTTCCTTCATATTCAATACTTTCTGTTCACTC
This sequence comes from Amphimallon solstitiale, assembly GCA_963170755.1. Taxonomy (NCBI): domain Eukaryota; kingdom Metazoa; phylum Arthropoda; class Insecta; order Coleoptera; family Scarabaeidae; genus Amphimallon; species Amphimallon solstitiale. The sequence goes on along the minus strand of OY720679.1, from coordinate 67,232,859 downwards.
AAACCGGCTCTTTCTACTTTCGAAGGTTTCTGGCTTCGGTTGACTTCTACCAGGAATCGCTGTGCATAAAGTCTGGATACTAGCAAAGAGTTTCTTTCAGATTCGCCCAAAACGTCAATTATATCTATTAACTCTTCATAAGAGTAATTCATTTGGATGATAACTAATAGCGATGCTTTTATAAGTTTGACATAAATGTATACCGACTTTCTTTAACAGTTGATCAGGCAGTCAGCCGCATTCTAGCCTTTATTGGACGAATATTTGGGTGCATAGAACAACGCCCTTACTTTAATTGACCGCTAATTGCTCCTATAATGATTATCTCAAAAATTACAAAAGATAGGTATAGGACATTGCTAACAAAAATGAAAGAGAATAAAAAGGAACAAAATGCCTCAATAAAATACTGGGTGTTCCATTTAAAAAAAATAAGTTTTTGGTATGTAAAAATTGCAGGAAGTAGGCTTTGAAAAAACAAAGTTTTTTGAGGTATTGTCGAGTGCAACTTTACCAATCTATCTCATTGTGTCTTTGGATACCTTAACATGACTTATGTTTAACATTAAATTACCTTTCTCGCTCTTGAGTGTGTACCGGTGTGGGGATGAAAATGTTGTGCTCTTTAAGCTCATTTTTTCTTTGGATACTTTAACATGACTTATGCTTAACATTAATTTACCTTTCTCGCTCTTGAGTGTGTAAAATATACTATTGGCTTCACGAAATATATGTATATACAGGGGTGCGTCAAAAGTTAATAAAATCGGACATTCTAAAAGGCGTCATGACAGTGATTGCTTTCTACAGGAAATTATGAAGAAGCTGTAAGCGGATGCGATAAAAGCGATTCACACTAAAAGAGATTGACGGACCTGCTGGAAGCGGAGAACCCGCTGTAAGCGGACGTTAGAGCTATTATATATACTAAAAGCGCACAGGACCCTTTACAGTTCTCACGGATTTAGTAGAGGAGGGGAAACGGGGTCAAAGTGGGAAAACGACAGGCGAAGGATTTCTTAAAGTGGGCGTTTTAGGGGAGTTTTGCGAGTTTTACGTGGTCCGGTGTGCATTTCTACGTTGTATAGGCGTATTTTTATCGCTTCGAAACGGTGGTAAGGCGGCGAAAAGAGTTTTTGAAAATTTTAGCACGTGTAGGAAATCACGCTGCATCAATTTTTTTTCCCCATAAGGAGTACGTGGGAAACAAAAATTCCTCTGGAGCCTTTTATACTGAAACTCCCGACAAACGTCAAAGTGACAGGCGATTCGAAATGTATGCAAACTTTCACTTTTAGGCCTGAAATTCCAAAGGTTTCGAGGGCACAACAAGATACAAAATCATAAAGTACTAACATTTCAGGACCCTTTACTTTCATATTCCCAGTTTATAGTGGTACAGATACAAAGGTACGAACACTTTAAAGTTCATCTGCAGACGGATACAGTTTAGCGAAATGGATAAAAAATCCCGACAAACGTCAAACTGACAGGCGGTCTCATACGCATTCACATTTTCACTTTTTAAGATTCAGAAACGTAAAGAAGTGACATTTCGGAAACGTTTACTTGCATATTCCCAGTCTATAGAGGTACCTAGACGAAGGTACGAGTAAATCCAAGTCCGTTTGCATTGGGATTTGGTCAGAAAAAGGGCCGATTCAATGCGCACTGATATCAATGTATTCCGGACAGGCGAAAAATAAATATCAAATTCATGTGCACTGCCGATCAATGTATTACGGTCCGGCGAATATTCGGCATCTCCAGAATACATAATGGTCTCCCACTTGATTTAATATTTTTATCTATGCAGGGGTTAAATTTGAATTAAAATACGATAATACCAGAACGCGTATTTCCTCAAAGGGGAAAAAGAGGAGGATTGCTTTCGGCATTTATGTGCCGCAAACGTGCACAGTGAGCGGAGCTGGCTGAAATCAATTTCTCTCTCTCCTGATTAAAAGTAAAACTGGGCACTCGGGAGTTTCTAATTCAAATGTCGAAAAAAACCAAATTGGCCGAAGGATTTCTTGAAAATTGACGTATGAATGTGAAATATTAGATACGGGGGTGTCTTAGGTTGCCGATCACTAATCCAAAGTCAAAATGTCAAAAAGAAAACGCCGATTACAAATCCAAAGTCAAAATGTCAAAAAAAAAATGGCGGACGGGTTTTTTGAAAATTGACGTATGAATGTGAAATTTTAGATACGGGGGTGTGTGCGGACGCCGATCACCAATCCATAATCAAAATGTCAAAAAAGAACAAAATGGCGGAAGAATTTGTTGAACATTGACGTATGAATGTGAAATTTTAGATACGGGGGTGTTGCGGTCGCCGATCACAAATCCAAAGTCAAAATGTCAAAAAAAAAAAAAATGGCCGAAGAGTTTTTTGAAAATTGACGTATGAATGCGAAATTTTAGATACGGGGGTGTCTGCCGACGCCGATCACCAATCCATAGTCAAAATGTCAAAAAAACAAAATGGCGGCAGAATTTTTTGAAAATTGACGTATGAATTTGAAATTTTAGATACGGGGGTGTTGCGGTCGCCGATCACAAATCCAAAGTCAAAATGTCAAAAAAAAACAAAATGGCCGAAGAGTTTTTTGAAAATTGACGTATGAATGCGAAATTTTAGATACGGGGGTGTCTGCCGACGCCGATCCCCAAACCATAGTCAAAATGTCAAAAGAAACAAAATGGCGGCAGAATTTTTTTAAAATTGACGTATGAATTTGAAATTTTAGATACGGGGGTGTGTGCGGACGCGGATTACAAATCCAAAGTCAAAATGTCAAAAAAAAAAACAAAATGGCGGACGGGTTTTTTGAAAATTGACGTATGAATGTGAAATTTTAGATACGGGGGTGTGTGCGGACGCCGATCACCAATCCATAATCAAAATGTCAAAAAAGAACAAAATGGCGGAAGAATTTGTTGAACATTGACGTATAAATGTGAAATTTTAGATACGGGGGTGTTGCGGTCGCCGATCACAAATCCAAAGCCAAATGTCAAAAAAAAAATGGCGGAAGGGTTTTTTGAAAATTGACGTATGAATGTGAAATTTTAGATACGGGGGTGTTTGCGGTCGCCGATCACAAATCCAAAGTCAAAATGTCAAAAAAAAATAGCGGACGTGATTTTTGAAGATTGACGTATGAATGTGAAATTTTAGATACGGGGGTGTTTGCAGTCGCCGATCACGAATCCATAGTTAAAATGTAAAAAAAAAATGGCGAACGAATTTTTTGAAAATTGACGTATAAATGTTAAATTATAGATACCGGGGGTGTCGTAGGTCGCCGATCACGAATTCATAGCCAAATTTCAAAAAAAAATGGCGCAAGAGTTTTTTGAAAATGAATGTGAAATTTTAGATACGGGGGTGTGTGCCAACGCCGACCACCAATCCATAGTCAAAATATCAAAAAAAAACAAAATAGGGGAAGAATTTTTTGAAAATTGACGTATGAATGTGAAATTTTAGATACGGGGGTGTGTGCGGATGCCGATCACCAATCCATAATCAAAATATCAAAAAAAAACAAAATAGCGGAAGAATTTTTTGAAAATTGACGTGACTGTGAAATTTTAGATACGGGGGTGTGTGCGGACGCCGATCACAAATCCAAAGTCAAAACAAACAAAATGGCGGCAGCATTTTTTGAAAATTGACGTATGAATGTAAAATTGATGAATGTTTGTGAAATTCTGGATACGGGGTGCTTGTGGTCGCTTATTGCGTCTTCAATTTGGCGATTCTTCGAAACGTGATTGAACAGGGCTTAAATTAATACTTCATTTTTTCTTAACGATAGTAGATTCGAAAACATCAGAATGGTATTGTACACTGTCTCAATGAAAATGTTGCGCTCTTTGAGCTCATTGTTTCTTTCGATACTTTAACATGACTTATGTTTAACATTAAATTACCTTTCTCGCTCTTGAGTGTGTACCAGTTTGTGTAAAAAATAGTTCGATAAGAATTATAAATAAAATATCCTATTGGCTTAACAAAATATATGTATATATGGGGGTGCATCAAAAGTTTATAAAAGTGGACATTCTAAAAAGCGTTTTTTACAGGAAAGGTGCTTCAATAGGGCTTAAAATTAAAACTTGGGCTTATTACTTTTATTATTATTTTGTGCTTTTTTCTTAACGAGAGTAGACTTCGAAAAGATTGACATGCTTTTCCACTATGACATCAAAATAGTATTGTAAACTGTCTCGATGAAAATGTTGTGCTCTTTGAGCTTATTGTTTCTCTGGATACTTTAACATGACTTATGTTTAACATTAATTTACCTTTCTCGCTCTTGAGTGTGTACCGGTTTGTGTAAAAAACCGTTCGAAAAGAATTTTAAATAAAATATACTATTGGCTTCACGAAATATATGTATATACAGGGGTGCGTCAAAAGTTAATAAAATCGGACATTCTAAAAGGTGTCATGACAGTGATTGCTTTTTACAGGAAATTATGAAAAAGCTGTAAGCGGACGCGATAAAAGCGATTCAAACTAAAAGAGATTGACGGACCTGCTGGAAGCGGAGGACCCTCTGTAAGCGGAGGACCTGCTGTAAGCGGAGGACCCGCTGTAAGCGGACGTTAGAGCTAGTTATATATAATAATAGCGCACAGACCTCTGTTGTTAATCGCCTTAGTTGAAAGAGCTTAACCGAGCATTTTCGAAACTATCAAAATAGAAAAAAGTCGACAAATCTTTGCAGAAAACTCCTCTCTGGATATGGGGAATTAAAGGCTGTGTTTTGGGGTGGGCCTAGGGGTGACATTGAATTTCCGGTGGACGGAGAGATTTTCCTTTTTAGTGGAGTGTGTGCAGAGATATCGTCCGTTGAAGAGGAGCGTGCATTCCATTTTGTAACAGAAAAATGGCTTACGTTTTGACCGTTCCCGTGACAAGCGATAAAAATCTCTAGAAACGTCAAACTGACATCAAACTGAGTTGTGTCCACAGATTCATTTTTAAGCGTGAAATACGAAATTTTGAAGGTTGCGAGGGTCCAACAAGACCCGAGGTGTTAAAGAATGGGCTTCTCGGGACCTTATATATGCTTATTTCGAGTCGACAGACGCACGCAACCAAGGGCACGAGCACTTTCAAATTCGTTTGCAGAAGGATTTGGTCAGCAAAATGGCCGATTCAATATGCAGTGATATCAATGTATTTCGGACGGGCGAAAAATATAATCAGATTCTCATGTGCAGTGGCGATGAATGTATTACGGTCCGGTGAATGTTCGGCATCTCCATATCTCCACACAATACATAACGGTCCCGCTTGATTTAATAATTTCAACTATACAGGAGCTGTAGATTAATATTTTAATAATGATTTGAATTAAAATACGTTAACTCCAGAACGCGTATGCGTATGGGGAAAAGGATTGCTTTTAACATCGATGTGCCCTTATGTAATAATTTTATTTAATCGATTACGCATACATGCAGGGTGGGCGGAGCTAGCTGAAATTAACTTCTCTCTTCTGATTAAAGTAAAATTCGGCACTTGGGAGTTTTTGTGGTGTCATTGATCACGTATCCAAAGTCGAAATGTCAAAAAAAAACAAAATGGCCGAAGGATTTTTTGAAAATTTTGACGTATAAATGTGAAATTTTATATACGGGGGTGTCTTAGGTTACCGATCACGAATCCATACTCAAAATGTCAAAAAAAAAAATGGCGGAAGATTTTTTGAAAATTGACGTATGAATGTGAAATTTTAGATACGAGGGTTTTGGGGGTCGCCGATCACGATTCCAAAGACAAAATGTCAAAAAAAACAAAATGGCGGAAGATTTTTTTGAAAATTGATGTACGAACGTGAAATTTTAGATACGGGGGTTTTGGGGGTCGCCGATCACGATTCCAAAGTTAAAATGTCAAAAAAAAAAAATGGCGGAAGATTTTTTGAAAATTGAGGTATGAACGTGAAATTTTAGATACGGAGGTTTTGGGGGTCGCCGATCACGATTCCAAAGTTAAAATGTCAAAAAAAACAAAATGGCGGAAGATTTTTTTGAAAATTGACGTACGAACGTGAAATTTTAGATACGGGGGCTTTGGGGGTCGCCGATCACGATTCCAAAGTTAAAACGTCAAAAAAAAAAAATGGCGGAAGATTTTTTGAAAATTGACATATGAACGCGAAATTTTAGATACGGGGGTTTTGGGGGTCACCGATCACGATTCCAAAGTCAAAATGTCAAAAAAAACAAAATGGCGGAAGATTTTTTTGAAAATTGATGTATGAATGTGGAATTTTAGATACGGGGGTGTTTGTGGTCGCTTATTACGTCTTCAATTTGGTGATTCTTCGAAACGTGATTAAACAGGGCTTAAATTTAATACTCCATTTTTTCTTAACGATAGTAGATTCGCAAACATCAGAATCTTATTGTACACTGTCTCAATGGAAATGTTGCGCTCATTGAGCTCATTGTTTTTTTCAATACTTTAATATGACTTATGTTTAACATTAAATTACCTTTCTCGCTCTTGAGTGTGTACCAGTTTGTCTAAAAAGCAGTTCGAGAAGAATTTTTTAAATATAATAACAAAATATACTATTGGCTTAACAAAATATATGTAGGGGTGCTTCAAAAGTTTATAAAGGTGGACATTCTAAAAAGCCATGACAGTGATTGCTTTTTACAGGACAGGCGCTTCAATAGGACTTAAATTTAAAACTTGGGCTTTTTACTTTTATTATTATTTTGTGCTTTTTTCTTAACGAGAGTAGACTTCGAAAAGGTTGACAGGCTTTTACACTTTCACATCAAAATAGTATTGTATACTGTCTTAATAAAAATGTTGCGCTTCTTGATCTCATTGTGTATTTGCATACTTTAACACGACTTACGGTTAACATTACATTACCTTTCTCGCTCTTGAGTGTGTACAGATTTGTGTAAAAAACAGTTCGAGAAGCATTTTAAATAAAACATACTATTCGCTTCACAAGATATATGTATATATACAGGAGTGCTTCAAAAGTTAATAATAACGGACATTCTAAAAAGCCATGACAGTGATTGCTTTTTGCAGGAAACTGTGAAGAAACTGTAAGCGGACGCGAAAAAAGCCATTCAATAGGGCTAAAATTTAAAACTTGGGCTTTTTTTGGATTCTTGAGTAAAATGAATTTTAAGTTCATTTTTATTATTCCTTTGTGTTTCTTCATTAATGATAGTAGAATTCAAAAAGGTTGACATGATTTTTTCACTGTTACATCAAAATAATACTGGAAACTGTCTTAATGGAAATGTTGCGCTCTGAGCTCATTGTTTCTTTGGATACTTTAACATGAATTATGATTATTATTAAATTACCTTTTTCGCTCTTGAGTGTGTACCGGTTTGTGTCGAAAACAGTTCGACAAGAATTTTAAATAAAATATCCTATTGGCTTAACAAAATATATGTATATACAGGGGTGTTTCAAAAGTTTATAAAAGTGGATATTCTAAAAACCGTCATTCCAGTGATCGCCTTTTACAGGAAAGGCGCTTTAATAGGGCTTAAATTTAAAACTTGGGCTTTTTACTTTTATTATTATTTCCTGCTCCTTTATTAACGATAGTGGATTTCGAAAAGGATGACGGGCTTTTACACTTTCACATCAAAATAGTATTGTAAACTGCCTTAATGAACAAATTGGGCTTTTTGATCTCATTGTGTCTTTGGATACCTTAACATAGCTTATGGTTAAAATTAAATTATCTTTCTCGCTCTTGAGTGTGTACCGGTTTGTGTTAAAAACACTTCGAGAAGAATTTTAAATATAACCTCCTATTGGCTTCACAAAATATATCTATATACAGGAGTGCTTCTTACTTTTATTATTATTTTGTGCTTTCTTCTTAACGAGAGTAGACTTCGAAAAGATTGACAGGCTTTTACACTTTCACATCAAAATAGTATTATAAACTGTCTTAATGAAAATGTTGCGCTTTTTGAGAGCTCATTGTTTCTTTGGATATTTTAACATGCCCTATGTTTAAGATTAAATTACCTTTCTCACTCTTGAGTGTGTACCGGTTTGTGTAAAAAACAATTCGAGAAAATTTTTAAATAAAATATACTATTGGCTTCACAAAATACCTATATGTATATACTGGGATGCTTTAAAAGTTTATATAACCGGACATTCTAAAAAGCATCATGCCAGTACTCGCTTTTTACAGGAAAGGCGCTTCAATTTAAAGCTTGGGGTTTTTACTTTTACTTTTATTTTGTGCTCCTTTATTAACGATAGTGGATTTCAAAAAGTTCACACTTTACATCAAAATAGTATTGTACACTGTCCTAATAAAAATGTTGCGCTTTTTGATCTCATTGTGTCTTTGGATACTTTAACACGACTTATGTTTAACATTAAATTACCTTTATCGCTCTTGAGTGTGTACAGGTTTATGTCAAAAACAGTTCGAGAAGAATTTTAAATAAAATATCCTATTGGCTTAACAAAATATATGTATATACAGGGGTGTTTCAAAAGTTTATAAAAGTGGATATTCTAAAAAGCGTCATTCCAGTGATCGCCTTTTACAGGAAAGGCGATTTAATAGGGCTTAAATTTAAAACTTGGGCTTTTTACTTTTATTATTATTTCCTGCTCCTTTATTAACGATAGTGGATTTCGAAAAGGATGACGGGCTTTTACACTTTCACATCAAAATAGTATTGTAAACTGCCTTAATGAACAAATTGGTCTTTTTGATCTCATTGTGTCTTTGGATACCTTAACATAGCTTATGGTTAAAATTAAATTATCTTTCTCGCTCTTGAGTGTGTACCGGTTTGTGTTAAAAACACTTCGAGAAGAATTTTAAATAAAACCTCCTATTGGCTTCACAAAATATATCTATATACAGGAGTGCTTCTTACTATTATTATTATTTTGTGCTTTTTTCTTAACGAGAGTAGACTTCGAAAAGATTGACAGGCTTTTACACTTTCACATCAAAATAGTATTATAAACTGTCTTAATGAAAATGTTGCGCTTTTTGAGAGCTCATTGTTTCTTTGGATATTTTAACATGCCCTATGTTTAAGATTAAATTACCTTTCTCACTCTTGAGTGTGTACCGGTTTGTGTGAAAAACAATTCGAGAAAATTTTTAAATAAAATATACTATTGGCTTCACAAAATATATGTATATACTGGGATGCTTTAAAAGTTTATATAACCGGACATTCTAAAAAGCATCATGCCAGTACTCGCTTTTTACAGGAAAGGCGCTTCAATTTAAAGCTTGGGCTTTTTACTTTTACTTTTATTTTGTGCTCCTTTATTAACGATAGTGGATTTCAAAAAGTTCACACTTTACATCAAAATAGTATTGTACACTGTCTTAATAAAAATGTTGCGCTTTTTGATCTCATTGTGTCTTTGGATACTTTAACACGACTTATGTTTAACATTAAATTACCTTTATCGCTCTTGAGTGTGTACAGGTTTATGTCAAAAACAGTTCGAGAAGAATTTTAAATAAAATATCCTATTGGCTTAACAAAATATATGTATATACAGGGGTGTTTCAAAAGTTTATAAAAGTGGATATTCTAAAAAGCGTCATTCCAGTGATCGCCTTTTACAGGAAAGGCGCTTTAATAGGGCTTAAATTTAAAACTTGGGCTTTTTACTTTTATTATTATTTCCTGCTCCTTTATTAACGATAGTGGATTTCGAAAAGGTTGACGGGCTTTTACACTTTCACATCAAAATAGTATTGTAAACTGCCTTAATGAACAAGTTGGGTTTTTTGATCTCATTGTGTCTTTGGATACCTTAACATAACTGATGCTTAAAATTAAATTATCTTTCTCGCTCTTGAGTGTGTTCCGGTTTGTGTTAAAAACACTTCGAGAAGAATTTTAAATAAAACGTCCTATTGGCTTAACAAAATATATGTATATACAGGAGTGCTTCTTACTTTTATTATTATTTTGTGCTTTTTTCTTATTTTTTCTTAACGAGAGTAGACTTCGAAAAGATTGACAGGCTTTTACACGTTCACATCAAAATAATATTATAAACTGTCTTAATGAAAATGTTGCGCTTTTTGAGAGCTCATTGTTTCTTTGGATATTTTAACATGACTTATGTTTAACATTAAATTACCTTTCTCGCTCTTGAGTGTGTACCGGTTTATGTCAAAAACAGTTCGAGAAGAATTTTAAATAAAATATCCTATTGGCTTAACAAAATATATGTATATACAGGAGTGCTTCCAACGGTTATAAAAGTGGACATTCTAAAAAGCGTTTTTTACAGGAAAGGCGCTTTAATAGGGCTTCAATTTAAAATTTGGGCTTTTTACTTTTATTATTATTTCGTGCTCCTTTATTAACGAGAGTAGACTTCGAAAAGATTGACAGGCTTCTACACTTTCACATCAAAATAGTATTGTAAACTGTCTTAATGAAAATGTTGCGCTTTTTGAAAGCTCATTCTTTCTTTGGATATTTTAACATGACATGTTTAACATTAAATTGCCTTTCTCGCTCTTGAGTGTGCACCGGTTTATGTTAAAAACAGTTCGAGACGAATTTTAAATAAAATATCCTATTGGCCTAACAAAATATATATATATATATATATACAGGGGTGCTTCAAAAGTTTATAAAAGTGGACATTCTAAAAAGCGTTTTTTTTACAGGAAAGGCGCTTCAATAGGGCTTAATTTTAAAACTTGGGCTTTTTACTTTTATTATTATTTCGTGCACCTTTATTAACGATAGTCGATTTTGAAAAAGTTTGACAGGCTTTTACACTTTCACATCAAAATAGTATTGTAAACAGTCTTAATGAACATGTTGGGCTTTTTGATCTCATTGTGTCTTTGGATACCTTAACATGACTTATGTATAACATTAAATTACCTTTCTCGCTTTTCAGTGTGTACCGGTTTTGTGTTAGAAACAGTTCGAGAAGAATTTTAAATAAAACGCCCTATTGGTTTAACAAAATATATGTTTATACTTGGGTGCTTCAAAGGTGTATAAATGTAGACGTTCTAAAAAGCGTCATACCGGTGATCTCTTTTTACAGGAAAGGCGCTTCAATTTAAAACTTGGCCTTTTTACTTTTATTATTATTTTGTGCTCCTTTATTAACGATAGTCGATTTCTAAAAGGTTGGCAGGCTTTTACACTTTCACATCAAAATAGTATTGTACACTGCCTTAATAAAAATGTTGCGCTTTTTGATCTCATTGTGTCTTTGCATACTTTAACACGACTTATGTTTAACATTAAATTACCTTTCTCGCTCTTGAGTGTGTACCGGTTTGTGTTAAAAACAGTTCGAGAAGAATTTTAAATAAAATATCCTATTGGCTTAACAAAATATATGTATATACAGGGGCGCTTCAAAAATTTATAAAAATGGACATTATAGAAAGCGCTGTTTATAGAAAAGGCGCTTCAAAAGGGCTTAAATTTAAAACTTGGGTTTTTTACTTTCATTATTATTTTGTGCTCCTTTATTAATGATAGTGGATTTCAAAAGGGTCACACTTTACATCAAAATAGTATTGTAAACTGTTTTAATAAAAATGTTGCGCTTTTTGAGCTCATTGTGTCTTTGGATACTTTAACATGGCTTATGATTAACATTAAATTACCTTTCTCGCTCTTGAGTGTGTACCGATTTGTGTCAAAAACAGATCGAGGATAATTTTAAATAAAATATACTCTGCTCTTTTATTAACGATAGTGGACTTCGAAAAGGTAATAAGAAAGTAATATACTTTTTAAATTAAATTTACTTTTCCCATTCACATACGTATGTTTGCGAGCTATATATTTGAAGTTCATCAGCATTCATTAGCATTCTATAAGAATGTTTGAAAGCGACGCCCATTTACCAAACAATATTTGTTGTAAACATGTTAAACACTATGGAGATACTACGTATATTTGAGCATGTCAATTAAAATGACGAGCCCGCGATAGCGGGCGAGTAGTATACAGTAGTGCTCACAAGGCTACGTTAATATAGAGAGAGGAGAATATAAGTGGGGGGTGTACATCAGACAGCGACGAACCTAAGAGGAATCAGTTGCATATAACCTGTGGGAGAGCGCAGAACAGGATGGAGTATTCATTAGCGGAAAAAGTACAAATCGTAAAGTGGTATCATCAAGGTCACTCGACTCTATCCATTAGAGGCCTTTTTAGAAATAATTTTGAAAATCGGCCTGTTCCTTCTATTGATACAATTCGCCGCTTTGCAAATAATTTTGATAAATTCGGATGTGTTTCACCTTCTAAACATAAGAAACCAAAAGAAAATGCGAACGAAGAAAATATTCGTTTCATTTAAAATATCCTATTTACATTGTATTTTATTTACTTACATGTTAGGAAATAGGGACAAATAAAAATAACATTGAAGAATTCACATGACAAATGTTTTGCGTTGTATGTGAATACGTTCACCGCACTTTCTCGCTAGCCAGGGTGTTATAGTATGCGGCTACGCTAGGCATACCCCACCCATATTCCCCATTCCGTATATTAACGTAGCAGTGTGCGCATTACTGTATATGTAATTCATTGAAAATTTAAAATGTTCTTCAATACAAGTCCTTCATTTTTAATTGACGTGCGAACTAATTTTGAGTATGTGACAGACGAATATTTCAATTATGCTGACCAAAATTTCATAATGAAAGCGCTGTTCCACTTCAAATAATTTGGGTGAAAATATCTCAGTGTCAAACTGATTATTAGGTTCTTTTTTATTAATATTGTGCATGCCTATCTTAAATTGTTTCTGAGCAATTGACATACTTTTTGTTAATATACTAAATTTTTCCACTGTTATTTCAATAGCGTATTATCCCGATTGTCTCAATGAAAATGATGCACTTATTGAGCATATTGTTTCTTCGGATACTTTAACATCATTCTTATGTTTAACTTTAAATTATCTTTCTCGCTCTTCATTGTGTAACAGTTTGTGTAAAAAAAAATCTAGAGGCATTTTAAATGAAATATACAATTGGCTTTACAAAATATATGTATATACAGAGTGTGCCACAAGTCTATAAAATCTTACATTCTAAAAACCACCACGAGAGTGATCGCGTTTTACAGGAAACTGTAAACAGCTGTAAGCGGACGCGAAAAAGGCGAATTCAAGCTCGAAAAGATTGAAGCATTAGCTCACAAACATTCAGCACAATAAATATTGCAATATATAATTATTGGCCCAATGATAATAGTGTATAGGTAAGAAATTCATAAATTCGATTCCTTATTTGTTTATAAATACTTTCTACTCATTTTTAGCAATTATCATTACATGGCTGGAGTCATTTCGTCCATGAATTAAGTTGTAAAAATACTTCAAAATATTATAAGCTATTGTAAATAGAAAAAAGAAACTAAAATATATTCCTACCAGATTAAACAAGCACTTAATCATGTTGTTACTGTGCCAGGCAAATTGAGAAGTAATATCATACGTATTCAAAAAAGATTGTTTAATTATCATTGATGAAAATGAACTTCCCGCGACATCGTCAATTACAATAATTGAAAATAGAAATTCTATAAGGATGTTTTACAGTATTTTCGAATATAACAATAAGTAATCAATATTACCATAATACATATATTATATCTATATATTCCGTAAATTGTAGGTGTACAATGCAAAACAAAATAATTATGTACAGTGTGAACAAGGCTTTACCAACATTATTAAGCATCATACATAACTGACAGTTGTAATACAATTTACCACAAAGAAACACTGCAAATTATAAAAGTATAGGAATGGAAATCATTATAAAAAATGCCAATGAAATAAATATTATTTGTTATAGAACAATGATTAAATGAATTATTTAAAAGTATACATTCGCGTCAACATAACATAATTCTAATAAAGCTATCTACAAGTTTATATAAAATAAAATGTTTTTTTTAAATTCTAATGAATTTTCATTTAAACCAAAAAGACCAATGGAATCGACATATGTATATAGACTGAAACACTATTAACAAAAACTATCAAACCACATTTTTCAACTGATGCAAAAAACACAGATTTCGAGATTATTCTAATTTTATACCCACAAACAAAATTCAAACTATAGATAAATTAAGCAAACGTGAAATAAATCATCGGCAAGTCAAGGCACAAAAACCAATAATAGTAGAAAAATTATAAATAGAGTGAAAACTACCGTCTGTCAGGCACAGGAAAAGTATGTGAAAAATGTCAATATAACATTAAACGATAAAATACATCTTATTTCATGGACAGCCGTTAAACATTTTCAATTTAAAAACTGCTATTATCACTAAATCTATTATTAATCATTTCATCCTATAAGCATTCTGAATAAAATATTGCATAGTTGTAAACTATATACAGGGGTGTATAAAAACAACTAAGCAATATTGAACATCTAAAACACAATTATATTTAGTTATTCGCTATATATCGGAATTATATAGTGTTTCAAAAACTGAAACGCAATAAAGACAAAATCCGCAATAAATTTAGAAGAATAAGGGGGAGCGGTACCTCAACTGTAAGCGGAATAAGAGGCGATAGCGGGCCTTTCAGGCCTGCCGTATTAGCTAGTTTTTGTATATAAAAACATAAAATAGGGAGAAAAATAGACAGGTAAAATAAGATAAGGACCATATAACTTGTTATGGCAGTATAAAAACATATAAAAATAAATCACACCTTGAGATACAAGCACTTGTCTTGTTTTGACTGGCTGTTTAATTCTTATATTGCACTTGTCTCTTTTGGGGACATGCGTATTAGCCTTTTATGTTTACAATACACCTACCTGGTTTTGGCAGAACATAATTTGTTCATTTTAAGCAAAGAATCACACTTTACCCAAAAATACAAGAAAATGCACTTATCTTGTTTTGGCAGTAACCCGACGATATGTTGTGGTAAAACAACCAGATCAAAACATAAAAGGTTAACACTTTTCACTGTACTGATAATTCACTGTTTAAATAATTAGTGTGTGATAAAACCCGTATTTATCAACATCAATATTACTTCTGGCTAGAACGATACACACTATGTTTTAAAATAAAAATTTGGTTAGAATGATAAAGGGAATCTCTATCGTGAAACTTAAAGCAACATTTATTTCAATATTTGATATAAACGACAGGTGTATCATTATTAGTATTACAAAGATAATATTTTGCCAATTCTTATGAATATGTGCGACGTAAATTAAAAGAAGAATAAATAAGGAAAAACAAGTACTTGAGAGTAGGATTTTTATTATCTTTACACATTCTTATGGTGGGGATTCTAATAAACACACAGATTATACATGGCACAGATTGGGCGAAAAGCTTATGATTTAATTTTACATTTTATCATATTAATGATAAATTTTTCCAGATTCCACTTTTTCTTTACTATTTGTTAAGGGTATATTTAATTTATTTCTTCTTATGTGTTATGTAAAAGTATCTATTAGCTACACTAGTATGTGTTCTCCGCTTCAAATTTTCAAAGTGCATTAGAAGTATCTTTGATGCAGTTCTTATGTTGTAGGCAAGCAAGTTGAAAACTAAACCAAATATTCTACATCTTAGCATTGTGATGCATACTGTTAACTTAACAAAATACGTACAGAAGTGCACGTTTGTGTTGATTATTTAGAGAATTAACATATTCTTCAAATTATTCAAATTTTAATTATAGGAATTACAACATTCTACTTGTTTTCCATATCTGAAAGCCATAGCATCTGTAATAACAATAAGTATTTATTAATGGCAGAGTATTTCTGAAGGATTGGTTTATCATCCACAATATCTTATTATAAATTCTAAAACGATTTGTGATACTACAGAATCCAAATTATATCGTAATTAATTTCATCATCGGTGTATTCTTGAGCATATAGTTCTAAGCAGTATTTAAATTGTTCTTGTTAATTTCGTTGGTCGTGGTGAGCAAGGTTTCTACATTTGAATTTAACATTTCACAAATAAATAATATTTTATAACCACACTTATCACTAGGGCGCGGACATGACCGGTTTAAACTACGACGAAGTTACAACGGAGCAAAGAAATAATGTAAACAACACACGCTTACTGTATAGCACTAATTAAAGGAATTTATGAGTAAAATCCTTTTTTCATCGGCGTAGATAGAAGCGTGAGGGGGTTTTAAAATTTATTATATTTACCTTATATTTCGCAAGAGAAATACAATTTTCATTCATGCTTAAGGGTGTTGTATAGGTACATTTTCAAATATTTACAGATTACAGGCTACCTTTAAACTTTATGAAAAATGATTTAGATGAAATATTCTTATAATGTTTATCTACACGTCCTTTGGCATTTTGTTTTTTCAATTTTTTATTAATTGTTATAAAAAATTAAATATAAATAGACAATCGAAAAATAAAATGCGTATCGACGTATAACATATTATTGTGAACATTAATTTCTAGCAAAATTTTTTCGTATTTATTAAGATAAATGTGTAATTTGATAAGAAAGAAATGGATTTTTGGCACTGCTTTAGTACGCCACCTGCAGTGAAATATTTGATATATCCTTGCAATCCAAGACAGGGCGGAGTTACTTTGTTTAGGTGGGGATTCACTTTACGAGCGATATTCAGAATACAGAAATCCTTGTTACGGTTTTAAGTAGGTATTTGATTAAAAATTTTTTATATTATTTTACATTTCATAAAATTGAAAACATTATCTAGTAACCTTGATTTAACTTTATAAAATTAATGTATATTTTCTTTTTGTTAAATTTACTTATATTATTTTGTATTACATTTCATAAAATTGTACACATTTTCTGGTAGGGTTTGATAACTTTTACATAAATACAAACTTAAACAAAAGTATTACATATGATTCATAAATAATACTAGCTTTTTTAGTTCTTCCACTATTTTACATTTATCAAGATAAAATACTACTGACATTTATAAGTGAGTTAAAAATAATGTAAAACTAATATCGAAAATGAGATGGATATAGATGGTGCGTACTTCATCTGTACAGATCGTCAGATATTGTAGCAGACTGGTAGACGTTCAAAAGAGGTCCGTGAAGTTAGCCCCCAAAATATGTCAAATTATAACAAAATTAGGCTCAAACGTTAGTGCCTCGTTAGTGCCCGTTAGTGCCTCTAAAATGGACGTTAGTGCCTCTCGTTATATTTAAAAAATAGGACCCTGTTTTAAAAATGGCCTTAGCCCCCAAAGTGTGTTTCATTGTTTCAAAATTATGCTCAAACGTTAGTGCTTCGTTAGTGCTCGTTAGTGCCTCAAAAATTTTCGTTAGTGCTTTACAAATAACGGAGAAAAACAGATATTTTTCAAAAAATCCAGCCCCCAAAGTATGTTGGATTCTAATAAAATTAGTGTCAAACGTTAGTGCTTCGTTAGTGCTCGTTAGTGCCTCAAAAATTTTCGTTAGTGCTTTACAAATAACGGAGAAAAACAGATATTTTCCAAAAAATCCAGCCCCCAAAATATGTTGGATTCCAATAAATTTAGTGTCAAACGTTAGTGCTTCCTTCATTAGTGCTCGTCAGTGTCTCAAATATATTCGTTGGTGCTTTACAAATAAACATAATAAACATAAAAAACAGATTTTTAAAAAAAAATCCAGTCAACTTATGTTGGATTCTAATATAGTTAAAATTTCTGTTAATACTTGGCAAACATTTGAGAAAAATGAAAAATGATTTCAAAAAAGCCAACTCCCAAAAAATTTTAGATTTTAATAAAATTAGTGACAAAGGTTAGTGCCTCGTTAGTGCTTTTTATTTTATTGAATACCTACCTGCCAGTACCTACCTTATTTTTAAGGAAGACTTCATTTCCCAAAGTAGGTACATGGTTCATTAATACAAAGTTATGCTTAATAAACTTCGGTGCTTCGTTAGAACTCTTTGGTGCCTTAAGAATTTTCGTTGGTGCTTTACAAATATTCAAGAACAAAATTATAAAAGAAATCAAACTCCAAAAAATGTTGCATTTTAATAAAATTGTTATCAAACGTTAGTCTTTTTTAGTGACTGAAAAATTTTCGTTCGTCGGAGAAAAATTTAATTTTCCTTAAAAATCCACACCCAAAATATAATGGATTTTAATAAATTTGGTGTCCAATGGTTCAGTCTTTCAAAAATTTTTGTTAAACATCGGAGAATCTACAAATTCTGAAAGAATCCCACATCCAAAATGCCTGAATTTTGATAAAAATTGATGTTCAAACGTTAGTGCCTTTAAATTTCTGGTTCAGCTTTGGACAGGAATAACATTAATGTTCAGGGTTCGTGGCCCCGTTAATGCCTCTAGTATACAGGTATCCCAGAACCACTGCATGATATTTTAATAGCCAATTTTGTAGTCAAAATTAAGACTAAAATTGAAATTATAATCAATTGCGTGAAGTTTTTTAACCTTTTCTAAGGTATGTAATTCATCGGGGTAGTTGCTAGGTGACTAATATGACAATTATAATTATGAAATGTCACAATTTATGATTTCGATTTCTGTAGACCAGATAATTAAATGAAATGGGTATTTATAATAAAAATCCACGGAAATGAAATTAGGTATTTTTTTAGGTTTAACCAAGTTCTTCTGATTGGTCTGCTAAAATCGTTAATCATTTGAAAACCACTGAACATAATTTAACCTTAATTTTTTCAATTTTAGTGTTTGATTCCAGAATTTGATACAAAAATAGCATGCTGCAGTTCTGAGAGACCCTGCATATTCGTTAGTACTCTTCACTCTTCACTGAAATAAATTACTTTATTTAAAAAAAAAAAACTTCCAAAATAATGCTCAAACGTGAGTACTGACAAACATGAGAGAAAAATATTTCAAAAAAGCCATTCCCCAAAATATGATAGATTTTAATAAACTTAATAACAAATGTCAGTGCTTCGTTAGTGCTTTACAATGCCTTTAAAATCTATGTTATTTGAAACAAAAACTGTATAAATGTAAAATTATTGCAGGTTAGTGCTTGTAGAATATTCGTTAATGCTCTTCCATTTTGTTTAAAAACTAGTTTATTTTGAAAAAGAACTAGTGTTATTTCGTCACTTCTCTTTAGTCCTTATAAAATATTAACTGGTGCTTCACAAATATTTTAGAAAAAAGAAATCCAAAAATAATTTCAGAATAACAAAACAAAAATATGAGTGTAATTTTATGTTAAATACAACAGATTAAAAAATGTTAGATTGTGTCTGTTTAAGCATAGGTACACAATGATTAGACTATTATTGCCTGACTTAGGACTTAGCTGAACACAAAGGTTTCTTTATGGTCCGCGAGCCTCTTTATGGCTCGGCGGGTAATAATGAAATGTGGAATAAACTTCTAAAGACTTTCTAGGAACATTCTTGAGCCAATATAAGTTCAAAAACATCAAAAGCTCTCCCTCATCATTTAAATTTATCCAGACCTAGCCCACTTTGTGTCAGGATGATCTTTTCCAAATCATTACGATTGTTATATACTAAACCCATTTATTGGGGTAAAGTGAGCCTCCCGAAACCACAACTATAAACTTCGAAACACCCTTCGCAGGTCATTTTCATTCTTGCATAGAAAACAAAATCAGACAAGTAGCGGAAATAACAAAAGACACTTGTCGCTTACACTCATAAAACCTCTTACCGTCGGTCCTTTCATTGTATCTTCGCCACCCTCATTATCGGCAATAAATTTTTATGTGGGTGCAACGGAAATGGGTTTAGTATAATCAAGGTTATTGGCAGTTTTGGTTTTTAGATCCTTGCTTAATTGTTAACTGTTTGTTTGCATAATAAATAATTAATGGGGGGTGACTGTTGCAAGCGTCCAAGGGTCCATGGATTGCAATAATAATTCAAAAACTTTTAAGAACTAATATAACTAATTTTCTGTAAAGTTCCAGTGGCAAGAATAAAAGGAATGCCTCATTCAGCAAGGATTTTAATTTTTCTACGTGTTAAAATCTGTAAAACCCAGACTGCAACCCAAGAGTTGGACCCTTGCAGCAGTCTCCTCCAATAGCTTCTTTATCAGTATAAACATGTATTGTATTAGAAATATAAATATGAATACAAAAAATATTATTCTGGGGAAATACAGTTAATAAAAATAAGGAAATATTTATTTAAAAACAAAAAAATACTGTTTTCTAAATGGTATATATCAACAAACTTATAGAAGCCACATAGGAAGAAGCAAGAGAAATCACCTTCTTCCCTAAATCGTCGTACAGTTCAAAGCATCCATCGTTTCTCCTACAAACAGTGGTATAATGACCTACTGCTTCTTTAGTTTTGGCTACTGGTGGTTGATATAAAATTGCTGAACGAAAAATAAATTGTTTGTTGTTCAATGTCAACAGAGCAGGAATCGTTCTTATGTCCATATCAATCTCTTGTAATTCAACGTAAACTTGATCACGTATTTGAAGCACGTGGTTAGCTACTTCACTACATCTTTTGCAAACTGAATTCTTCATAATACAATCGCATATGGCTTTCTCTAAGTTGAAACTTTCCTTTAACAAATCGAGATTTATGGGTAACAATCGAATAACATGCTGTCGATTGTAATTACATTTGCCACAACTTATGTCGTCTATTCCACTAGCTAAATATAATTTTTCTCCAATAAATCTTTCTAGTAATATACAAATATTTGTTGCACAATTTATACGAAATGTACCATCTAATATTTCTGTATTTACACTGATTTTTTGTAATATTAAAAATCGAACTTGATAGATGTTATTTTTATTTAGTCCATTTTCTAAAAAATTTATAACAAAACCGATTACTTCCTCCTGATCCAAGTTCGTTATACTTGCCATAAGAGAATTCTTATATTCTAAGCTATCGCAGTAAGCCGATGTAATACCTTGAATAAGTGAGTCGAATGCACATGTATCTTGTATAATAAACGTCTTTCTATCCAAAATGTAATTTTTATTAATATTGTTAGCATTCTGCAGAAGAGGTATTTTTACTTTATCATTTTCCTTAGCATAAAGTATTTCTGGGCATGGTTTGCTATAGAACGAAAATCGTTTTTTTTTAGTAGGATTTCCAAGTCCTCTCCAGTTTTCGAAAACATCATGTTTGTGGTCTTCATCATTATTATCTTGTTCCGTGTGACATTCACTTAATATGGTCATAGCGCGAATAGAATCTATGTGCTTTACAATAAACTTGTCAACATTTATGGGTAGTTTTTCAGCAACAAAAGTTCTATTTTTTAAGTCATTGAAATAACTCTCCACATTTGCTGAAGACGCTGTTACATTACCAACTCCAAATTGTCTTCTCATTACGCCGCTCCATAATACAAATGTTCTTAACAACTTTTTCAAATTCATGGAAAATTTGGGCAAATAGAAAAAATTTTCGTTTGCATCAAATCTTGCTGTTGTCGGGGGACATTTTTGGATACATTCTTCAAATAATGTATCTATCCACAATTTAACGGTATCTGGACACTCAAATTGTTCACGGTCTTCTTTCAAATTTTCCTTCGTTGCATAGTGAAATTCGGTCTCACTTTCATTTTCCCGGTCGTCATTAATTAATACCTCTTGGTAACCAGAGATAAGTCCTTTTAAATATGTTTTTGATTCAGCTGCATCTACATTATCATATAAACTGTTGGAAGTTACAAATAATGCCTCAACAATTTTGATAAAGTCCTCGAAATCCACAGCTCTTGCTAACTGAGCAATACTTCTTAAGTAAAATTGCCGAATCAAGCTTGTTTTGTTTCTCAAGCAGTCCCAAGAACTTGTAAGTTTCATCAGGTGTGCAAAATCTACGCGTATAAATACGGAAGGTAGCGTAGCATCTCTTTTGCACAACAAGTCAAAACAAGATTTAATATATTGACTCAGATTATTGAAACCACCAAAAACTTTGGAAAATGCACCCAACAGAGCAAATGAATGATCAGATATAACAATTTTGAATGAGGCTGCACAGTGTTTGGTCCACTCATCTAGCCAATAAGCTATTGCATTTATGGTATGTCTTTCCGATAGCATTTGACAAATTGGTAGGTGTTTTTTTTTTCCTTTATTATCTAAGTAAATCACCCCCTCATACAAAAAGATATTTCCCGAATAATTATGATTCGGGCGACTTATTTTCTTTACTAATGTGCCCGTCGCATCTAACTGCAAAGTTGCACACTGGCTATTTTTACAGTATGACTTAAGAACTTGTCTTTGTTCAGATGTCCAATAGTGGACAAAGAAAGGATCTAAGCCTATATTGTGAATATAAGTTGAATATGGTAAGGTATATTTCAGTAACTGCAGAGTGTCTATTGAACACTTTTGAAATTGTATTTTTGAATTTCTCTTTTTGTGTTCTTCTTTTATTTTCCTTAACACTTCTAAACTGGGAACCAAACTAGAAATATTGACTTCTCCAGAAGACTCGTATTTCAGTGCCATTTCTCTTTGGATATTAACAGCCAGTTGTCCACTTGCTAGTTTAGCTCCTACCTCTTCCCGATTGGATCCCCGAAGGGGTTGCTTCCTTTTGATTGATGTGTTACATATATTATTGGCGTTGAGTGTTTTGTAGTAAAATATGCAGGGATTCAAATCATCAGGTTTATGGCAAAAAATCATTAATTTTCTGGTACATTCTTGACAGTAAAGAAAAAATATACCATAATATCGTCCGCTTTCTGTAATTTTATATCGCTTATTATAAAGAATGCAATTGCCCCTGGGTACATGTTTTTGGACAAATAGTAAGA
This sequence comes from Amphimallon solstitiale, assembly GCA_963170755.1. Taxonomy (NCBI): domain Eukaryota; kingdom Metazoa; phylum Arthropoda; class Insecta; order Coleoptera; family Scarabaeidae; genus Amphimallon; species Amphimallon solstitiale. Next base: position 67,210,025 of record OY720679.1, on the reverse strand, counting down.
AATTTATCGTCCAGTTTCTAGTTGTTTTATTATTCAATGTATCCATAAACGTAGACCACTCTAAATAAGTAAGTGTAAAGGAACCCAGGACATCTTCGTAATCAGTATCCTCACTACTTTCATCTGTCGTTGTACTTGTTTCTTTTGTTCTGTCGGGGTTGATGAGAAGTTCAGATTTACAATATACACACTTACGAAGATGAGTGTAAGCTGCTTTTCTTGTGATACGATTTTCTAAAGCCTTGCTTATTTCTCCCCAAACTTCATGACTAGGTCTACTGATATTATCTGCCAGTTCTTCTTTATTCAGCAAAAATGCATTTAAAAGTTCTTTGTGGTGATAATTAGCTTTCTTCGGCATCTGAAAAATTTAATAATGTTAAATTTAATCGCCATGCCATGTAGAGGGCCAGTACATGCGAAGGTGGCGGCCTGACAGGTCCCGAGTAATTCTGCTGCAGTGTCAAAGCAATAAGGACTAAGGAGTCTCATGTAAATATCAGAATATGATTTTTCATGCAGAAAAGTGTATCAGTAGTTTGTGTAATATCCCAAGGCAGTATAGTATCCTTGTTTGTCTACCTTATTTGGGATGAGACAAAATATTCCGGAAAAATTTTATTTTTCTACAAACGTTATGAAAAGTAGGACTCTCAACGTTTGGTTTCAATTATAATATCCTAAGTGGTCAAATTTTGACCACGAAATATTCAGATTGTTACGAGCGTTTGTTGCGTGGCAATTGATCGAGTGACATTGTTAAAAAAACCATGAGCCGTCAGGTATATCCTGAAGGTATGTTTTTACGGGTGTCATAGAACAGTTCATAAAGGTGAAAAATTTTCGCTCAAAAATGAAGTAGGTTGTGTAATACCGACCGTTGGTTGGTTGAGAACCCCCGAAAAAAGTTTGTTAAAAAGTTAATATTTTCAATTGAAATCTTGTTTCCATTGTTGAATGATGGCATGTGATTCGTTAAAAAAACCATGAGTGAAATAGTCAAAGTTAAAAATGTCATTTTATGACATCAGTGATAAAAAACACTAATTTTTAAAACTGGTGTTAAAAATGATTTTTTTCCTGGTGTCATGGAAACGACAAATTTCAAAACGCCCGTCAGTCCATAATATGCCATACGATCTTGACATTAACTATTATTCACTTTATTTCGCATTTTTACTTTCAATATTTGTATAAAAAATTTTGTATGGCATACGTGTTAAATGTGATTTTATTTTGTTCGAAGGGTCTATGCTCCACTCGTTTCACTCGTTCCGCAAACTTACCTTCTCATAAAATAAAATCTCACATTTAACACTTATAACATAAATAACTATTTGTATCCATAATAGCCATTTTACACTTGCCAATTTATTCATTAATAAATTGACAAATTTATTCACGAAGAAATTGACCGCAGTACAGAATGATTAGATTTGATAATTTTATTTTATATTTCCACTTTCTCAGTAGCCTATCGTGCTTGTTATCAATTTCGATACTGCATTCAATTATGTAATTATTATGTTTATCATTTTCTGGGAGCTAAGAACATTAATTATACAGGTGGAACATGGTATAGCATATTAGCGGTAAAACCCTTTTTTAGTTGTCAAAAAAATCTGAAAATTAGGAGGCATAAACTTAAATTTCCAATCTAGAAAATGGCCGAATCATTTTTTCTAGATTAACATCAATGTGAAATTTGACTTTGATAGAGTTTTATTATCAGTAGTAACATCACAAGAGAGTGAGAATGAATTGAAAATAATTCGACAGATTTTCGAAAACTTGTTGCCAGGGAATAGACACGGAGCCCGTAGGGCTCGAATGGCAACAAGTTTGAGAAGGAATCTGGAGAATTATTTTCTAATTGATTCGCACTCTTGAATGGTGTTCTGAAGATTATTTTTTGAGTTTTTAATAGCATAATAGCAGAAATAGCATAGATAATACACCATAAAAAATACAGTGACAGATGTCAAAACTAGAAAATGCGTTGTCAACTTACAAAAACAAAATACTAAAAATTATTCTCGGGAGAATAATCTACCTAGATTATTCTCACTATAATAATATTGTGATTGGACAGAATTATGCACGTGTCCGCAAATACTACTAAACGATTGGTTAATGAAATCATTAAAAAATAATCAAAGTAATAAAGCAATCCGATTTTTTTTACCATCTCACCTACAGGACAATGTAGATTTTGATTATATAAAAGTTGGCATTTAAATTCGCATAATAGCTAAATAAATGGTAATTTAATATTCAACAATGGGGTAATAGCATAATTTATGACGGACCCCCAAAATGACGGCTCTCCGTCAAATGGTGGTGATTTACTTCGTTCTGAAATGAAAAGTGCCTGCAGTTCGTCAATTATGAACCAAGATTTATGGTCGTGAGGGTGTCGCAATAAAATATTCACATTTTCGTACCCAAAATTGTTAAATGCCAATTAATTTTATTTCAATGACCCCTTCAAAATTTGTAATATCAGAAATGTGTTCTTTGTGATATTTTGAATCTAGTAACTTGATAAAAAATGCATCATTTAATTTTTTTTTTTTTTCACTTTTTAGCCTCCTGACGCCGTTTGGAGCGCCTATTTGATAAAATAGAAAAGCTACTTTGTAGTACTTTCACTGTAGATTATTGACCAATAGATGCAAGTTTCTATGAAGATTAGAAATATGGTTTTTCACGAATATGCTATACGACCGTCCACCCTGTATATTGGTAGGACGCAAATTCCCAAAATTACCAAAAAACTGAAGACAAAATAGAACATGCTCTATTTCGTCTATAAATTCATGAATTAACTGATGACAGGAGCTGTCAACATATTTTGTATCAATTTATGTGTTACATTGGCAATTTTTATTCACAAATTTATTGGTGAACTTATTGATGAATAAATTGACAAGTGTAAAACGGCTATTAAACATTGCGTTTGGTAACTAAAAATTGTAACATACTCCTACATGCTCCACGTATTACGAGGAAAACATAATTCGATACATAATCTCGTATGTACAAAAAATTTCCGACAGACACTTTTTCAAATGAATCTTGAAATCACTTTATTGTTTTGACTAGGTACGCTGGTTTGCTTACAATGCTGAATTGAGCTGTTACTTTTGTTTCAAGTAAAATCATCGTGTAATTCTTTTAGGTATCTCTATTATACAGGGTGTAACAGAGAGTGCCTTAATTTTAACTGGTAATAGATCTCGTCCAAAGGAACAACTTTTCTCTCTACCATTTTAGCGAAAAAACTTCGCAAACTGTCCATTATTTGCATTTGCAGATTCACAAACCTAGACAGGTCACCACCGTCAAGAATTACAAGCGAACAGTACTGCATGCGAAAGTGTATATTTGTAGATCGTGTTAAGCCTCAAAGTGACATACATCTACATTGCTTATAAAACATTCTAAAACTTTATTTTATACAAGTCGCAAAAGGTTTTCAGCAGTATACACATTTAATATGATTTATTTTTTTATGGTATCCTTAACACGATTATACAATATTCATCTTTTCATATAGGTAAAAATGTGACGCAGACACCTACCTTTTTGGATAATTTTTGTTTTTCTTTTTTAAACACACTGACACACGTTATTCGCATATATAAAATAACATAACTTTTAGAACCAGTTGTGGGTAGCAAAGTGAAATAAGGTTAGAACCGTGCGTGGTGATACTTGCATCTGAAGTTAAGAGGCTTTCGTACCCCCCAGTACAATTGAAATTTCAAGATTTCTACCGAACTGCCAAATTTACGGACGGAAGTAATAAACGTCGTAGTTGACCCACCCCCTAATAAACTTTAAGCATAGGCAGCTTTTATGTGAACAATGGTATAGACACCAAAAAGAGGAATCATTAACTTTGAAGCTAAATGTGTTCATTCCATTGTTAATTATCCCTTATTGCCATATGTCTCGGAACCCTGGGACCAATAATTTCGGGGAGCAAACAATTCTGCCGATAAAAATTATGAAGTTTCTCTGACATAATATTCGTTTGCCAAAATTCGTTGTCACTTTTAATTTCTTCAATATTCATATTATTTGGCACCGCGCAAATACGCAATATACGTACAATTTGTCTTTTTGATTACATGCAACCTGCCCTTAATTTGGTAATACCAGTTGTGATTTTTATTTATAACAAAATTTCCATCATTCTGGATCTTCCATAACAATTTTTTTTTTTTTGTAAAATTACCTCGAAACATTTAAATTGGATATATATATATATATACGCCGCGTATGAACATTTTATTTCCACAATCGTTTTATTTCTTGATTTAGCACTATACCATTTGTCCACTTTCAAACTATAAACTACAGTAATGAAATGACCAACTAAAAATAAAATTATAATGATAAAAACCGAAGTTTAAGCATAACTTTGTATTAATGAAACACACTTTGCGAGATAAGGCCTTTCTTAAAAATAAGGTACTTCATTGAATTAAATAAAAAGCACTAACGAATATTCCATCGGTACTAACGAGGCAAACTTTATCACTAATTTAACTAAAATCTAACGTTTTTTGAGAGTTTTTGAAATCTTTTTTTTTTTTCTCTTTAAATGTTTGTAGATAACAGAAATTTTAAAGGAACTATGGAGCACTAACGAACCACTAACGTTTGACACCACTAACATTATAAGAAAACAAGATACTTATTTTAATGCCTGGCACCAACGAGCACTAATGAAACACTAACGTTTCAGACTAACTATTAGAATCCAACATATTTTAAGGAATGAATTTTTTGGAAAATATCTGTTTTTCTCCGTTAGAGGTATTTTCAGATTTGGTGGCGGAAACAAAAGACTGAGAAATCTCGAAAAATTGTATTATCAATGTCAAATTTCTCAAAGACATTCGTGATTTCGCCAGAAATGCAGCAGATTGGTAATAAGAAGGTTTATACATGGTCAAAGTAGAGAAATATTTGCAATACGTTTGATTTTGTAACATTTCTCAGTCTTTTGTTTCCGCCACCAAATATGAAAATACCTCTATTTGTAAAGCACCAACGAAAATCTTTGAGGCACTAACGAACACTAACGAAGCACTAACGTTTGACACTAATTTTATTGGAATCCAACATACTTTGGGGGCTGGATTTTTTGAAAAATATCTGTTTTTCCCCGTTATTTATAAAGCACTAACGAAAATTTTTGAGGCACTAACGAGCACTAACGAAGCACTAACGTTTGACACTAATTTTATTAGAATCCAACATACTTTGGGGGCTGGATTTTTTGAAAAATATCTGTTTTTCTCCGTCGTTTGTAAAGCACTAACGAAAATTTTTGAGGCACTAACGAGCACTAACGAAGCACTAACGTTTGAGCATAATTTTGAAACAATGAAACACACTTTGGGGGCTAAGGCCATTTTTAAAACAGGGTACTATTTTTTAAATATAACGAGAGGCACTAACGTCCATTTTAGAGGCACTAACGGGCACTAACGAGGCACTAACGTTTGAGCCTAATTTTGTTATCATTTGACATATTTTGGGGGCTAACTTCACGGAGCCGTTCAAAAGAGTTAATTTACGACCTAGTAAAAAATTACTCTCAAACGATTCAGTGTTCGGACAGTTATAAAAAGATTTGAAGTAAACCAGAAATTGCTTGGAAAGGATATCTTTTATTTTAAAAATTTAACTAGATTACTTTTCCTGTTATGGTAAATAAAGAACAGACAGAAATAGGACTTATTATTTTACAGATGTAGTTACATAATAATAATGAATAAACATTAAATTTTAAATAATTTATATATAATAATAAAACAATGAAATTCGATTCAATACATGATATTATAGTAGTCATTCTATATTTTTTTTTGGAAGAAAATATGGGAGACTATTTTATTTGATAAATCGTTAGTGGGGCATGCGACGACTCTAAAACCAAAAAGTTGGAACTCCTTGTGGGTTTTTGGTAATCTCAAAAAGTTTTTGAATGGATTCTCGGCGTAAATGGTTGGTCGAACAAAAAATTTTTTTAACAAAAAAAAACAATATCTACAAATTATCTAATGTACTCGCTGCGCTACAGCCAAAAGCGGAAAAAGCAGAGGGCGCCAAAATTTTCAAAAATGGGTTTTCACTATTTTTCGGCGCGAAAAATTTTTTTAGCGTTTGATGCAAATGTAAAGTTGCAGAGAATGCCTCAATTTGTCTGAAGGGCAGTAGCGAGATAACCGTTTCTACGTTAGGACTTATCTTTTCTGGCTCTTTGGAAATAAGCGTTTGCTTCATTTGCGAAGAAAAATTTCGGAGACGAAGAATACTGTGCGTTGAAGCCGCGGGACAGGTCATCTTCATGGCATTGTACGATGGTGCCACTTGCAAATACACACTGTCTCAACTTCGCTTCAAGGAATTCACGCAATCCGCGATCAAGAGCAAAGTGAATCTCCCTTATTTACCGCCTTCGCCCGGACTTCTCGAACGTTGTTTCCATGGAATATGTGTTCATTTGGTTGTTCAATAATTTCTGGAGTAAGCAAAACCGAAGTAACTGCAAAATTGTTTTTTAACATACTATACCACCAATAGAATCTTGTTCCTTTCACTCACGAAAAATAGTACATTATAATATAATAATATAATGACATTCCTTTCGTTCTGCAAACTCCAACAAAACAAAGTCATTTTTAATTCGAAAATATATTACCGTTGTTTTAATATAATAATAATATAATAATAGTATAATAATAATAATGTATATTTACTCATCTATAATTATTAACATTATATTAATTACAGATTATCGTCATATCTGAGTAATCTTGTGGTAATTATCACATTTGACATAAAATATCACATTAATTTAAATTAAAGTGTATATATGTATAACAAGAATCATTGTATCAACAATATGACAAACAACGATATACACAAATAAACAAATAATAATAAATGATAGAATGTTATATACTTCAGCAGCTCGCGTTAATTGCCAGAAAATCTTCGACGCCGTAGTACTTCCTCTCCATCAGCAGCCCTTTGACCCTTTTCTTGAACTCGTCAGGTGGTAGGTCTTTAAGTTCTTCTTCAAATGGTTATATAGCTTGGGACCCCAATAATCGACACCCGACTGCAACAGTGAAAGTCAATGATAAGGGGTTCTTAGATGCTTTCTACTTAGTGTGTTGTACTCATGTTTGTTTCCATTTGGATAAAATGTGTGTTTGTTGGTAGCCTTTTTTGCAGTAGAAATATTCTATTTGCATCAGCCGTCTGTCTCGAAAAGAGAGTTCCATAACTTAGAAGAGAATGAAAATACGAACAGTACGCCACATTTGCAGATTCGTATGTGCATACATGTCTCAGTCTTCTTATGGTGAATACCACAAACGTCAGTCTACCAGTGTCCCCACCTCAGATTGGAGTCCACTATCAGACCCAAAAATTTGGCTTTTCCCGATCTTCTGTTGTTTTCGTGGAAAATTTCATGTTTTGTTTTTTGGATGTCAGCTGCAGATTTTGCTGTTAGTTCTTGGAGTTCTTTCCCCCTTACTAACAACGTGGTATCATCCGCATATAGACACAATTCCGTGTCTGGGGCACTACAGGGCGGGGTCATTCATATATATAATGAATATTTTTGGTCCAAGAATTAGCGAGACATGGATGCCTTTCTATCTACTTTGGGTCTTCTCAGGAAGCCGTACGCTTCAAAATAATTTCTTGTATAGATACGAAGTGCTGGTATACTTGCGTGGGTGAGTATTCCGTAATCCAAAAAATTCTTAATTACTCACTCTGCGACATATTCCGGAAATTTGAAAAATTCTTAATGATACACGTACATGTCGTTTTAGTTTCACTTTTGGATGTGTGAAGTTAGACCCCTTTTTTCGAAAATCGGAATTCTGACGGTTGTTCCAGGTTGTTCTAGGTTTATTCTCAGTTGTTCAAAAGTATTTCAAAAAATAAATTATAATAGGCCGAGAAAATGACAAAAACAAATTTTTGCTAGCGCCCCTTTTTTCGAAAATCAAAATTCTGACGGTCGTTCCAGGTTTATTTTAAATTGTTCCAAAGTATTTCAAAAAAAAAATCGTAATTGGCTGAGTTAAAAGGAAAAGCGATTTTCTTACAGCCTCTTTTTGCGAAAATTGAAATTCTGTTTCAGGTTGTTCTAGATTTGTTCGAAACGCTCTTCTAATACATCAAAACCGTATCTCATATATCAAAAGATATTGCAAAAAAACTATATCCAAAAGTGAGAAGTTAGCCCCTCTCTTTTTCGAAAATCGAAATTCTGACGGTTGTTCTAGGTTTGTTTTAGATTGTTCCAAAGTATTTCAAATAAAAAGTCATAATTGGCTGAGTTAATAGGAAAAAACGATATCTTACAGCCCCCCTTTTTGCGAAAATTGAATTCTGACGGTTGTTTCATGTAGTTGTAGATTTGTTCTAAACATTTTTCTAATGCCTCAAAACCGTATCTCTTATAGGTATATCGAAGGATATTGCAAAAAAAAAAACAAAATCCAAAAGTGAGAAGTTAGCCCCCCCTCTTTCCGAAAATCTAAATTCTGACAGTCGTATCAGGTTTTTCTAGGGTTGTTCCAACGTATTTTAAAAAAAAGTCGAAATTAGCCAAGATAATAGGAAAAAATGAGGTGTGGCCACGACACAACTTTCTTGTACGTATGGGCGTTTTAAATCATACAATTTTAAACATTATTTTATACAAAAATTATTCAAAATCCTATTCTAAGTACTTCCAGTCTCTTAATGAATCTCTACAGGATACATACTTAATGAGATATTTGCAAAAAAATGCTACTCGCTAAGAGTAAAAGTATTACTTCCGGTCCGAATTTTGAATTTTCATTTATACAAAAAATATTTCAAATCCAACTCTAAATGCTTTTGTACTCTTGACAAATATACCGTTTGACTGAAATAAAAGTAGATATAGGGAAACACAAACACGCACACAGGTGCATGCAAACATGAAATGGAGGGGTACGATAGTAGGGGAGTACAGATCGGGACCGGGTACAGAGTTACCGAGGCTTCAGTGCAAAACGTTGAAAGTTAGGCATGCAGACGTTTGCTTTAAAGAATTGCTTCGCTATGTACGGCTTTTGTATAATATTTTGGTAACTGATGTATAATGTATTAACATTGAACTGAAACAAAACTATAAAATTTGTAACTAAAATAAAATTCTTATAAAAAATTAAATAAAATTCTCACATTTAAAACGAAACAAAATATTATACTTAATCAATTATACAAAATTTAATGTTGAAGATGTTCGAATGTCTGTCCCTCTTGCATCAAGCAGTACCCTAAACGATTATAAAACCCATTTCGTACATTCGATAGCATTTCAGACAGAGGGAGGTGGACGATTTTCATACGCCGCAACAAATAAATTTTGCACGTCTTTGTACGAATTTTCCTTCGCATACCATAAACACAATCTGTATTTTTTCCTCGACAGTTAAGGGCATTTTATTTTAATATTTGCGAGTTGCGAGTTTGCTCAGACAGAATGTAGTTCACGCTCTAAAGATACGGAACGAATGCCATGCGCGCATGCTTTCGGTCTCCCCACTCTTGAACTGTTGTATACATACATACATAGGTACATGTTTATGTGTGTGTATTTGAAGATGCATATTAACTTTTAACTACGCCAATCTGTATATAGAATGCATAATTTGCGAAATATTTGCAAAAATCGCTATTCGATAAGAGTAAAAGTATTACTACCGTTCCGAATTTTGACATTTTTTTTTTATACAAAAGGTATTGAAAATTAAGTTCTAAATACTTTTATACTTGTAACGTACCTGTCTAAAAACCGTTTAACGACCGCTCGGGCATACGACTTCGACACTCGAGCTTCTGCGTCGGGTATTCCCCGCAACAAACAACTGTTTAACGTGGGGAATACTCTGATACGTTTTGTTGATGCGTAAAAGATGCATTATAATCATCGACAGGTTCTAAAGCCGTAATAACTATGTAGCGGAAAGGTTTGATTCATGAGATGGAAAAGCTCCTCGCGATTTGGTTGATGACCAGATACAAAACAAAAATTCTGAGAGCTTCTATATACACGTAGAAACGGAGACAATGCCGGTTTTAAGGCATTTAAAGATACAATTACATTGTTGTTAGGAGGTAATGTCGCTGGATTGAAGTTAAAACTTTTTCTTATCTATTGCTTTGAGAACCCATGTGCATTAAAGCATGTTTACTATCGTGCAAACAACAAATCATGGATGACGCAAGCATTATTTGAGGAATGGTTCCTCAACTGCTTCATACCGTCGGTTAATATTGTTTGAAAAAGAACTTGCCATTTAAAATTATCCTTCTGCTTAACAATGTACCAGGTCATCCCCAACATCTTGATGATTTACACCCAGATGTAAAGGTGGTGTATCTGCCTAAAAACACAAACGCTATCCTACAACCAATGGATCAGGGTACAATAGCTACGTTTAAATAATACTATTTGTGCACAACGTTTTCCAAAGCCATAACAGCAACAGAAAGTAATGAAATAACTCGTGACTTCTGAAAGTCATATAATATTTTAGAATACATAAAGAACATTGAAACCGCGTGGGAAGAAGTGACAGAAAGATGTGTGCAGGGTCTATGGAAAAATGTAAAATGTCAGAAAGTGTTCAGGAATAATTTAGATTTTGACGAAGACGAGTACACTAATGTCATACATAAAGTAGTGGAACTTGCTAACATACTTAATTTAAAAGCTGAAGCGGAGGATATTGAAGAATTAATAGAGTTGGAAGTACAACGGCTCCCGGAAGAGGAACCAGTAGAGGAAAGTGAATGAAACCAATAAAACTAGAAGGTATGGATTCAAATGTTGAACGGTTCACGAAAGTTGAACGGCCAATAAATGAAGTTTTACAAGTTACAAAGCAGACTACATTAACGACATTCTTTTCAAAAGCTATAACCAGGACTCCTACCCTTGTAAATACTTCTATTTCTTCGCCGCCATCTCCCTTACCCAGGCCCCTCTACAGCTTTTGATAGCTCTGGTGATAAATACAATGACGACGTTTATGAACGACATTTTGCACTACATATCATAAATAGTTATTCTTCGTTTTTCACAGAATGAATTTAAATTATTAATACGTCACTTTTTAATTTTTGTATGTATTTTTATGTTCTGTAATATATAAGAGATGCAATTAAAAAGTTTGCTTTGAACTTTTGGAGAAATGTAAATGGAGAAACATATTCGTGTATGTATTGCGTATGTAATAATATAGATAGAAATAAATGTCGTATATCATGAGTATTTAAATCAAGTGACACATAATTTAAATATAAATGCATATACTGTGTATATAGGTACAATTCATTATTATTTACTTTAGCATTAAGTAACATTATGAAAGGTAAATTATAACATAGGGTACATCATAACATAATAAATTGTTTTATAGAACGATTTGTAATACGCCCAATGGAAAAGAAAATCAACACGATATTAGCGCCGTCAACAAAATAATACTTCAAACATCATACTCTTACATAACATAGAAATTTGAAGACTGCATTCCTCTCACATCTGGTCGACTAATTGAGAATAATTGTCAATGGGCATTTTACCTCATTTCGCTTCTTTCCCCCAATTACTTACTAATAAAAATAAATACCAAATTAAATTGAATTAATATTATTTTCCTTAGAAAAGTTTTATGAGGCGAAAAACAATATGGAGAACTACAAGTGGGAACGAGGACTCTGACGGAAGATTTAGTTATGCATTGTACAATGCGGTGGCCACATTGAGCAACTTTAATAATGCTCCTTAGGCTTTCCATAAAATAAATCACATTTTTTTCTAAACCCTCTAGTAATTTATTACAGCTTCGAACTCCGATATTTCAAGAACCGTTAGGAATTCGGGAAAAGTGAATAGAAACATTTTTGCTTAAAATTAGTCATTGAATTCACGTACGAGGTTTCTCGGATACCTTGGCGGCCACCCTGTATAATAATAGTACCTATAGATATAAATAATTATCCTGTGATTTTCAATACGCCCAATGAAAAAGATAATCAAGACGATGACATAGTACCGTTGAACAAAGTATTATTATTATTATATAGTATTCATAGACACTAAGTAATATTTCTTTTAATCATAATTCCATCTTACATATTAACTTTTGACTTATTGAACATATGTCTGACTAAAAAAACTTACAATTTCCATTCCTGTTGCGCCTAGACTCGCAGACTAAATAAATCATACAAAATATTACTAGCACCTACGTTACGTAGAGTATGTGTAGCCTGAACAGAGACAAATAGCACTTAACGCATCGTACGTATGTTATTTTGAATGCATCGCTCCCATAAGGGCGGTACTTATAAACCGGGAACTGTACAATTTAGATTTTTACTATAGCATTTAGCAAAACAGTACATGATAGTGGGGTATTGGCAAGCTCCACCTCTGAGTAGAACCCCCTTTAACCCGCCGCGAAGACGTCGAAATTTTTAGTTTGGTATACAACACCCTTAAGTTAGTTTCGTTTTTTCATTGTTTTGACTGTTAATTACGTATTTCGAAATTTTTGTAATAGTCTGTACCGATTTATTGAATCGACTTCTCCCAATTATCTAGACGTAAATGTGCACTGGATTTCGTTTAGTTTCAATAACATACGCGTACATTTTTAGTTATCATTTATTTAGATCTAGAACGTTGATCATGTTATTTTTTCTAACATGAAAATGAATTGTCAGTGGTTCCGGAATTTATTACAAAGTCTGCAAAATATCGTTACAGAATGCCAAAATATCGCACGTTCGTCACTTAGCTTTGCTAAAACATACACAGAAATAGTTTTTATGCAGAGAATTTCGATAGTTTTCAAAATTTCGTTACATGTTTAAATGACGATGCTCGAAGTATTTCTGAGTGCAAGGAACTAACACAAATCCCAAATTTAAAAAATCAGTTATTATTCCTTCAGGAAGACTTTGGAAATTTGCCCAAACTAATCACACATTTTGAAAATCGAAATCTCAAACTAAAAGATAGACATGGTCTATTAATAATTTCAAAAGTATTCCAAGTGACTTTGGATGTGGCCTTCGGCAAAGGTTAGACATAGTTTTTAATATAAATCCAGATTTAATAACATTGCGGCAATTGTGTATGCTAAATACGCTGAAATAAAAGAATATTTCCAGCACGCACCTATAACCAGTTGCGATGTACAAATGACGTTTTCTATCTACAAGGATGTACTTAATTTAAAGAGAACAAGTCTTACAGAAGAGAAAATGAACAAATAATAAGGTATTTTATATTTTATAGATTACCAGCCACTTGTTATCCAATTATATAAATAAAATTAAAACCTCTTTAAAAATACAACATTTCAATAATGCGCCCATGGGCGATGAGTCATCAACCGTACGTGTCCGTGCCCTACTTATCACGATGATGAAATAGTCAATATGAAAAATAAATATGATAGGGAACGCCAATGATAAATTTGAATTAAAAATGACAAATTATCAGCGATTTCCTTAAAATGCTAACTTCACATCAAAAAAGTGGAAGTAGATGTCAAGTGTGGGGAAAACAGGATAAGATAATGTCATTCAATTTCGATCTCCTTTTATCAACCATACATATATATTAATATTACATGAAACAATAAGAAATTATCGCGGATACATAAAATATCAGAATAAGAAAAATATTGGGTATAATCCGCTGTAGAGCAACCGTAGACACGTGTTTCTGACTAATTGGTCGTCATCAGTACGGTGTAGCCAAGGAATAAGGTGGGATAACCTTGGAGATGTAAGCTAAACGGAAGACCATCAGGTGACAGACCACCATTTGCAGCTTCAGCTAGAAGATCTTCGGTTTTGAGGACAACAACTAACGTCGCCACGAGGAAGACAATGTCAACCTGCGTGCCATCCGAGGCCCAGGAAATGTAAATGAAACAATAAGAAATTATCGCGGATACATAAAATATCAGAAAAAGAAAAATATTGGGTATAATCCGCTGTAGAGCAACCGTAGTCAGAAACACGTGTCTACGGTTGCTCTACAGCGGATTATACCCAATATTTTTCTTTTTCTGATATTTTATGTATCCGCGATAATTTCTTATTGTTTCATTTACATTTCCTGGGTCTCGGATGGCACGCAGGTTGACATTGTCTTCCTCGTGGCGACGTTAGTTGTTGTCCTCAACACCGAGGATCTTCTAGCTGAAGCTGCAAATGGTGGTCTGTCACCTGATGGTCTTCCGTTTAGCTTACATCTCCAAGGTTATCCCACCTTATTCCTTGGCTACACCGTACTGATGACGACCAATTAGTCAGAAACACGTGTCTACGGTTGCTCTACAGCGGCTTATACCCAATATTTTTCTTTTTCTGATATTAATATTACTATATGTTGTTCGTTCCAACACGACTTAATGGCTGAAGACGAAAACAACAAAGATCGGGTTTTATATAATTTAATGCATAACAGATGCATAATTTTGTATACGGAAATAATTAATAGTTTCGTCTATTTTTATATGCTTTTGCATGGAAATTTGATTGTAAGGAATACTTTTTCTTACTCTAAATTTTTATTTTATTACGAGTATAATAAGTTTTAATTTGTAGATCATTTAGATTAATTACTAATAAAACATAATTCTCTAGTACATGATCAGCCTTCGTCGATAATAAATGGAGACTTGGCTACAATTGAAGATTTTCCTTATTTCGCCTTTCTGGGAGTAGGTGAAACACCCGAAGAGAGATCATTGCTTTGTGGAGGGGCCATCATTAGACCTGATATAATTTTGACAGCGGGTCACTGCATTAATAACATAACCCTCGTAAGGGCTACAAAAGTTTTTGTTGGAATAACAACTTTAGACGATCTATTAACTGCGACTCCATATGAAGTGGATCAAGTCAGAGCACATCCTGGTTATCAAGGGTGGTGGACTGCTTATGATGTGGGTGTAATCAAGTTGAAACAAAATATCACTCTAGACCATGTCAAGGTCGACACAATCAAATTGGCTCACAATAATCCACCTATTGGCGCAACTGCGGCTGTCATGGGGTTCGGTGTAGTTAACCATAATCCACCTCCAGATCCAGATCCTGATAGACACCAATTGAGATACGCTGTTATAAAAGTTGTCAAAATAGATAGGGATGACGCTATATATACTCGAGGAGAAAATCAAGGCACTTGTTCCGTAGGTACAATTTTTACTTTTTTATACATAATGACCCCTGCCGGAATAAGTTGGTTGGGTTAGATTTTTCGAGCAAGTAGTTGCATTTGCAGTTATCTTTATTAACTTATAATATATTTTTATACCTACAGTAGTTTTTCCTAATATTCTTTATTTGTAATTAAACAAAATATAATTTCTGTATGTAACTTTAAAGAGATCAAATATAACTTATCTCGCATTAGAAACGAATTTTTGAAATAAATGTGAAAGTAAGAAAGAAGGTTAGAGTTATACTAAACTGATTTTAAAAATTGTAATAGTCATAAATTTTAAAGCAACGACAAAAGTAACCTGTTAATTACACTTAATAAAATTAATCTATTAGAAATGTTATAAAACCGTCAAAAAGCAAGTACTGAAATACACATGAATTTGTCAGTCAATCAATTTATCATTTTGTCAACCTGATTTAAAAGGCAGCTTCATGGTGACGCTGTTGTGAAAACAAAAGCCGACATTTTTCTACAGGAAGCGTCCGTTGCCATATTAACTTATAATAAGTCGCTCTGAAGCACAATGTCTAATAGGAGATATTATTTGAGTTATTACACCTCAAAGAATAGTCGATTTACGTATTACCTTCACGAATTCGTAACAATAAAAGTAAAGCTTATTTAACTGAAAGTAGGAAATAAGGACTTAAAGATGGCCGCTGCAGGTTATACAACATTAATTTTGTAAGTTATTCAAAAATATCACGGTTTCTGATCAATAAACCTCGCATAAACGAGCCCATAGATGCTGGAGAAATTTGCCAGTTACTATTAACACTTATTTGCTGTACATGACAAATAAAAGGCTGTCCTCCCTTCTGTCCTGCTCAAGTCTTGCGTCCTTAATGTAAACATGTGGATCAGGTCTGATTTTTAACACTATTTCTGAATAGCTTCACAAAATAACATATTCATTAAAGTCAAAGGGATATTATTGTACCTAGGTTCCTTCAAATATTTTTTTCATTCATTAGCGGAAAATTATTAAAACGGGCCATATTATAAATCACCTAACATTGCATTCACATCTATTTAAGGTTAGTATTAGTACAATTGACCACTTCAGAAAAATATATATAATTATTTGATTGACTATATTTAAATGTATCTAACGAACGACACAAGACTATAAGTACGTTCAAGCCAATATATTTCATGTAAACAATATAAAATTAATAAAATCTACGGTTGGTTCTTGGTGAAACATTATGAATATTAAAACGAATAAACACTAGGTTATATTGTTTCACTTAGGACAGATTTATTTTTCTCTGACACGTGTTTCGACTCTTTGATCATTATCGAAGAGTTCGCAGACTTAAACTAAACTAAGAAAGTCACCTATTTATATGTATCTGCTAGTGCCTTAAGTACAGTGTCAATGATGGGGATGTTTATGAAATCTAGTTTCTTCCTTTATAACTATTATGTAATAATGTATAATTATTAGTATCGAATACATGTATGTATAAGGTCTATGCAATGTTCAGCAAAGCCTGTGTTTTTGTATATTGTTTAAAATGGACTTTTTATGTTCATTAATGCGATCCTGCACAGGTCTGCCTGTTTGACCAATGTAAATTGCGTCACAATCACTGCAACCTACCTCATAAACACCTGATTTGTAACACAATTTTGTTTTTTCTTTATTATTGACTAAGATTTTTTCTAAATTTACTTTGTTTACATGGATAATATTTAAACCTAGCTTTTTTAATTCCTTAGAAACACTACTGCTACTAAATACACTAATTAAAACTACTAAAAGATGGGGTAAACACGTTCACATTTAACATATTAATAAAGAAAAGAACGGCCTTAGGATAACTTCAGTTGTCCTTACTTTCACATTTTCGCTAGACCATGCAAAAACTACACTAACAATTAAATACTTAATAGGATAACGTCACAAACTTTACAATCTATTGTTCTCTATTTTACACCAGTCTGATGAAGTATCTACTTAATGCGCAATGCCATCTATACACCTATAATGTCTACTGCCCTTGAGATAAAACGCATAAAATATTGATTATAACTTCTCGGCGATCTAATGTTTCAGCTCATATCTTATTTGCAAGATTGTTGTCATTTGTTGTCATTACGTGTAATTAGCTAAAAAAAATGCAAAAAAACCTAGCTGAAAGTTGACACATTTTCAGTAGTGCATAGTTATACTACCGTATTTTAAGCAATGTAAATTTAGTTCAAAGCCAATCAATTATCGATGAACATAATCAATAAATAACCTGAAAAGCTTCCCACATGAAATAGAGTGAATGATAGATTATAATCAACCATCAAAGGACACAATCATTAAGAAAATCACAGATTCGTTTGATGCGAATTGTAAACTTCAAAAATAGATGTTAAAGTGTTACTCGATTAGTACAAGTCTATGATCGCATTTATCATACGCAACTGTTGTGGAAGTATTAACGAAATGTCTGCTAGTAACGACCGCCATCGAGGGATCGGAGTATGTTCTTTTGGTATATGCCACCATTTTCAGCTTTACCATTTTTAACAAAGGGTACTTTAGTGAAATACCTCCACTTATTGACATTCATTTTGCATATGACGTAGAAGAATTAGCGTTTCTTACTTTTTGAAAGTGACATATAAATTTCCTTACGAACGCAATTGTAGGGTCTAGATTAAGAGAATAAGATGTTATGAAAGGAATATATTAATAGGAGATCTTCAATTTCATGTACAACATTCTATTTACGTTGTATATTTTATAATATTTAATTAACGTCTTCTCTCGTGTTCTAGGGTGATTCTGGTAGCCCAATAGTTTACGATGGTGAAGTAATTGGTGTTGTAAGTGCAGGAGAGTATGAGAATTGCACTGGTTACGATACTCAAGGATCTATTCCGGTCAACTACTACTGGCTTACAAAGCACATGAATTGCTTGTAAAACAACGGAAAAGACAAAATTTTGCAATCTCGACTTACACTAGAGTCTCAATTAACCGAATCGCGATTAACCGAATTTCCGGATTAACCGAATTAAGATTCGGGGAACTCTTATTTCTCGAATCAAGATTCGGGGATTTTTTTTTAACTTGCAGGTATTACATGGGCTCTTATTTATGAACACTTCGCAAAAGTCGGCGTGAATGTCATCTATAATTTTTAAAGGTTGGAATACTTTGTACCACCTGTGAAAAAATTTTTGGTAAAAGAAGGTTTGCCCTTTAAAGCCGTTCTTATACTTGACAATGCGCCCACCCACCCACTGGTGATGAATTAACAAACGGTGACATCAGGGTGTTGTTTTTACCGACAATGTTACCTCGTTGACCCAAACCATGGATCAAGAAGCACTTGATACGGTTAAGAGACGACCTAGGAGAAAGTTTCTGAGTAAAAGCATTGACACAAATGTCGGAGAAGAACGAAGGAACATCATTGCTACTTTAGGAAATGTTACTGTTAAAGATGTAATTTCTATAGCGGCTGCAGCATAGGACGAAGTTAGACCGATTGCTCTGAACAAAACGTGGAAAAAAATTTAGCCTGACGTATCTGTTTCCGTTTTCAACACAAACGAGACCACGGGGGAATTTGATGAACCAGAAAACGATAAAAACATTTTAGAACTGTTACAAACATTAGATAAAGAATCAAAGATTCAACTTGAACATGTGTCACAATGGATTCAAGGTGATGAAGCCGCTCGTTCGACTTTAGCGGAAGAGAAAAAGAGGGCCCGAACCACACCACCGCCACCGATATGTTTGATGTCCTAATGCTGTACATGGAACAGCAAGATGACACATCTCCTGAGGAAATGCTGCTGATGAAAAGTCTTCGAGATCGTGCAGCCACGGAAGCGCTCATCAAGTCTCAAGCAAAAGAACATATCAAGTTATTTCAACAAGTTGAATTAGTGTACATATGCGCTCTGCTAAGAGTAACGAAGTTTTGAATTTTTAGTATTGTTTATTATTTTGAAAAAGATTTTTGATTTTATGCACGTGCATAGGTGTGTATGTACATACTTGAAAATATTTATTTTTCTAACTCAAAGTCGCTTTAAAACGTAAATAAGGCCGTTTTTTCAATTACCTACCGTATTTTCATGCTTCAAACTATGTACATCGATGCTTCCGGTTTAACCGAATTATCGTTTAACAGTATCCCTCTCGGTCTCATCAAATTCGGTTAAACGGGACTCTAGTATACTTATAATTAATTAGTAATAGCTATAATGCAATTTTTATATACTTTTAAATAAACATTTAATGCAAATTTTAAATTTATTCTCACATAGCTTAAATGTGCTTATTTTAATGAAATATAGAAATTCATATAAATCCTATATCTCTTTTTACCTACCAAATGTGTTTTATTTCTCCAATTTTTTTAGGAAATATTGTGTACTTAGTGCTTCTGTTCGAGTCTGACTACGCGTCTAAGTTCACAAATCATATACTACTTAAATCAATTAAAGGATGTCGATATAATTTAAGAGAAAGTAGTGAAACCTTCAATAATTTACAAACGTATCAAAAAGAGGTGATGGGCACTATCAACCATTTTGACTATCGTTACTCATTATCGATAGTCGCTTGTGATAGTCTCTATGGATAGTATAGACGTAGAGCGTTTGACTAGTGTTTGTCAAATTAGACAATATGCCCTCATCAGTTTTTATGGACGCTCTTTATATGGTTTATTATGGTTTATTTTCTGTAAATTAGTGAGGTTAAATTTTATTTTTCAAGAATAGTTTATATGAACACATTTAAAATTTAAAAGAATGACTTAAGCACTGGTAATAGCTCATTCTGTAATGATACCTGTTGATATAACGTTCGTTTGGTGATAAATGTGTTTGGGTTGACTTGTTGCTATTAGTTTTAGTTTTCCATTTATCCATCCAAAGCTCTAGTTTGTTTATAAGACGTTGTAATTTGTAGGTACCCTTTATAGGGTTTTCATCTATTCCTGCGATAGCTGTGTCGTTAGCAAAAATTGTAATGTGGGTTTCTGCAGTAGATGGCACATCAGAGATGTATAATAGATACATGTATGGTCCCAGCAAACTATCCTGTGGTAGTTGTGTAAGTTGTTATGTTGAGAATGTGCTGTTGATTTTAGCCTGAAAGTATCTTTCAGAGAGGTAGAATTTTGTATTAAATAGAGTTCTGGTAGCTGGTAGCTTCTGGTTTAACTTACAATACAATATGCCGTCATGCCCTACTTTGTCGAAACCCTGTGGATGGCTTGTAATTACTAAAATGATTAGGACAAATATGAAATATAATAATAGTGAAAATATTACTCCAGGAAATTAATTAATTAGAAATAAAAGCGTTTTACATGCAACAATACAACATAATGAAGATAAATAACAACGTTATTGGTAAGTAATTATTAAATTGAGTTTGAATTAATTCAATTCGATATGCACAAGACTGTTTTTAATTACTAAACAGTTGTTTCAATTTACAATTCCATTTAAAAATATTTTGTGTGTGTTTACACGCTTGTGTGTTCCGATCATCACTAGCATTTACTATTCTTAATTCAATACTATTTTGCTAAATACAAAACTTTATCAACTATCAAGATTAATCTAACACATTGGAAAGGTTCCGATTATATGGTATTTTATTTTGAATTAAATACTTAAATAGTTTTTATAGGGCGTTTCCTCTCGTAATTAAATATATCGATATCGTAAAGGTCTGATGTATTACTAGTACGTGTAAACTTCATGAAATAGGTACAAAAAGATAAAGATTAAATTTTAAATAATTTCCTAACTGATTTCTCTTAAAGATTTATCAAGAGTTTTAATTAACATTGTCGACTTTGGTGTGGCCTTGAATAACCTATTGAAAGTTACGTTGTAGAAATTAAAAAACAAATGAAGCGATAGCATTCGGTAAAGGCTTAACGATAATTAGAATTTAATAAGTCAATAGACAAGCTATTGGTAGGCTTAGTTGGTTCTTAATATTTGGTATAGAATGGTCAGCTTGGTCAGCTTATACAGCACGTGTCAATTTTCATTAGCCATAGGCGATTAATCCATACAGTATGTGGCAACATTGTATACCCCTTCTTTCCTTTCCAATGTCAGCGCGACCGATGCATGCTCGTAAGTAAATACAAGTTAGCGTGGTTAGCATTAACTCTTCGACCATCGGGTCGGATGTTTGTAATGCGCTTAGAAATAATATTTACGAGTTATGATTTGTTTTTCTTTTTCCTTTTAGTAAATGCAGAGAATTATTAAGCTGCGTTCACGCTGCACGACAAAAACAAAAGCGTAATTCTAATAAAATTAAAAATAAGGTAAATAAAAAAGGATTCTGAAAATAATAATAAATTACTAGATCAGGAGATCGCGGCGGCCATTTGATGTTTCCCGTTCCAGTAATAAGACGGCATTGCAGACTAGATCGCAACGTGTTCCTAGCTAACACTGAATGTAAAATCTGGTCGGGAGAAGTGGGAAGATCGGAGAAAGTCGTTTTGATGTCGATTGTTCCCGGGATTGGTGACGGACGCTGTGGGGTGGCACGTTGCCACATATTACTTGTATATGTATAAATCGCATGTAAAATTGAATCCCTATACCTAATGAAAATTGACACATACGGTATATATTAATTTCTGCAGCCACTGCGAAACAGAATAAGATTTATTAAAAATAATATTAATTTCGTGCTTTACATACAAAGCGAAACAAGCGTGGGAGACAGTAAAACGTGTTTTTATTAGCAAAATTACGTCCTAAACATTTATATTAAAACTTTTATAATTATATGCCTGATAATATCAATAGTTTCATATTAAAATCTGAGTAAGAATTGTTCCTACCGTTTTTCAATATCTATTATAATTAAAATAATAAACATTGTTGATAAAAATAGATTCCATATACATACATATACGAATTCAAAATTCATTAATGCAAAAATCGAATTGACAGAAATGTTGAGATAATAACTGGTCATCGTCATGGCCGCTCCTGTGAATTTGCGATATGTTTTCTGCTTTTCCACACATTAATAATGGTCGCTCAAAGTACATAGGGAAAATGTAGGTAAAACCGGATACTTGATAATAAGGGATACCGTTGTTTTTGTGTAAAATACGTATCGCTATCCAGCGCCTGCGTGTCTGAAACTATTACGTCACGTATACCAATGGCGCAGAAGGTGTGATTCGTGCGAGTGATAGTTCAAAAAGTGGGTAAGTTTTTCAGTTTTTCACACTTCTGTCATAAAAACAATCTTTTATAAACGTAAGGATTGTACTCACAAATCCTAGCAGACTGGGGTTTACAATTTTTTACGATTAATAGATATCTAAACAAATATTTTCATTATGATCACTTTGCGATTGCATGTGAGGTTAGAATTTTTTTGTCGGTCAAATTGGCCGACATGCAGAAGGTTAAAATGAGATAGTAGTATCCAGTTTTACCCTAATGAAGAAATCAGATCGTTTTACTTCAACTCTTCATTCCAGAAAAATGCCCGGAAATATATTCTCGAACGACCAACCGCCAGTCAGAAGAAGCTATGTCTAAAGCAATTGAGGCAGTTTGTACTGGTCAATGTGGTTACTTAAAATCAGCGAAAATGTATTCTGTTATGCCTTTATGAGGAAAGATATTTCAAAGCGGTTTTTTCCTTGTGGTAGCTGTTCATTAGAAGCACATTTAAAAAATATTTTGTACTATACAGAGTGTTCCATAACTTGGTGGCTGACCATAGTTATAGTTTTTTAAGCGGAACACCCTATATATTATTGCATTTTTGTATTCATCGTATAATTTTTAGTCAAAAAGTCATAAGATAGTATAGGCCTAAAGTGTAAAGTTTTTGACTTATTCCCATTTTTCTGAAAAATTCATTATTTGTATAAAATTATATATCTCGAAAACGACATATTAGATGAACAAATTTGTATTGTTTACAATAAGAGGTCCTAATAGAAGCATGTTTTATTTTTTTACAGTTACTAACTGCATGTACAGGAAACTGGATTAAAATTAGATGACACGTTTTTGTATAAAAGTCAATTTTTGTTAAATGGAACACCCTGTATATCAGTTCATTTTTGAATTGTTTTTTAAATTACGTATCAAAAACATGTAAAACGTTAATACTTTAAATGTGACTATTACTGAGCTACTGTCGTTTTTTGATATGCTTTTGTTAGTTTTTGCAAAAAAATCAATTTTTTCAAATTATATTATTTCATTTTAGAATTTCTTATTAAATTTCACATCAAAAACATGTAAGACGTTAATACTTTAAAGGTGACTATTACTGAGCTATTGTCTCTTTTTGATATAATTTTGTCAGTATTATACTATGATATCTAAATTAAACCACAAAACTGACAAAATTATATCAAAAAGAGACAATAGCTCAGTAATAGTCACCTTTAAAGTATTAACGTCTTGCATGTTTTTGATGTGAAATTTAATAATAAATTCAAAAATGAAATAATATACAAGGTGTTCCATTTGAAAAAATTGACTTTTTGCAAAAACTAACAAAAGCATTTCAAAAAACGACAGTAGCTCAGTAATAGTCATATTTAAAGTATTAACGTTTTACATGTTTTTGATATGAAATTTAATAAACAATTCAAAAATGAACTGATATACAGGCTGTTCCTTTTAAAAAAATTGACTTTTATACAAAAACTTGTCATCTAATTTTAATCCAGTTTCCTGCACATGCAGTTAGTAACTGTTAAAAAATTAAACATGCTTATATTAGAACCTCTTATTGTAAACAATACTGCAAAAAATTTTGTCCATCTAATACGTCGTTTTCGAGAAATATAATTTTATACAAACACTGAATTTTTCAGAAAAATGGGAATAGGTCAAAAACTTTACACTTTAGGCCTATACTATCTTATAACTTTTTGACTAAAAATTATACGGGGAATTCAAAAATGCAATAATATATAGGGTGTTACATTTAAAAAACTATAACTATGGTTAGCCACCAAGTTATGGAACACTCTGTATAAAACAAATATAAATATAAAGATATTTTTGGAATGTGCTCCTAATGAACAGCTATCATAAAGAAAAACCGCTTCGAAATATCTTTACTTATAAAGGCATAATCGGCCTTACCCGCTTAGATGACTCACCCTGTATATACAACTTTAATACTACTCTCGGCAGTATAAGTACAAAATGATATACATAATTTAGATATAGATGCACTGCATTTTGCAAATTCATGAAATAAAATTCATTCATAATCTAAGCGCATTTCTTCGTTGTCTCTTTTTACGAGCATTAAGTCATTCCTTAATGCTCGTAAAAAGAGACTCTTGTATTTAATCAAGCAAAAATACAATTACTTTTACTCGGATTCGCATCAATCATCTCCTTAGATAATTCACACAATTCAATGCTATGTATTATATTTTATAGCCGTCCTAGCATCCTAGTACACAATTACCTAATTATCAGACGCCGATAATGGATCGTTCACTTTGTCGGACGAGAGACATTCGGTCTCGGTCTCGGATTTAATTAAAGTGTCACTTACGTAAGCGGCCAGAGGGCGCACACTGCTTCGTGCATACCCGCAATCTCGGAAATGCTTTTCGGACCACCCCGCCAGAATTACCGCCATCTATGAACGATTTCGACCAGAAACAAGTTGCGTGAATCTCTCTTGCTTAAGCGATAAATTGTTCTTGCATACGGACGACCACTATACAGCTGGAAAAACCGAAATCTCGAAGGAGTTTACCCGAGCAATTGTTTGTCCATTTGCATCGCGTGTATTCACAAAAGATACGATATATTTATTAGAACGTATTTGCTTGCATTCAAGAAGATGCATTAGGAATTATTGTTGAAGATTTTCTTACAATATAGACGAGAGAGGATGGTTCGTTACTTATCATACATTTAATTGACAACATTTCTAGGTTTGATTCATAGTTCAAATTAGCTCTATGTATGGCGAATTTACAGTAGATAGTGTTTGTTGGGCAGTAATTCCGGCACTGTGATAACGCTTGTTATAAGAGATGTAATTTTGTTTAGACTATATGATTTATTCGTAAGTATAAAAGTTTATTTAAGATGTACAAAATTCTACGTGTTTCATTGGAGTTGGAGCAAAAACTAAAAATGAGGTGTGGCCAACACACGACTTTCTTATACAAATTATAGAATTTTAGAATTTGTTTTACGTAAAAATTATTTAAAATTCTATTATAAATACTTTTATTCTCTAAATAAATTTCTATAGAATGCATACTTTGCGAGATATTCGAAATAAGGCAATATTCGCTAAGAGTAAAAGTGTTACTTGTGGTCGGAATTTTGAAATTTCATTTATACAAAAAATATCCCAAATCCAACTCTAAATACTTTTGTACTCTTGACAAATATATATAGAATGCATAATGTATGACATAATTGCAAAAAATCGTTATTCTGTAAGAGTAAAAGTGTTAGTTCCGGTCCGAATTTTGATTTTTTTTTATACAAAAGGTATTCAAAATTAAGTTCTAAATACTTTTATACTCTTAACGTACCTGTCTCAAAAGCATGACTTGCAAAATATTTGCAAAAAACTGATTTTCGATAAGAGTAGAAGACCTACTTCCAGTAGGAGTTTCGAAAAACTTTTTAATAAAATTGTTCAAAATTTCAATTTTAAGTACACATGAATTCTTTGTAAATTTGTTTAAACTTAGTAGTTGACGAAATATTGGCAAAATTAGATTTTTTGACTGAAGTAAACTGTTACTTCCGGTGAACCGATTTTACTGAAAAACTAATCAGATCTCAAGAGGGACATTGTATTCGTAAATACAAAATTTGGAATTGATATCTATAGCGGTTTGACCGCTATCGTGGTCAAACCTATACAGAGAGAAGGTACCTTTTACTTTCTTATACGTAGTATAAGGAAGTATTGTGATGATGAAAATTTTCGACCTGGAGATTTTTGCAGATGTCCACGTTTTGAAGTCCCCTGATACCAAAAAAGTGGTTTTTAAAAAAGTCTGTATGTCTCTCTCTCTGTGTGTCTGTGTGTCTGTGTGTCTGTGTGTCTGTGTGTCTGTGTGTCTGTGTGTCTGTGTGTCTGTGTGTCTGTGTGTCTGTGTGTCTGTGTGTCTGTGTGTCTGTGTGTCTGTGTGTCTGTGTGTCTGTGTGTCTGTGTGTGACCACGATAGCGGTCAAACCGCTGTAGATGTCAATTCCAAACTTTGAAATTAAGTGTATAATCTCCCTCTTGAGATCTGATTAGTTTTTCAATAAAATCGGTAGACCGGAAGTAGTTGTTTATTTCTGTGAAAAAATCAAATTTTGCAAATATTTCGTCAACTACTAAGTTTAACCAAATTTATAAAGAATTCATATGTACTTAAAATTAAAATTGAGAACAATTTTATTTAAAATGTTTTTCGAAATTCTTACCGGAAGTAGGTTTTTTACTCTTATCGAAAATCAGCTTTTTGCCAATATTTCGCAAGTCATGCTTTTTAGACAAATACGTGTCGAGTATAAAAGTATTTAGAACATAATTTTCAATATCTTTTGAATAAAAAAAATTTCGAAATTCAGACCGGAAGTACCACTTTTACTCTTATCGAATAGCGAATTTTTGCAAATATGTCGTAAGTTATGCATTCTATATGTATTTATCAAGAGTATAAAAGTATTTAGAATTGGATTTGCAATATTTTTTGTATATATGAAATTTCAAAATTCGGACCGGAAATAGCACTTTTACTCTTAGCGAGTAGCACTTTTTTGATAATATCTTGCAAAGTATGCATTCTGTAGAGATTTATTAATAGAATAGAAGTACATAGAATAGGATTGTGAATCATTTTTGTATAAAAAAATTCTTAAGATTGTATAATTTGAAACGCTCATACGTATAAGAAAGTCGTGTGGTGGCCACACCTCATTTTTTCTTTTCGTAGCTAACTATTTTATTTTTAATTTTACTGTTTTAATTATTAATAATATTATTACTAACATTATTAATGTTATTATTAATATATTAATAACAATAATAACAATATGGTTTTATTTACGTAATCCTTAAAAAGCTTTACAATAGTATATTATAATATAAGACAAGTAAGCCTTTAAAGCATGCATGACACGTTTAAGAGCACGACGCGATAGCGGAGTGCTTCTAATGCAGCAAATGCTTTAGAGGCTTTTATACACGCATATTATACGCTATTACTTTCATATATAATCTAAGGAAGCATTGTGATGATGAAAACTTTTCGACCTCGAGATTTTTGCAGATATCCACGTTTTGAAGTCCCCTGATACCGAAAACGTGGTTCTTAAAAAATGTCTCTGTGTGTGTATCTCAGTGTGTGTGTGTGTGTGTGACCACGATAGCGGTCAAACCGCTATAGATATCAATTCCAAATTTTATATTTACGAGTATAATCGCAGTCTTGAGATCAGGTTAGATTTTCAGTAAAATCGGCAGACCGGAAGTAGTAGTTTACTTCAGTGAAAAAAATCGAATTTTGCCAATATTTCGTTAACTACTAAGTTTAAACAAATTTATAAAGAATTCATATGTACTCAAAATTGAATTTAAGAAGAATTTTATTATGAAAGTTTTTCGAAATTGATACCGGAAGTAGGTCTTTTACTCTTAGCGAGTAGCACTTTTTTTCGAATATCTCGCAAAGTGTGCATTTGCTTGGATTAACAGAATTTAAAATGGTGGTCAACAAGTGGTTCTTAACTTCCTGTAGTGTAGGACTTAACTACCAGAAATTCTGCAGGAAATTAGAAGCTACAAGTCAAGAAAAGAAAACGACATACAATAAGAATAATTCCGCTCAAGGGAAAACCAACGGAAAATGACTTACCAGGTACAATTTTTAAACGATCGCCTCAATTAAATTATCTGACATCACGTCGGAAATAGGAATCGTTAATACTTAAACATCACTGCGATATGATGCGATGAGTCGGTAGCGACCGTTACATCTTCTTCTAGTTCGAAGAACGATTGGACGTAAAATAAATCAGGAGACGCATAATTCTCGAAGACCACACT
Source organism: Amphimallon solstitiale (assembly GCA_963170755.1). Classification (NCBI taxonomy): domain Eukaryota; kingdom Metazoa; phylum Arthropoda; class Insecta; order Coleoptera; family Scarabaeidae; genus Amphimallon; species Amphimallon solstitiale. The sequence continues at coordinate 67,181,613 of OY720679.1, read as the reverse complement.
CAACGACAAAGACGGAAATCAAACAGTTAGAGTTGTGCCACCACTTACAACCTAAAATTCACCGTCAGTACTTATAGAACAACGAAAGAAAGGATTAAGCCTACTAAATAAAAAGGGAAAAGATAAATTAACAAAAAAAATAAATTCTCTAAACAAAATAACAATAAGAAGTACCTAATTAAGAAATTAAATCCAAAACTAAACGTACGTGACTAACGTTGCATACACATCAGTTAAATCTAAACAAGCGTAAATAAGTTGCATATCCGCGGTTGACTTAAACACGCTACTAAGAAGAGAGCTATTAGATGTTACAAATCGTTCCCGCCAACAGATGTCTGAACAACCCAATAAGGTAGCAATTTAACTGATACATGTTTAGATCATAAATATAAACGTTCGTCACAACCAAATAAATTACAGTGATGAATATATAAAAAAAACTAGCCTAAAGACTTGGTACATAAATAACTGTTAACAGTTGAAACAAATTTTTACCCTACTCTGTTAACTCTCTCGTTATATTGTAAAATTACAAATAAAAATGAAGATATGACAAAAACCTACAGAAACTGATAGGTTCACTTTGAACAGGTTATACAGATACTTTACTTGCTTTTGGTCAAGCTGGGTGTAGATAAATAGTGTACAACTAAAATATGATTTTACAATAAAAGTACCTGGCTATATTTATTTTATTCTGCAGATATCTGGTGCATCTTAAATCAAATCAGATCTGCCATTGGAGACACAGAGATAGAGTGCAATATGTTATATCGTTCGAATTGTATTGATAGTTTATTTTAAGGCTGCAGATGAAAACCTTCCTTTTTCAACAGCTATTGAATGATTTTGTTACGTGTCATATATTTTTAATAGTTTTAGGATATTTATTAAATTTCTTTCTTATACATATTAATTTTGTATTTGTTCATAGAAGTAACCAATAAATTTTCCCATATTGACAACAGCGATTAGAGTTAATCAATGATTAGTTCTTCAATAATACCTAATTATATAGGTAACCGAGTATTTTAATCCGAATTAGAAAAACCGGCTTTTAGTCCACTAAAAGTAAGAATCAAAATTCCACATATGATACACAGACTAAAAAATCCAGACCGGCAACTTAATCCTAGATTTTATCCAGAATACTCGTCCTTGTTTAGCAAACGTAAATTTCAATACTCTACCATCTTTGTCAGATTCACTGAACTTGGAGATGAGATGGCGCTAGCGTCAATTGAAATGTTTGTTATGCTGTGGATATACAGGGTCGGGCAAAAAGAGCGGAACACCGAATTTATGGCATAACTAGCACTTTTTCGAAAATTTAATCTAAATTAAAGTTTTTGTCTACTTTATGTATTATTTATTGGTGTTTGCAGATTTTCCGTTTTTGTCACATTTTTGGAGATATGATGTCACCGGATAGTATTTTAAATGAATCACCCTGTATTTATATTTTTTTTGAGTAGATATTTTTTTCCTGAATTCACTAATACCAGGTTTAGTGGGTCTCTGACTTATGGTTTCATAAGAAAAAAATAAAATGTAATGGCACCTAAATATTTATTTAATAAAAAACGAACGACAATAACTAAAGATTCTATTCATTAAAGCGTCCATTAACTTTAGCAAATGATTATGAAATTCATTTCTCGCTTAAAGGTGACATGAACTTTTAATGCAGCATTAACTTTTATTATGATATCGGCCCTAAGTAATTATCGCAGTAGGTATACCAAAAACTATAAAAAAAAAAACTATAGTTTATAAGGATTTACCTCAAACTCTTCAAGAACTAAAAGATCGAATCAGAGCGGCGGTACAAAATAGTACAACGCCTGAAATGATACAAAATTCATTAAGGTCATTTGTCGACAGATTAGGATACTGTCAGGCAGCCGAAGGTTTTCAGTTTGAACACCTATTGTAAATAAATGTACGTAGATTCAGTTATTGTCGTTCGTTTTTTATTAAATAAATATTTAGGTGCCATTACATTTTATTTTTTTCTTATGAAACCATAAGTCAGAGACCCACTAAACCTGGTATTAGTGAATTCAGGAAAAAAATATCTACTCAAAAAAAATATAAATACAGGCTGATTCATTTAAAATACTATCCGGTGACATCATATCTCCAAAAATGTGACAAAAACGGAAAATCTGCAAACACCAATAAATAATACATAAAGTATACAAAAACTTTAATTTAAGTTAAATTTTCGAAAAAGTGCTAGTTAAGCCATAAATTCGGTGTTCCGCTCTTTTTGCCCGACTACATTTCAAATTTGACACGTTTGACATTTTTTTTGCAATCCTTTGTCGTACATCGTATTAATTATATGTTGATACAAATATGGTGTCCAAGTGTTTAGCGTGCGGGTTTGGACAGTATGAAGTTAACAAAATGCACAGGTTTAAGATAAGATTGGCATTTCCTTTGTTTAAGAAGCGCATTTTTGACATGTTCTTTGCCTTGCAGGTTTGATACCTTTTGATTTGTGTATTAGTATTATTATTACTATTTTGTTGTTGATTTTATTTTTGGCAATCTGTATAATATCAATTTTATATACTATAGACTTGTAATATTAATTTTCTACATCTGCATATTTTTCTGTTATATATTTCATTTGCTATTAGTTTAAGGCACAAATTTAAAATCAGCATTTTAGTAATGAACTATTGCTGAATTTGTTCCTTTTGGTATATATTAGTTTTGTCTTTATTTGTCATATTACACAAGATTTGTATTATTATTGTCTTCTAATTATTGGTTGTGTAATTTAATTTTATTATGGTTTATTGTATAAGTATATGTATCAATAAAAACTATTATTATTATATCCCTATGTTTTCCTTGACAGTTTTCACTTATTAGATTATTATATTTCTCTTAATCTTGTATAGAGTAGTAGTTTATTGTGTCTAATAGGTCACCGTAAGAGGGATTTTATAATACACGTAAGTAAAAGATTAATGTTTATATTTCGTATCACATATTTAATATGTATCACCACAAAATTACACATAAGATGCTCAAACTATGGTTATAATTGTTGCAGTAAGTAATATTTATTACCATAGTTTTAGTAACTTTTGTGTATGTTTTAGTTACATAAATAACGTATTTAATAAGCGTATTCTAAAAACAAGCTCATTTCAAATTTCGCGCCAATATGCTGCTAGCGCCATCTTCGTACCAAGTTGACTGATGTGTGACAAGGATAAAAGAACTTGGATATTTTTTTTTCAAGTAGTTGCCGGTTTGGGTTGTTTAGTCTGTGATATGATATATAAAAAACGTATAAAAGTAATCCAAAATGTCACATTGACTTTATGGCTTCATTAACAATTATAGTAACCTAATAACAAAAAAAGTGTCATTTGTGGCGTTTGTCAGAAGTTCCTCAATTTATTGGGGACTTCACTTTCCACACCTTTTAAATCAATTTTGCTAATGGTTTTCTTTCTAATCAAAGTAACTAATCACCAACATGTACAACTTAGGGCATTCGTCTTTATATTTTCATCTTTATAAAAGATGTGATAATATTATTCCATGTGAGTAAATACGTACAACCAATCATAATTATAATCTTTAAGCGAAAGCTACGCCAGATTATTAATTTTTACATTAAAATACATATGAAATGTTGACTTAATTTCAAAAAAGCAGATGCATATCCTGTTTCCAGAAAGAGGGTAGCTAATAATTAATATTCATAAACCGTAATTAACACAGATTGAACTGAGATCATAAAAAACGGGACTTAAAAATTCACGCTCTGTCCTCGCCGATAAAACAATTTTTTATGTAAACACGCCTAAAATAGATACACGCGTCCTCGTTTGCGTTTTAAAGAAGTACCAGGTAATAAACAATGGCAATTTTACGAGTCAAAAATGCGAATAAAAGAATGAAATCAAAATCGTAAAACACGAACAATAAAATGAAGGTACCATAAAAGTTTAAATGGCGCACAGATACAATAATAGCACTTGGTCTTATTCAGATGGACATCAAAATGACTTTCTTTGCTCTCTGACGCTTCTTGGATTTAACATCTCAAGCACTGGTATGGTTAAGCGAAATGAAAGCTTTAGAATACTCGTAAATTTCGAAAATAACATAAATAATGCTATCTCAGTGGAATTTTAGAGTTTAGCTTCCTGACGGATGGCGTAATTCATTATTTCTTTCTTCGCAAACTATGTAATTGAAATGAAAAGAGGAATTTTCCTTGACTTTATAAGCTTCAATTTTATAAGGAAGACCCATGTCATTTAGGTTTAAACAAATAGAGCCAATTACGGTAAGTAGATTATGTCGTATATACATATATAAAATATTGAGGGTGCAGTTAATTGCAAAATTCAGGCAAGAGTAATAGTTGCAGTAATTAATATTTTCTTCCTTGGCTTCTCCTGGAGCTTTCTTAATAAGGCGCAAAACAAAAGCTTGAAAGAATGTTTGAAATTTATAAAACTAAGTATGGATGAAGCGACACTTTTACAAGAATCTTTGGTTTTTTTGTTCTTGTCGACGTCTGAGTTTTACATTTAGACGCTATTACTTGAACGTTCGTTCTTAGTTGCCTGTATTATGGCAGTGTGAATTCAGTCATCTTTTTCTATGAGCACGTTTAAAATTAAAAAAAATATATAATACCCCCAATTTTAAAAGGAAACCATGTTAAAACTCTCTAATAACTTGGAAAAAATAATCCATCATTTGAGCTCAATGTACCCTATGCAATGACAAATAAACAATGCGAAGAATCAAGTAATTTATTTTATAATATACAGGCTGTTTTTTAAAAAGGATTTAAAATATTTTAAAGAGAAAACTTTCTTGTGCTAATATAGATAGAAGCATTAATTTAGGGAACACTTCGAATGGATAAAATATTTACATGCAACTTACAAACTCAATGAGAATAATCATGCATCAATCGTCAATTTTAATTAAAGAACATATATACCGAGTGTCTATTTAATCTCGGACACCGGCCATATCTCGGCAACCGTTTATTGTACAACCTGGCGGAAAAAATGTTGATAGTAAAATGGACCACGGGAATTTAAACAAAAATATTTGGAAGTTTCCAAAATGATCGCAAGTAGACGCAATTCGCAAGGTGAATTAAAAATTCGACAATTTTAGATTAAATTCAAGTTTACGATAGGTTAAAATTTTTACTGACAGCATTTTCTGACGCAAGTTCATTGGAAACTCTAAGTCCCATACGGAGGGTGAAGGGGGGCACGTCTGCGTACAAAAGTAGTTATAACTCCGGTTTGACTCAACGCAATTTGATGTTTCTAGACTCATTAGGTAGAGAATTTTAGAGAAAATAGAATCGTATGTAGTAGGAAATTGCGTCGTTATCCAAAAACAAAAAAATACCGGGGACTCTGCTCTTAATTTATGTATACTACTTGTTTTTTCTTTAAAATTTTAAATGGAACAATATATTTTTAATAGCATAATATTGAAGCACATAAAAAACTGAAGAGAATGATGAAAACCGTTGCTACCTTTCTTCTTGACGAAGATATAGTATACAAATACAGTATGTGATCTTTATCTGAAAAACCCCTCACATATACATTTTCTACACCTCTTAAGATATACATTTCGGTTTGCTCTCGTATCCTGAAGGTTACGCCTGATCTATGGTATAATAGTTAATAACAGCGTCAAAAGATAAATCCACTAGTAATTTAAACACATGTACTGTTTGTGTCAAAATAAATTTAAAAAATGAGGTGTGGCCACCACACGACTTTCTTATACGTATGAGCGTTTCAAACTGTACAATTTTTAGAATTTTTTTAATACAAAACTTATTCAAAATCCTATTCTAAGTACTTTCATTCTCTTAATAAATCGCTATAGAATGCATACTTTGCAAGATATTATCAAAAAAGTGCTGCTCGCTAAGAGTAAAAGTGCTACTTCCGATCCGAATTTTGAAATTTCATATGTACAAAAAATATTGAAAATCCAACTCTAAATACTTTTGTACTCTTAAATATATATAGAATGCATAACTTACGACATATTTGCAAAAAATCGCTATTCGGTAAGAGTAAAGGTGGTACTTCGGGTCTGAATTTTGAAATTTTTTTTATACAAAAGATATTTAAAAGTATGTTCTAAATACTTTTATACTCGTAATGTACCTGCCTAGAAAGCATGACTTGCAAGATATTCGCAAAAAACTGAATTTCAATAAGAGTAAAAGACCTACTTCCGGTAGGAATTTCGAAAAACTTTATTAAAACAATTTTTCTCAAATTTAATTTTGAGTACATTTGAATTCTTTATAAATTTGCTTAAACTTAGTAATTGACGAAATATTTGCAAAATTCGATTTTTTCACTGAAGTAAACTACCACTTCCGGTCTGCCGATTTTGCTCAAAATCTAATCAGTTCTCAAGAGGGAGATTATATTCGTAAATACAAAATTTGGAATTGATATCTACAGCGGTTTGACCGCTATCGTGGTCACACGCACACAGACACACACACACACACACACACACACACAGAGAGAGAGAGAGAGAGAGAGAGAGAGAGAGAGAGAGAGAGAGAGAGATAGAGAGAGAGAGAGACATTTTTTAAAAACCACTTTTTTGGTATCAGTGGACCTCAAAACGTGGACATCTGCGAAAATCTCGAGGTCGAAAATTTTCAACATCACAATACTTCCTTATACTACGTATAAGAAAGTAAAAGTAAAAAGAATTGAAAAAGTCAGCGTTTGTTTAATATTCATTAATTTATTGAGTCTTAAATGTAAGAGCCAAATTTCGTCATAGACACAAATTGACAATATGTGATAAAACGAGATAATACCAATATTAGACTAGCTGAGTAAACTTTACAATTAGTTGTATATGACCGAACTAGATCTCTAGACGCTTACAAAGTTTTTAATCTCTCAGGCGCTTTTTGCTTCAGCGAGAATTAACACATCAACTGGTCGATACGTTCACTGTATCTTGATTAAAAACCTCTGACATTTATGTCGAACTACATCATAGGGATAACTTTGTGTTTGAAGTTTGTGTTCATTTACGGTTTTCATTTTATTCGATTGGATATTTTTATTTATTGAAAAAATCAACGTATGATTGATATACAAGGTCTCTAGCAACGCCATTGTGTAAGTAGTGGGTACAGAAACAAATTTGAATGTGCGAACGTTAATACGGAGTATCTTGTCTTAGTATTCAAAGTCTCATTGCCCTGGATATCGTCGTTGAGTAACAGTGTTTTATCATGAGTTTGATTTTGTGGATGAATGCAAAGCAACGATCTGTGAAAAAAAATTATCGCCGGAAGGTTGCAAGCGTTTGAAAGCTATTTATAGCAGCAGTATGGATGTGAAGAATGTTCGCTAGTAGGTTTGACGTGGAAGACATGTGAAGATGTTCGAATAAAAGCAATCCGGTCGAACAATATCAGTGACGCAGAATAAAAATCAAAGGCAAGTGAATGTATTGATGCAAGAATATCGTCGGATTCCGCAGCAACAAATTGCTTGTCAATTAAGCATTAAGTCAGTTTATAGTTCAGTACATTGTTCAGACGCTGATAATAATTGCACCAAATGGTTCCAAAACAATTAATGTATTTTCATTAAAGAACGTTTGACAAGATCTTTTCAACCGGAGACGAATCTTGGTTTCATCACTATTACACCAAAAGCAGCGGCAGTCGATGGAATATTGTCATCCTGATTATTCACAAGTATAAAAATTTAAAAGAGTTTCATCAGCACAGAGAGACATGATCACCATTTTTTGGGATCAGTCATTCATACCGAATATTTTCCGAAAGAATCAACGATTAATTTAATAAAATAATGTAAGCTTTATGACCTCTAATAATAATAATAATATTTATTAAATTGCCCAACTGGTCACTCCAATACAAACAATATAAAAAATCATAAAGATAATACATATGTGAAAATGGACGACAACAAACATTAAAATATATACAACTAATGAAAAATATCATCAGCAAGGCTATTGAAGTTCCTGGCAGAATGCATCATAGGAACCCTCAACAGAATATTTGTTCTGGAAGTGGGAAGCAGACGCGTTTTATTCACCATTGAGCATTGACGAGGCAGTCGAAAGCCAATTTCTGATAACAAATCCGGAGAGTCTATCTTAAACAGAATGATATTTTTTTTACAAAGTTAGCACTAATTTGGTGTCGCGTTGCTTCAAGCGACCCAACCTCATGTCGATCCAGGAGCAACTCATAGTCAAACCCACGAGGAGGGTAAGATCCATCTACTTTATAACATAAATACCTGCGCTGTACTGATTCAATTACATTAATATAGCAATTATATATAGGATACCACACGACAACGGCATATTCCAACCTGCTAACAACCAGTGCATAATAAAGTGACTTTAGTGTAGCTACGTATGTTGTCAAAATCTCTGCAGGTGCGAATAATGCAACCCAATGCTCGAAATGCTGACGCAATGACTAGGGAAACATGATCGGCGAAGGTAAGCCTTTCATCAAAAATAACTCCGAGATCTTTGACATACGTTTTGTGGTTAATTGTAAATAGAATAATTCTTGCAAAATCTTCTGGGTTTTCTGGTAAACGAAACAAAACAACATTTGTCGATGTTCATCTTCAATTTATTTAAAGAGGAATAATGTGTGACTCGGTTCAAGTTCTCGTGAAGAAAGGCAGCATACTGAGCCCCTCAATACGACGAAATTTTTTTAAATCATCCGCATAAGCCAAAACATTACAATCGATTGAAGTTATCAAATAATTGACAAAGATGTTAAATAATAAGGGTCCATGATTGGACCCCCGGGGAACTTCAAAGGTAGAAGCATACATCCCTGATGACTAAAGAAATTTATTAATAGAGTAAGGCGGAAATAACGATTTTTTCTTGCACAACGACAACGACAAACCACACTGCATCCTCCATACAGTCCTGCTTTCAAACCTTCAGGTTTCTGGTTGTTCGCAAAGTGGAACGAGGTACTGGAAGGTAGACATTTTTCATCATACACCATAGTTCGGGTTCCTGTTCGCAATTGGGTCAACAGAAAACACGAAAGTGTTTTCATGGACTGAATGAAGACGTGGATTCAGGGATTGGTGAAATGTATTGCAGTAAATGAAGATTATTTAAAAAAAAATAATGTACCTACGTAAATAAATTTACTTAATTTTGAGACCGGTTTCATTATTTTGTCTTTTCTAATCCTTACTTTATAGTGTTGGAGAGCTTATATGACAATACGCCCTCGAACTTCAATGTACAGTAACAAATTGTATTTACGATTAATGTTTCTTTATATTTATATGTTATTGAAAGTTGGAAGTATTTCATTTCGACACAGCAATATTTAAAACAAATTTTCAAAATAAGGTTCTTCGTGATGTGTATACATATCACGTCATATATTTACTTTCGTATTTGACAACTCTATTAGTCACCAATGGTGTGAAAAATGAAATGTTAGGGGAAATAAAAGACCTGTCACAACTTGTTTTATTCATAAAGTAGCTGGCATCACGCAACTTTTTTGTGAATTCCACTAAGTTTAACAAGTCTGTTAAGGCTGAGTTTATTCTGAATGATTAGGTACATATTTATAGTTCGAATTATATACAAAGCGTATAAATGCTTTACGGCAGGTCATTCCTGATTTAGAATATTTTATGCGTGTGAAAGCTCTTTGAAATATATATAATCAATGAATAATAGTAGGAAGGTAATTGATATGGCGTCATTAAGCGTATAGTGGGCGCATAAAATAGATAGCGACACCTTTCTTTTAATTCATATTAAACGTGATTTTAACACACTTCTAATAAAGCATAAGCAGACGGCTGTTTTGCTTCATGTAATATTCAAGTTATGTAATATATTTTTTGTACTCGCCGCCTGTAAAGTGACATTTGGCGCACGCGTAGCTCGACTGGGAAATACGTATTCCCCGTTGAGGCGACTGTAAAAATTGAAAAAAAAACTGGCACTTTGGGACATTTAAAAAAAAATCTAACTTGGTAGTAATAAAATTTAGTCTATAAAATGCTACTTCCCTCCACTATTCTTCACTAAAAGTTGGGGAAATAGGAGTAATAATTAAAAATTCATCGAAAAAAATTGTGGCGCCATCTATTTGATGATATTCATATTGGCTATTCATAATAAATTGTAATTAAACCAAAGAACGCAATAATGTACTATAAATTTATAAATATCAGAATAAATACCTCATGATTGCCATGTGTAAGAATATAATAATTTAATTTTATGGAAAGGTGAGTAATAGATACGTACATGAAATGCTAAAATTAATTAGGTAATCTATTTTAGGTTAGGTGTGATACTAATCACATTAATCAATAATATGTTTATTTTGGGAAGATCCACAACTATTACAGATATTATTGTTAACATTTACAGTAAAATTTTGACAATTGGAAATCGAAGTTCCTGACGTGGCTTGGTTTGCAACTGATAAAGTTTGTGCAACATTTACAGATTCAGGTGTATAAGTTGCAGTCACAGATAATGGTCCTGGTTGCATTATGTTATAACTTGTAGTAGTAGAAAGTGGTCCTGGTTTCATTATTTTATCTGCAATCATTTTCGTGCTATGCAGGGAGTTTTCTACATAACCCTCGGCCACTGTTGAAGAACGCCAACCTCCATGTCTTTTAAGAGTCAACAAGTCCCTCACATTGTTCGCAAGAAGAGTAACGGAACTTCTGCGGAAGCAGTGACCTGTCCAGGACTGTCTAAGCGAAGGTATTCAGCAATTTTTGAAGGAATTTTTCCAATTGTGTTTAGACCCACTGGAGTATTAACACATTTTTTTATTACGGTATGTTAAAAAAAAACCTAGTATTTCCTGTGTTTCTTAATTCTTTATATTTTAGAACCAATTTAATTCATGCAGGATTGATCACTGCAAAGCGACGGCATATATTATTTATATATATTCTTTGTTTCTGGTACAGTTACGCATCTCACATCTGCTTTGAACTCGATATCATCAATGGACATTTTACATAATTCATGTCGCCGGGAAGTATTATGTAAATTGCTCCAGCAATACCCATTATTAATACCACCTAAATTGAAATGTAATATTTAATAATACATAAATAAACTTGAAGTAATTATGTATAAAAATACCTTCATTAAAAGATATGAGGAATCCGGAGCTTCTGCAATAAATCTTTCAATGTGTTCAATCTCGAGAATTTTTGATTTCTTCGAAGACTGGTGTTCTGTTTCTCTTTTGAGAAAGGCGATTAGTTTTTCGAATTTTGATATATTGATATTGTTGTAAATAATTAAACACGACTTCAACATTGAATAGGTTGGCCACAATGACTTTTTGCTAGAAAAGCCTTGAAAATATGCCAATAAACAATTTTCAGTATAATTTCTAATATTTGCACCATTGTACAAATTTTTTATAGACAACCTCATATCGTCGTTTTGATTTTATTGGCAGCAAATTTTGTACCGCCGCATTTGCAGCTTCCCCAATTTCTGGAGGAGTACATGAATTATCAGACATAGATTTTGTAGAAAAATTGTGCACTTGAAAAAGAAAACTGGCAAATTGCTGCAAAAATATAAATGTCAACTGAAACAATTACTTCTATACTCGTTGACTTGACAACATATTTAGTTGCGTTTGCAATTGTTTCTAGTAACAATAGAACTGTCATATTACAAATGCATATATATGCATTAATTCCTTTTTAAATAGTGCTATTAGTCTATGTAGGCAAGTATAAAATTAAGTCATCAAGATCTGAATATTCTGAATAGGTACGTATATATATACAATATCAAGGGACTATATTTGAATGTTATAGTAAACAATAATCATTGTCTGTTGCATTTATGTTTGCTCTGAATTTTGATGTATTAAAAGTAAGACTTTTAACTTAATGCTCGTATAAAAAATATTGTACAAACCACTTGCGTGAAGACATCTTCCACGCATTCGCGCAATTAAAAGCACTCGCTTCCTGCGGTCGCTCGTGCTTACAATGTGCGCTCATGCGGGAAAACCGTCTTCCCGCACTTGGTTCGTAAATAACTATTGATAACTCAAGGCTGCACACAATCGGTTTAATAAATATGTAGCAAAAATTAAGTGCGCGCGCTTTTCTTTGGATGTTTTAGGATTTCTATCACGAAGACTTTCCATTGTGGTGTCACGAAAGTTTTTGAAAGCATCGCTACCTGGATTTCTAGAGGACTTTCCAATGGTAACAATAAATGTAATGTGGGGGGCATTCACTGTGGTAGACCAAGCACCTTTTAGTATTGGTATTCGTGTATCTTGAAATACAACATTTGAAGATTGATGGATTAGTCGAAGTGGACCCCAAATATGGTTTGCGCGATCCCCAAATTTAAATAATTCCGTTAATTTTCTCCTATGGTAATGTTTGAAATTATTGGCATACAGAACTCCAGTGGAAGATAAAGTACATTTGAGAACGGATAATTGATGTGTGTTTTGGAATGATTTGTCATATAACTAGTAACATTTTTAACAGTTTTTATAGGTTAAGCATCTGTGCATGTAATAGGTATGCATTCTCTTTGAAAAGCGTTTATCTCAATGCAAATGAATCTTAAATTGGCATAAGAAATAACCCCGAGAAATTTGAATACATGCTTAGAAAACAGACTCCATATAGACCATGTTCTAGAAATATGGTAATATAAGAAATGTGGTGATGGGTATTATCCGAATACACATATTGCAATTACTACTTTTTGCTGATGCCCATGTCATGATCAGTCAGGATGAAGACAACATAGAGCATATTGTGTGAAAATTGAAAGAAGAATACACACAGTGGGATTCATAATTAAATCTTAATAAAACGGAATATACCATGTGCTTGCAGGAGACCTGCGTATAGGGCTTAATGTAAGATAAAACGACGACACCGAGAGTTTGTATGAGTTAGTACGAGAAAGCAATATACAAACTGCAGTACAGCTGCGCTATCTATCCTCGTTGCCCTGCTTAAACGGAGAGTCAGCCTAGCCCGTCCTAGCCTCAGCGTAAATCTACTCGAATCCCCTCTTTTCCAACACTACACTCGACCAAGGAGCAGTTTGTATATTGCTTTTTCGTACTAACTCATACAAACTCTCGGTGTCGTCGTTTTATCTCACAGTAAGCCCTATACGCAGGTCGTCGGTAAGCACACTGTATGTGTAGTGGAATTGTTAGTCATCAGCCTTTAATAGAATTTTTCCAATTTTTATACAAGAGTATATAATAAACTAAATACCTTTTATTTAACATTATCCTATATTAGCGCATATCTGCATGGTTTAATTTGGATTTATAACTGGACCACGACACACGAAACCTTTAATAAGGGAAATAAGTATCATCAGTATACTAATAAGTGTAAAAAAAGATTATCTAAGATACCGATGGTAGGCAGATTGATTTCGAACTTACTTTATAACGTGATAAATTTAAATACTATGCAAAATTTCTATATAATACCTTATTATTTAGTATAACTGTTCCTTATTATAACTTTATTGGCACAAAAAGAATGTAAACATAAATGCCTCCCTCCACAGTCTTTTTGAGGATATTATGTATTGTATTTCTTATATTTGTTATATAAATATAGATGTGCATTATTTATAATAAAGAATGTTTATATTGTATATTAGTAGGGATTTGATGTGTTGAATAAGAAGCTATGCAATATTTAATGAAATATTCACTTCATATTTACTTTGGATTAAGATTAATGTTAAGGTTGTGTATAATACGCAGCAACGTTATGTGATCCTTCAAGATATTCACCTAATGCGAGTAGTATTCCATTTTAGTAAGTATATATTCACTCTCTTAACTAACATCTTCTGTAAAGAATAGAATGACAAAACATTAAGGAGAAACCCTCGCGTCGAGAATATTCACACATGATTGACGTTTACTTTCATTGTAGACGTAACCTGGATTCCCAAGTAAATGTTCTTGTTTCATGTATAGAGACCGCCTTTCTTAGTAAAAGAAACGAGAGAACGGATATTCTTCATTTCTCGAAGTAACCTCATGTCCTATGGGTACGCCGTAGACTGTATTTATCGAGAATTCCGAATGGATGAAGAGGCGCTCTTTATGCAATAATAAAATATGTGGCTTCGAGCACTTTTTTCCTCGGAAAGGCTTTTAAGGACGCTTCAATTTTCCCCGGGTGTAATTTAATTTAAAGCCAGTATAACGTGTACAAAAATTGTCCTTTGTGCCTGTTTTTAGGAAAATACGTCTATTTGGATAAAATTTTAATAGGATTAAGAGAATTTTTTTACATTCATAAATCGCGTTTAAAGTAAATATATTGCAGTTACAAGATAACTCGCCACTTTGTAATTTACTTTTTTTTAAGTAACAGCTTACAAAATAAATGTTACCTATTCCCGTACTCTTTTATGTAGGAAGAATTTCTTTAATACCCATATATTTCTGTTCTATATTATTACATCCTCATAATTATTATCATAATTAAAATTCATTTAGTGTTTTTATTATGCACTTTAAATTAGTTCTGTATTTTTGCAACCCAATATTTGTTTATTTGATAATTCGTGTCTCCAACCCAGAAATGATAAATCAGCAAAGGAAATATCGCGGATACATAACAAAAAGAAGAGAAAGACAAGGTTGTTGGACGACACGCGGGTTAACAATGTCCGCCTCGCGGCAGTATCGGTTGTTGTCACTCAAATCTGAGGATCTTCTGACATTTAAGCTGCAATTCGTGGTCTGTCTTCTCGATAGTCTTCCCTTTGCTTCTATCTCCAAGAATATCCCACCTTATTGCTTGGCTAACCGTACTAACGATGACCAATGAGTTTGAAACACTTGTCTGCGGTTACACTACAGCGAAATTGTCAGATAGTTTTTTTCCTCTTTTTATTATGTATTCGCGATATTTCCTTTACAGATTTATCATTCCTGGGTTGGACGACACGCAGGTTGACAATGTCTGCCTCGCGGCGCAATTAGTGGTCTGTCTTCCCGATGGTCATCCTTTCGTTTCTATCTCCAAGGATATCCCACCTTATTTCTTGGCTACACCGTACTGACGATGACCAGCGAGTATAAAACACGTGTCTGCGGTTGCACTACAGCGGAATAACCCGATAGTCTTTCTCCTCTTTTTATATGTATCCGCGATATTTTTTTACTATATATATATAACATAAGGAAAAAAGAATACTACTATATAAAGAGGGTTAAAAGGCATGTGCTCAGACCGATTAGGAGATTTGATCGTCTGTTGTGTAGCGTTGTTCTGCAGTCATTATGCAGTTGAGTGCCTAAATCATCTTTCGTGTCTGCTTTTTTATTTTGTAAGTTATGTACTTGCCTTTCTATTTTAATTAACTGCAAACTTTATTTGTGGTTTTACAGTTACACTCCTACTAGGGATGGGATCAATAAATATTGTGGATTGATGTATGATTGTCTATTTGATATTTTCACTAGCATTCTATATTCTTTGAGAGCCTCCCGAGCAGGTTCCTTTTAAATAATTGCGGTGTGGCTTTGTATATACAGTTCACCATCTAGAAAGATTCGTCCGATTCACGACCGTCTCCACTAGAGTTAAGCGGCGATATAACTACCTGTATTTAAGGACAGATACGGGTGGAAGTTTTAAGTCAGAATTTGAGTGTTTCGACTATGGTAGGTAGTTATATCACATTTATTAACATTTAGCAGCAGAAGGTTAAGTGCTGAATTTTTCCCAAGTGTTACCTAGAAAAGAGGGTTTGGCAAACAGAGTTTTAGATGCGCCATTCTTGTTCGTTCTTGAACTAGTTTAGTGAGTGTAACATTATAAATGTCAATAACTTATTTTTTTAGGTACGTAGTATAATAAAGTAACGTGATCATAAACATTTTTGAGCTCAAGATTTTAACAAATTCATCCATCTTCCACGGCCCCCTGATAACGAAAAACTTGATTTTTAGTGAGAATTATAGTCAAATTCATTCATTAGCTAAGTTGGTGTAGAATATGTCATAAACAAATAAACAAATATAAAACAGAATGAAAAAGATATGTGAGAAGGTTCTCGAGCTTGTGCATTTTTGTTCCAAATACTGGAATAACAAATTTGAATATGCGGCAAAACTAATTTTAAAAGAGAATCTCTACAATAACAAAGTGAACTCTATTATTGTCATGAATAACTATTTTTCAATCTGAAAATTGTGAAATATTAGTATCTAAATGTCAAAAACTAAACTCGTTTTAAATGGAAGTTTGTAAAGACTTGTGCATACTTTTATATTCTTTGAATATATTTTAATAGCCATATACCTTGAATGAAAAGTACTTTACTATCTATTCTTCTTTCTTCCCCGATCTAGCCGTAGTACAATATATATAAATATATATATATAATAATAATAATAATAATAATATGCTTTATTTCAAGATACATACAATATATTCACATATAACACACACACATATATATTAATACATATATGTATATATCAAAAACAAACGAAATATGTAACTGAAACCCTAAGGCGTGGTTCAGACGGATGGAGAAATTTTCCATCCCCTGTTCTTACACCAAAACCTTAACATTAAGACAAGACATATAACAAAGTTTGCCTATACTAACTTAATACTAATATTCTGCTATGATTATATATATATATATATATATATATATATATTGAAAAATTGAAAATCTTCTTGGTAGTAGTGGCATAAAATGAATTAAAAGTAATAACAATATGACAACTGGTTGTCAATTAGAAAACAATGACAAATATAAAATGTAAATCAAAATGTATAAATGAAAATGTAATCAATAAGCATAGGACAGTCGAGATTATTTCTATAATCACATTAAAAGACTTGGGGTCTACCACAAACTGTTCAGTCAATCCAAATATACAAATAACAACGACGCAACTATGTAAAGAAAAATTAAGAGTAGAACTGTTGATAATATAACAATATAGAATGTAAAATAGTCAAGTATAAATGTAAATGAAAGCAAATAAGCATAGGACAATCGATAATTACTCATGTAATCCTATCAAAATGGCCTAGGTTCACCTAAACATGTACAATTTTGACTGAAATACACAAACAATTAACGATGCAACTATGTATATGTTAAGATGTATTTGTAGCTACAGACATATATGTTTCTACCTAGTTTGGTTTCGTCAGTGCAGCATAACAAAGAAAGTGTAATTTATTTTATATATATATATATATATATATATATATATATATATATATAAATACTTTTGTCAATATAAGATCAGTATCCAATATTTAACCAACATATTAGAAATATAGAAGATGATGGTCGGATATCAACCCAACGCAAAGGTGCAAATTGACAATGACTTGATATACATTAATTTTATATTCATACGTCTTACGACATTGGGTGGAGATCATGATTCCCGATCTTGCAAAACTGGTATGACGAACCCGCTCGGCACCCGACAAATCGTGTTTCTAGAGTTGATTGTATTGACTACTCGCGGCGTAACTGTGAGATTCAAACCAATGAAATATGCCGTATATATTAAATAATTAGTCTGAAAATGTCAGTTAATAATTGCATTGAATTATCGTCTATAATTTGTACTTTGGTCGTATCAGTTGTTAAAAAGATTAGATTATAGTAATTTATATAACTATATCTATATGCATTTTATTATGCAATTATCTCAGATTTCATTATTAACAGGATATAGCTAGCAGACGCATCACCATTCACTCATTACAAAGTGACGCGAAACTATAACTAACCAAGTATTAACATATTTTGCCAAGAGTTGAATCCATTTCACTAATTAAAATTAAAATACTTTAGGTGAGTTTTGAACATAAGCTCACCACAATTGAATTATGGATAAAGGTCTCATAAACCTCTGTCTTTAAAAATGTACGGCACTATTTGTATAAAGTAAGACATTAATACATATTATCCTTATTATACTATTACGATGTGAATTAATTTAGATTATGACGTAAATTGTGTAATATGGTCTGCAAACATATGGCATGTATATAAATTATTATATAGCAGACATTCTAAACATCGCACAGTTTAATTAGGGCATGCAGAACTGATTAGTTTTCTGTGGAAGGCGACAGTTTCAGTACTTCGAATAAAATAGAGACATGCTTGCCCTGAGTACTCCCATAAAACAAATAGAACTTTACAATATGCTCAGGTTTAATATATGGCCCGACAAAAGCTTGCACAAGTGGTTATATTCAAACTTGTTAGCATAGTCAAACTTGTGTGAAATTAGCAACGGCGTTGCCAGCAACGATAATAGAGCACATTACAAATGTAGATGGCTAACAAAAAATAAAAAAATATTTTGTGTAGTATATATTATATGAAATAAAATTATGAAATTAAGAGCAACTTCCGTACAAGTTAAATTAAATATGAAAAAGAATAGACAACTCTCATTTAACTATGTATTGCATGATATTGTGCCAGTAATTGCTGCTGCCCCTAAAGATGCATTTAACCCAAAATCGCTGCTGTGCACTAAAATTGATGTGTAAAATAGTTAGCCACATAAGTAACCTATAAACCCCACAGGGTGCGATTCCTTGCCACCCCGTCCAACACCGCCAACATCAGACATATTTGGAGAATTTGTTATTCGAAGAATATACATCGTATGAGGAAAAAAATTGTACACGCCCAAATAGCTTTTGTGCTATAAAAATGATATGTGGAGTAGTTAGCCACATAAGTAACCTATAAATCCCACAGGGTGTGATTCTTTGCCACCCCGTCCAACACCGCCAAAATCAGACATATTTGGAGCATTTGTTATTCGACGAATATACATCGTATGAGGAAAAAAATTGTACACGCCCAAATAGCTTTTGTGCTATAAAAATGATATGTGGAGTAGTTAGCCACATAAGGAACCTATAAATCCCACAGGGTGCGATTCTTTGCCACCCCGTCCAACACCGCCAAAATCAGACATATTTGGAGCATTTGTTATTCGACGAATATACATCGTATGAGGAAAAAAATTGTACACGCCCAAATAGCTTTTGTGCTATAAAAATGATATGTGGAGTAGTTAGCCACATAAGTAACCTATAAATCCCACAGGGTGCGATTCTTTGCCACCCCGTCCAACACCGCCAAAATCAGACATATTTGGAGCATTTGTTATTCGACGAATATACATCGTATGAGGAAAAAAATTGTACACGCCCAAATAGCTTTTGTGCTATAAAAATGATATGTGGAGTAGTTAGCCACATAAGTAACCTATAAATCCCACAGGGTGCGATTCTTTGCCACCTCGTCCAACACCGCCAAAATCAGACATATTTGGAGCATTTATTATTCGAAGAATATACATCGTATGAGGAAAAAAATTGTACACACCCAAATAGCTTTTGTGCTATAAAAATGATATGTGGAGTAGTTAGCCACATAAGGAACCTATAAATCCCACAGGATGCGATTCTTTGCCACCTCGTCCAACACCGCCAAAATCAGACATATTTGGAGCATTTGTTATTCGACGAATATACATCGTATGAGGAAAAAAATTGTACACGCCCAAATAGCTTTTGTGCTATAAAAATGATATGTGGAGTAGTTAGCCACATAAGGAACCTATAAATCCCACAGGGTGCGATTCTTTGCCACCTCGTCCAACACCGCCAAAATCAGACATATTTGGAGCATTTGTTATTCGACGAATATACATCGTATGAGGAAAAAAATTGTACACGCCCAAATAGCTTTTGTGCTATAAAAATGATATGTGGAGTAGTTAGCCACATAAGTAACCTATAAATCCCACAGGGTGCGATTCTTTGCCACCTCGTCCAACACCGCCAAAATCAGACATATTTGGAGCATTTGTTATTCGACGAATATACATCGTATGAGGAAAAAAATTGTACACGCCCAAATAGCTTTTGTGCTATAAAAATGATATGTGGAGTAGTTAGCCACATAAGGAACCTATAAATCCCACAGGGTGCGATTCTTTGCCACCCCGTCCAACACCGCCAAAATCAGACATATTTGGAGCATTTGTTATTCGACGAATATACATCGTATGAGGAAAAAAATTGTACACGCCCAAATAGCTTTTGTGCTATAAAAATGATATGTGGAGTAGTTAGCCACATAAGTAACCTATAAATCCCATAGGGTGCGATTCTTTGCCACCCCGTCCAACACCACCAAAATCAGACATATTTGGAGCATTTGTTATTCGACGAATATACATCGTATGAGGAAAAAAATTGTACGCGCCAAAATAGCTTTTGTGCTATAAAAATGATGTGTGGAGTAGTTAGCTACATAAGTAACCTATAAATCCCACAGGGTGCGATTCTTTGCCACCCCGTCCAACACCCCCAAAATCAGACATATTTGGAAAATTTGTTATTCGAAGAATGTACATCGTATGAGGAAAAAAATTGTACACGCCCAAATAGCTTTTGTGCTATAAAAATGATGTGTGGAGTAGTTAGCCACATAGATAACCTATAAGCCCCACAGGGTGCCATACTTTGCCACCCCGTCTAACACCGCCTAAATCAGAAGTATTTGGAGAATTTGTTATTCGAACAATATACATCGTATGAGAAAAAAATTGTAAAAGCCCAAATAGCTTTTGTGCTATAAAAATGATGTGTGGAGTAGTTAGCCACATAAGTAACCTATAAATCCCACACGGTGCGATTCTTTGCCACCCCGTCCAACATCGCCAAAATCAGACATATTTGGAGAATTTGTTATTCGAAGAATATACATCGTATGAGGAAAAAAATTGTACACGCCCAAATAGCTTTTGTGCTATAAAAATGATGTGTGGAGTAGTTAGCCACATAGGTAACCTATAAGCCCTATAGGGTGCCATTCTTTGCCACCCCGTCTAACACCGGCAAAATCAGAAGTATTTGGAGAATTTGTTATTCGAACAATATACATCGTATGAGAAAAAAAATTGTACGCGCCCAAATAGCTTTTGTGCTATAAAAATGATGTGTGGAGTAGTTAGCCACATAGGTAACCTATAAGCCCCACAGGGTGCCATACTTTGCCACCCCGTCTAACACCGCCTAAATCAGAAGTATTTGGAGAATTTGTTATTCGAACAATATACATCGTATGAGAAAAAAAATTGTACGCGCCCAAATAGCTTTTGTGCTATAAAAATGATGTGTGGAGTAGTTAGCTACATAAGTAACCTATAAATCCCACAGGGTGCGATTCTTTGCCACCCCGTCCAACACCGCCAAAATCAGACATATTTGGAGAATTTGTTATTCGAAGAATGTACATCGTATGAGGAAAAAAATTGTACACGCCCAAATAGCTTTTGTGCTATAAAAAGGATGCGTGGAGTAGGTAGCCACACAACTAACCTACGAATCCCCCAGGGTGCGATTCTTTGCCACCCCGTCCAACATCGCCAAAATCAGACATATTTGGAGAATTTGTTATTCGAAGAATATACATCGTATGAGGAAAAAAATTGCACACGCCCAAATAGCTTTTGTGCTATAAAAATGATATGTGGAGTAGTTAGCCACATAGGTAACCTATAAGCCCTACAGGGTGCCATTCTTTGCCACCCCGTCTAACACCGCCAAAATCAGAAGTCTTTGGAGAATTTGTTATTCGAACAATATACATCGTATGAGAAAAAAAATTGTAGGCGCCCAAATAGCTTTTGTGCTATAAAAATGATGTGTGGAGTAGTTAGCCACATAGGTAACCTATAAGCCCCACAGGGTGCGATTCTTTGCCACCCCGTCCAACACCCCCAAAATGAGACATATTTGGAGAATTTGTTATTCGAAGAATGTACATCGTATGAGGAAAAAAATTGTACACGCCCAAATAGCTTTTGTGCTATAAAAATGATGTGTGGAGTAGTTAGCCACATAGGTAACCTATAAGCCCCACAGGGTGCCATACTTTGCCACCCCGTCTAACACCGCCTAAATCAGAAGTATTTGGAGAATTTGTTATTCGAACAATATACATCGTATGAGAAAAAAAATGTAAAAGCCCAAATAGCTTTTGTGCTATAAAAATGATGTGTGGAGTAGTTAGCCACATAAGTAACCTATAAATCCCACACGGTGCGATTCTTTGCCACCCCGTCCAACATCGCCAAAATCAGACATATTTGGAGAATTTGTTATTCGAAGAATATACATCGTATGAGGAAAAAAATTGTACACGCCCAAATAGCTTTTGTGCTATAAAAATGATGTGTGGAGTAGTTAGCCACATAAGTAACCTATAAGCCCCACAGGGTGCGATTCTTTGCCACCCCGTCCAACACCGCCAAAATCAGACATATTTGGAGAATTTGTTATTCGACGAATATACATCGTATGAGAAAAAAAATTGTACGCGCCCAAATAGCTTTTGTGCTATAAAAATCATGTGTGGAGTAGTTGGCCACATAAGGAACTTATAAATCCCACAGGATGCGATTCTTTGCAGCCCCGTCCAACATCGCCAAAATCAGACATATTTGGAGAATTTGTTATTCGAACAGTATACATCGTATGAAGAAAAAAAATAGTACATATCGCAGTATCAGTTAGTATAAAATGTTTTCCAATTAGGATAAAAATAAAGAGGTATAATCCTGACCATGAAATCCAGGAGTTTATAGGGTAAAATTGTGATATGACTGTTTAATTTGTATGTTGTGTTATTTCTGGGAGATGTTGCCTTCTTTTTACTTTTTTATACGTAGTATAAGGAAGAATTGTGATGATGAAAATTTCGATTTCGAGATTTTTGCAAATGTCCACGTTTTGAAGTCCCCTGATACCGCAGAAGTGGTTTTTGAAAAATGGCTGTGTGTCTGACCACGATAGCGATCAAACCGCTTCAGATATCAATTCCAAGTTTTGTATTTACAAATATAATCACCCTTTTGAGATCTGATTAGATTTTCAGTAAAATCGGCACACCGGAAGTAGTAGTTTACTTCAGTAAAAAAATTGAATTTTGCCAATATTTCGTCAACTACTAAGTTTAAACAAATTTATAAAGAATTCATATGTACTCAAAATTAAATTTCAGAAGAATTTGATGAAAAAAGTGTTTTGAAATTCGTACCGGAACTTGGTCTTTTACTCTTATCAAAAATGAATCATATTTCGCAAGCCATGCTTTTTAGAAAGGTACGTTACGAGATTAAAAGTATTTAAAACTTAATTTTCAGTACCTTTTGTACAAGAAAAAATTCAAAATTCGGGCCGGAAGTGACAGTTTTACTCGTATTGAATAGAGATTTTTTGCAAATATGTCGTAAATTATGCTTTCTATATATATTTCTCAAGAGTACAAAAGTATTTAGGGCTGGATTTGGTATATTTGTTGTATAAATGAAATTTCAAAATTCAGACCGGAAGTAACACTTCTACTCTTAACGAGTAGCCTTTTTTCAAATATCTCGTAAGTATGCATTCTATAGAGATTTATTAAGAGAATAGAAGTATATAGGATTTTGAATATTTTTGTATAAAAAAATTCTTAAAATTTGAACTTGAAGTAATACACTTTTCTAAGATAAAAGTATTTAAAACAATTCAGAACAACTTGTGTATGATTCGAAGCGCTCATACGTATAAGAAACTCGTGTGGTGGTCACACCTAATTTTTTTAATCTAAAATTTGCATGCACCTTGTGCGTAAAATATCAAGCAGGGATAAAGTTATCTATTCTATCTGCCTATTATTGAAATGAAACATCTACAGGATACATTTGATGTATTCTAAAATATATGTATGTATTTGTCTTGTTTTTAACGTAGTTGACCTCTTTCACTGGCTGTAACTCTACAATAAAGTAATTTATGACTGTAATTCTCAAAAATAACCAAGACGTATGGATTACAAAATAGGATGTTTTCTTGTACTTAATAGAATAAAAGACATTTATGACAGGAATGCCCTTAATACATGTGACCCTTGGCCACCGGAACTAAAATAAAATTGGTAGATGACATTTTTTGCCAGTAACAAGGGGCTTGCTTTTTGGTGTATGCTTTTTTTTTCGACATTACTAGTTTTACAAGTGTTTAGTGCATACTTCAATAAGGATGAAAGATCAACTTGACACAGTTTTTCAATGTCTTTAATTTGACAGTAAAGCGAGAATCATAATTTGGGTCCACTGAATGCTAATGGTGGCATATGTAGGAAAAATGTTATAACTAATTTTATTACCGTACCTAATATTGGGGTTCTATTCGGTTTGTTCAATTTACGTTAAATAGATATTAACATAATATATAATACATTAAGAAAGCCATAGGGCTTTCTTAACTTTTACGACTTCAAGTTTGTACTTTAGTTTATACGTGACTATAGTAAATTCTTTTGTAATGTAAACAAAACTACAGCACATTAGAAAATCCTAGAAATCAAGAAAACCACACATTTTAAAATAATTTTGACAAACACGTAAACAAAATATAACCCCTATATTATATACAGTCATAAAATGGTCAGAGTAGAAAAAGGTTAAAGAACTCAATTGTAGAAGTACACTAATTCTTCGACAGTAATGTACCGTAAAAATATTGTTAGTGATTACTGTTCAAACGTCTTCTTTCACTTCATTTTAAAAATAAAACTTACCGAATTTCTTATATGTATTGGAGTTCCGACTTTTTTAAACATAAGTTTTTCAAATTCAGTTTTAAAAATTATGTTAATAAAATACACCCCTGAGTAAAAGTGATACTTTCGATTAGAATATTGAATTTTTCGTTATACAAAAAATATTCCCAATTGCAGCTCGTAATACTTTTATATATACATAATTTGCAAGATATTTGCAAAAAACTGCTATTAAAAACACAAA
Source organism: Amphimallon solstitiale (assembly GCA_963170755.1). NCBI lineage: Eukaryota > Metazoa > Arthropoda > Insecta > Coleoptera > Scarabaeidae > Amphimallon > Amphimallon solstitiale. The sequence goes on along the minus strand of OY720679.1, from coordinate 67,156,619 downwards.
AAACATGAATTTATGACTTGTGTTTCATTTATAATACTTGTATATATTTTTGTCTTTTGTTTATTTACATGTTTTAGTAATCAAAACTCACGGCCGTAATTAGATCATTTTGCTTAGTAGTAAAAAAATGAGGTGTGGGCATCACAGGACTTTCTTATACATATCTGCCTTTCAAATTATGCAAAGTTGTTCTAAATTAAGCTTTAAATATTTTTATTCTTTTAAAAAAAATAAGCCTTTCAGTAAATGTGTTACTTCAGGTCCGAATGTTGAAAATTCTTTTATACAAAAATTATTCAAAATCATATACTAGGTACTTCTAGCCTACTAAAAAATCTCTACAGAATGCATACTTTGTGAGATATTCGCAAAAAAAATCTTACTGGTTAAGAGTAAAAGTATTACTTTCGGACCGAATTTTGAAATTTCATTTATACAAAAAATATTCCAAATCCAGCTCTAAATACTTTTGTACTCTTGATAAATATATATAGAATGCATAATTTACGACATATTTGCAAAAAATCGCTATTCCATAAGAGCAAAAGTGTTACTTCCGACCCGAATTTAGAACATTTTTTTATACAAAAGGTATTGAAAATTAAGTCCTAAATACTTTCATACTCCTAACGTACTTGTCTAATAGCATGACTTGCGAAATATTCGCAAAAAACTGATTTTCAATAAGAGTAAAAGACCTTCCGGTAGTAATTTCGAAAAACTTTTTTAATACAATTTTTCTCAAATTTAAGTTTGAGTACATTTGAATTCTTTATAAATTTGTTTAAACTTAGTAGTTGACGAATAATTGGCAAAATTCAATTTCTTCATTGAAGTAAACTACTACTTCCGGTCTACCGATTTTACTAAAAAACTAATCAGATCTCAAGAGGGAGCTTATACACGTAAATACAAAATTTGGAATTGATATCTACAGCGGTTGACCGCTATTGTGGTCACACACAGACACACCACACTCACACACAGAGAAAAAAAGACAAACAGACATTTTTTAAAAACCAGTTTTTTGGTATCAGGACACTTCAAAACGTGGACACCTGCAAAAATCTCGAGGTCGAAAATTTCATCATCACAATACTTCTTTATACTACGTATAAGAAAGTAAAATTCGTATGAAGAAACGAGTGACAATGAAGGAGCTATTATGTGCTCACTTAGTAAAGATACCACTCGATTGTGTAATTGTTCATTATTTATTTATTGTAAAAATTTCATAATAAAAATCATAGCATAGCATTACACAATATCTTACATTGTGTATTTCATTCATATTACTGGGTCTTCAGCACAAGAGCTATTTGGGCGTGTACAATTTTTTTCCTCATACGATGTATATTCGTCGAATAATAAATGCTCCAAATATGTCTGCTTTTGGCGGTGTTGGACGGGGTGGCAAAGAATCGCACCCTGTGGGATTTATAGGTTACTTATGTGGCTAACTACTCCACACATCATTTTTATAGCACAAAAGCTATTTGGGCGTGTACAATTTTTTTCCTCATACGATGTATATTCTTCGAATAACAAATTCTCCAAATATGTCTGATTTTGGCGGTGTTGGACGGGGTGGCAAAGAATCGCACCATGTGGGATTTATAGGTTACTTATGTGGCTAACTACTCCACACATCATTTTTATAGCACAAAAGCTATTTGGGCGTGTACAATTTTTTTCCTCATACGATGTATATTCTTCGAATAACAAATTCTCCAAATATGTCTGATTTTGGCGGTGTTGGACGGGGTGGCAAAGAATCGCACCATGTGGGATTTATAGGTTACTTATGTGGCTAACTACTCCACACATCATTTTTATAGCACAAAAGCTATTTGGGCGTGTACAATTTTTTTCCTCATACGATGTATATTCTTCGAATAACAAATTCTCCAAATATGTCTGATTTTGGCGGTGTTGGACGGGGTGGCAAAGAATCGCACCATGTGGGATTTATAGGTTACTTATGTGGCTAACTACTCCACACATCATTTTTATAGCACAAAAGCTATTTGGGCGTGTACAATTTTTTTCCTCATACGATGTATATTCTTCGAATAACAAATTCTCCAAATATGTCTGATTTTGGCGGTGTTGGACGGGGTGGCAAAGAATCGCACCATGTGGGATTTATAGGTTACTTATGTGGCTAACTACTCCACACATCATTTTTATAGCACAAAAGCTATTTGGGCGTGTACAATTTTTTTCCTCATACGATGTATATTCTTCGAATAACAAATTCTCCAAATATGTCTGATTTTGGCGGTGTTGGACGGGGTGGCAAAGAATCGCACCCTGTGGGATTTATAGGTTACTTATGTGGCTAACTACTCCACACATCATTTTTATAGCACAAAAGCTATTTGGGCGTGTACAATTTTTTTCCTCATACGATGTATATTCTTCGAATAACAAATTCTCCAAATATGTCTGATTTTGGCGGTGTTGGACGGGGTGGCAAAGAATCGCACCATGTGGGATTTATAGGTTACTTATGTGGCTAACTATTCCACACATCAATTTTTGTGCACAGCAGCGATTTCGGGTTAAATGCATCTTTAGGGGCAGCAGCAATTACTGGCACAATATCATGCAATACTTAGTTAAATGAGAGTTGTCTATTCTTTTTCATATGTAATTTAACTTGTACGGAAGTTGCTCTTAATTTCATAATTTTATTTCATATAATATATACTACACAAAATATTTTTTTTATTTTTTGTTAGCCATCTACATTTGTAATGTGCTCTATTATCGTTGCTGGCAACGCCGTTGCTAATTTCACACAAGTTAGTATCTGATATAATGAGAGCGTACTTTGAGAAAATTACTTACAATGAACTAAATAAGTATTTAGAAGAGAATCGTTCCCGGTGATACATTCACAATGGATTTTGACAAAGATGCATCTATTCCCGTAAAATGTTACAAGTAGTTGATATACAATACGGAAAATATCATTGATTTTAGTAATTTTAAGTGGTCTATGTCAATGTGTATACCGTCTGTTTTTTCGTAAACCAGTATTTTTCTTAATACATAGTATTTATGAGAGTAACGTTCAGTCGAAAAACATGTTAAGGTTTTAAACTCCCGTATTCTCAACTTGAAAAGTATCGTATATTTAGAATTGAATCAATTCACTTTTTTTAATACTGTTTGTCAGAAAATTACTCCCAAGAGGTTAATTCACTCTCTCATTTCCTTGTCTCTGGGCGATGTTCTTGCGTTACTTTTTGTAATGATAAGGAACTTTCAGATTAAAACAAATTATGTATGTTTTATTTACACATGCATTTAAACTACAAATCAGTTAGCCGTGGTAAATTTATGTTTTAATTTTAATATAAAAAAGTATAGAAATAATAGTTATTAATGTATCTAATACGGAAAGTAATATTATGGTAATCAAGTCCTTCGAAAAGTAATTTCGGCAATTTGTTTATTTTTGTCGGAGGTGTTAGAATTGGGAAACTATTTTTAGATCCATTCAGGAATGGAAAGAATACCTTCTTCAATAGCATTCATTTTCTAGTATAATTTTCATTCTCCAACTAGAAAAGCACTTGTGTTTACAAGGACTGTTTACAACCGAATTTTATATTTTTTTGCCATTAATAATAATAATAATAATATATCAAAAAAAAATAAAAAAGGAAATTACGCGGATACACGAAATAACAAGAAAGAGAATAATAACGGGTAAATTCCGCTTAGTGCAACCGTAGACACGTGTTTCTGACTAATTGGTCGTCATCAGTACGGTGTAGGCAAGGAATAAGGTGGGATATCCTTGGAGATAGAAGCATACACGGAAGACCATCAGGTGACAGACTCCCATTTGCAGCTTCAGCTAGAAGATCCTCAAATTTGAAGATAACAACTAACGTCGCCACGAGGAAGACTAATGTCAACCTGCGTGCCATCCGAGACCCAGGGAAGATAAATGAAAAAAAAATAAAGAAGGAAATTACGCGGATACATGAAATAACAAGAAAGAGAATAATAATGGGTAAATTCCGCTTAGTGCAACCGTAGACACGTGTTTCTGACTAATTGGTCGTCATCAGTACGGTGTAGCCAAGGAATAAGGTGGTATATCCTTGGAGATAGAAGCATACACGGAAGACCATCAGGTGACAGACTCCTATTTGCAGCTTTAGCTAGAAGATCCTCGTGGCGACGTTAGTTGTTGTCTTCAAATTTGAGGATCTTCTAGCTGAAGCTGCAAATGGGAGTCTACCACCTGATGGTCTTCCGTGTATGCTTCTATCTCCAAGGATATCCCACCTAATTCCTTGGCTACACTGTACTGATGACGACCAATTAGTCAGAAACACGTGTCTACGGTTGCACTAAGCGGAATTTACCCGTTATTATTCTCTTTCTTGTCATTTCATGTATCCGCGTAATTTCCTTTTTTATTTTTTTTTTTGATTTATCTTCCCTGGGTCTCGGATGGCACGCAGGTTGACATTAGTCTTCCTCGTGGCGACGTTAGTTGTTGTCTTCAAATTTGAGGATCTTCTAGCTGAAGCTGCAAATGGTAGTCCGTCACCTGATGGTTCTCCGTGTATGCTTCTATCTCCAAGGATATCCCACCTTATTCCTTGGCTACACCGTACTGATGACGACCAATTAGTCAGAACACGTGCCTACGGTTGCACTAAGCGGAATTTACCCGTTATTATTCTCTTTCTTAATAATAATATATATATATATATATGATAACCTTTATTATTGATTAAATTAATATTATATGCCAGCTACATTCACGTCCATCAGAAGCAGTGGCGCAACTCTTGTTTTGCCTAAAGGCAGTCACACCCAGTATATTTAAAATAATTATTAAGTATGCAAAGTTTTTTCTATTTACACATTTTGCTTTAATATAAGAAATATCTTAACTGATATTATTCTAATCGATTCTAAATAAATTTGAATGCAGATTAAAGTTTATTACTAGATTTCATGATTAATGTAACGTAAGCATGCACATTGTATAACAATTCACGTTTGATATTATATTAATTGAATATACTGAATTTATCTAATTATCTATATATTAGAATACAAGACGTAATTTTTTTTTATCTTATAGGCTTGAATTTGTTAAAATATAAAAAAATATAAAGATATATGAAACAACTAATATAATGTGACAGAAATATATCTATATAATTGAGAATTGTAAATTGATATATAGAATTCTCCTAGATGCTGTCAAATTGAAATCAATATGGCCCCTTTCAGACCTGTTATAAAAGTTTATATATGCATTTCATTTTCCAGACGTTCGTTTCTAAATGATGTAAAATCTTTGCAACATTTTGCAGTGGATGCAACATTGCTAATAAATTGTAAATATATTTGAAATGTGAATGTAACACCGCCCACGTTGGCTTGCGCCATAACATTAATGATGTGATACCTATTTGTCTAAATGATAAAAATATTGTAACACATTCTTTATTAATTTTTTCGTATCAGCATAAAATTTAAATTTTTCTCATGAGTTCACGCAGTGATATGTTTCTTAACTCTGGATTTACTCTTATTTAGTTTTGTTTGGGATAAGATGTAGAAATTAAACAACATGTCAAAATTTCATACCTATTAAAAATATATTTATATTTTAAAATAATGGTTGTTAATAGTATCATAATTTCATAAACTTTTGTTTTACAATTGAAACACATTTATACTCTCTTTAGAGTCATAATGTGTGTGAATAGTTATATATAATGATAGTTGAATGAATATTCACCCTGCTCTTTTAACGTTAAAAAATGTTTTTTATTCTTGTTAATTTTTAATTATACGATGCCGTCACTATTTTACCAAAACATACATTCTCACATAGTGCTTTAGTAACCTAGGATCTTGCTACGTGAATGCTTTGAAATTGGTTCATACTAACTGCTAGCTGCAAACATTCTCACATTGTACCTCTAGCTATTTAGCAATTGCCCATCAAAAACATCCCTGCATATTCGTATTAATTTATTTGAATAAGTGATCATTCAATACTTAATAATGCCCAACAATCCACTAAAGGCAAATATTCTCACATAGTACCTTTAGCATGTTCACCACTATTAAATTTATTTATTATTCGGAATGATTAAACATAATTAATAATCAAGAGAATTCTATTTTATTGATATCCACCATCTTTATATTAATAACGAGAAAAGAAAATTAATTGAATAAATTCGTTTAAAAAGGAAAACTAATCTGAAAACTTAAATTCTAAATCTTTAATATATAAACTATGAAATTGTGAGTTAATAAGCAGTGCTTATATGCCCTTATCAATTCAAATTGCAAACTTAAAATCTGCAAGTCCTATCATGTTTTGCCCTTTTTATATATTTAGACAAAAGACGATCACCGGTTTAGCGTCTCTCTTATTCAATTAATTTTTAAGTTGGCATCTCTTTCAAATACGTTCATGGTAAAATTTTTGTTCGTTCCTTTAAGTTGTCACACTCACACCGATACACATAGATCATCTTGACAGTTGCACACTAATGGCGACGCTTCAAATTATTTGTTATTGAAGTTTCACTAATTTGTTGCTTTTTGTCTTAGGTAAGTGTATCTTTTCTTCTCTTCCTCTTCAGTATAAACCTTCGTTGTATTTGTATATAAATGCATTTGTCTTTCACTGTTTGTTACATATTTCCTATTGGCATTAATTTTATTCTGGTTCTTTTTTTAGTAACCCGTCCGTTTGGTAGCAAAAGGGACAACGTTACATACAACGAGGATTTTCCTTGCCGGTCCGTACTGTGAAGAACTATTGCCTCTGTCACATCCTCCCTGATTTCCAACCACGTTCTTTCCTGAGGTAAAACGTCTTTCTGTAGAACGCTATAAACACACATTAACATTGTATTTTTCTCTCGCATGTATCTAAACCATACATGACCATTTCCAGTGCCTTTGAAACCCTTGAGCTACATATACAAGAACTAACAAGTGTCTTTTAAACTTATATTATTATTTACACAAGATGTTTTTATTTACGATCTAACATTTCTTAATAGAAATGTCTTATTCATATCCTTTTTTTTATAAAATACAAGTATTTGCTGTATTTTATTTTTATTATTATAATCTTTCCTATGAATTAGTACCATTATTCATGTTCAAATTCATATTTATTCCTTAATTCAAGATTGTGTCATCTTCTCTAACACATCTAATTTTATTTACGTTCATACTATGGCATTTAACATGTCTTTTAGACAAAATAAAGTCGATTGATTTATTTTGCATTTGCGTTATACCTAATATTTACATTTACTTAAATAATGCATACCAACAATTTATATATTTTGATAAAGGAGTCTGTTCTTAAATGTTGGCAACCTATTCTACTTATATGTATATGTTTTGAACTTATAATCTAAATTTAAATAAACTTTTCAAAATGAAATTAATATTATTTTTTAATAAGTAAGTTAATTCTTAAGATTAATATTTTCAACAATGTGAAGGTCACAGCAATATGTATTTGTATCTTCTGACTGAAATTATTTAAGTCCACTATTTCCAGCATTAAATAGAAACGAGGAGATATAACCAGTTTCGATGTAATGTCGATCGTCCTTAGTGGAAATGTTTTACAGAAGCAGGCAAACATAAAAGAAAATTAATTTTCGAAAAATAACGGTAAATGGTGGTATAATTGTCATAAATAATAGCTGTAGAGAAAAGTAAAATCTCGTTATCACATTGGTCAGTAAGCCATAGAAAAAGACTTTAATTTTCTTCACATTTGAACACTGAACAACTTTTTCAACAGTTTTCCATTTTATCTATAATGATGTCTAAAATTCGCTAGGTATATATCAGAATTTTTCAATTTTATAATTTCAGGTAGATTTAGCCCGCCGAATCCATCTAAGCGTTTGTTGTGGTATTCTGTTTATAATTTAACATAGATTTAGCCGCAGGGGCGATTTATGGGTTTGAAGTGGAACTATTAAGGCATAGGCAAGCTTTCAAGCTGCCAGTGTATAATAATACAAGTTGTTAAGGCACTTGGTATTTTCATTGATAGTAAATTAAAGTTCTCTTTTAAGTCTGTTCCTACGCAAATACACCTAATGGGCATATGATAGAATTTTGTAATTACTTACTGTAATGCGTGAGCTTGATCAAGGTTGCGTCAAATCTTCATTTTTAGTAAATTATTTTCAATACATGTTCTTTTTCGATAAGTAATTTTTGTTTGATTCACGCCTATTAATTCATTATACTGGGTTGCAATTAATGATTAGTTCTTGAATGTAGTATCTTCAGTCGTCCTTGCATAACTACTTGCAGACCGATATATGGGGTGGTGTCATCAGAGAGGTTAATGCTACAATTGATGCCTGAATAATTCATAATCTGTTATTAATTTAGAAGTCACAGGTTAATGAATCATTCTTCAGATAACCTGTTACTTTTTGTGAAGTTTTTCCTTTCTGCTGTATTTATAGGAACTTGGAAGCGTCTTGTTATCATCAATTTTTTGTATGTGGTATAAAGCTAAAAAAGCCACCCCCATTTACAAAACATAAATAATACACTGTTCAACACAAATACATATTTATAATTTGTTAAAATTAAATTTGCCGGAAGTGTATTAACATTAGTCTCTTCAAAGCAAACAAAAAAGTGATTAACAGTGTAATTTCGTTCAATGTGCTGATTTTTTTAACAATTAATAACAGCAGTTATTGTGCCGTTAACTTTTAATTAAAATCGTGTGTTTTTGTATATACTGCCGTACGTACGACGGTTCGGGTGTGTTCAGGGGAAAAGCACAGAGAAGACGAAAATGTCGGTATGGATAAATTATGCGATGCTGAGGGGAATCTAATTTTTGTAACGTTACGCAATACAGCTACGCTGGTAAGGTCGACGTTTGTTTGGCAACGTGAACATCCACTTTCTCACACGCGCATAAGCACACACCCCTTGCGGTCACTCAAATTCCTCCTCCAGTGTGTTTTATTGACCTCGACTGAATTTACGCACGAAAATCCCTCTCGTTCCCGTTTTGAGTGGATTCAGTTATCTTTTTTTTATCGTTGAAGTTTTAATATTGTTTGTTTTTGTTCGTCGGGCGGGTGCTAACGATTTTTAACGCCGGACAGGTTTTTAAAGCAATAGATTTATTATATTTGTGAAAACGACAGTGAGAGACTAAACGTTGTACATTTTGAGTATCAAAATTTCATTCATTTTGAAACTGTCCACTGGAGCATAAATTATTTTGGATTTCGCTTTTACGGAAAACTTAATGCTAATATGCAATAAAGTTTCTTTACGATTTCTTGGAGTACTATTACTTTTACTTTACCTCGAGATTTTTGCAGATGTCCACGTTTTGAGTCCCCTGATTCCAAAAAAGTGGTTTTAAAAAAATGTCTCTCTCTCTCTCTCTATCTCTCTCTCTCTCACTCTCTCCCTCTCTCACTCTCACCCCCCCCCTTCTCCCCTCTCTCTCTCTCTGATCACGATAGCGGTCAAACTGCTGAAGATATCCATTTCAAATTTGTATTTACGTGTATAATCTCGCTCTTGAGATTTGATTAGTTTTTCAGTAAAATCGGTAGACCGGAAGTAGTAGTTTCTTCAGTGAAAAAAGGTATAAGAAAGTCGTGTAGTGGCCGCGTACTTCATTTTTTTGATTGTAATGGGTACGTGCCTGAGTGGTTAAGGAGGCCAGTCAAAAAGGAAACATGCGAATCGTATCTAGATATTACTAGGTTCGAATCTGCCGTGAAATAAGAATGTCTTCTCAATTTTTCTAAAGACATAAAAACCGAATAATAAAACCGTTAAACACTCTGCGTATATAGTTTACACTAACTATATGATCTACTGACCCTTGATAGAATAACAAAATTAAAACCAATGAGCTGGGCTCAGTAAAAAAAGTGAAAATTGGGAACCTCATTTCCTCCTATGTCCTCCCCTCCATGTGCCTATTTTATGAATTTAGTCTGTTAATATATAACACCTAAACAAAGCTGTCTCTATGCTGATGATACATCCTACGTAGTAACTGGAAAGTCAATTGACGAAATTGGAAAAGAGAGCAAACGGGTAATGGAAGAAATCACACAATGGTTCCAAGATAATGAACTAAAATTAAATGAAGAGAAAACACAGCATCTCTGTTTCTCAGCAAGAAATGAACAGTCATCCCACGCCATTCGATATCTGGGGCTCACGATTGACAATAAACTCACTTGGGACATGCACATATCACAATTAGCTAACTCGCTAACGATAGCTATATATACTATAAGAAGACTGAAGACTATTGCTACCCATGCCGCTGCAAAATCTGCCTATTTTGCGAACTTCCACACTAGGATAAGCTACGGAATTTTGTTTTGGGGCACATCACCTGCAGCAACAAGAATCTTCTGCTTGCAAAAAAAAGCGATTAGAGCTCTTTGTAATCTGAAATATACGGATGGTTGTAAGGAACATTTCATGCAAGAAAGAATACTGACCTTGCCTTGCCTATTTATACATACATGTATAAAATACGTCAGAAAAAACCAAGAAAAGTATATATTGAATGGAGGGCATCATAACTACGAAACCCGCCACAGAAAAGAGTTCCAAATCCCATATCACCGCCTGCAAACGACACAACGCTACGTAGACTATTGGGGGCCCAAACTGTATAACAAAATCAAGAACCATATTGAAGAGAGGGACAAATTATTCATAAAAAAAGTGGAGGAAATTTTAAGCTATCACAGCTTTTATTCAATAGAAGAATTCTTAAAGTGTGACTTAGAACATTAATGACTTTTAAATACATTAATGCATTATATACACATTATTGTTTTGTTGTTATTGTTTGTTTTATTGACATATACAGCTAACTGTGCATTTTAAATTAATTCACTGACTTTCTTGTAATGGTAATTACAACGAATAAAATATTATTATTATTATTATTATTAATTTCTTTATTAATCTTTATTTAATTCTATCTGTAGTTATTTCATATCAGGTCAATTGCCTTTTCATTTTTTCTCACAATCGATGCTATTTATTTAAGGATTTTTTCAGCAATTTTTCTTCAATGCCTCATTTCGATTGCACTTATTCAGTCTTCATCTTTCCTTCATATCGTCTTACTTTCATTTGCATACATCACTACTGGTATTGTTATTGCATTATGTATCTTTATCTTTACTGCCATGTCAATATCCCCAGTATATTCTTATTTATTAAGTAGTGTAATTACGTTGTCTTGTTTCCTGTATTTATTATTCCTGCAACTTTTTTCTTTCCTATATGAAAGCAATCCCCAAATATTCGCTTACAGTTAATTTCTGTATTGTTTTTTTCTGTGTGCATTTTATTTATGATCATTATCTTACTTTTGTTTATATTAACTTTGATTTGCCTACCACTATGTCCTTACACCACATTAATTGTGTATGAGAAACTACAAATTAGTATTTGCTTCCTATAACCCATTACAGAGTTCATTTGTTGGCTTTGTGATTTATTTCATTTTACTATCTTATTCATTATCAGTACAAACACCACGTCCTCAAGATTAATGCAATGTTTTCTTTGCTTTACATATTAACGTGTTTTAATTTGTGTATTACAATATGTATTTTTGCTTTTATCGTGTCATGTGATCCTCATCACTTTCACCAGACTACTTGCTACTTCCAATTTGTCCAACGTATGTCACCAAATGCTGATATTAAATCACTAGTTTCTTATTATAAATATATCATTGAAGTAATAAAAATCAATTAACAACAAATTTTTTAAAAAAGACAATGTATTAGCAAACGTTAATTAACAAGAAAATGGGTGTGCTTAAAACCATACGGCAGAAGTGAAAACTTCATCAAGGCGAGGTTAATAATACGAAATCCAACTTTTTCTTTCGTTCTATATTACATTAGGGGTCATCCTGCATCGACGAATTCAGTTGCTGAGATTTAGTGTGCTTCTTTGGACGATATTTCTTCACGCGCGCATTAGACAATTCCCTTTTTCGTTTTAATTTGTCATCGATTTGATTTTCTTCATCCATCTTGTGTAACAGAAAAGAATTAAATGCTTATAAATTCGTATATAATGAGCAATGAAAGCAATGCTCTATTCGTTGCTTTATATATATATATATATAGACAATATGAATACTCGCTTACTGTCCCGCGCTGGTCTGATGCTATCGTGCCGGCTTCTCACCCGTGAGATCTTGGGATTGAATCTGCTCGGGGACATGAATTTATTTATTCATTTAAATTTCAATTTAACTGAAATTAAATACTTCTATGTGATATATTTCTCTCGCTCCCTTAGTCGACTCGAGCCGACTTTACCCGAACGAGCGTTACATAGCCGACCGTGACGGCTCAGTCTTGTTCAGTGTCCCCAATCAACGCAACGCGCCCAAAGAAGTTTACACTTCAAAAATTGTTGACGTGTCTTTCAACTGTCTGTCTTAACTGCCATTATTCTACACAATTAAATTGGTTTTAAAATATACATAATGTAGATCATTTAAATAATTACGTAATTGTTAAATATGTAACTTTGTAATATAATGTTTACACTTTAAATTTTTAAATGCAACTTAACTTTAACAATCAGTCAAAACGTCATCTTACTATGCTCGATCCAAAACAGATAGACATTTTAACACACATGTATATTGACTGATTTTAACTATAGACAGTTCAGATTGTTTTTCCAGCTTCAAAAATACATGGTATACCAGGTATGTGACGTGAATTTTAAAAGTGGGGAAGATAATGTTTCCCTGCGCTTAACTATTCTCAAATTTTTAAAGTTTTTAAAATAAACACTGTTCTCAGGTTTGAATTTTTGTAAAAACCGAAAGCATTAGTTCAATCAAAAAATTGTAAAGGAACATTTATTGAGATTTAGTAAATGACATTATCGTGTTTCATAACTAAGTTTGTATTACGTCAGTAAATTATAGTGTATATATTTTATGAATAGTTTTAAAATATTTTTTTTGTGATTGGTTTTCTACGCTAGCTCTAACCGACCGGCACTGGTTCTTTACAATTTAGCTATACGATGACCACCTTTAACTTTTATAAATGAAAGATGCTCTTTCTTTTCAAAATAGTCGTTTTTAAGGTTTATAAACTTTTTCATACGTTAAAGTTAATAATCAAAACATTTTTTCCACTGTATGCTCATATCTCAAAAACATGGTTTATGAATGCTTGAACAGCTTCCATAGGTGATGAAAATAGCTTTCCACAATTTTTTTAACATTCGGGAACACAAAAAAATCGCTAGGTTGCTACACCCGGGCCTGTGAACGGGAGATCTAGCCCTAACACCAAACAGGCCAGAGGCGCAGTCAAATATGGCGCATACGCATACTATAATTCCATCCGGCGGTAATTGTGATATGTCGAAATAAACTGAATCAACTTTAGCATTAATCCACAAATAAAATTTAAAATTACGTTTCGGAAACCGTGTGACCACCTTCAGACACCTTACCTTTTTGCTTCCCAAGTGCGATGAAAATCAAAGACAGAGATTATGCCGCTAGCTCATTCGTGTGTGGGCATAGGTTCTGTCGAGACAGAGGGGGATGGAGTACCCGGCGCCATCTCTTTGAAAATTAATCTCTATCCCAAAGTGAATTGACCCAAGAGAATGATCAATTAAAAGCACTTAGGTAACAAAATGAGAAACAAACATTCACAAGTCAACAACAGGTTTATTTAAAGTGTAAACACCCAACATGTTTCAAGACCAACTAATCAGAACAAAACAACAGACTATCGCTAACTAATGTCCTGAGTCAATCGTTGTTAGTAGCTCGTTATAAATTGAGTTCAATAATATATTTTAAAAGGAAACAAAAAAAAACATTGAAATATGAATTACATAAGCGCAACCCAGTTGCAAGTATTTAAATTTCTGAAGGAATGAATAAAAGTCTTAAATGGCCACCCAAGGTGATCCACAACTTCAAATTACCAGTGACATATAATTACAAAATTAAAAAAATTCAAAAAAAAAGAAAACACATGAGACAACCTTAAAGTTAAATTAATTACCTGACAATATTCTTACAAAAGCATATAATTATAAGGCAACTCGCCGAAAGTCTTTCCAAAGTCGAACAGTTTGACCGTAAATTGCAACACAACAACACACCAAATGAAACACTCTGTATAACAGAGGCAACCGACAATCCGTTCGACAGAAGAGTGCAGACTTTAGGTTATAAGGTATCTAATACTAAAAATATTAGCGCTAGTTAACTGTGCTTTACATAAGAGTACGTGATCAACATTAAATTCAATAATTCCTTACAAGATTCCACAATAATAAATTGAAAGGTGACTAATTATATTAAATAACAAGCAATAGATTTACACCATACAGATGTGAGGCTGCAACGCCAATACACATCCAAAATTTGTTCAAAATTCTAAATCATAAGTGCTCTAATGAGATTTTTGCCATGCACTAGCAGCTATAATTGAATATAGAAACAGCACAATTAAGATCGGTCAGACACGTGAAAATTATACTTACAGCAGTTAAACAATTCTTAAGCCACGACAAAACAATATCCTCGGCAAGATTACAACCATAACGCCATAACCACATTAACACTTGAGAAATACCATAACATCCGCCTTTTGCTAGCGATTACATACGATATAATTCAAACATTCTACTAATTCCTCAAGTAGTGACTAAAGAAAATGCATCTGCTTTTGTGATGTTTTAAGTGCTTCTTCCAAGACAGTCGAAGATCAAAAGAGAAAGGCTCTAACTTGTCAATCACCGATCCCAAAACGTAACAACGAACATTTGAACTAATAACAGAACGACCTAACATGATATTTTAACATACGACATAAATGTAGATTCAAATGACAATACAAAAGTGAACAAAAGAAACTCCCAAAACTAATTATAAACTAATTAAAACTGCCGAAACCACTAAATAAAACAAGTGCCCCATCTACCCGTCAACACATATACATTACACACAAGAGATAATGTAAAACGTACGGCGGTAGGACTCTTATGAAATTCTCCCCTAGATGGCAGAAGGAGTCATAAGGATGATTTATTTAACCCGAGATAGCCAAGATAAATTAAGTATTCAATCGATAAAACTAAAATTATCAATTAAGAGATAAAATACAGCAAAATAATTGTAACAAGGTGATAAAGCAGATGAATAAGGGTTTTTCTCCGTTAACTAATCAATTGTTTGATGTTTTTTGTGAGAGGTTTTATTGTCAAGTTTTTGCTTGTTTTGACTGATTTTGTCGGTGATTTCTGATAAACAATTATTATGAGCCACTCAGCATTAACTATTCTTTGATTATTTAAGGAATTGTTGACATATTGCTGTGGTATCTAAAATTAAAAATTAAATTACTTGAGGTGCAGAATGTATCTTCTGAACCACATCTTTACATTTGTGCTCAAACGTTCTTCATGATTGATTGATCGATTTTATTTACTTAGAAAAGTACAGGGTATGTATATACATGTTTTAAATAGTCATAAAATTGTAAAACTATATCAAAAATATATATACATGTGTAAAAGTAAAAATAATAACAAGAAAAACACAAGCACCAAACACATATTAAAATATATAGGTGTCTATATATGTGTAAAAGTAACAAAACAACAAAAACGAAGAAACCACAAGCGCTAAAAACATATTAAAAGTAGCAGTATCTATTCAAATTCAAGTTCATGAATTGTTGTATATCATACTACATTTTCCAGCAATATCCTTTTTATTGTACCTTGGAATCGCTTTGAATCGAGGCGTCTTATAGTATTAGGAATCTTGTTATACAAAATCAAAGCCTGATGATATTTTGCTGTGCGCGTTCTCGTCAGTCGATGAAAAAGGATACGTTATATTATAAAATGGAAATTCGTATGTCCCTTTTATCTATTGTGCACTGCAATATGTAAATATATTTTTCATTCGTCCTGACCTACTGCTAAAAGAAACAGAATTACTATTTTAAATCATCTTATTCTCCATTTCTATTTTCCTTATGCCTCTCAGAGTCGGGTATTACTTTAAACAGAGGACGTTTGAATTTTGTTTTCGTGCAATGTTCTTATAGCGTAAAGAAATTCAGCATCCTGACGCTTAAGGATAAAGAGATTATTCAAGCAAGAACATCACCCCCTCAGTAGATACAGATATCTCCGTCGTTACATCAGTAGGTATTGCCATCGACTCTGTCGTAGCGGCGCAATAGGGCTGTGTGAGAATTACAGGGCTGCCAATCCATTATTTCGTGTAGTATAATAGAATAAAAATGTTCATTCTTCATCCTCACAATAAATATGTTTTAAATTGTGTTCACTTGATATATTTGTATTTTCTACGAAAATTATGTCCTTGTTTGTTATATTAATGTTGCTAGAGCAACAACTTAACGTAATAAGATTTAATAAAACGTATTACGTTTCAGAGCGTTGTACATTTGAAAGTGCAACAAAAGTACATGTTTTTTTATACTTAAGAAAAAAGATATATTTTGCCTTTTTCCATTCTTTCACACATATCGGTATTAAAGGAACGAACCTAGCATAACCGTACATCCTACGCCTGAACATTGTTTACAGGCGACCTGCACACAGGTAATCACCGTCTCTACTGGTCAAAACTAGTATTAACGTTATGAAAATAATTTGGTACCATTGATGTAGCATTAAATTATACGGATGTTCAGGGAAGTGGTATAAAACTTCTGAATGAAAAATGTTGAATCAAAAAGTATGGTGTACTGCTTACTTTTCACTTTGTAATATTTTCAAAAATGTAATTATCGGTGTTTTTTTATACCCATGTTACTTATTGATTTTGTAGAATGGATGATAAACAATGAAATCTCTAGTGCACATTTTGTTTGGAAACAGAAATTTTACAATTTTTTAAACCCTGCATATTATATACAATAAAAGCCACTGGACGAACCCTTTATAACTCGAGCGATTAACAAGGGGCAGGTACGAGGTAGGCCCCAAACATTCTCGGCCTGATATACAAAAAAGGAACTTGGAACAATATAAGAATTTTTATTTTTCTATGTAATCTCCCCTAACTTATATACATTTGTTACAACGATTAATTAATAATTCGATATCCTTGTAAAAATAATCTAAAGTTTTTCCATCAAAATGTTCTATAACGGCTGCTTGCAACTCACTGTCGTCCTTAAAACAATGTCCCTTAAGGCACGAGTTTGAAAATTACGACACGAGCCGGGGACGAGTGTTGTTATGAATACGTGTGCTTTAATAACTAGATAATGACTTTACCAGTTCTAATCAAAAACTATTAAATACAATTAAGAAACTTAATAAAATTTTGAGATTTAACTAAAAAAAAAGAAATATAAATATCCTTTTGGATTAATAAGTACGTTTGGTATAGTATAACTCTTAAAATGTAATTGCGGCACTTTCGTGAAATATTTGTAGATGCCATTATGGATGCTAGAGATGATGGAACAATATTTATTGAATTGTTGTTGTGGTTGTATTCAATCGAATTGAAAATTTGATAGGTTACATTAACTTTATTTTGAATTGATTCATCAATATAGTTTTCGGCTACTGCCGTGGATTTCCATTTTTCGAGTGGTTTTAGTGAAGTAATGTAACTACCAGCATCAACTAATATTGTCTCAGAAGTGAAGCGAAAGCAATGTCTGGTATATAAATTTGCATTTAGAAGATTTAAGTACGTAGCAATTTCTTTCTCCATGTTTCCAAATTTGTTTATTCTTACGTTTTGTACGGTGCATTTTTCGTTTATAAAACTGATAAAAAAAACGGGGTTACACAGTTTTTTGTAAAAAAAACAAGTAGTGTCTTGCAAATTTCATAATATTTTCATATAACTGTAAATTTTCTTTTGTTTTTGTTTTTCTACCTGTAATTTTCACTAACATAATTGATGTCAAATCATTTACATCATTTAATTCTAATTGTGGAATTAATTCGGTCTGCGAGCTCCCATGAAGCCAAAGATACATGACACCTTTTAACAAACATCGTTGTTTATGTGCATTTTAACATTAAAAAGCTAAGATTTACTTACTTTAGACAATAAATGCTTATGGTCTGGGGATTTTGTGATAAATTGCTTTATTTCATTTGTAGAAAATGTTTGGGATTTTTTGGGTTTATGTTCTTGAGATTTCCTTTTTAATAACGCCTTTAGCTTACAGTACTTAAAAGTCTGTTCAAATCACACAAAAATAATACTAGACAAAGGTATTCTTAAAGTAGAACATAGCCAAACTCAAAAATAACTAAAGCTCTCACACATTTCCATCTGACCCAATCAAATTACAAAATTAAATACATTCAATTAATTATTGCTTTTAATGTTTTTATTTAAACCATCCATATCGTCATATCGAGAAGTATAATATAAATATTTTCCGTTAGGAATTGTTCTGTACTCAAATCTATCATTCACCACCAGGAATAGCTTTTGCACACTCCAGATATTTATCCATAATGATTTGTAGAACATGCCGATGTCTGCATTAATATTCGTTGTATGTTCATTACATCTACCAGTAACTAACATAATTACTACTGTCTTTCTCAAAGTACTCGTCTAGAGCTAGTAATGTACAAGAAGTTCATATGTTTGCATCTCGGAAATAAAAAAGAAAGCAAAACGTGGCATGCAAATGTAATGTTTAATAACATGCAAGCTGTTCAGGTGCGAACACTTTGTACATGTGTATTCTAGCATTTCGTCATCAGAAGCAAGTCTACGCTATTACGTAGTATATTAATATCCGCTTAAGATGAAGTGTCGAGATTTCATTATGTTTCCCGTACACGGAGCATATACCGAATAGTAAACTAATTTTATTGTGCTTCCAGATAAGCACATGTCAGAAAGAGAAAGAGTGAGATAATCTTTGGATGTGTGCGCCTGTATGCTTATAGGAGCATACATAATTTATAATACGTGTATTCACTTCATATAATAAACGCGAATGGTAGAACATTTGATAAGATTTTGAAACTCTGGGGATTTAAACTATGCTTCAATGGTAATATTAAGAATAATAATACCGCGTTGTACTGCAGATTGTTTCGTATACAATTCACAGAATCTTGATTGCAATTTCGCGGTTTGATAGAGTTCGGCATAAAGAGTGGAGCGGAATACTTATGACAACACTATACTGCTCTACTGTAAATTGCATTTGTAGCCATATGTTGATTTGCAATATTGATCACAATTATGTTATAGCGCAGGAATACTAAAAGTGTTGTGGGTTGTACAGAATCAGATATATAAGTAAATAAAGTAGTCAAAAATTATTAAAAGCGCTGATTAAATTAAATGTCAATAAACCTATGAAATATGTAAATTAAAATATTGCCATAATATAGAACTGATTTTCCTTATTTAATTAAAAATATTACCAAATTATGCAGTAAAATATTAACGATCAGTTCGACCCTGCAAGACAAGAAGAATCAAAGAAAACACAAAGATTTCTAATACATCGATCGTTTATGAAATAAGTGGAAAATAAAGTACTTTCCTCGCTCACATAATAGCATTTATCAACATCAAGTTGCAGTTTATAATTAAAACACCAATTTGCTACAAAATTCAAATATTTTTACATCGTACGCTTACGCAAGTCTTACAATGCCAGGATCTTATAACATTAATAATTGATAATACGAAGATCAGTGGGCATTGATTTCATCACTGAGAATTACCAGATGTGGAATAAAATTCACATGATTTAAGATAGACTGGGGGCCGGGGCGAACGATGATAAAAGTAGTAATAATATGTGGTCTATGTCATTATTAACTGCACCACTGAAATCTGTATATACAATATGAATTTAACAGCTTATGCCCAGTTTGTTGCTAATAAACCCTGCAAGAGTCACAAGATATGTGACAGTAGATCGGCCACGAAAAAATCCTCGCTGATGTTTAGAAATATAGGAGTTTGTGCTGCAATATAGGCATGAGCAACTGACATTTTCATATACTGAGCAAGTAAGTAAGAACATACCAAGCATTAAGCCATGGATGTGCCTTGCCCCACCATTTGTAAATACGTCCCTTTTTGATCCCTTTCACAAGACAAACCAGTGCATGACACCCCTTTTTCTTTATATAGATTCCATCATAAACTCTATCGAACGCTGAATATGAGTTCATAAGAAGGAACACTTTCTATAAAGCAACTTTTTTAAAAGCTATTTCCGTATCTCTAGAATAAAATAGGGCAAACTTCAAATATTAAAAATTCACTATATTGGGAAACTGAATTTAGTGACCGGTGTAGTAAACAAAAAAATTAGTTACAGCTGTCAGAATAAATTAATTTGTCAGTCTCACAATAAAATAAGTGTTATTCCTTTTTCTAAATTAGAATAGTTTACCTTTTGCAAACTATTTATTAATAAAAAATGGTACAAGTGAGCAATATCCTCAGAAAGTTAAGGTATGGGCAGGAATTATTTGTGACAGAATTCTAAGTCTATTCTTTTTTGCGAAAAATTTGCCTGGGGTGCGATACTTGCAATTTCTACAGTTCGAATTGATGCCTGCATGAGCTGCAATATTTCTTAATGCAAATAGCCCTGACCTACCAAATAATAATGCATGGTTACAACATGATGGTGCTCCGCCTCATTACGCAATTAATGTGCGACATTACTTGGACCAAGTTCTTCCAAGAAGATGGAGAGAAAGAAGAGGTCCGATGGCATGGCCGGCTAGGTTTTCAGATCTAACGCCACTAGATTTCTTTCTATAGGGGTACTTAAAAAGTAAAGTGTATAAAGATCGACCCAATAATTTAGATGATCTCAAGCACAGAGTTTGACAACAGGACAAACTGCATTAATATCAGCACAAGGTTTTCAGATTGTAAGAAATGAGTTTTATATTGGTCTTAGGTATTGTCAGATGGTACAGGGATGTCACTTTGAACACTTAGTGTAAATGTAATTTAAAAAGTTTTATTTCTAGGCTTATTTTTGTGTTTAATGTTATTGTTAGAGTTTTTTTTTTTTGGTTAATCAATTTAGTTTTAATGTAATTATTAACTTCGTAGTAGATAATAAATTTATAGTTCGGTTTTTCAACCTTTCTATAATTTTATAATAAAAACGAATGTGCCCGCCAATCTTTCTATCAAATTTATGTGACTAGATCTGTTTAATGAATTTTTAATATTTCAATTTCAAGATTCCTTTTCTCAATTTTTTTCAAACGTAATATATTAAAAGTGTTGGATAGGGAATTGAAACTACTATCGAAATCAATTAAAAAATTATAGGTTTTTACTTAAAAAAAAGAAAAGTCGGTGACGTCATAACTTGAAAAACAAATGACGTAAGAAACTGAAAAGGCGATAAAAATATTCCCGCTTCACCCCATCAGGATTTTTTTCAAAAAATAAATATAACGAAGTTAAAGCCTTTATCTTTATTTCCACACCGTATATATAAATATATTAAAATTATTTGCCTGCATACAACAAATGTATTAAAAATGCATATTTTTCGTGATTTAGAGGCTTGTGTACAAATTTGACAATAAGCTGTCAATTAAAATCCATTGACTATATGACGTAAAATGTAAAAGCTTGAAAATTTGACAAAATTGCAACATAGCGACGATCCGGCATCAAGCGTTCGAGGTATTATCCCAAGTTTACAGCGTCTATTCTAAATGCACATTCTCATACCATTGAATAGCATTTTTATTAAAATGGGGATCGTTAGTGAAACCAGCAGAATTGACTGAATGAAATGAATTCTTTACCTGAAATATATACAGTTGGCGTTTCCAATCTGGTCGTAAATAAGTACAATAAAAGTGCACTTGTGTACAGTATTAAAAAACTTTTATGATATCCGTCTCCGGATCTAATATTATTAACTTTTATTGGGGTTAAAAATAGTGTCTGTGGCAAATAGGGTGAAGGTTTAAACGGGAAAAGTCACTTGTATCAAGCGTTTGTAAAAGTACTACGATCTATTTTATTATCCGACAAACTCATAAAGGCATATGAGGAGCATCGTTTCAAAACAGCTTTTATCCGTTTCACACAATTGATCAGAATGACCTAGAAACATCTAACAGTCTATATCTATAAAACACTCTACTTTTTGCAATTTTGATTGTGTTTACCAAAGCTTTTGATGTATTTCGAAATGGTAAGTGAAATCTTAAATTTCAATTAACGCGGTAATTAAGGCCTTTAGGATGGATAAAAGCACTTTTGAAAAATTTATTTGGATAAAAGCCATTTTGAACCATAGCTGATGGATAAAAGCCAAATTCTATGAAAAGAAGGAAACATAATATCTTTATTGAAACATTAGAAATATTTTTTCCATATTGGCATATAACATTAATCATTAATCAACATAACCTTTTTAAATACATATTCCACAATCTTCTTCATTACAGTCACATTCTTCATTTTCAGAATTTTCTTCATGGTTATTTGGTTGGTCAAATAAATGTTTGTAAAATTGGAGTTCAGGAATGGACTGCCAGTTCTCATCGTACAGATTTAATAATGTTTTTAAGTTGTCTAGTTTTTCTTTTTTTACTTCATGCTTTAGTTCTAAATTTGAAAGTGCATCATCCTTAAGTATATTTTCCAATTTTTTTCCTCTAGTGGTTATACTTTGATATGTTCCTGACAAATTATCGTTTCTGTAAAACTGTTCCATTTTTATTTTAACAGTTTTATTTGGTATATCTCTCTTTATTTTAATCCTCTTCATGTCTTTTATACCATTTAATTTTTTCAACGGTATCTTCTTGTGATCTTGCACATTCCAGTCTTCTCCTAGCTTTCTTACCAAACCTACATTTTCATACAACTCCCAGTATTCTTCTTGTTGCATTATAGTACTTTGTTTCTTTAAAATCTTTTCAACTCGTCCAAATACTCTATCAGCTGGCAAGTATGAGTGCCCTCTTACTGGAAATACAACAAGAATATCTTTAATTGTAAGAGGGGCTTCTTTGTACAACCACAAAGCCAAACTGTTCATAACAATATGGTTTTTATTCTGTCCAGAACACCCATCCGCAAAGAGCCTCACGGTTGTGCAAGTAGCAGGAAAATCAAATTTTGTTAGGAAGTCTATCAACGCTGAAGACACTTCGTTGGAGCCACGTCCAGCAAGATTTTCTGACCAGGTGTAGAAAACAGGATGTTCAGATTTTATATCTGTGACACAAAAACAGTAAAAGGCAAGCTGCCTTAAATAAAAAGCTTCCCCGATTGGAAGTTTGGGCAGGCACTGAACTTGTTGCATATCAAAACAAAATGAGACGCTTTCTTCCTTCTCCTCTTTCATCAAAAGATGAAATTGTTTTGCCCTCAGTTTATGGATCCTTAATTCAGTCATAATTTTCGCTTGCACTGACTGATCGTTGCAACGTTTTAATTCATTACGTTTACGAAAACAGAAGCTACACACATCAGATGCTGGCGATCCAAATCCAATGTTGTACTCAGTGGAAAAAATGTTTTTAAAAAATCCCAACTTGACCTTCAAGTCTTCGGTTGCTTTTGTATAATAGAGTTTCCACAACTTAGATATGCTTTGATTAGAAGGGAGATACAATCGCTTTGATTTACTTCTATTGTAGTGACTTTCATGGGCTTTCAAACTACCAATGAAGTGCCTAACATTTTCACGTTTGGCGCTACTTTTGTGAGACCGGTGGTCGCCTCCTCTGTTTTCCTTTATTTCCCCTCCATCTAACTTTGTATTCGCTACTTTCTGGATCCTCTTTTGAGTAATGCCAAAGGCATTTAAAAACATTTTTTGGCACACGCGATGAATTTTTTTTTTTGTTCTGTTCGCAAGAAGTATTCCACTGATACCGTGGTATTTTTTTCTCTACAATCCTGTTTATATTTTGGCCTTCTTCTTTTCGGAGTTGAAACATTTATGTAGTGGGATAATTTTACATCCTGCACTACTTTGTCCGCCTTTGAATAAACATTTTGTCTGCAGTAAATTATGTCATTTTTAGATAACTTTAAGCATTTGTAAGTTTTTCCATCGTGGGTGCAGGGGAATTCAACATTTTCAGCATTTGGGAAATGATCTTGGTACCTATAAGAGCAGTGACCCCCATAAACGTTGTAAATAAATAACAACATAACCTATAAAACAAACCTCATAATTTTTTGTTTCTGTCTCGTCGTCATATTTCGTTGCCTCTTTCGGCTACCCTGGCTGTTTCCTTGCACGTAAACATCACCATCACTAGATATTACGTTGTCCATTGTTAATTTCTAAGCACAGTAGACACGCAAGCCTGCCTCAAAAACGAACAAAACTATCTAAATAATGATTCCCACGTGTTGTGGATAGAAATCGTTTTGAATCACCACTCTTGATGGATAAAAGCCGCTTTGAAAAAACTGCTTATTTTTATCATTAAATTGCATATGGACAGAAGCTGTTTTGAAACCTCTAATTGGTGCCAAAAGTTGTGTTTTAAGGTGCAGAATGTGACGCCATCTAAAAGTGAATAGTCGAATTTTACGGATAAAAGCTGTTTTGAAACGATGCTCCTCATATTGTGAAGGAGAATGGTCTGTTTTGATTGAATTTACGCGGTCTAGACAAGAAGCGATACGAATGAAGAGGCTTCGAGATTGGAACATCAAATAAATGAAGATGCATAGAAAAAATATCTCGACCTCAAGCTTCTTATGTCAATGTGGAAAACAAAGCATTTTTCTTATCTTTAATAAATACTCTGGCAACGGATATAAAAACAATATCTAAATAGGAATCACTTTATTTAGTATAGTGCAAAATACGCAGAATATCTTGTGTATACATGAAACTTGATATCGAGATGATTGATTCGAAAAAAATATTTTTGTTTACTTATTCACTACCAATTTTATCAACTTTAGCCTAAGGAAAGATAGATCAACAATCGACAAAATATTGGATCTAAACAAATGGCTCATTATTTACCTACTGAGACATTTAGTCTTTTAGTTTAGAAATTTAAATTTTATTTCTGCCATTATTATTTATGTATGGTATTACAATAAGTTTTAGAGTGCAAATTTACAACACTATGTATATGCTTACCTATCATTTAAAACCACATCAGTTTATTGTGTAAGATAATAGTATATTATGCAATGAGCATTTAATGATAGCTATTAAAACACGAGTAAGAAAATTACAATACGAGGCGAAGCCGAGTATTGTAATGAATACGAGTGTCTTAATAGCCATTAAATGCGAGTTGCATACACTATTTTTTCTACGACCCCATAATAAAACATTATTTTGTGAACATTCTATATCATAAATTTAGGTTAAAATTTTACATGCATCTTTGCGAGTTTAACTGGTAATAAATTGTTGGTGGTTACTAAGGCTTGTTCCATAATTTCTGGTGGACTCAAATTTTACATTTCACTGTCATTGTCCCTCATTTTTACCGTTTATATTTTCAAAAAAGCACAAATTTTAAGTACTTACTTGTAAATTGCAGAGAACTGTCACATTTATTTAATTTGTATATCTGTCAGATATGCAGTCGCCATATTGAATATTGTTTGAATATTTGAATGTCGCATATTTATTGGATATAAACTTGTATCGTAATGAAAAATCTGTATTCCTATTGGATATAAACTTGTAACATAATGAAAATCTGTATCGTAATGGACATCGTTAAAGTACAGGTTCGGCATATCTAATAATACAATTAAAGTATGGGAGTAGAAAAAATTGTTTTTCAATTATTTGTGTTTTATATTGTGTTATAATTTTATATAAAGACAGTTACCTACATGCATAAGAATTCATCTAAATTAATGTTTTTTTTTGTAATTATTTGTTGATTTTACATTAAAAACGCGTTTAATGTAATACCTACTTTCCTTTAACAGTGTCACTAGAAACTGTAAAATGTTTTGATACAGCTAAGGATTTGAATACGAAAAATATTTTCTTTTATTTTATTTCATATATTGGACACATCCCATTGTATATTGTGTTATAATTTTATATAAAGACAGTTACCTACATGCATAAGAATTTCATCTAAATTAATATGTTTTTGCAATTATTTGTTGATTTTACATTAAAAACGCATTTAATATAATACCTAATTTCCTTTAACGTCACTAGAAACTCTAAAATGTTTTTATACAGCTAAGGATTTGAATACGAAAAAATTTTTTTTTAATTTTATTTCTTATATTGGACACATCCAATATAAGAAATGTAATTTTAAAAAAATAACAAAAGAAACGCTATTTGTATACACATGTTTATTTTATCAGTTATCATTTTAGTTTGAAATAATTTTTACTTTGTTTAGTCATGACAAACAGTTTGTTAGTGTACGTCCTAACGTTGATTTTGCCGGACAACCTTCTACATGTCTGACGAAGTGTGCCTATGTTAATATTTTATGTTGTAGGTTAATAGCGGTTATGATTGTTGACTTGTTATATTGGTTATATATATTGCTTTTCTAGTGATTGCTCCTGAAGATGCCATAAATAAATGTCAAAATATTGAGCCGTTGGACAAATAGTTGTTTCTTTTTTAAAAGAGACCGAATACTTTTTGTCTTATATATATAAATATATCAATTTGACACCCTACATTAAATATATTACATCTTACCTAGCTAAGAAGTACAGAAATATGTATGTTATTTTCATGATAAATATATGATTTAATTCATTTAATTAAAATAAATAAAGCGAATTCAATAATGAACCAAAAGAAAAAGATAATGATCACTACAAGTCGGAATATATAAAAAGAGCTAAATATCCGTTTTAAAAATTAATGACAAATGTATATAACGAAGGATAAGCCAATTGGTCTGTTTTTCGCAAATATGTTTACTTGGGTTATTATTTTTGCTATTTCCTGTAATACCTTTGACAGTGCCTCTGATCAGTGTTTTTCCTGTATTTTTCTTATTAGATGATTCCATCAATCATTATGCTTGTCTTGTATACTCCCGTTAGCTTTCGTTTCCAGAGTTTCTCTTATATTTGTGTTTTAATTACATTTATTTTTGTGTGTTTTACATCTCATTCACTGACTCCGTAAATTTTTTTTTTCATTGCCAAATTTCATATTGTTCCAAAAATGTATTTTTTAAAATAACTTTAAACATAAAAACCTAACCACCAATACTTCTGGGAAGATCTATTTATTTATTACATTCTATTATAATGTTCCTTGATGTAATAAGAGTGATATATATGCCTACAAAATGGCTGCTTCCAACTGAGAGTGATAAAAATAGATTCTGCAAAAGTAAATAAACCAAAACCAATGTGACTACTCTTTGGTACACGTTTTCGTATGTTACTATAAAATATTAATATGCCCCAAAGTAATTTTTGCAAAGTCTCTATTGATTATGTGGTTAACCATGCTTGTATGCTTTTATTTTGATGCAAGAAATTATTTTCAAACCTAGTTTATATTCATATGCACAAAATAATGAAATACCAACAATAACCTTTCCTTCATTACTTTTTGATAAATGTTAGATTGGTGGGTTTAGGAAAGTTAAGTGTTCCACATAACAAATGCTATATTAAAAAGCCCTACGGAGAATTTTTTAATTGACGTGTTTATATAGATGACAGAAATCGATACTATTGTGTCCAAATTATACTTTATAGAAAAAGGGTACCTAGTATATTTGCATGGGTATGAGAATGATACCCTTAGCAGGCTCCAATTTTCAATATATTATTGATGATATATAAACTTATGTTAATACAGAAATGACTGTAAACGAGTCGTTAGTAAAATTTATTTTATATTAATCGACGGCGCCTCCGCCATAAATAGCTTATTGCTCTTTCTATCTATAATTTTAAATATAACGTATACGAGCTTACCGGGAAAACAAATCAGTTGTATTTAATATTATATTTTATTACCAATTTTGACGAAAACTACCCTATAATCATATATTATGGAATAGACAAGTTAATAAACAATGGCCAAAGAATGTGCTTTCTAATTTTTCAATCAACGTCATTGAAATCAGCTACCTGAGATTTCTTGTTATATCATAACATCAACAAACTCACTGTCAAAATGAAATGTCAAAGTTGACACAATCGCAAGCTTTGCGTACTGTCTTTGGTTGACCAGACAGCAGTTTGTTTACTTAGCATCATAGTGTTCGTTGTGAAGTGTTGTTATGACACAAAATCTTCAAACTTATTGTAAGTAATCTTCACAAAGTGTATAAGAACTGTGTTTTAAATAACTGTATTTTAAATCATATAATTAATGTGTAATAAATTTCTCAGTAATTGCTTATACATTTAGTAAATTATCTTACCGAATTATATTCGAGCTTTCTTTTTATTTCCGAATAAATTTTCCATGTTCAAACTGACATTTAGTTGCTAAATAGTAACTGAACTCAACAAATTGCCTCCTCGATAAAACGACTCTTCGTTTTATCAGGCAATTTGTTGCGTACATTTACCCAGCAAGAAACATTGTCGTTAAAAACTAAAAATTTATCCGGAAAAAAGAAAGCTCTAATGTAATTATAAGTGTAAATTTTTTATGTTAATTTCTGTTGTTCTTCTCATGCAAGACCCTTATGGATAATAAATATTTTACAGATGGAAGGAATGTCTAATAAAGAAAAATAGAAGAATTTATGTAGTATTCAGACAACATACAAAAGTATACAAGAGCATGAATGACGAACATGATTTTGAAGCTATTAAATTATTCTGTATAATTCAACGGACAAAAGTAGTGGGAAAAAGTTATTGAGGAGAGAATTTGTGGCGGTGGCCGATTCAACGTTTTAGGAAAGACAGAAATTCAATTTAGCACTTCAGCCTTGAGATGTCGGAATGATTAACGAAGCAGAATAAAACTAATTTAAAATCATTGCCAAATCATCAAAACATTAAAGTCTATAATAAACAGGATTACCAAGAAAAGGATAAGGCAGCCAAGATATTGGTTGTGAACTAACTTGTGATATGGATATAAGACCGCAAGGTAATCAATTAAATGCCAGTCAAGAGAAAAGCGCATGATATACTGAAGAAATATCTAGAATTAAATTAATTACAACGATTTGTAAGGAACTATTCGCAAAAATACTGAAGAACTGATGAGAAAGTCAGTGGAAACACCAATGATGACTACCAATGATGACTTCTTTTTAGGAAATCACCTACATAAGATAGGACATCAAAATTAACCTGAGTAGTAATGAAATACTACACAATGGCTCTATTTAATACCACCATTTTCATGCGCAAGTGTCGTAAAATTGATGTCAACAAAGAAGAAGATATAATTAAAGCATAACCAAATATTACTTTGCAGCATGAACAAATAACAGAATAGTCCGTTTATTGGAAAGAAAAGAGATATAAATAAATAAATTTCATTTCAATTCCAGGTAGTGGGACAAGAATATCAAAACGAATGTTTTGTGACTTTGGAAAGATGAAAGGTACCGAAACAACAATTCAGTTACATTTAATGAGTAATCAGTTTAGATTTACGACACATGCTAGAATAATTCTTAAAAACGAGCCTTTTCAAAAAGGAAAAATTTTGTAACACATAATTGTATAATAATTATAAGCTAATTTTGTTAGTAATAATAGTAGTAGTTAGTAGTCTTAATTCAGATTTCACAAAGATGAAAGGAAGGCAATCTGAAGGTATGTAATGGAGGAAGCTGGATTCTGGCTAGGGAACATCACTTAAACAGGACATTTAATCACAAAATTGGTTTTGGAAATGGAAGGTAGCCAACAAAAAGCGATTGAACAATTTTGAAACGGGAAGTTAAGCAAATATCTTCTTATGGAGTTGCTTATAGAGGAGGTAAGGCTGTTGAAGAAGATTCTAAAAGAGAACAAAGCGACAGACGAGTGGCCATATCCTCTAAGAAGATAAGCAGATAAATCAGCGTACTCCAATTTTTACCTAACCAGCAAAATGCATGTTTATAGCTTGATATTTAAGAAGGCTTTTCAGTTACGGATGACGAATCCTAAAGTATGTGATTCGATTGTATCACTTTTACTCTAATTTGACATTTTCTTAATGTTATTCTAGCAAAAGTTATATTTTCTGCTAAAGATGGCCAAGAATATTCTGCTTGTATTTTTGATCATAAAAAAAAGGCTTGTAAACTGAATGCATGCGTATTATTAATAGAAGGTGTTCAGTAATTGAAGCAAAAAATAAAACAAAAATTATAATGTTTGTTTAATCGACTTAAACGTACTAGACATATTGCATACCGTAAACTCTTTACAAATAATAATAAACTAAGTGTAACGCTTCAGAGTACGTTATGAAAATGAAATGAGGGTAATTAGGGATAGGAAAAAAAGAAGTTTTAAAATTGTGAAAGAAATTAAGAGGCTTCAGCTGCACTTTTAAAATTTAATTTCATGCATTTCACCACTCGTAATTCACAAACTTGCGGTGAAAAGGGATTTATCATCCTTGATTAGATTTTTCAATTTATGCAACAGAATCGGATAATAGCCGAGAACAACTGCCCCTATTACAGCGGATGCGGACATTCAACTTTCGATTAGCGGAATTTGTTCGTGACAAGAAGCACTTATATTGAGTTGTAATTGAATTGTACTCTTGAATATTTTATTTTGTTCGGCTTTGATATATACGCGAAAAGGGAACTGACGAGTCAACGTACACTTTATTTTGCATTTGTAACTTTACGTACATCTATATATAGAACACCTCACAAATGCATATGCATCATAATTTTATAAAGAAAACGGTACACATTGCTATCGATCACATACGGATGTTAGAAGCAACGAAGAGGAAGAACGACTCATCAGGTGCAATTTATTAGCAAAATCATTTGTTTATTGATCGTCATTTGATAGCCTTCTTTAAAGGATATAGTATGGTATGTACGTATGACAAGTAATTAATTTAGATTCAGTTTAATGGTTCACTCTAAAAGCAATCTTTTTAAATTGTGAGTATACGACAGTTCAGGAAAATACTAAACAAACATTTTCTTGGGAAAATGGTCTTTGTGTGGATTTTATTGAAATATTGAGGACTATTATAATGTTTAATTTTTAAATTTTTTTTCAATTATCTAATTCTTCTATACTCCTTAATGTGGTTAGTCAGAAGAAATTACTTCCGTTGCTTTTCAGCGAAGAGCCTTTAAAATCATGAGTGTATGACATGCCTGTCCCATAGCTTGGTCTTCTCTATTAATGTTGCTTTGCTATTCTTCAGACTGTACTCAAGAAATGTAATATTTTATCTAAAAGAAGCCGTCAACGGAGGTGTAATAGTAAGACCATCTCTATCTGTTGTTATGCTGTAAAATTCACTTTTGTATATAGTTCTCGTAAGATTATGTGTCTTTGTTTAAGTACGTAGAATATGTATGAGCGCGAGACTTTTTGAGCGCACCTTGTATATCGTTTGGTTCACCGTGTGAAAGGATCGTTTGCTGTATGTCTGTGCGTGTGCTAAACCTACTATTGTGCCCTCGGAGCCCTAAGTCACGCACCGTGAGATTGACAGATATGTAATGTGTAATATCGGGCAAATACACGCTTTAGGTGTAAGAACTCTGTATCTTATGTAACTACCTCTAACTATCTTATCTCTAGCTTATTCTAACCTACCTGTAAATTTGTATTTTCTGCATTTGCAGTTACTTTTTACGCCTTGTTTAAGCTTTTTCAATATCTACTTATTTGTTGCCTCCGAACTCGACAAAGTGCATTTATTTGTGGCTTTAAATTCTTCGAGACAACAGTCACGCCGTTGTATTTACTGTCTCACGTGTTTATGCGCACTCCTAGTCATAGACTCTCTTGTACGTCTGATTAATATTCTTCCTTCGCAGTTAGGTCACTAAA
The DNA here is from genome assembly GCA_963170755.1 of Amphimallon solstitiale. Classification (NCBI taxonomy): domain Eukaryota; kingdom Metazoa; phylum Arthropoda; class Insecta; order Coleoptera; family Scarabaeidae; genus Amphimallon; species Amphimallon solstitiale. The sequence goes on along the minus strand of OY720679.1, from coordinate 67,124,569 downwards.
AATGCAAGGGGGTATTAACTAGAGAAATCTTGTGTATTAACGGGCATACGTTAAGTTGTTATCGTGAACTGATTTGTTCTCCACAACATCCACCTTCCTTGATTGCCTTGTCGAGCATCTGTCGATATCTTTCCTTAGGAGGTTATGGCATCGTGGATTTATTCTGCAAAACATTGCGAGGTCTATTTTCTTTAACCGCCTGTTTGGTGCGCGAATTAAAAGGTTGGAAATTTCAATAGTTACCTGCGGAATCCGTTTTCTTCCGTAATAAATTGTGTCTACATCTGAGGTTTGTTTTGTTTTCTATCTGTCAAACGTTGGTTACTTTGTCGCGGTGTAACGTATGTTTCACGCATTGCCAACAGTTTAGCGAGTATTTTCCTTTCACATTGTCTGATTTATAATTTCTACGTACAATTGAAGGAGTGTTTCGATTATTTTCTTTTCGTCTAAGTTATGTGCAGGTTGTGTTTAATGACATATAAGTCACGATGTTGTCTTCCTTTATTGTCAAATTAGCTTTGCGCCTACTATGTTTATTTGAATTCTCCCGCCTTTCGTTCAGAGATATTTCCGTGCTTGTTACTTCTGAAAGGATGCGTGTAGCTGACGCGCATTAGATATGGAAGAAGGTTCCCGTTTTTGATGGCACTTACATAGTCTATTCTCGTGTGAGAACATTATGCAATCTGCTTACTTTCCTTTAGTAACTTTGTTACATTATCTATGTAGATTTTTCGCGGAAGCGGCTCTAATGGAATAAGCAGCAAATATCGATACCTTAGTTTTGGTTATTTATCGTGGATTTTTATCGAAATACCGTTACCTGAAATTTACGAATTGCCACGTGCTGGTTTTTTTTGAATCTAAATTTTGCACCTTTGAGTGACTTGTGTAGTCGTTATCGCGGAATCTCCATTAACATTTTGGGGTAAGTGATTGAAACTTTGTGTTAATTTTCGGGAATTTTATCTTTGTTTCTTTTCTCTTCTAATTTAATAGGATTCTTATTGACGGGCACAAAAAGCCCACAGTAGCCATTTTTCTGGTATTGTCACCCCACATTATCGTTGAAGAGCGTGGTGGTTTCTATCGTTGCTGCAGTAGTTGCACCTATACGTCCATCTTGTCTGTTGAAGTGGAATTTTTCATCGAGGGGGCCTCCGCCATCATGGTTACCGTTGCGGCCATCCTGCGTCCGTCTTGACAGATAAGTGCGACTATTGTTGTAATTTTCACCGTAACTTTTGACTGATCATCGACGACTTTATGCCAGAGTGCAGGACTTTATCTTACCTATATTTGACCTAAGAATATTTGAGTGGCTAAAATAACTAATGCACCACTTAGTTAACTGCAAGGTCACGTATTAATCCTAATTAAATTACCGTTATTTTTTTGTTATTTTTATGCAAACTGGTATTGCTGTATACAGAGTGACCCTAAGAAGATTTGATAAGGGCTCTCATTGTTGTGTTGAATATTTGATTCAATAATAATTCTAGTAATGTCATTACCGTAACAATATATCTCTTTGTTGTGTTGAATATTTAATTAAATAATAATTTTAGTAAATTCATTACCGTAGCATTATATCTCTTTGGAGTGTTATATCTTTAAATTAGTAGTAATTCTAGTATTTTCATTACCGTAATAATAATATTTCTCTTTGATGTGTTGAATTTTAATCTTGAATTTGATAATAATTTTAGCACGTTTATTACCGTAAATTAGAAATTTGACTTTCACGTATGTTCTTTTTTTTAATTTCTGAGCTATTGAAATTAGTTAAGTCATTGTAGAAAATTTAAATACCGAAGCTCAGTAGATTCTTTTGTGCTAATATTGGTTTTCCATTGTAACTTTCAATAGCGTCTTTTAATTGAATAATAAATGTAAACAGCTTATTTAGTTATTTCAAAATTTTGTCTATGTAATTTCACGATTTACCTTTCACTGAATTAATTAAATTATTTTAAGCCTTGTGCGCTAACTTAAATCTATTTTATTTTCTTGTAACTATTTAATTTGGAACTTCGCCGTTGGTGGCGTTTTATAATAACAAATGTATATTGGCCTGTAAGGCAAGGAAACGTTTCTACGCCGACCATCCTCCTGCCGAGGCGCAGAGGTTCTATTGTTTTTTTTGCTACTAAATTTACTTTACTTGTTTGAAAAAAAAGGTATTTATAAATTATATCATACGATTTTCTATTTTTTTTATAACTGTCAACATTTTAATTATTTTTCAAAAAAAAAGAAGAACAATTTTATTAATATAGCACCTTTCTTCACATCATAATTTTTTTTTATTATTATTATCTCAACAAACCTTACCTTCGTCTATTATATTTGTGACAAGCAGTTGAATAGGTGCAAACGATTATACAGGGTGATCAATAGGAAACCCGCTGGAGGAACACAGCCAGTGGATGCTCATCGGAGGCGCAGGTAGGTTATCGTTTAAGTAACATAGTGTTCTGGTGCCCGGACAACGTCGCTCGCGTCGTTGCCGACCGACGCTCTACTATTAGGTGTTTTAGTTTATCTGAACCGTCACGCCGTCTGCGACAGAGTTAGCTCGGCCCTGCGTTTTCCAGATTCAAACATCTCCTATTGTGATTCTCCGTTTTCTTTAACTTAATTTAGTCTGCTATCTTAGTGCGACGTGGTTCCGGCGTAACACTGTTTCACTCATAAACGTTCCAGAATATACGACAGCGAGGTCCACGTGTCCCAGTAATCTGACTGTGGCCCCACACATCCATGTCGGTTAACCTCGAGTTCTTTGTCAATAAAGCAAATAGTATTAATAGTAATAATAATAATGTTTATTTCCATCAATATTACAAGGTAAAAACAAAAAGAAAAAGAATCTTACAATAAATTCACCGAATAAAGAATTGATGGAAAAGTGATACAATTCAAACGATGCTTGTTGTAACATTGCCTCTCTCACCAAATGAAGAAAGCACAAACCATACATGCTTCAGTTTTGTTTGACTAATTTTACTCTTCAAACTTGAAGGTAATGAACATACATAATTTGAAAAAAAAACTTTGTAGGCAAGATCAGAACGAAAATTGACAAATGTCATTTTATTCACAAGTTCTGCCAAATACCCGGTTATTGTGAACAATTCTTTAAAACTGTCTGTTTTCACAACTAAAGAACGTGTTGAACTTGTAACAGCATTCATTAAAGGTATGTCCAGTAGAGAAATCAACCAGAATTTTGCTGCTGCATATCCCGATCGCCCTATTCCAAGTAAAACTATAATACTCAAATATTACAGTGCTTTTCGTGCCACGGGCTGTTTAAATCATGAGCACAAAAAACGAATAAGAAACTCGTATGTTGTTACAGAAAATTTAAGAATGAATATCTGTGTGGCGGTTGAAGAAGAAGACACCACCACACTTACTTCTCTGGCAGAAGAATTTCACGCATCAAGAAGCAGCTGCTTTAAAGCCTTGAAAATGGAAAAGTTTAAGTCGTACAAAATTAAAAATGTGCAGAAACTTTTACCCCGTGATTACTTTCCAAGAATGGAATTTTGTGAATTCTGGATGGAAAAAATTAATGGAAATCGAAATATTTTAAATAACATTCTATTTTCTGATGAGAGTTCGTTCACATTAAATGGCAAAGTTACCAAAAACAAAACAGACCTACCCTACAGAACACAAGAAACACATATGCAATATCGTGATAAAGTTAACGTGTGGGTTGGAAGTTTAGGGAATCACTTAGTAGGGCCATTTTTTATTGACGGAAATTTGAACCAGCATAAATAATTACATCTTCTTCAAAAGGGGGTAGGCCCGCAGGTGGATGCTTTGAGATGCAACGGTGCAATAATATTTCAACAGGATGGAGCACCAGCCCATTCTGCTGCCATCGTCAGAGAGTTTTTAAACGAAACATTTCGTGATAGTTGGATTGGCGAATACGGACCATTCCATTGGCCCGCTCGAAGTCCTGACCTAACACCACTCGATTTTTTCTTATGGGGGCATTTAGGAATACAAATTTAAGACCTCATAAGAGGATAACCAGAAACTGTGGAGGAACTAAAGGCAAGAATAACTGAATCTTGTAATTCCATTACAGTGCGAACTTTAGAAAACACTCAAAGAAATTTTCAAGAGCGCATGGGACATTGTCTGCCAGTCGAAGGAAACCACTTTGAACTATTCCTTTGATAATTAATGATAATGTTTGTTAATTTGTTGAGTTATTTGAGCTTTAATGGATTCTAGGTTTTGTTTTTTTTATAAATAAATGTTTACATGTTTTGTCTTCCAAAAGGTAATTTAGTCATAGCCTTGAGGAGCTTCCGCTATTTATTTTTTAAAACAAAGCCTGCTAGAAATGATAGTGACAAGAAAACGCTTTCACAAAAATACTTTTTTCCAAAACTGTTTCGACAGTTTTGAATATTGTATTGTAATCTATCCGATAGTTTAAATAATCTTCCAGCTTTGTTCCAAAAATGGTTTAAATATTTTCATCAGAACAAAAGTTACACTGGCTTGAATTTTTACCATGCAATTCCCTATGACAACAGTTAAAAAAAACGCACTGTATATATGTAAGCAAATAATGCATAATAAAAGCCAAATTACAAAAGTGTATTTAGGTGTTAGCACTCAGCAAGACACAGAGGACTATGCAAATATAGAAAATCTGAAATGAAAATATAAAAGTAAAACCATTTAAATGTTTGACCAAGCGAGGACAAGTGATAATTTGCCCTGAATAAATATATATAAACCTGTCTCTTCTAAAGACCGGCACGGGCAGAGGCTTCATCTGACCAGGGATGCAGTTTAGAAATCGTGTAGGAGAAACTTCTTTCAAAATAAGCGGTTCTATGTGGTGCAAATGGAATGAAACAATAAACGGTGATACGATGTAGAGTCAGAGAGTAGTGTGAGACAATATTTTACTTTATGTGGGCAGTCGGATTCATCGGGCTCTATAAAGTCCATGAAATTTTCCGTAGTAAGGCAATGAGGCTCTAGAAGTATCCATAATTTATTTCATATAATAAAATTTTTATATCTTGCCATTTGCGAGATTTCATTGATGAGCACCCTTGATCACTGATGGATAAGAAAATATTTAATGGATTTCAAGAATATTCGCAATAATAGATACACATATAAGAAAACCGCCAGATCTCTTGATAACAATTCACCGAAGAAGAAGTTCCCGACAGCACCATCCCTTGACTGAAAAATTTCCTGAATAAAAATTGTGCTTAGAAAAATTCTTTAATAGAAACTTATTCATCTGAAAATTTCTCCGACAAACAATGTATCGCATAGAAAATTCCCCGACACATATAGAATAACCCAACATTCTCTCGGCATGGGATGACGAGCATAATTTATTTCAAGAGAGCACCATCCTAATCAAATACTGAAATTTATCGTTCTTATTTCTTTATTCTATTGTATTGTTTACGATTCTGTAAACTTGATTGAGAAGTAGAAATATTGAGATTATCAGATCGGCTCCAATACAATATACATATTTTCTATTAAACTATTATGATTAATAATTCTAATGTTTTAGATAATTAGCACTACAACTTTTTCTTTATTTCAAAGTTATTAATATGCTAAAGTGTATGTGTGTTCCGACTTCTTTTATGTAAGAGTTGTTCCAAACTAAGGTTGAAATACTTTTACCTTCTTAACAAATTAAAGATGTGTGTAAAAGTGTTACTTTCTGTCCATGTTTTCATTTTTTTATATAAAAATTATACCATATATCTAGCTCCAAATACATTTATACTTACTTAATTAATAAATATGTAAGAAATACATAATTTAGGAGAAAACTGCAAAAAGCTTCCATTTGATGAAAGTTTTAATCCCAGCCCAATTTTTTAAATGCCTTTTAAACTAAAATCCAGCTCTAAGTACTTTTATAGTCTTAATAGCTCTATATACATGCGCAATTTACAAGATATTTGCAAAAATTGCTATTCGGTAAGAGTTCGAATTTTTGGATTTCTTAGAATATTTCTCTACTCTTATATTTGTGTAGATGTGTAGAGAGCATGACTTGGGCGATATTTTCCAAAAACTGGCTTTTGATTAGAGTAAAACAACTATTTCCGGTAAGAACATCGAAAAACTTTTTCTATACATTTTTTATCAAATTCACTTTTTATATTAGTATTTTCCATTTTTTCTCTGCCTTGAAAACCTATTCAGATCTCAAGAGAAAGATTATACATTAAAAATTTAATGAGAGAGGGGGGGGGGAGATACGTGCAAAAATAACTTTTTCTATTTCGGTGCTATAAAGTTCACTTTACGACACCTGTTTTGGTTGCATAATAGTATATTAAAATACAAGTTTCATAAGACACGATTTTTGCGCACGCGTTCAAGTTCAGCCAGCCGCTAGGCGAGTTTTCTAAAGAACAAGTGTGCAAAATGTCTTATGAAATGTGTATTTTATACTATTTTTTCTATCTGGGTTATTAAAAGTTCAAAAAAGCTTAAAATGAGAGACATATTTTGTTCAAATATTTTAGAAATTTGGTTTTTTTGAAGATGGTTACTCTGACTTTTAAGTAGAACATTTTAAATATTTTAATATCGGCGGTGTTATATGTTTAAAATTCAGACTGGTTTATGCAATAAATTATTTCTAATTATCAACAAAAAGGACGAAATCAATAATTGAACGGCCCCAGAGATTCGCAAAATAGCAGAAGACAATTTACAAAATCTTTCGCCAACAAAGTCTTTACATGTTTATCAAAAACCAGCAGTTGTAGTATTCAACATGGGAAATAAATTTCAATGGATAAAATGTTAGCATGTGTACTATTTATTTTTTGTACAAGTGAACTTTATAGCACCGAAATAGAAAAAGTATTACTCTATCACACGCTAATTTTATTTTTTTGAAGTTGATAACAAAAAAAAAGTGAAACCAAATCGTATTTAAATGTCAAATGTAAGCCTTTAATATAACAAATATGTGCAATAGAAGTTGTACAGAGAATAAAAAACACACATACTAACATTTTATTTACTAATTAACAATATAAATTATTAAGCATGTTGAATAAGTAACCATCTTCAAAAAAACAAAATTTCTAAAACGTTCGATTGACATTGTGGTTGAATATATGTGGCAAACCCTACAACCGTATTTACTAAAAGAAGAAAGCAAAAGCAAATAAAATTAATCAAAAGTAAAACACTTTTAAGGACGTCAGCATTAGGTATTTCGTCCTAATTCGAATAAGGTGTGAACAAAAATTTATCATTCTATATCTGCAGGAGAATTTTCCTCTCGTGGAATTCTTGTCTCAGAAATTACTTAGACTCAACACATAAAACCAATAAGTAAAATTAATGCATAACAAATGTAAAGGAGACTTATTAAAATATAATTATAATTGAATATAAAAAAAAATTAATTACTTAAAAATAATATTTACATTCTATTACACGTATATATAAATACAACTAAATTACTTTTGTTAAATTGAACTCATTATATTTATCTGTTCTTTCTGTTCGTAGCAGCGCTCTAGGTACTTCTGTTTTACGGTTCGCGTCACCCATTAACGGTACTCGATTCGGCAAGGCACTTTCACACCTTAATGGAGAACTTCATTTTTCACGATTCTTGTATTTTATGCTAGACGAAACTTGAAAACGGGCAGGCTCGATGTTTAATGAGATAGAATGTAAATGAATCAGGTCTCATTACAATATAATAACGACATCGTCAGCCTGAGTGTTTACTTCTAAAAGTCAACGTTCAAGTTTTAGGGTCATTAAAGAAACACCGTTGCACGAATAAAAGGAAATAGGTAGCAAAGCAAATTATCTACATTACGACATATTATTTACTATTAAATGAAAACAAATAATATTATATTCATTAGTTATAGGAACATCTATTCCACAGAATCACATGTTACAATAATATATATTAAAATTAATAGATATTTGTGTAACAACCTACATTTTTTATGACGAATATGGATATTAATAATAATAATAGCTACTCTGATTGATGAAACAGTTATTTATGTATCAAGGGGGGTAAAATAATATTTTACGATCGAGACATGGATGTCGCACTCGAGGTGAAGCCGAAAGCATAACCATGTCGAACCTGTAATATTACTTTGCTCCCATGTTGCGTACATCTATCAAAAAATTGCAAAAGTGCTCATATTAAGTGATTACATAATGTATTACTCACTACTTTTTAACTTTTTGACAGTCACTGATGTTTTGTCAACTGTCAAATTGTATATAAACAGCCGTCATAAATGTATTCGTAATTGTGTTGAATATGCAACACAATATACACCACAGAGGTTGTTATTGTTTTTCTTTCTCTATGTAATGAAATTTTGTATCTATCTATCATTGTTCAGCACGGGGATTTAATATATTTAATTCCCTTGGGTCGTTATAACTAAGGTTACGTCAGCGACAGTAACTCTGTTATGTCCTCTTCATATAGTGAAGGACGGAAAAATATTTTTTCTGCCTAGTTCCATATTACATTTTGTCTGAAATAGTTCGTAATAAGGCAAAACCAATCTTTTTTAAATTTTGAATGTTAATTGTGATGGTACAATTATTTACCACGTTCCGCTGTCAGCTGTCAACTAGTGACAACTTATGCATGCCAACATACACCAACATCGTACAATAAGATTTACTTTACTGCGGATTTCGGATTTTTTTACTGTCAATTTGAACGTTAATTATTGCCGATTTGAAGTCAAAGGTTTTATTAAAGAGTATACCGCATGTGTAAAATTATATTGGAGATAGGATATATGTATACTAGGCACACCGGCAACAACGCCCAATTGTGGCTGTAGTCATGGTACAAGGAAACAAGGTATGCTTTTGCGCATCTCTGGATGACGCGCATTTATCGAAAAAAATGTCAGCTGACAACTCTGACAGAAGTCACTGACTGAACTCACTGACAGAAGTAACTGACAGAAAGCATTTTCCAAGACTCCATTTAATAACTAAAATTGTATCTGGAGATCGTGTCGAACAGCGTCGTTCTGTGTTTGTGAGAGGAGGGGTCAATGGTAACAATGCCTCGCTACACACTAGAAGAAAAACTGCAAATTATTAAATGGTACTATAGTGGTCATTCTGCAAAGGATTGCATACATTTATTTCCGCAAATATTTGCAGACAGATCCGTACCCTGTGAGCAAAGCATATTACATATTTTAAATAGCTTTGAAAAATGTCTTTGTTTAAATAATTGCACAAAGTGTAATCCTAGAGAGTTAAATCCACTAAAAGCTGAGGAACGAGAAGAGCGGGATATAATGATTTGTAGCACTCTCGAAGTAGAGGATACCGCTATTGATAATACCAGAATAGATCGGGATATTATTTGGTTCCAACAAGACGGTTGTCCTGCACATAATGCGATCAGAGTAAAGCATTTTTTAATGAATACTTTTCCTGATCGTCTCATTAGTGGAACAGGAAACATTCGTTGACCTCCGCGATCTCCTGATCTATTTTGTGGGGATACATCAAAAATATATAATATATACAGTGCACAAGCTGGTAGGCTAGAAAACTTAGATATTTTGAGAAGGCTAATCATAGAGGCTTTTGAATCCGCAACAGTCGATGTGATTCGTAATGTGCGAGAAAATTTTTATGATAGGCTCGGACAATGCCTTGCTGCTGAAGGAGGCATTTTTGAACCTATGCAATAACATTTTATTTTTTACTATTGTTTAGAGTATATTCTTTATTTTCATTAGAATTCCGTTCTTAATAAATTTATATAATAATTTACTAAGAATTAATGTTTAATTAGAATTGTGCTTTTATTTTCTTACTGTGTTGTATTGTATTTCTGTTAAAAAGGACTTTATTGAAATGGTGTCCTATGAATTCACAACTTTATTGAACTGGTAGTACTAGAGGTCGAATGCGCGTCATCCAGAGATGCGCAAAAGTATACCTTGTTTCCTTGTATCATGACTACGGCCACGATTGGGCGTTGTTGCCGGTGTGCCTAGTATACATATATCCTATCCCCAATATGATTTTACACATGCGGTATATTACTTCATTATTGATGAAAATACTTGAAGCAAATGCCATTAGAACAAAAAATGACAAATGCTATATGAAAGTGTTATGATTATCCCATTTAACAAATTCAGACAAACCTGTCATCTTAATCATTATAATCGCTATTTGTGTGAATAGAGTACAGGTTCTATGTAATTGACTAGTTTTATTTATTTACAATTATTAATAATAAATATAAAAGTTATTGCAATGATTAATACTAACATTATTGGAAATTAATATTAATAATGTAGACTTTGTATTTACTCCGTTTTTAAATAAAATAATTACTTTTTATATAAAAGAAGGCAATATTAAACCTGCAGTTGTCTCTACATTTCACAAACATCAGAGAAATCTCTATTTAATTTATCAGGTCAAACAAGTCTACTTACCTTTCTTGTAAATAGTAATGTTCTTTCAGGCTCCTGAAACAAAGAGAACCTAATTACATGCCTTTGTTTCACAAAACGAATTCACAGTTTAAATTAGTATATGGAGTACTGAAGACGACATGAATGTGTATATATATTTTAAAACTGAATGACGTTAATTTCAAGCATCGCTCTGTATTATATCACCTAGTCGTATTAACGCATGTAAATTGTAAAAAAAATTATAATACTAGCAAATTATATCAGATATGCCAGTAAATATATTACTCTATTTTCATTCTAGATTTGTTACGGTTTATTCTCGAATTTCAATAATTATTATTTAAAATTATGTTTATTTCTGCATCCTTCATTAGATAGATTATTGGGTTCATTTATCTCTGCAATTTTTAATGTAAAAATTGGTTTTTGTGCACCGTCCCGGCGTGGTAATTCTTCTTACACAGTTGTAAACTTGGTCTCCCCTTATTTAATTTAATTTTGTTTGGTATATACTTTCAATAAATTATGGCGGTATTCCTTTTGTTATTAGTCTCAAAAATTCTAATTGTAATTATCATAAGTTTCCCGTATGATTTCACCTTTACAAAGACATTTTTGGGTAATTCTGTGTTTGTTCGAAGTTGTGTCGCTGTTGACCGGGTAATTTGAGAACAGATATATTAATAAACTGACCATAACATTTCTTTGATATTTGTTACCAAGTGACATGTAAGTTAAATAGATTTTGAAATGCCCAGGAATATAACTAAAAGAGCTATTTATGATACAAATGATAAACATGATATTTTATTTTTAGAGTAGGAAGATTGCGAAACAAGCGTTGAGCATCCCCAAGAACAAAATAAAATTACTTTTAACACGAATATAACTACATTATTTAATGTTTTGTGATATTTTGGGAGTCCGAGAACAAACACAATAATAAACATGTCACAGGCAACTGTGTGCGAGTATTGCTAGTGTCTTATATTAATGATACGCCCAAATTAGACGCACGTATAGAAACAATACATGTTCAGTCTTTTTGGTACACCTCGACGGTTTGGAGGGTATCTATTTGAACAAATCTCTTATTAATACGCCAGAGTTTAAATTCCGGATACTCATTATCAATAACCTACTTCGAATTGGGACCAGAAAACTCGTTTTATGGTAATTTTTCTATCATCTCTAAAATGCCATTTATCGTATATGTTTCGATAACGCTATATGATCTTTTAAATACATCTTAACAGTTGTGACTTCGTGTGCTTTAGTCATGGGAAAAACTTAGCACCGGGCTATGTAGTCACGGGCTGAAGTTAAGTCTAGCTCTGTTAATTGCAAAAATCAATTTAAATTCAATCTCGTTAGTTGACACTCGTAATCAATCGGTCAAAATAACTGGAAGTGACCCTACAACAAACAAGTAGTTTTGTATTATTTTAATTATTTGCTATCGCAGAGCAGTATAGCTACTATGATATTCTTTCTATAAATTCGTAAATCACTCGTTTTACACATGATTAAATTGAGATTTATAAAATTTGATACATAATATACTACTACAATATATGTAGATCTGCAAGAATTGACATTATGAAAATTATTGTAAATATTGTTAACGCACTGTTGCTTATTTTTTACTTTTCCATAAGAAAGTCAGTAGGATCTAGCAAAAGACCCGAATTAGGCTTTCTATTAAATAATATATTGCTCACAAATTAATATAGTTTAGAATATACTTAAATGTAGCCCACAAAGCGCTAGGAACATAAATGTGCATTCCTTAAAATTTGCCCCTGACTATTCTGGTATATTACTGCAAACAACATTCTTAGATTGTGAGGTATGCTCAGAATCTGATATGAACTACAGAAAGCAAGACTTTGACTTGAATTAACTAAATTATGCTTACAATATCTTTTCATACTGTTTCTCAGGTACACAATGTCCAGTGTTTTTAAGCCAAGTGGTGTAGTACTGGGCCAAATACTAAATAACTTACAATTTTTTTTGTCACTCTTTACTGGACAATTAGAGTAAAACATATATCCATGCCCCAATATATGATCCAACATCATTTTGGATAGACTGAAACTACGTATTCCTCTTTCAAAAAAGCGCATAATTTATGTATAAAAAATAATAAAAAAAGGACAATTTGACTTTTAGTTTTTATTTATTTTTGAATAGAACGACTTTGTCCTACTAACCCTTATGAGGAACAAAACAGAGTTTCAAATAGCACAAGCAGCATTCTGTGTTGTTTACACCTCTAAATATGACGGGCACATTAAATCGGTATTCACCCGAAATATTTCAAGCTGACTCATAACTTCTCTGCGTCTATTCAGAATACGAAACAATTGACTTCGAGATCAATGACCTTAGGAACGGTCTCTATTATTATATTAAATAATAGAACTGAATTATAGTCCTATGTTACGGTGCTTTACGCTGTAAGACCTCCCCATTTCTTCTTTTATATTAAGTCTAATTCAAATGAAATCGATTGTTAATTAGACATCCGGTCTGTCAACAAACAATTTAATATGCTGGCTATATGGATGAAGTTATGAAAGAAGTATGTTTAGGCATAAATCTTTAATAAATACATGTTTTACTAGATTCATTTCATCTAAGAGTTTTGTGAGCGCGTTATTGAAATCTCTTGGCAGACGCAAGCACTTTTGATGATTTCAGATTAATTCAAAAATAAATTAAATAATGCGAAAAATGATGATAAAGTATTTATAGCAATCGCCTCAATTCTAGGTTTTCGTTTTATACTTACCTATCTACTTGATTGGTTGACAAGTCTTCATATGTTAGTGAAGGGTTGTCACCATTTTCACTCATAAGTAGATTTATAATACCATTAGCGTAATATGTATAATATGTATGAAGGAAATGAAATCCATTCCATGCTTCCTTCACCGAAAGCAGTTATAAAAACCGACGGATGATACAGATAACACAAACTTTTATTCTTATGATCTAGACAATTGATACACATTTTCTAAGAACATATAATACCCATTCAATGGAAAACTTATATTCATAGTCAAAGAAGGGATCGAATTAACGTAAATTCTCTATTGACACCACTGATTTGTTTTTAAATTTAGCTTGATTTTATCTGTGAAAACAGCTACTGATTTTTATGTACATATAGGTATAGACTATTTAATACAACAAATGTAGATTAAGCAAGCAGAAGTATTCGAAAACGATGTAACACACAAACTTATATATTTTTAAATATGCAATTTACTACATTTTGTGTTAGACGTTTAGGAGTCGATAAAACTAAAATTAATTTGTATCAGCGGATTTTCGACTCCTTCTGGTGATATTCTTATACTCGTATATACAGCAGCAGCAAGAGACTAAGTGTTTTTAAATAGTACATTTTTAGTACTTTTCACTCGGGTGCATTTATTTCTTAGTTAAATTTGAAGTACAGCAAATGGTTTGTAATTCTAAAGAATGTTCTTTGAAATGTCGAAATATTATCTTTTGTTTCAGGTGTAGAAATAATGATGGTGTCAGACTGGTAGTCAATGTCGTTTACAGACATATTGATCAACTCATATTGTAACCCATTATCAAGACTACCTACAAATTAATACCATTATATGCAAAGTAGCGATAGATGTGAGAAATGTACTCACAATTTCAATGTCAAATATATTATATTATCTGCTTCTTGTATAAATTTAATAATATCTATTTCTTCTAAGATTTTAGATTTTTTTGTAGGTAACTTTGAGATAAACGATTCGGGAAAGCCTGTAATTTTTTATACTGTGATATGTCTACATCTTCATATATAGTTAAATAAGACCTCAGCATAGATTAAATTGTCCATAAAGTAGATACTTTATATTTAGTATGTTGTAATTAAAAATAGGCAATTAAAGCGTTTTCTGAACATGAACTCCTTTTTCTACACCATTCTTCAAATTTCAGGCACTGCTTCTTATAAATGCTACGAGATATAGTGGGATGTAAATTATTCACGGCATTTTCAGTAATTGCTCTAATTTCAGGTGGTGTACATGAAATATTTGCATTCACTTTATACTAAATGTAAGAAGTATCAAATATTGAATATAGAAATGGCGGTAAATACAAATTTTGAATTTACGTCAAATGTCATAACATATTGCCAACCACCACAAAAATTACTACACTTTGAAATTTTTATATTTTTATAAAAAAAACAATAACAAAAGGAGACAGACACATCTTATTGCGCTCACCCATTAGAACACTCCTCACTGTGCTCGTTGTGTCCTAAACTTACGCTCCTGCAATAAGACGTGTCTTATGACAACTCGTTCTTTAATATACTATTTATTATTCTATTAAAGTATATCAAAATAAAAGGTAAGAACTGCAGTGCCACACTTCCTAATTATAGTTAGTTTATTACCCATTTTGTGGTTTATATTTAGTACACGATGTTATGTTTTTCTAAACACTGTATATGAATTAAATAGTAATCTACATTTAGTTAGGGAATGTGATAATGACAGCCTGTGTAATATATTTTCTTTGGAGAAACATACAAATATCTTAACAGCAAAATCATGAAAAACATTTCTTCTTGTTGGGTTAGTCTCTTGTTTTCGTGCATGGAAGTATAAAAACGGCTTCTTTTAAATATATTTTTACAATCAAATAAAAAAAAACAAATATATATAAAGGAAATAACGCGGATACATAACATAACAAGAAAGAGAATAATAACGGGTAAATTCAGCTGTGGAGCAACCGTAGACAGATGTTTCTGACTATTTGTAGTCATCAGTACGGTGTAGCCAAGGAATAAGGTGGGAAAACCTTGGAGATGTAAGCTATATATATATATATATATATATATATATATAAATTTGACGAAATTCAGTTTTTAACTGAAGCTGTATTTCACTATGTACTATAAACAAATTAGTTTACCATTCCTAGGGAAGTGGAATAAGGGTTTGTAAAAAACTTGTAATAAAAAACAACTCTTCTTAGCTTTGTGACGTTTCGGCTGCTCTTTTCAGCCTTCTTCAGACCTGTTTAATAGGAAAGACGTATGTGTTACATTTTTGTGGATTTACAAATCGTTTAACAAGATTTACAGATTGACAGAAAAACAACATTTTTTTAAGACTTAATAATTGACACTCAATTAAAGAATAAACAAAAAAAAAAAACACTTACTCTCGCTAACGTTGTGCAGGTTTTGCTAATACCACACATTGTGTGATAGGGACTGCTTTACAGATACATTTTAAAAAATCACAATTTTAAGACTAACACAGAAATACAGAAAAAAAGCAAAACGAGCGAAACTCTAAAAACTATTTATATTGATTACTGCATTGTTATATGCTACTGTCGTATATGTCCAAAAAATAAACGCTATTCGTTTCAGTTTATATATATATATCAAATTGTACCCAGTCGTCGGTAATAGGATGTAAGAAGAAAAACAAACTCAAATTACAACGCTAACGTTTCGTACATTTAATCAATGCACTTTATCAAAGCTACAACATGATTAAAAACACATATAACACAGTCAGTAAAATTAAATTATATAACAGCTATTTATTTACCTTAGTAATTTATTGTAGAGATAAAAACATATGAAATGTAAATGATGTTTACGCTACTCACATAGTAATTTATATATGGTATTTAATACTTTATTCTTCGGACATTATGTTATACTCATTTATATGTTCTCAACAAACGAGACCGTGATCATCTATAAGTTAGCACGTATGTATGTATCTTATTTTAAAAATTATATTATTTTCTTGCGAATAACAAAAACATCACCCACAAAAAAAAACAAGCAGACACAAAGCAAACCGAGGTCATTACACTAACAATATAATACACGTATATACCCAATACTCAAAAGATAAAATCTATACAACAATTAACAACTATTATAAATTCAAATGAATGGAAGAATACAATTATTATTATTACTTTATGACCCCTGCATATACATTCAATATTTGTAACGCTGAATCATCTTTGACATTGATAGTATACTGGGACTTATATATATTTATTTTCTCAAGAAACAATCTCTTAGTGAGATTATTTTCCTTATCTAAAATTTCCGGGCTGTCAAAATCAAACTCATGGTCAAACTCAAAATGATGTCTTGATAACGCTGTTTGTTCTCTTTTATTTCTATTTCTATCAAAGCAATCTTGTTTATGATTTTGTATTCTTCTAGATAAGTATTGCTTCGTTTGGCCCACATAAACTCCTTCGCATTGCTTGCAACTTATTCTATATATGATATTAGAAGCAAACTGTAATGAGATTGGATCTTTCAATTTAGTAAAAAGATTTGCTATTGTTTTTGAATTGTAAGTTGTTAGACATGTGTCATTGTTTTTAAGAATTCTTATCAAACTAGGTGTCAAATCTTTTATGTATGGTAAACTAAAATATCTCTTATTCTTGTTAATTTTTTGTATCCCTTGTGAACTATCAATGTCCCCAACCTCATTGCCCATAGTGCGGCTCCTTGGAACAACACCATTATTGCCATATAACACCGTGTCTATGAACCCCCTGGGATAACCATTCTTCACAAGAATATCCCTAATTAAATCATAATTCTTTCTATGAAAACTCTGATGGCTCAATCTACACACCTAATTTTTAACTCTAGAATGGTGTTGCGTTTGTAATTAAAACTATGTTGCGAATTATAATTTATGACTCTACCCGAGCTTATGTCTTTTATATACCAATCGGTCAACAGATTACCCCCATTTTCTCTAATCACTGTAATGTCCAAATAATTTAACCTAGCATCCTCCTCAACTTCCAACGTGAACTGTATGTGTTCATCTATGTTATTAAAGAAACCCAACACATTATCTATCATATCCGACGGTACGGCCATTATTATGTCATCAACATAACAGTACAATAGTGGAGTGGTGAATGGTAACTGAGCAGCAATTTTACTCAAGATATCATTCATAACAAAACACGCCAATACCGGTGACGCCGGGTTACCCATTGCTGTACCGAATTCTTGTTTGTAAAACCCCCCATCGTAATTAAAATAACTGTTGTCAAAAAGAAATTCCACTATTGACTTGAAATGTGTCTTGTCTATTACCGTATAATTAGATATTTGTCCCCAATTATCGTCTATGGAGTCCATCACCAAATACTGCGGAATACTTGTGAACAACGACTGCACGTCCAGTGAGACCAACACAAAATTATCAGGCAATACCATATTCGCAACTAAATCAACAAGAGTATATGAGTTAAACAAATTAAAACGGAAACCCTTAACCACATTACCCAAAATAGCCGAAACAAACTTCGCTAATTTATATGCGGGTGAACCTATACAAGAAACAACTGGACGCAGTGGGTAATCTGTCTTATGAATCTTTGGCAAACCGTATAGTCTGGGTGCCACTGAATTATTGATTATCAAGGATTTCAATGTGTTATCATCTATAAAACCAACGTCAAATAGTAATTTAATCAAATTGTTATGTTTTTCTTGTATTTTAGCCGTTGGATCCCTGGGCAATACTTTGTATGTGTCCCTATCCCCAACCAATTCATTTAATTTATTTCTGTAATCTCTACTGTTCATAACTACCGACACATTACCTTTATCAGACCTAACAACAACAATGTCATTGTGAGCATTTAAGAAGTCTCTAGTATAATTATACATCCTTAAATATACATCATCTTTCTTAAAATTATTACTAACATTCATAAAATTAGTGATTTTATTAACCACTTTTGTTCTCAATAAATTTTTATTATCAATAATGTCTAATGACTCAATATAAAATTCAATATCAGTAATTAACTTATTAATCGGTATGTCAACCTTATTATGCTTTATTGAAAAGGATGGACCCAAGGCTAAACATTCTTCTACTAATTCCGGTAGTTTCCTATTCGAAAGATTACACAACCACTTATCCCTATCTGCAATTGAACTACATCGTTGTTCCCTGATTAAATTATCTAATTTTTTTATTTGTCCACGCTTAAACCTAACAAATTCCCGTTCATAGACTTGTTTATTGTATCCTTCCAATCTTACAAACATATTCACATCAACAATACTTTTAACTTGCACAATCAAATCATGAATTAATTTTTCTAACTTATTAATGTTCCAACAAGTTATATCTATTTCTATATTTAAAATTGACTTCCTAAATCTGTACAATATTCTATAAATTTTATTGTAAAAGGGATGATCACAGTTCTGCAGTGAATAAATGCATGAGATGTTGTTGATGATGTGTTTCGGGAAAATATCCTTGTATCTACACCTTACCAGAAAATTCCTTCTGTTAACCGCCGATGCCAACTTCTTACTCAAATTATCCCACCTCTTCAACATTTCCAAAACTCCTGTGCCATATGTATCTTTAATATCCTTAAAAAAAACCATGATCTTCAATTAGGGTATGTCCAACCGTATATGTAATATATCGAAACCAACTGTCGTATCCTTCTACTTATTTCAAATTGTACCCAGTCGTCGGTAATAGGATGTAAGAAGAAAAACAAACTCAAATTACAACGCTAACGTTTCGTACATTTAATCAATGCACTTTATCAAAGCTACAACATGATTAAAAACACATATAACACAGTCAGTAAAATTAAATTATATAACAGCTATTTATTTACCTTAGTAATTTATTGTAGAGATAAAAACATATGAAATGTAAATGATGTTTACGCTACTCACATAGTAATTTATATATGGTATTTAATACTTTATTCTTCGGACATTATGTTATACTCATTTATATGTTCTCAACAAACGAGACCGTGATCATCTATAAGTTAGCACGTATGTATGTATCTTATTTTAAAAATTATATTATTTTCTTGCGAATAACAAAAACATCACCCACAAAAAAAAACAAGCAGACACAAAGCAAACCGAGGTCATTACACTAACAATATAATACACGTATATACCCAATACTCAAAAGATAAAATCTATACAACAATTAACAACTATTATAAATTCAAATGAATGGAAGAATACAATTATTATTATTACTTTATGACCCCTGCATATACATTCAATATTTGTAACGCTGAATCATCTTTGACATTGATAGTATACTGGGACTTATATATATTTATTTTCTCAAGAAACAATCTCTTAGTGAGATTATTTTCCTTATCTAAAATTTCCGGGCTGTCAAAATCAAACTCATGGTCAAACTCAAAATGATGTCTTGATAACGCTGTTTGTTCTCTTTTATTTCTATTTCTATCAAAGCAATCTTGTTTATGATTTTGTATTCTTCTAGATAAGTATTGCTTCGTTTGGCCCACATAAACTCCTTCGCATTGCTTGCAACTTATTCTATATATAATGACCTCGGTTTGCTTTGTGTCTGCTTGTTTTTTTTTGTGGGTGATGTTTTTGTTATTCGCAAGAAAATAATATAATTTTTAAAATAAGATACATACATACGTGCTAACTTATAGATGATCACGGTCTCGTTTGTTGAGAACATATAAATGAGTATAACATAATGTCCGAAGAATAAAGTATTAAATACCATATATAAATTACTATGTGAGTAGCGTAAACATCATTTACATTTCATATGTTTTTATCTCTACAATAAATTACTAAGGTAAATAAATAGCTGTTATATAATTTAATTTTACTGACTGTGTTATATGTGTTTTTAATCATGTTGTAGCTTTGATAAAGTGCATTGATTAAATGTACGAAACGTTAGCGTTGTAATTTGAGTTTGTTTTTCTTCTTACATCCTATTACCGACGACTGGGTACAATTTGAAATAAGTAGAAGGATACGACAGTTGGTTTCGATATATATATATATATATATAAGAAAGAGAATAATAACGTATATATATACAGGGTGTCCCAGAAATAAAAAGACTGAGTAGCAGAAATCGGAAGCTAGATTGTGTAAAAACGTACCCTCAAAATATCAAGTCTTTATTCGTGTGCAGACGGCAGAATAAAATAATAAAGAATTCGATTGGCCTTATGCCGACCCTGGACTAAATATCCACCTGCTTTACTTGCACAATCGGTCCTTTTCAGGACCATCATGTTCCGTGTGTTAAAAAAAAGGAGGAGGAATAGATACTTCATAATAAATATCAAAGCATTAATTACTTTAATTTTATACCTGCTACAAAAAAATAATTACATTCTTGATAATTACTGTAATCTAGAAAAACTACGATTTATTGAATATTCTAAAATAATAATAATAAGCTGTTTCCGACTACAAGCACATTAAAGAGCAACAACCCTCCTATTTTAAAAATAAAAACAATCTTTCATTTTCTGTAATAATGCATAAAAAATTAAATTTTTAATTTCTTCGTTATTGCCGTATATTTGGGCTTGTTTCTGTTCGGACTTTACATACCTGCTACTCCGTCTTTTTATTTCTGGGACACTCTGTATATATATTTGATTAAAAATTATTTCGCTTCAACTACTATTAGCAAATTACATGGAAAATTTGCATGCATGTATAGTCATTGACAACACAAGAGTATATATCAGACAGACATCATATTCGACAAAATATTCAGTTCATACTGCCAAAAGGAAATAATAAAACTGAAAAATATCTCTCTGTGGAGACCTAAAGTTTACATGAATGATATCTGAAACCAGATTATTAGATACCATCAAAAACAAGAGAAATATGAATATCGAAATGAGAATAATGCAGAGATTTAGACGCAAATCCGCAAAAAAAAAGAAATTCATACCAGAATTGTCCTTTATAGTGGAGAATATTTTATTTTCATCTCTGACAATATTTTTTCTTTCCGCTTAATGCCTGAGAAGGGATTTACCTAATGCTACTCTCATGTCGAATATCTCCTCTGCATGATAACGGCGAATATTACGAAGAATTTATCCTAAAATACATATTATTGTCTAAAAAAACAGTTATTCTAAAAGTTACTTTTCAAAATGCTTCTACAATCACTAATAATATTTGACGGTTTTATTACGCAATGCTTATACAAGTCCGGTACAGTAATAATGTATACTGTGGACAAACAAAAGAGTTCAGTACTATATTTTATGTTAATGCACAGCTACTAAAATTGATAGGTGTACTCATCTGAATACCGGGTGTCAAAAAAGAGTGTAAAATATTTATGGATATAGTAGTATGAACCAAAATAAACAAAAAAGTCTTAATTAAATATCTGCGCAGAGTAACGGTTTCGAAGATAAGGAAATTTTTTTTTAACATTTATTATTTACTACGTACTTACAAACAAACACAGGAAGCCCTTCGCAAAACATAAAACAAAGTTACATGAGATATTCGATGTGCCTTCCTTTCGTTTCAAAGTAGGTACGACATCTTAGTCTGAAGAATATTCGAACTCGTTCTAAAATTCACTCATGAGCTCAGATTTGTTAGCATTTTTGATTAATTTGTAGCTTCAGTTCCTAGAAGCTATTTACAGGAATACCATGGACCAATGTCTCCAAAGAAAAAAATCTAGAGGGTTTTAATCTGGCGATCTTGCAGGCCATAAAACAGGTTTGCCCTTTCCTATCCATCTACTTGGAGAAGTTTGAAGTAAATGCTCTTTTACGGGAATTGAAAAATGGACTGAAGCACCATCATGCTGGAACCACATTTGTTGCTTTTGCTTCAAAGAAATGTTGGATAAAATTTCACCACACAATGTGTTCTGCAAAAATTGTAGATAGGCAGCGTTTGTTAATCGGTTTGGTAAAACAACAGGACCTAGAAGCATGTCGCCAACAATACCCATCTAAATGAATGAAAAACATGTCTGATGTCCAGAATCCAGAATTTCAGCATGGAGATTTTCGTCGGATAGAACATGCGTATTGTAAAAATTAACAACTCCATTTTGTGTGGACCCGGTTTCTTCCGTAAAAAGAATATTGGTAAGAAAACGGGGGTCTTCAGCATCATACCATATAAACCAGCGACAAAAATCTATACGTTTTTGATGATGAAGAGGATTTAAAGCCTGCATTCGATGTATATGGTACGGATAAAGTAGCTCCTTGTGTAGGGTTCTCCAAACAAGAGGAGCATTAATTCCAACCTCGGCTGATATTCTGCGCACACTCGTACTCGGATTATTTATGCTCTATCCGTGCTAGAATTCCTTTTTCAGCTCTAACCTGTACACTGACAACAAACGTCAAATACTTGATGTCTATTTCACAAACTATCAACCAACTATGAAAAGAAACTTGAAGTTTGTGCGAAATAAAAAAAGGGCAAATAAAAATAACATTCCATATCTCCAAAACCGTTACTTTGTCGAGACATTCAGACTTTTTTGTATATTTTGATTCATACTACTACATTCATAAAAATTTTACACTCTTTTTTTTAACATGCGGTATATTTAAATTAAACACATATGCCCATGTATCTATACATAAAAATATTTACTATAAAACCTTTCGATAGTCTCATCAAGTAACCGTTAAAAGCTGTTCAGATCACAAAATTTGTCATCATTTAAAAATTTAAAAAACAATTAAATTCTACTGACCGTATATAAAAAAAAGAGTCTGACCAATTTACTTAAATTTTGAAGATACATTCATGACCTACTTGACCTTGCTAATTTTAAAAGCAACACTTGCTGGAAAATTAATAATATTTTCAGTAATGATAAAAAGAGGAAAGTATATATAAAAATAACTATGTCTACATTCATCTGTAGGAATATTCCACAAGATAATGCGCAATTACCATCGCGGAACGTCAGCAGCTCGGTAGGAAGTTGTATACAATTTCGAAATCATAATATATCGTAAACCACCAAAAATCTTCTTAATATAAGACAACAGCAAAACGTTTCTAAAAGGTCATCAAATAAGACAATAACGCATCGCAAACATGATAAAAAAGATATAATGTATTTGGTAAAAAAAAGAGAAAAAAATGAGGTGTGGCCACCACACGACTTTCTTATACGTATGAAAGTGTTACTTCCGGTCCGAATGTTGAAATTTCATTTATACAAAAAATATTCCATATCCAACTCTAAATACTTTTGTACTCTTGATAAATATATATAGAATGCATAACTTACGACATATTTGCCAAAAATCGGTATTCGGTAAGAGTAAAAGTGTTACTTCCGGTCCGAATTTTGAAATTTTTTTTATACAAAAGATATTGAAAACTATGTTTTAAATACTTTTATACTCGTAACGTACTTGTCTTAAAAGCATGACTTGCGAGATATTCGCAAAAAACTGATTTTCGATAAGAGTAAAAGACCTACTTCCGGTAGGAATTTCGAAAAACTTTTTTAAGACAATTTGTTTCAAACTTAATTCTAAGTACATATGAATTCTTTATAAATTTGTTTAAACTTAGTAGTTGACGAAATATTTGCAAATTTCAATTTTTTCACTGAAGTAAACTACTACTTCCGGTCGGCCGATTTTGCTCAAAATCTAATCAGTTCTCAAGAGGCAGATTACAAACGTAAGTACAAAATTTGGAATTGATATCTACAGCGGTTTGACCGCTATCGTGGTCACACACACACAGACAGACACACACACAGAAACACAGACATTTCTTGAAAACCACTTTTCTTGTATCAGGGGACCTCAAAACGTGGACATCTGCAAAAATCTCGAGGTCGAAAATTTTCATCATCACAATACTTCCTTATACTACGTATCAGAAAGTAAAAGTAATCTAAATTAGGTATTCAGCTAAGACCCCAATTATCAAATACAGAAATCGCCTATTTTTACTTTCTTATACGTAGTATAAGGAAGTATTGTGATGATGAACATTTTCGACCTCGAGATTTTTGCAGATGTCCACGTTTTGAGGTCCCCTGATACCAAAAAAGTGGTTTTTAAAAAATGTCTGTGTGTCTGTGTGTCCGTGTGTGTGTGTGTGTGTGTGTGTGTGTGTCTGTGTGTGTGTGACCACGATAGCGGTCAAACCGCTGTAGATATCAATTCCAAATTTTGTAGTTACGAATATAATCTCCCTCTTGAGAACTGATTAGATTTTGAGCAAAATCGGCAGACCGGAAGTAGTAGTTTACTTCAGTGAAATAATCGAATTTTGCAAATATTTCGTCAATTACTAAGTTTAAACAAATTTATAAAGAATTCAAATGTACTCAAAATTAAATTTGAGAAAAATTGTTTTAATAAAGTTTTTCGAAATTCCTACCGGAAGTAGGTCTTTTACTCTTATCGAAAATCAGTTTTTTGCGAATATCTCGCAAGTCATGCTTTCTAGGCAGGTACATTTCGAGTATAAAAGTATTTAGAACAGTGGTTCCCAAACTTATTTTGCCTACTGCCCACTTTGAGAATAAATTATTTTTTAGCGCCCCCATTTTTTCACCTACTCAAAAACCACTATAACTTCAAATTAAATTAATTATTGTGAGCTATATTAGCGGAGATTAAACATTCATTCTAAACGAGACTTTTACTATGGGTTATAGTAAAAGTCTCGTTTAGAATGAATGAGTTAACTTGAGACCTGAGCGTAGTAGGTAGTACACAACGGCGCTCAGGTCTCAAGTTAACTTTTACGGGCTACACCTGCCAATGAGAATGATTATTGAAACGCAACTTTATAGTATTCAGACAAAGTATCTTTTATTCAAAATTCAAAATAAAACAAACATAATCGATTCTAATATAAAAACTAATGTGAAGGATGAATCTGATGCTGTTTAATAAGTTTGTTGATATCAGGTTCCAATTTACTCAAGAACAGCCGCAAGTCACCACGTTCGGTAACATGAAAACGATTTCTCTTTTTAGTAAGCAGCGTTGCTACAGCACTAAATCCACGTTCACACAAATATGACGATGGGAATGCTATCAAGAATCGTTGAATGATTGACCACAATCCAGGGTACAATTGCGGGATCGGTTTTTGTAGCCAAAATTCTTGGTAGCCATTTTTGAACTTGATTTTTATTTCCTCGTTCGTTGTCAATTCTATAAGTTCTTCTTCCAGATGTGGTGATATTGCTGTGTTGACATTTGAAAACGGATCCAACACCCAGTCTGGTATTTCCAAGTTCAAAATATCCTGGTATCGTTCGGTGAAGTCAATGTGGAGCTTTTCCGAATGTTGGAAGTAGGCAAACAAGTCGTCGTTACTGCAGGATACTGATAAATTCGGAAAATTATGAAACTCACGTCTGCCCATATTCTTTTTGTGTAGAAGCAGTTTGGCTGCGAAAGCAGCAACGACATTTTTTGTTTTAATTAAATTTAGTTCATCGCCTTGCAGTTGGAGATTCATGTTGTTGAACAATTTATACAGGTCTGTCATGTAAGCTATATCATTTTTTGATGTAATGAGCTTGTTGCGCAATTCTGTATCTTTAGTTTCCAAAAACTCTATCACAGAGTCAAACAGGTTGTAAAATCGAGTCAGACAATTGCCTCTTGATAGCCAACGAACTTCGGTATGAAACAACAAACGGTTGAAATCTTCGTCATTAGTAACACAAAGCTGATGAAATAATCTATCATTCAAAGAGCAGTTACGGATTTTATTGACTACTTTGATGACATATTGCAGTGATTGAAATAGTCGTTCACTTAAATTTCTAGCAACCAAATGTTGTCTATGAATAACGCAATGTACAGCAAGGACATCTGGAATTTTATTTTTTACGTACGCTATGAAGCCTTTATGGCACCCTGTCATAGCCGGAGCGCCATCCGTAGCAACTGATATAATATTTTTCAAGGGAATCTCTTTCTCATCACAAAACTTTTCCAATGTATTGAATATGGTTTCGCCTTTTGTATCGGTCTCTAAATTTCTAGCAAACAATAGTTCTTCACATATTTTCTCATCTTTAATAAACCTCACGTAAGACAGCAACAATGCTTCATTAGTTGGTAAAGTGGACTCATCGAGCTGAATTGAGGATTGACTAGTCCTCAGATGATTGCACAATGATTCTTCTATGTTTCCGGCCATTTCATCAATTCGTCTTTGCACAGAATTATTACTCAAAGGAATTTTTCCGATAATATCTGCGGCCGGTTTATGAAGCACAGTAGTTATTACTTCCTTTATTGCTGGCAAAATTAACACTTCTCCGATGTTGTGTGGTTTGCCTTTTTGAGCAATTAACAAAGAGATGTTGTACGAAGCTCGAAGTCCGTCGTCATCTTGCTTAGCAGCCGCCGAAAAGAGTTTTGCTACACTTGGCCGAGTATTATGCTTCTTCTCTAGGTCTTGAAAATATGCTACATTCTTGTCTTTCTTATCTGGATGCATTTTATTCAAATGATCTTGAAGTCTTGAAGGCTTCATTGCTTCATTCGAAAATGTTTTTAGGCATAGAAGGCACAAAGGCGACGATGGGTTTGTAGGATTTTCAATGAATCCGAATTTAATATATTCCGCACAGTATTGCCGTCTCTTCTTTTTTACTTCCGACATTGTTTTGTTTTGAGAAATACGTAAGTATAAGTGTTGAACTTAAGTACTGCTTATCTATTACGCGCGAAACCGCAAATGAAAATAAAATAAATATTACGTTGTTTATATAGGATTGCATAAGCAGCACGCACCGACAGGAATAAGACAAACATGCATAAACTCGTTTATCTCATTCGACGCTCAATCGTACTCAACAAGTAAGAACAAGTATTCTATGAACCAGCCGATTGATACAGTTGCCTTTTTATTTGTTTGTTTGTGTCTCTTTTCGTTTCGAAACGGAGCGACCGATTGATATGTTTTTTATTTTATTTATTCAATAAAACAGGACAGATATATGAACTACTCGGAGAGAAATATCGAACCGAGTTGGTTTGAGCAATCTCTTAATTAATATTAGTTGATGTTCACAAGCTGTAGTCGAGAGTAGGGATGGGACATCGGTGGGTAAACATCGATATCAAACATCGATGTTAACATCGTTGATCAACATCGATGGTTGCAAAATATCGACTACCAAACATCGATGTTTTTAAACATCGATAATTATATTTATAGATTTATTTTTTGGCAGTTTAACAAAAACTTTATTATAACTTAATTAATTTACGTCCTTAACAAAATGATATAAAAGCTATCACTATTCAAAAAAAATAATAAAAGAAATATATACATTTATAATATGTAGTTAACTTTAGAAACTACTCAAAAAAAACTATATAAAAAAACAATATTATGCAATTACGCATGAAACAACCACATGACTTAAATCGTCTGATACTTAAAAAATATATACATTTACGTGTATCAAAGCTTTTTAAGAGAACGATTTTTATTTGGGATTTTATAGTCTTGCATTTTTTTTTGACTACGCTGGCAAATACCGAGATACATATGGATATGGTTTTATATTTCTGATGTGTCATCTTGCATTTAATACGTGTATCGTCGTGTATGATTGTACGCACTAGGGAATTTCCCGAAGAAGTATACATCGATAATGTCTATCTCCCTTCTTTTTCTATGAAAATACGTTTACCTCCTTCACTTATTCTGCATGCATACATAATTTAACTTTTATTCTGCACATTAAAAGTACTATAAATTTATGTATTTAATTATATATTATTTAAATATTTATACTGAGTAATATTTAAAAGAGCCTAAAATGAAATATTCGAATTTATATGATATAGCACTGTGTAATTTAAATACTTCTTTTATTCGTAGACAATTTTACATCCTCGTAGCCTGTATGTGAGCTGTTAATTTGGAAACATTTTTGTATTTGTCAACAGAGGACGCTGTTTTATTTTGTGATTAGTGCAAATACATTTTGTCAAGCTTAAAAGTTCGATGTTCACTATATTTCTTCTAACATCGATAGTTTATCGATAAATCTAAATTGCAAACATCGATGCAAAAACATCGAACATCGATCCTAAAATATCGATGTTCAATGAACATCGATGTTTATCGCCCATCCCTAGTCGAGAGTCGAGAGCTCAGTCGGTGTCTAAGAGTCCTCCTAGATTCTAGATGAAATTACAAATCGCCCCCTAAGCCTTTACACAACGCCCCCATTTTTTTTCTGGGTCTCTTACCGCCCCCCTTTAGACCTGCAGCGCCCACAAGGGGGCGTTATCGCCCACTTTGGGAACCTATGATTTAGAACATACTTTTAAATATCTTTTGTATAAAAAAAATTTCAAAATTCAGACCGGAAGTACCACTTTTACTCTTATCGAATAGCGATTTTTTGCAAATATGTCGTAAATTATGCATTCTATATATATTTATGAAGAGTACAAAAGTATTTAGAGTTGGATTTGGAATATTTTTTGTATAAATGAAATTTCAAAATTCGGACCGGAAGTAACACTTTCATACGTATAAGAAAGTCGTGTGGTGGCCACACCTCATTTTTTCAGAATGGTTTGAAGCACGTGAAAAGAGTGTGGTTTTTGACGTATGTAAATAATATTGGCAACATCTATGAATGCACTAAAAGAATGAATAGCGAGAGGTTTTTTGATATGAAAGAGTTAGATGTGAGTGTTGAAAAATCAAATACTATCAGCTGATGCTAAAAAGAAAAATGAGGTGTGGCCACCACACGACTTTCTTATACGTATGAGCGTTTCAAACTATACAATTTGAGAATTGTTTTATACAAAACTTATTCAAAATCCTATTCTAAGTACTTTCATTCTCTTAATAAATCGCTATAAATGCATACTTTGCAAGATATTCGAAAAAAAGTGCTACTCGCTAAGAGTAAAAGTGCCACTTCCGGTCCGAATTTTGAAATTTCATGTACACAAAAAATATTGCAAATTCAACTCTAAATACTTTTGTACTCTTAATAAATATATATAGAATGCATAATTTACGACATATCTGCAAAAAATCGATATTCGGTAAGAGTAAAAGTGGTACTTCCGGTCCGAATTTTGAAATTTTTTTTATACAAAAGATATTTAAAATTATAATATAAATACTTTTATACTCATAAAGTACCTGCCTAGAAAGCATGACTTACGAGATATTCGCAAAAAACTGATTTTCGATAAGAGTAAAAGACCTACTTCCGGTTGGAATTTCGAAAAACTTTTTTAAGATAATTTGTCTCAAATTTAATTTTGAGTACATTTCAATTCTTTATAAATTTGTTTAAACTCAGTAATTGACGAAATATTCGCAAAATTCAATTTTTTCACTGAAGTAAACTGCTACTTCCGGTCTACCGATTTTACTGAAAAACTAATCAGATCTCAAGAGGGAGATTGTACACGTAAATACAAAATTTGGAATTGATATCTACAGCGGTTTGACCGCTATCGTGGTCACACACAGACACACAGACACACAGACACACAGACAGACAGACAGACAGACACACAGACACACAGACATTTTTTAAAAACCACTTTTTCGGTATCAGGGGACTTCAAAACGTGGACATCTGCAAAAATCTCGAGGTCGAAAATTTTCATCATCACAATACTTCCTTATACTATGTATAAGAAAGTAAAACAATCATATTTGATTCAACTTTTGCGGGTGGATTAATAAATGAAAGTCCTTCCCTCCGTTTCCTCTACCTCATAAGTTAGATATACTCTATAATATCCATACAAAACGTAGGAATCACAGGCGTCAAGAATAAACAAACGGTCACCATATATCTAATTCGTCATAAATGATTCTCTAATGTATTACACTTTCGAAGAGCTAATCCGTTAACATCTGACGTTGAAATACCACAATTCGCGAACCAAAACTCCTTCAATGTAATTTTTATCAGCACAACTAAAATCTGCACAAATAATCAGGCAGTACAAAGTGCGACTTCACGGAATTACTGCTACACGAATCATGTCATGTCATGTCGAAAGCGGAAATAATAATGACATCTGTTAACGTCTAGATTTGCATTTTCGGCGTAATAATTTTAAAGTATAAAATATTGTAACGAAACTAGTCTACAAAAAAAAAGAAAGGCAAATATTCGGAGCGACTGGTTAACAAGTCGTAAAGCAATAAATCATCCTATTTATATGTACTGCGAAGAGACAGAATGTCTGCGTATGTTCTACAAACATCGAGGAGAACACTAGCGTTTTTCTGGTGTGTTCCAGATGTTTCGTATGCGTATATGAAAGCAGTTGAACCGATGTATGAGTCAATTCCTGAATAAGATGTAATTCATTCAATAGTCTCGTACGGAACAGTAAACGTAATTAAACGTAAATAAATAGTTCCTCGAGTGGTAGTCGAAGAGTAAACATAGATATAAGTAGTACAAAATAAATATAGTGGTGCGGTGTTATATAAATAGAAGTGATATAAATACGGTAGTGTTACATAAATATACGGACATAAATATTAGTAATAGAAATAAATACCTGTGTTAATCTATTTGTAAATAGTTTAAGTGCGATACATTAGTTATATTTTTATATTGTAATTAATTTTACGTGTGTGAATATACAGACTGTTTTAAATAAATAAATTGCACGAGTTGTTTATTGCAAACCCGAAAACGTTACAATATTACAAAACGCATGTTAAAAAACCTTTAAATTTATATTAACAATTTTAAAGAAAAAAACTTAAGTAATGTAATCGGATTCAATAAATAATATTTACCTGCTTAAGGAATATATAATCGTTACGAAAGATGGCGGCACTTGGTCGTTAAATGAGAAAAGCCGTCCAGTCATTAAATTTCGACAGAATATGCACATAAAACATAGTAAATACTAACAAAATTAAGGAAATATTCTACCTCCATTATCAGCAGTTTTTGACGGAAACAAAGGTTTGTACTATTCTTTGATAGCTCAAGATAATTTAATTAAATATTTGTGCTACCACATTTCTATGCTCAAAACAATGACTTAGCTATTTGTCCGTCGGAGGGCGATAGACAGATATTATTGTTTCATGATTTAGTACCACCTCCATATAGAGAAAATGTGACTTCTAACTTTAATAACTTATAGTATTAATGACATTTAAAATGCTTATTTATACAGTAAATATAATATTGGCCATCTTACGTCTTTTCATTATATCCCACATTCTAATTATTATCGGAATTCCTACAGGAATACTTTAAATATTTAAATCTAGAATAAAAGCGGAAAGTAGAAAGTACATATTCCGTTTCGTTACGTATTCAAATTTCACTAACGAGAATTGTTTACTTGGTTGGTTGCTATACCATAAATTCTAAAGGTTATGTTTCCGTAACTACTACGCTTATTGTACTTCGTCTGTGATATTTGAAATTGCTAAAGCCTTTAAAGTTCTTCTCTGTTCGTATTTGAAATGTTCAACTTTTTGAAACTCAAACGTTGCTTCAGTACTGAAACCGATACGGAAAGCACTCAGATTTATTTCATTTCCCTATACATTACATCGTATTGGTTTATTTACGCACAAATATTTAAAATAATTGGAAATACATAAAAACAACTCTAATAGTAGAAGTTTAGTTCATTTCCCATTGAAATTAAATTTGACAAAAACAGGGTTTGCGATTTTTAACTCAAACAAACAATGTGAGATCACCTCTAGCTAAAACTTCGTGTAATATATGCTTAGTCCTGCTGATGCACGTTTCGAAGCTAAGTAAAATATTAATATGAATTTATCACCGTTCCCAGAGAGTGGCAGTAAACATGCAATGGATGCCAGCATATATGTTCAAGTTATATACAGC
Source organism: Amphimallon solstitiale (assembly GCA_963170755.1). NCBI lineage: Eukaryota > Metazoa > Arthropoda > Insecta > Coleoptera > Scarabaeidae > Amphimallon > Amphimallon solstitiale. Next base: position 67,092,321 of record OY720679.1, on the reverse strand, counting down.
TTGAGCGCGCGGGGTATGATCACCCGATGCTAGTCGATATTCTTCGGACGTATATTCGGCAAATGATCTCCGCTAGCTGTGTTCGCCAGATATAGATATATAGATTTATTTTTCCAGAGTTGTTATTTCGTTATATTTACTGGAGAGAATCTCTAATTTTAATTTCTATTTCAAGGGTCGTTTTTATGTTATTTTATGGTATTCCTGTTATACTTATTTATAGTTTTTTTTTTACCATGAAATTTCTATTTATTTATTTTTCTCTAGACATCTTAGTTTATTCTGCAGATGTTTCAGGCGGGTTGTTTTTATTTCATTCTAAAACCCAGTTGTACTGCTATAACTTTGTACACAACTACATTATTATTTAATTTCATTAGGATAATCATAATTACGTTATAAGTATTACAATCTTCGCGTTATTATCGACTTAGTTATCTAAGCAATCGTCATCACTTAAAGAGAAAATTTAATTTGTTCTTTTTGTCAATCTGCAAAAAAATAATCAGATCACTATGAGTTCGAATATGAGCAGGCAATGCTAGTATGTTGTGCCGTTACTCTAATATGTATTATCGGACCACGTTTAGATGCGAGTTTACGTATACCATCGGGTGATCATACCTCGCGCGCTCTTGCTGTATAAGTCTTTCCAATTTATTGCAAAACATTATGGCACTGCACACAAAGTACGAGTAGAAGCTAACCGTTTGAAATAATTAGAAATATACAGTCATTACCGAATAAGTACCAATAGATTTGATTAGATTTGTTTTTTTGCGGCGGATAGTATCAATTTTCGCGGAAGTAAATGAAAATGTGCGTCTCTCATCAAATTCACTTTATTTTTGACACCATAATAGTAGCAAATAATGATAAACCCATTTCGACTACTAGTACTGATGTGTTTATTTAACATCGCAATAAACCAAAAGATCTTCTCCTACCTATTAAAAGTAGTACTTGCTAAATCAGTTTACATAAGTAATTAGTTATGTTATTGTATTAGTAATTATACTGAATGCTAGAGACTGCCGAAAAGTTCGTTAATATGCGTTTGTAGGCACATACGCAAGTATGATAGCTAGTACCCTTTTTTGCATAAAGTATAATTTTCACACAGTAGTATATATTTCAATTGCTTATGTAAACATGTCAGTTAAAAAATGAGTTTTTATACTTAATATACATGGTGTCCAAAGGCCAAATGGTGACCATTGCCCATTACAGGAAATGATATTTAATTAAATATTATTAATACTTGAGATAGTGAAAAGTGAATCTGAATCTCTTTTAACGATGTTAATTAAAACGAAAAATAGAACCAACTTTCTAATTTCACCAATTTCATAATTTCAATAATAAGGAAGTTAGGAAAAGTAAACACGGAACATTAGAGATTAATTAATCCTAAACTTACCAGTCTGTTATTTATTAGTATATATACATTCGTATGAAACTACATGACAGGTACAAGAAAAGAAACATATATACATTATATTACAAAAGAAGAAATATATTTAGAAGGGCCATAACTGCAGGGGGCCCTCTAAAACACTGCACCATTTGGTCTAGGATGTAGGAAAAAACCTGCAGAATAAAAAACCTACATCACAGTGCCACAAAACTAAAGGTCTTTAGTTGTTAAGATCCAAGCGACAGCCTCTGAGTTAAATTATGTAAGTCCGTGTATCCAAATTCAAACTTAGCTAGAGGACATTATTCAAAAATATGTATAACTGTTTCAATCTCAGCTCCGCAATCATAAGCTGGACCCGCGATCATATTCCAATTGAAAAACATACTATTCTCCTCTTGAAACCAGTCAATTCACTGATGCTGCATGAATTTCATTTGTCTTTGGATATACCTTCGATATTAAGTTGACAAATCTTAACAACGGACCAATATTCCTAAAAGAAGCACAATATGAATTTAAACTTGAAAAATGATACCTGTCATATGACCGTGAGGATCTTAGGATCTTGTACGGTCTTCCAAGTGATGGTTATTATGGACAACATTATATTCTCCATTTTGGACCATCGTAAAGATGGTTACCATCGACCAAAATCAAATAAAATTAAAAAAATATAGATTAAAACATAAAAATAACTAATAAAATAGAAACTTAAAATTGTCAATGACAAGATGTCAACTACTTATTTATTAGTAATAAATAATGATGTGCAAGGTAATGGTTGGAATTTAATTATTTCTTGAATTATAATAATGATCAACTACATAATCATTATAGTGTTTGCAGAAATTCATTTCGGACACACGTAAGCGTCAAATTTTTAATTTCGGTTTGCACTTCTATCATATGCAGAAGATGATCTTATCATATACAGCGATGCCTGCTTGCTAACAGTGGAGGGAGAGCAACGGAGTGGCGGGCGACCCCCACGCCTTACAAATGTCCAGTGTGGCAGCCTCGCTTATGTCTATCTTTAGTTTAATTCGTCGCGCTCTTTTCCTCTTACCACTTTCCTATCAGAAATTAAAATATGTCGACCTCGGTATATTTTTATCCTTCTTAAAAATTGTGATTTTGCTGCTTATGGATTTTTTCGGAAGTAACAGTCCGTCTCTTCAGCGGGTTTAAAAATCACAGTCTGACGTAGGCTTCGGGGCATCTCGCTCGACAGCACCGTTTGTTTTAGAAATCGAGTGGATGAAAAGTGGCGCGGGACGAGAGCGGTATATGTCAGCGAGCGGGCACTACTCTGTGATGCCGAATGACATCCAGTATGTAATATGACAGAATAACAGAAGTGACAAAAGCCTCACTTGCATAATTCCGATATTTGTGCGCAAAATCAAACAAGGACACATTTCAAAATGGCGTGTTTTGTTTTTGTTGTGTACTTGTATATTGTTTTATAAATATAACCTGTCTAAGTTTTATAACTTATAATTTACGAAAGAATAATAAGTAAAGGTGCCAGTTAAATTGTTGTTGATATAAATAATGGAAACTATACGAAAGAAGAAATCTGGTGTACGTAGATGTTGTATTTTTACTTGTAAAAATGTTCAGCAACAAAATATATTCTACAGTTTCTGTTCGTTCCTTAAAGAAGAAAATCGCTAAGTTATAGCTATTGAGTAACAGTTAATTTGTAATAACTCATCTTTTTTGAAGTGCCTTACACTGGATCACCAGCTGTAACCGGAATGACCTTCTAAGTAAAGATTTGTCAAAATTATGGCAAACAACATGTGTGTGTGGTAAACACTGAATCACACATGTGTTTAAATGATTTAAGGAATCCAATGCAATTTCCGCATTATTTCTCTCACTCTGCACGGAAACACCAGAAAGAACTGCTTTTCATGCAAAATTTCACACGGGTAGGTTATTTTACGTAAAAGTGTTTTTAATATAAACTAACATAAAATTAAAATATTTTCAAAATTGTTTGTTACCATTTATCTTTTATATATTCAACTATTTGGTCTGTATTAAGTTGCAATACCCTTGCATTGTAATTTTAAAATATGTAACTTCATACATCATCATTGGAGTAGAATAAATATAATAACATGACTTTATAATTTAAAATATTCCAAAAAATCTGTACATGATGATAACAATGTTTTACTTTAATTTCTCTAATAAGATATTTTGTAATTTAATTTGTAAACTTATTTACTATCTACAAAAATATATGATCTTATTTATCATTGTTAAATATGTTTTGATAAGGTTTACACTTATAATTAAAATTTTTATTAAAGATGAAGCATGAAAATAAATACTTCTAATGTGGTTTTTATCTTTTTATATTAGTGAAGGAACCTCCTTCGAAAATAAGAATTTTAGAGAACATCGTTATCTCTCACAGCCATGACCATATTGATAAGAAATCAATTCAAATCTCACCGATTAAGGAACTATCTACGGGTAAATGTTTATTATAAAATATTATTTTATAAGAACTAATCATTATTTGAAATTTTAAAAGCATACTAATTTCAAAATGTATTTTAGAATGTGTGGAAACTATGAATGTTCCTAGCACAAGTAATATTGGATCCCAAAATTTAGCAGAAAGTCAACCACCTATAGGTATGACAATTAATATTTACAATACAAAATTGTATTATGAGCAAAACATAAAATACGTTTAGTTGTTTAACTAAAGAATTCGTAGTAATTTTTGAACAAAAATTCAACACATACGTATTTAACCTATAATAGTATAAAGTAGAATAATTTAGAACTTTTCAGTTACACACATACAATTAATTTGTATTTAATGAAATGTATAATTTTTTAATTGTATTTAGCAGTTATGGAAATTCCTATTAAAAGAAAAAAAATCTCTCTGCCCATACACCCAGAAAGGAAAGACTAAGAAAATCTCTAAAACAGCATCGAGTTGTAGCTACTACTGCTACTAAATCTAAAATGAAATCCTGTCCTAAAAAGGAGAATTTACAATATTTTCTAGGGCTTTGTGACAGATATTTATTAAAAGAACTGGCAACTGTTGTTAAATTTAATGCAGTTAATAGTAATATGGATATTGCAATACTGTCTTTTAACTTTGAAGAGAATAAAAACATTTTCTAGAAATACCATGCAGGAAAGCAGACTATGTTCCTCAGCAATGTGTTCCATTGAAAAACAATTACTGACATCAACACCAAACTTTAATGAATTAGTTATTAATCATTTTGCCAATCGTAAGAATCGGCAAATGGATTTTATTTTCAAACAAGTCAATTAAATAACATATTGAGTTTATTTTTTTGTCTGTACTTAATTTTTGATATTAAACACTCAGACCCCGGTGCCCTCCCGTCCCAAAAAATCACGGGCCGCCACTGCTTGCAGGGTCTGCTTCTTAATACTCTCAGTAGAAGTGGTCATTTTGTTGACATTATATCACATGTATTGCATAACATTAAAACAGAACATATTATAAATTTTGGCTCAGTCGTAGAATTTGACACGTAAGTTGTTTAAATGGATTATTACTTCATTTTACCATATATTCTTTACTTGCCGTAATTGAAATTACTTTAATTGTAAATAATTTTTACCACTGATCTCAGGCTATTAGAAGAATGTTACACTATGATTATGGAAAATGGTGTTTAGCAACGACTCCATTTCTTGGCAAATGAAGTACATGAGGTTCCATAACTCCCAGATAAATTTTATCAATTTTCTTTTGAATTAAGAAATATGTAGATACAGAAAGCAAAGTGATTGCTCGGCTCATTATAATGAAACAAACTTTCCCAGATAAAATAGTTGTATGATTTTATATATTTCATAATAGTCATGACGGAATATATTTTTGAAGTGGTCTCAAAGAAAGAAATATTTATTGTAATTAAAAGTAAATTTTATTGAATTTTCTTCATTTAAGCGCCGATCTTCGGGCAAGCATGCATTGAAAAGGGAAAATTGATACACTCACAACTTTATAAAAGAAGAATCTATTTTAGTAGATTTATCACTAAGGATTAGTTTTGCAGATTACACAAATTTTATATGAATACTCAAATACACGAAGAAACTGTTCATATATACTCTTTTATTTTTAAAACAAAACCTAATCCTCATAAAAATATTTCGCCTCACTTTTAGAAAAATCATTTATCTTCATAGGATAAATTAATTAATACATAACTATTATGGCAGATAGCACCTTCGCGCTTTGTGATGACTTATATAGAGCGCTGAAAAGAGTGTTGTAAAATTTAAAAACAAAGTGAATAATGATTTCAGTTGCATTGTTACCGCTACCGCCTGAAGTCGAGGCGGTAAATTTCTTCTTCCTTTTTTGAATAATGTACGGATCTATTTGGGAAAATGTGAACCATATTTCAACGGTCGTCCGAGAAATATACGGGAGGACTTTGATTTAGTGCTGACGCTCTGGCCGTGACTGAGATTAATCTTGACTAGCCTAGGTATCACGAATGCAGACATATACGCTGCATATTGTATAATCTGTCCTATATTCTCAGTATTGGTCTTTAATTGTAGTTCTCTCTAGTTAATATATTTTCATTACAGATATGTTTGTTAAAAAATGTATTAATACAAGCTGTTAGATGTTACTGTTCAGAGCTAGGGGAAAGATGAAGTCAATCAAACCGAAATTCAATAATTTCACAATGAGCAATGCTCGCGCGTTATAAGTAATGTTAATCGGTTCATATTACTTATCGATGGTAGACTTAATTAATATTTTGCTGCATTCAATATCGGTGTTTGTTTTGCTTTATGAGTTTCTCATTTTGTGTTAAAATTAGTATATTATGCAATGAGCATTTAATGATAGCTATTAAGACACGAGTATGAAAATTACAATACGAGGCGAAGCCGAGTATTGTAATGAATACGAGTGTCTTAATAGCCATTAAATGCGAGTTGCATACACTATTTTTTCTACGACCCCATAATAAAACATTATTTTTTGAACATTCCATTTCATAAATTGAGGTTAAAATTTTCCATGCACCTTTGCGAATTTAGTTGGTAATAAGCTATTTTTGGTTACTAAGCCTTGTTCCATAATTTCTGGTGGACTCAAATTTTACATTTCACTGTTATTATCCCTCATTTTTACTGTTTATATTTTCAAAAAATAAGGTGTGGCCACCACACGACTTTCTTATACGTATGAAAGCGTTACTTCCGGTCCAAATTTTGAAATTTCATTTATACAAAAAATATTCCAAATCTAACTCTAAATACTTTTGTACTCTTCATAAATGTATATAGAATGCATAATTTACGACATATTTGCAAAAAATCGTTATTCGGTGAGAGTAAAAGTGATACTTCCGGTCCGAATTTTGAAATTTTTTTTATATAAAAGATATTGGAAATTAAGTTCTAAATACTTATGAATTCTTTATAAATTAGTCTAAACTTAGTAATTGACGAAATATTTGCAAATTTCAATTTTTTCACTGAAGTAAACTACTACTTCCGGTCTGACGATTTTGCTCAAAATCTAATCAGTTCTCAAGAGGGAGATTATATTCGTAAATACAAAATTTGGAATTGATATGTCCAGCGGTTTGACCGCTATCGTGGTCACAGACAGACAGACAGACAGACACACAGATACACACACAGACATTTTTTAAAAACCACTTTTTTGGTATCAGGGGACCTCAAAACGTGGAAATCTGCAAAAATCTCGAGGTCGAAAATTTACACCATCACAATACTTCCTTATACTACGTATAAGAAAGTTAAAAGCACAAATTTTAAGTACTTACTTGTAAATTGCAGAGAACTGTCACATTTATTTAATTTGTATATCTGTCAGATATGCAGTCGCCATATTGAATATTGTTCGAATATTGGAATGTCGCATTCCTATTGGATATGAACTTCTATCGTAATGAAAAATCTGTATTCCTATTGGATATTAAAGTACAGGTTCGGCATATCTAATAATACAATTAAAGTATGGGAGTAGAAAATAGTTATCTTTGTACCAGTAGTAAAAAATCATAGCATTTTTACATATAACAAAGCGCCACGAATAGTCATTTCTCGACCTGGAACTAATAACAGGTAAATAATGAGGCTATTATTGACCTAGGGAAATAATGAAAACAAATAAAACGAATGCCGCAACCATGCACTCGTGCTCGTAGTAGTAGTAGTATGTCAAGCTGTCAGCCGTCAAAATAAATAACTGTATTTTAGGCACAATTTTAGGTTAACAATACCCGAATATAATATACGTTTATTTAGCAATTGCTATTAATTTTATATTTTCTAACAATACTTTGTTGTTTTCATGAAAAAATTTAACCTAATAAAGAAAATACCAGTAAGCAGACTTATGGACTAATATACTTACATTAGATATATTACACAATGTCAGCATTTGTCTATTAATACATAAAATATGTATGATAGTATAATATGGAATCAATATATCACGTAACTATTACAAATGTAAATAATTATTTAATTCATATTGAAAATTCCTGTATTTATTGCAGGTGTGGTTGCGTAAGTAGATGTAGGTAGATCTTGTAACATACATTCTATATTTTTTTTATTTACTAGGGAATCTTCGATATAACCTTTAGCTACAAAGTGGCTCCATTATTACAAACTTTTGAGACGTACCATTTTTGCTATTGTGGATGTGAATAATAATTAAATTATCTCTCATGATGACATCAGAAATTAATAAATTACACAACTCATCACTTCGGCATGCACCAGCAACACCAATTACAAGAGCAGTCTACAGAGATATAAATTATCAATAATTTCAAGGTATTAATATATAAACATACTATCTTAGTTGCAATGTAACATGTGTCGGGTGCCTCAGTAAGGAATTTATAATTTCCTCGAGTAAATACCAATTATTTTTTGGGCTTATAATTTTCATTTTTTCTTTTTAAAAAGGCAACTAATTTAAAATATTTTGATATGTTAATATCCTCTTTTAGGCCAAGTGTAGCTTTCAACATTGAACATTGCGCCCATAAAGTCGAGGCTTTTTTATTTTTTGAATATTCTTGAAAATAAGCCGGAAGTACGTTTTCAGAAGTTACTACTGTATATTTGGAATTATACCATTTTTTAAATTTTGTATATGTTTTCAAGTATAAGTGATTAGTTTTATGCGGAATCAAGTTCTCAGCTGCCTGTTCTGCAATCTCGCGCATTTCAGGTGGTGTACATCTAAACTCTTCAGACATTATAAATGGAATGAAAAATAATCTAATAAATACTTGACTTTTAGTTTCAGCATTTATGTCAAAACTTATTTGTCAACATCAAAATATAGCCTACTTATTTCTTTACATGAAGTTTTATTACAAGGGCATTCTTACATATATGAGTAAATTTATTCATAATTATTAAGGTTTTAAGGTCCAATTAGACTACTGGTACAAAAAATAGTATACATACTACGGTTGAGAAGACTATTATTGCCCGAGTGGCTTAAATTCCGAGGCGCTGAGCAACTCGGGCAATAATAGTCATTTTCTCAACCTTGGTATGAAATATACTATTATCTACCAAGTCAGTAAAATGATACTTTATCAAACGAGTCTGATATACGAGCCAAGCGAGTGAAGCGAGCGCTGCGAGTAACAGACGAGTTCGGTAAAGGTACTTTAAAGGTTATATATTGCGATATACATCGTGCTTGCTCCTTTGTATTAATTTTGTATGAACTCTTTGCTCTAAGTTAGAGGTCGTCAAACCGCGCCTCTTTAAATTGAGTTGGAATCAAATTTTCTAAGGAATGCAAGCACATTATTCTCATTAAACCAAATGCACATGTTGTGATTTTTTTATGAATAAATAAATTAGATAATGATGATGATAGATGTAGGTATAGAGATTATTCAATAAATTATATTCAAAAAATTATTTATAAACTATACCAATGGCTCTTATAATATTTTCCTGACGCACTTAATGTTGGAATTCGCTCTTTGGCTTCCAAAGTTTGCCGACCACTGATCTAGGTGGAAGGCTTTCATGTTTCTTGTTGAGTACTTCTTGATTATTGAGTTGAAACGATGTAGTCGTGTCTTCTTCTAAAATCGACAATCGATTTACTATCATAATAAGGTAAAAGTAGACACAGTAGTAGTCCTGAAAATGTCACTTAGAATAGTGGACAAAATATCAACATTATAAGAAGAGAAGTATATACCTTGCCCACTATTTTTATGCAATAAATTTCATCATACATCATTTTCACTCCTGAATCTGTTTGAAATATATTTAAAAATAAAATTCTGTTACATATTATGTGCTTATTTTCCTCTATATTTATAAATATATATGAATAAAGAACGTATCTTGCAAAATAATAAGCCCGCTTGCAATCATATCTCGATCTTACCTTTTCGGTTTTTATTTTTCTTCATTTATCCTTTCGATTACCAAAAAAATCATTATAACATAATCTGGTCATATTGAAAGGTAAAAGAAAATATTTTATTCACGAGAAACGATCTTATTTATGATACACTTGCATTAATGTTTACAAGTGATCCTTTCCGGAGGCATCAATCATATTTGCGACGTGCGAAAAATGGCCTACTAAAGTCGAAGGTGATCATGTTTCTATTCAAAAACTAGAATATCTTAGAAGCTCGGTTATATTTGGATTTCTTTATAGTTCCTTTCATGTGTTTAGATATATTTATTGATTGTAATGCCTTATACACTAACAAATAAAACCTTGTTAAAACATATTTTTACAAAATCACCAGAAATATCCCAAAGTTCAAATTAAAAGTCCCTATCTTTTAAAGGGTTTACGAGAAAAATAACAGACATGCTCAAATAATAGATAGCGAGAGCTTTAAAGGTAGATCGCTGAAACATGGTGACATTTTCTCTAGAAATTAAACATAACCACCTTCCGTCTGTCACTCGGCAACAATGTAATAATAATAATGATAATAATAATAAAGTGATGACTTACTCTTTCTTTTAAATCGAGCCTAATTATTGCAAGTTGAAATTTCACATTAGTTCGATGCAATTGTGATTCAGCGTCTTTAAATACGTCGATACAGTATCGTACGCATTGGATATTGATTCTTATGATAATTAAGTGATTCATTGCCTCTTTGTTAACATAATTGTGTCGAATGTTCTTACAAAATTTTAATACAGTTTTATAAGACTATAAAAGGGGATCCTTTGGTTTGAAGGTAACGCCATCTAGTCTAGAGCGATATTGTTATAAGCGTGTATGAAGTGTTGTATTGTTAGACAATTAAACGAAAGGTGCAAATAATATTAACGGTGTTGATGGAGTACTTTTATGTAGAGTTTTATATGTGTGTTGAAAAGAGTTCTTACATAACATTATTTAAGAAATAAAATGAGAGAGACCAAAAAAGTAAAACGTATCATTTTGATAATTATTATAAAAAAGAATTCTTGCTTATTATTATTTATTTGTCGAGTCCCAGTTATATTGTCTAAATGTAGGACGTTTGAAAAGCATTAAGAAACCTTACATAAAAACTATGTAAACAATTTTCTAGGAAACAGTTTGTTAAGAAGACGAAAACTAAGAGATTTGAAAGTATACTGAAAGCAGTGTAAGCCATATTTATTAGATCAGCCAAACAATCAAATATTGGCACAATTGCGTCTTTAAAAATTTCTCATATACTGCTCAACTCAGGAAACTCTTCAAAGATGGAACAGTAGTGAAACAAGCATTTCTCGAAACGGCAGAGGTTTTATTAGAGGGTCTCAAAAATAAAACAGAAACCATAATTTCTGTCAAAGAGATCCAGTTACCTCCTCCGACCTTCACCAGAAGTGCCGTGGTCATGAATAAGGATATGGAAGCAGTTATAAGAGCAATAGGAGACAATACCCGATATTAATTTTAGAATTTCAAAGTTGAATTTAATTTTAGAAAAGCTTTTTATAATTTCTAAATGTTCACTGTGCGGTCAAGTTCAGATATTACTCTAACCTTTTTGTTAAATTAAATTAACATTGTATCACGTTGAAGATATTGTTAGATACAGTGACTTTTTTGTTACAATTAATGTGTTATAATTTCAATAATAAAGGTTTTTGACGAATTTTGTCACTTACTATAAAAGTGATGCGCTAATTTTGTCCAGAAGTTTAGTTTGCATATAGTTTACTTGTGGGAAGCCAGCCTATTACAGCAAAACAAAAATTTATCCAGGCTGATAAAAGGCCAAAAGGTTTACCCGTGTCTGTGTGTGACCACGATAGCGGTCAAACCGCTATAGCCATCAATTCAAAATTTTGTATTTACGAATACAATTTCCCTCTTGAAATCTGATTAGATTTTCAGTAAAATCGGCTGACCGGAAGTAGTAGTTTACTTCAGTGAAAAAATCGAATTTTGCCAATATTTCGCCAACTACTAAGTTTAAACAAATTTATAAAGAATTCATATGTAATCAATATTAAATTTGAGAAGAATTTTATTATGTAAGTTTTTTGAAGTTCCTGCCAGAAGTAGGTCTTTTACTCTTATCGAAAATCACTTTTTTGCCAATATTTCGCAAGTCATGCTGTTTAGACAGGTACACTACGAGTACAAAAGGATTTAGAATTTAATTTTCAATAGTTTTTGTATAAAAATAAATTCAAAATTCGGACCGGAAGTACCAGTTTTACTCTTAGCGAGTAGCACTTTCTTTCGAATATCTCTCAAAGTATGTATTCTGTAGAGATTTATTATAATAGGACTTTTGAATAATTTATATTTAAAAAAAATCTTAAAATCCGGCTTAGTTTTCTAAGATAAAACTATTTACAACAATTTAAAACAATTTCGTATAATTTGAAACGCTAATACGTATAAGATGTCGTGTGGTGGCCACACCTCATTTTTTGTTTCGTCGAAGCTCTCATCGGTAGGACTCTCATATTCAAAATGTAATAATTCATAACATTTAGATGTAGAAGGAATTTCCATTAGATCTTGCCTTACATCTTGTAATTTTCTTTTGTGAATTTCTAATCTTGGACATCAAAGTAATTTATTTTAGTACTTTAAAAATAAAATATTGTCAGCTACATTTAAATCTATTGCTGATCATCAAAACGTAACGAATACATTTATAAAAGAATTGCTGCTTTTGAAAATGCAAATCAGTCAATAACATTCTAAATAAAACTTTAAATTTATTAAAATTTATAACTACCGTTTCATTCTCAGTCGAATACTTTCTAGTTTATAAGATCTTCCTTGTTTATCGCACAATGTCTATTTTCTTTCTCACTTACTCACAAAATCTGGTCTCTAAGCACCCAATGAATGGGTATCGTAAAACCCTTATCTTTATGCCTCTGTTAGAGTACTCAGAACCGATAAATCTCGTCCGACGAAACTCCGCCTGCTAGCCGAAACCGTACCATGTTTCATTTTAACATTTTTCCAACAATTAGTCTTGCAGAATGTATTCTATTTTCCAAATCTTAAGTTTAATTAAGAAAATATTTTTTCAACTCTTTCAAGGACGTGGTCAGAATATTTTTTAAATTATTGTCGTATCGTTAATTTTCGGATATTTGTCCAATTTCAATTTTTATTTTTTTTCTACATGTATTTTCGGAAAAAGGACAATGCTATATATATTTCTTTTATTTTTTAAAGGAATTCGAAAAAATAATTGTCTAACTATTTCAAAAAATAAAGTCAGGATTTGGAAGAAACTGATTGAGGTAGTGAGCACTCCCCCTTAAATGGACCACTGTAACGAGATTATAAGCAAACTTAATAAAATATGTTTCCAAATTAGAAACTAGAAACCGAGTCATTCAGTATATTGTAGGATTGCGCTATTTAATACATTTGTTCAGCATTTGTTCGGCATTAAACGCACGACATAAACTAGTTAAACTAAGCGAAATACAATGATAACACATACAGAACAACACTGGTAGAACACTAATTATATTGATATTATTAAAAACACTTAGTCTAAACTTACGTCACGGATGATTTATTATGTGAAGAATTTAGGAATGCATAAGGTTGTGTAAACATCAGCAAAACTGTCACGCGCAAGGTGCTACATGTATCCGAATTGAATTTACCTTTAAGCTATTTTATTAAAGCTCATTTATTTTAGAGCTTCATTGGTACTTCTACCGATCGTCCTTTTTTCTTCGTTTTCCCTTTGCAGCTTACTTAAAACTAAACGTGCTTTTGCATCGTTTTCGACACAAAGCCACCTTTACATCCTAACGCGTAACAAAGGGAATTAAGATAATTGAATTTACTTTTTCATTCTTTCTATTGCCTTCTCGTGTCTTTCATAGAATAAAGGAAAATGATAGTGTTTTAATTGGTTTGACTTTATAAATTCGTGCAGTGCATATATAATATCTCCCTTTATTTCGCACAAATGTCCAGTAATTTAATGGCTAATAAAAACATTGTACAATATGAATTTCTTAATACTCTGCAAGGTAATTATATTCTTTAATTTTAAACGTGAAAGGGAAAACTGTTGCATGTAAACACTAAATTTTATATAATTTAATTATAAAAATTATCAGTGCTATAAAGAACATTTTTTCATAATTTCTTTTGAGTGCTTAAAAATTTAGTAACCAGGATTTTTAAATTTTTAATTAAATTTATTAAACAAATATTATCAGTGCTGAACAGAAAATTATAATTGCATGGTTACATGTAATATTTTATTCTATCACTTCAAAGTTTAGCTTATAAAATCGATAGAGTATTCACACAGGACACTCGTTCGAAGGTGTTGCTAGTATGGCATCTTATTTTAATTGGTTGATTTGTTTACACAAGCCCATTCTACCGCTTCCTACACAACGTAACCTACGCACATTTTCTGACTAATATACTTGAAAAAATATATTCCTGAACATTTTGATTACCGATAAATTTTGAATATTATTTTTAAAATGTGATGCTTAAATGTGCGTTAACAAAGCCGGGATAGATAATTCTTATTTTGATTGATAGTTAAAGAAAACGTTATATTAAACCTGGAATGTTACACTTATTTTCAGAACTTACTCTACTACAGTGGGGTGTATGTGTACTCCAAATAAAAGTTGTCCAGTTTTTAACAAAAAATGTGTTAATTTAAAAATAACTCAAAAAGAAGTTAAAATAACTTTTTATATTTGGCTTTATGCAGCAAAGTAGTTATTTACGAATCAAGTGCGGGAAGACTGTTTTCCCGCATGAGCGCACATTGTAAGCACGAGCGACCGCAGGAAGCGAGTGCTTTAATTGCGCGAATGCGTGAAAGATGTCTTCACGCAACTGGTTTGTACAATATTTTTTGTACGAACATTAAATTAAAGAAATATTGTTGATTAATGTCATTATTATCATACCTAACCTAAAATAGATTACCTAATTAATTTAAGCATTTTATGTACATATGTAACTATTACTCACCTTTCCCTAAATTTAAGTTATTATATTCTTACACATAGCAAACATGAGGTATTTATACTTATATTTATAAATTTATACTACATTTATTGCATTTTTTGGTTTAAATACAAACAATTCCGAACTGACAATATGAATGTCGATGTGGTTCAAATAGATGGCGCTTGAATCTTGCTTAAGATGTCGCTTAAAATGTCGTCAAATAGATGACGCCACAATTTTTTTTGGAAGAATTTTTAATTATTACTCCTATTTCCCCAACTTTTAGTGAAGAATAGTGGAGGGAAGTAGTATTTTATAGACTAAATTTTATTACTACCAAGTTAGATTTTTTTTAAAATGTTTGAAAGTGCCAGTGTTTTTTTACAGTCGCCTCGACCAGGAAATAGTTATTTACGAACCAAGTGCGGGAATACATATTTCGCGGATGAGTGGCCATTTTTTATGGACACGAATTCGCGAAATGTTTTACGCACGAAGTTTGTACAATATTTTTTGTACGAATACTTAAATAACACCTACTGTTAAATACGTTATCATTTATAACACACTACAAATTTGTTCATATTAATTCAAAAATTTTGAGTGGGCAGTACTTATTATTTGAATTGTCATATGTTGACATTTAATTTTTACTTTCCGCAATATGAGTACAAAAACGTATTTCCCAGTCGAGCTACACATGCGCCAAATGTCACTTTACAGGCGGTGAGTACAAAAAACTATTTTATTATTACTCCTTACAAGTTGGACAAATTTTGTTTTGATGTTGGAAAAAAATGAATTTTTTGCATACGTCGCAGCTGACACTGTCTTTTCGGTCTTGGCTTCTGTGGCAAAATTAACATCTATGAGTTGTAGCAGGTGGCTTTGTTGGTATTTTACCGGAGTTGTTGTTTTTAGTACACTACATTTGACGGAGTTCCCGCCTCTTAGTTGGAGTTTTCAAGCGATTCTCCAAGTTTTCTCTAATTCAAGTGCGATTTTTTTCAGGTATTGTCTTGTGTTTTCGTCAATTCTTTTACACGGTGCATTAGAAATTCATAAAAGCACCATCATGTTATATCTCACATGAACTGATGCAGCTTGTGCTGAAACTTCTCAGGAACGTACGACCACAGCTCCATCTCTTTCCGACGGGCGAGATTTTTGAAGAAAGTTGGGGTACACGTATACCCCAAGTAACACTTGAGGGTTAAATTTGGTGAAGCAAAATACTAATAAGAGAAACAATGAATTTTGCAAACAACATAATTCCAATTGAAAAATACTAATTGGAAGATAGATTGTCGGCTTTACATAGCAAGTGAACTGGTTGAAGTGATAAAGACTTAAGTCAAATTCAATACTTTCAAAACATAGTATTAATGAAATTCTTAAAATACCTTTTTGCCTTTGTGGAATAACAATAATATATTTATACAACAAGTTATATCCTATCATAGAAAGCATTAAGTTCGTTTATTACAGATACGAATATACAAATATCCTTATAAAACTATAAACACGCACAAACATATTAAGTCAAATACACTTACAACAAAATTTTATAACATTATATACATATCCTAAAAGCCAACGCCAACAATCAAAGTCTTATTACTACTGATTGCTCATCACAAATTAAGAATGATGTTTGTCTACATTATAGACTCACTGCTCAATTTGATTACTCTAACTCTTTGAGTTCCAATGAATATTATTATTGCTTCTGACAGAATATATCCCCGACTAAAGGACTAACTCACCAGATATACAAGGCCTTAGGCAATAGAATCGTAAGCTACCCTAGAATATTGAAAGGGACTTCATCTACTCCCGCAAAAGAATTGTTTGGTAGGCTCATGATGGTACTAAACACTTCCACATTTTCCACAGAAAAAGAAAACATTGCCCTACTATAAAATTTCCTTCATCCTCATCATTAATGCCGCGCCAATATTGACCTGTTGTACCGGCAAAGTAATTGCTAAAAATTTCAGCCAATCTATACGAATCCTCTAGTGATTCACAATTTTTATTAATTTGTACTAAACATTTGTTTGTTTTGGTTTTGATCAAACTGTTTATATTCCACATATATTTATGCTTATTGGAACCATTTACTACACAACCATAGCAGTGGTCGCTCTGTTTTTGTTTCCTTAATCAAGTTGTTATAATTTCTTGTAATTATTTGAGCCTAATGATCCAAAAAGCCAGGATCATAAACAGACACATCACATTGTTCAGCATATATATTACTAGGTATATTGTCAAAAATTGTCTCCGAACGGCTAGTTACTCTCATGAATTCTCGAACTAAAAAGTTCAAATAATAGGAAAAAAGTTTTCCGACGACCTTCCGCATATAAGATTTGATTGCGACAATGCTATATTAAAGTCGCCACAAAAAGAAAAACTGCTGTCAGTCAATATAGTTCGTCAAGAATATTCTATATAAAAGAAAATTTTCTTTTATACCGTTCAACTATAATATTGCCTAATAACATTGTTAATTTTAATAGCATTAAATTCAATATCTTTGTCCACTAAGGCCGTTCTTAAATTTTATAATGTGGCTATTTTACCACTTTTTACAAGAATTGCAATATCATAGTGTTTGCAGGAAAGTCGAAAAAAAAACTAAACTAACCTATAATTTGCAATAATAAAATATTAAGATTAGGTTCTTGACAAAGCCAGTATTCACTAAGAGAGAGAAGTTTCAAGTATGATGAACGCTATCGACAACTCCAGATAGATCTAAGACTACTACAATCCTCAACTAGTTTTCAGTAAAATGTTTTATATAACATTAACATAACAAATATTACGAAAAGTCGTTAACGAAATTAACCTATAATTTGCAATAACAAAATATTAAGATTAGGTTCTTGACAGAGCCAGTATTCACTAAGATAGAGAAGTTTCAAGTATGATGAACGCTATCGACAACTCTCGATAGATCTAAGACTACTACAATCCTCAACTAGTTTTTAGTAAAATGTTTTATATAACATTAACATACCAATATTACGAAAAGTCGTTTATTGAAATAATTTTAATTTATTTATAATTTATTAAAAAACACAATAGTTTTTCGTTCATGGTTTAAATCATAGATTTTAAGAACGTGATACACTAATAGAACCGATAACAAATGATTTACACCTTCTTTCTTATAGAAAGCAACAACTTGAATTACATTCAAAGCTGTAGGAAAACTTAAATATTACGAAGATGGCGAAATATATTGACAGGTTTGTTTTAAAAGGAACTTGGAATTGAGTAATACCCCCAACACTATAAGTGTGTAAATGATTAATAGCACGCAATATGTCACCTTCAACAACTGGCATTTAGTTGTGAGCTTGACAGAGAGTTTGTTGTGTGAGATTTCTTATTATGTTATTCTTTATAGTTCTATTCACATTATATATTTTTATAAACTTAATTATATTATTGAATTATCAGAAAATAATAAAGACTCACTAAAAATACAATATCATTTACATCATAGTGCTAGAAATTTATTTCTTTTTCTTAGAAACAAATTCTCATGAAGTATAAAAGAATTTTAAGAATCAATCATACTTGAATTTTGTTAATTAATTTACTGTGAATTACAGATACAGATGAATTCAGCTAATGTCACACTTAAGGTAATTTAAATCGGCTTTATTAAAAAAATTAATGGATTAGAAATATCTCTAGAATGGACAGTAATCATTATTATTAAGTAAGTATGTATGTACAAATAAGATCAAAATTCTACTCTACTAGTTAGGAAATTTAGGAGATTATAGACCACTCGCAATTTTGAAAATACATAGTACTAAAGAGGTAACTAAACAAAAAATTGCAACTAATAGGTGTACATATTTCAAAAATAAAATAGATTCGGCTTTTACTTGATATAGTTCCATATTACAAACGTAAATATAACCAAACAGACTTGTTGAACTACACTTTAATAACTAAAAATTGAACAATTGTTTCACTACACAGTGGCTTCTTCAGCAATGACTAAAAATGTAAGTATATATCATGTGTATCGGTTGTAGGAGGTAAGAAAAAAGGAAAAAAAAAGGAAATAAAGGGGAAAGTGGGTTAAAACCCTTATAAAACTATGTGTATTGTACTACTAAACAAATAAATTAAGTAAAGGAGATTTATTTACATCCAGTTGGTCATTTAAAAGAAAATTAGAGTTTTTTTGTTTATTGATATTTAGGGCTTCTAAGAAATTCAATTTTATATTCTTATGTTGTACGCCTAACACAGAAAAATCTTCGTTAAAATTATGTCCTTCGTCGATTAAATGGTTCGCATATGTGGAATCTGTTTTTTGGTTCTTGTAACATGACAGATGTTCTTTGATGTGAGTTTTAAAAGACCTTCCTGTTTGTCCTATGTAGAACTTCGGACAAGACCCACAAGTTAATTTATAGACCCCTGATTTATGTCTTTTTTCTCTACTATCTTTATTGTTTTTTATGTATTTGTATAGATTGTTACTGGTTTTGAACGCCGTGTTAATATTATGTGTTTTTAGTAGTTTGGATAAATTTACGCTTAATGTACCCATGTATGTTAATGATCTATAGACTTTATCATGTTTTCGTTCTGGCATAGGGTATGTTAAAGAAACTGATTTTAATAATAATTTTTTGGAGACTAAGTTATCAATCATGGTCGGTTCATAACCATTATTAAGTGCAATTTGTTTTATTAAATTTAATTCTTTAGTAAAGTTATCTCGGGATAAGGGGACATTCACTAATCTGTGTACTAAGCTATTGTAAGCTGCCATTTTTTGTTGTATAGAATGGTATGACGAGTTATGAATCGTTATGTCTGTATGTGACTCTTTGCGGTAAATGCTGTAACTAATTTTATTATTGGAATTTAAGAGTGTTAAATCAAGAAAATTGATACTATTATTAGTCTCTTCTTCAATAGTGAACTTTATATTCTTGTGAATTGTATCGATAAAATAATGTAATGAACTTAGTTGTCTTTTGGTACCCCTAAAGCCTATTAAAATATCGTCTACATACCTGTACCAAAAAAGGACATTATTAAATGTAGTGTTATTACTTATGATTGGTTCTAAATTATCCATAAAAATATCTGCTAGTAGAGGGCTTAGGCTGCTATTTATAGTCGTTTCTCAAGATAATGCCAAGCAATGTCTTAACCAAGACGTACTTATCGTCAAGAATTTGATAAGTACATTTTGTGTTTTATAAAGCGATCTTCGACAATTTTCGGCCGAGAATGTAATAAGAATCACAAATTTGAATTTTTATAGGGTAATTTATTTTAAGCAGTTGTCACAAGTAAAGCTGCAGTTTCATAAATATTTATAAATTTATTTCAATTTGTTTACAATTTTAATGTTATGCATTTCTTATTGTAATTTAGCTTTGGAATCGATTTTTATTAACGCTATTTATATTGTGATAATTTTTAAAACGAATTTAGAATCGAAGTTGTTTTTTTCTTGTTGTAGAGTAAGTTATATGAGTAAATATATGGTTTATAGTTATACAAATAATAGCTTATTTTAGGATGTCAGCTAAAAAACATATTCCATATACGCTGAGTGAAAAAATGTTATTAATCAATTTAATAAAATCACATAGCATTATTGATAATAAGAAGACTGATGCATATACGGTAAAAGACAAAAACACAGCATGGAATATTTTAACCGCAAAATATAATAGTCAACCAGAAGTGAATGTGAAGAGAGAAGTAGTACAACTGAAAAAGTTATGGGCTAATATAAAGCACCTGTATTTTTTTATTTTGTTTATACTGTACGTAGTATCTAATTAAAGAAACTTTTAGAAAAAGGAAAGAGAATACAGCAAGAAGACACTGTTTATTAAGTACGGGTGGTGGATCGCCATCAGATTTTGAAAGTGATCCAATACTAGAATTGGTTGATACCGACTCTGCAAACATAGATTTTGAATTTACAAATACTTATGATAGTACAGCCAT
Organism: Amphimallon solstitiale; assembly: GCA_963170755.1. Taxonomy (NCBI): domain Eukaryota; kingdom Metazoa; phylum Arthropoda; class Insecta; order Coleoptera; family Scarabaeidae; genus Amphimallon; species Amphimallon solstitiale. Next base: position 67,071,400 of record OY720679.1, on the reverse strand, counting down.
ATTTGAAGAAGAAAGTAATATGTTTTCTGTTGTAGATAATAAAGAAAATGAAGTGACAGTGGAATATTCAAATGAGCCAGAAATAGGTACATATTATTTATTCTTGACATTGAAAAGGAGTGTTTTGTTATTAACACAAATGTACTAATAATTTTTTTAGATGAAAGTACAGCAAACATACCGGTGTTGGAAGTTCCACATAATGAAACAAGTCAGAATCAAGAAAGATCAAGTAAGTTTACAATTTTTTTTATTAATTTTGTAACTTACATTTTATAATGGTTCTACTTTGTTGTTAGCTTCAATCAAGCCCAAAACTGGAAGAGAGAAACTGAAATTGGAAGAAATGTTGCGGAGGCAAAAACTGGAGGAGTCAATTGCACAGCAAGCTGAATTGCATGCAATTCGAGTGTCTGCTGCAAAGTTTGAACTGCAAGTGGCAGAAGATAATGCACTTCGTATGAAGTATGAAAAAGAAGCAGCATTGCTGAAGCTTGAGAGATGCCGACAAAATCTGCCATGAGCTGTCTTCGTATCTGTTGAGTTTCATTTACTTTAGAAACAAATTTTATTTATTATGGAGAAATTAAGTTAATTTTTTGTTGTTTGAGATATTAATTATTTATTTATGTTATTGAGATATTAATTACTCTGGATTTTTTTTATTATAGAATTATTGTTTTTTGTTGTACTGAATTATTGTTTTTGTTTTGATATTAATGTGTAAACGTGGCTGTGAAAATAAAAGGCAAATATTTGTACAAAGAGAGGTTTTTTTAATTTTTATAAAAGTAATAATTGTTTTAATTTACAAAATATTCTTGTACAAATCGTCTCCTAAATTGCAATCCATTTGCTTCATCCATGTTAGGAACATTTCCTAAATTAATCTCTCTTTCCATCTCCATCTCCTCGTTACACAATTCTGCATCATTTTGCCTAATGGCAATATTATGCAGGACAGCCGTGGCACAAATCACTACTACAGTAGTTTCTAATTTAAGGCCTAAACCTCTGTTTAAGCAGGGAAACTTTCTTTTCCATATGCCAAAAGTTCTCTCCACTATGTTTCTTGTCCTGACATGCGAGAAATTATATCGATTTTCCGCTTCTCCAGCTAAAAATAATAGTTAACAATTGTTGCACTACTACATACAAGTACAGTTTATATATGTATCTAATAATACTAACTTGGCTGAATAATAGGTGTTAATAAATAATGCCTACATGGGTATGCATTATCGCCTAGTAAGAGGCCAATTGTTTCTCTTCTTTCCATTCTTACTCTCAAGCCACTGCGGTCAAATATAACACTATCGTGTGTGGACCCTGGATGTCGTACAACTATATCTAATATCTCAAGGTTTGGACCATGTGTATAATATACAATTCAATTTACAGAAACGAACTTGTAAAACCTGAACGTTCAATGAGAAGTACCCTTTTCTGTTCCTATACACTTCTCCATTATTTCCCCAGGATTTAATATTTTAATCTGTGTCCCATCAACACACCCACAAACACGAGAAAATGCAGCAATTTCATAAAATTTTGCAATATTCATTCTTTGTGCATTAGGATCCAGTGGAAAATGAATATATTCACGTACTTTTTCTGCAAGTAAAGTGGATACTCTTTTCACTACTAAACTTACAGTGGCTTGGCTTACACCATTTAAGTCCCCGTAAACTGCCTATAAGAAATATATTAATAGAATATAAAGTTTTATATGAAGTATCTGATTACTTGAAATGTTCCTGTAGCATAGAACCTCAAACAAATTAGTAGCTGCATTAATGGTGAGATTGGTAAGCCACGATTGCTTTCTTTTTGTAATCGTTCTCTTATCAATGGCAAAATTAAGTTTGCTACTATATCTTTAGTGAATCTATAGCGCCGGCGAAAATCTTCTGAAGGAAACCTTTCCATTGGATTCTCACTGTCTCTGATGTACCTTTTTGGTAATCGAATATTTTCTTCTTCCACTCTATTGGCATAATCTAAAAAGTCATCCAATTCATCTTGCGCATAAGCCATGACTACAGTGAATTCTTCAATTCTATAACATTGTATTTGCTAAACAAACCTTTCATGTGGTACTTCATTATTTTTAGTTAAAAACTTGCTACGTTTAAAATCTTGTTAAGCAATGGTCAAGTCATCTAGAGCGAAGACTTGGACAAGACCGTGATAAGCAACGAGTTAAGTTCAACTTATTGCCAAGTATTGTTTATAAAATAGATAACTGGTGTTAAGCAATTGCTTAGCACAAGCAATTGCTTAAGAATCGACTATAAATAGCAGCCTTAGTGGATTACCCATCGTTAAACCCTCACTACCTATGTAAATGTGTCCATTAAATTGAAAATAGTTTTGCTGTACACATACTTTCAGTAAATTTATAATCTCGTTAATGATGTGAGGATTTGTATTATTTTTTATTAGTAGTTCTTCTACTAGTTGTACTGCTTCTAATGGGGGAATACTTGGTAAAAGGTTTTTCACATCAAAGGAAATTAATTTAGTATTGTTTTTAAAGTCTATATTACTTAATTTATTAATTAATTCATATGAATTTTTAATGCTATGTTTAGGTTTAAATTTGGAATACTTCAAAATAATATATATTAACTTTTCATAAGATGGGGCCGTGACGTGTGAAACTACCGGGCGAATCGGGTAATTTTCTTTATGTAATTTAATTAAGGAGTAAAGTTTAGGTGCTTGGGGGTTCATTGAAATCAATTATTGTTTCTCAAATTCACTGAATAGGATGGTGGCTTTTATATATTTTTGAAATTGAACTTTTTTTCCCTTTTTTCTTACCTCCTACAACAGATACACATGATATATACTTTGTAACTTAAATTTTTAGTCATTGCTGAAGATGCCACTGTGTGGTGAAACAATTGTTCAATTTTTAGTTATTAAAGTGTAGTTCAACAAGTCTGTTTTGTTTTATTTACGTTTGTATATATTTCTTTTGTTTCTGAACTCAGGAGTATGAATTTTCACGTATGTTACTTAATTACATACTTTTACGACTTTAGTGGTTATGAAGTTATGTTTCCTATAGAGTCACCGAATAATTTGAAATTTGTTAAGCTTTCCAACTTTGCTTCCATTAATTTTTTTTGATTTTACAGATCTTATATATTCACAGATATTGACTGATTGTGAGCACAACTTCTTCTATGTATAACGATTTCTCTTTCAGTATCGGTTTCAGCCTACCTTCCATTCTTTTCCACTTGGCCATCGGGAAAATTTTCACTAACGAAAAAAAAAAGAAATGTACCGAAATATGGAACACATGATTATTTTAAACTATTTCTAATTTTCTTATTAAATTCTTTTATTAACAGGAATGTTTTTACATTATATACTTAAAACTTATTCTAAGTAACGATTCATTAATAAATTATTATTTAAAATCTCTATTTCTTTATTGCTGTATAATTATTTTAAATCAACAGTGATAATGTCTTATAAAAATATATTACTTTGTCTGATAAATATTTAATTGTGCACACAGTTTTTGACCAAATGCAAGGATGTGTTAAAAATATTAATATAAAAATTCAGTAATTCAGATAATTTTAAGTAAATATTACATTTCAACGAACAACTTATTTACTTATACTTTTCGAGTATGGAAAACGTTCAAGAAATGGTGCCGTAGCAGTCTCGACTCTAACAATTGGTTAGTATGCATTGTACTAGTAATTGTCCTTTGATCTCTTAGTCTCTCTTGTGAACTCATGGCATTCCTGTTCTTTGAAACCGATGATTGTGTTTAGAACACGATATGTGACTTGGAATATATCACGGAGAATATCGGTTTGCTGAAACACGATGTGCTCTATTGATATCCATCTTAGCTGCACCTTATGCAAAGTGCATATCTGTCAATTTCGCATTCAAATAATGATAGATCACTAAGTAATTCTATGCAGTAGTGCCAACGACGGTTAATCTTGAACGTTGCAAGTAAATTACATTACATAGATTAGTGGAGTCAACATTAAACATTTAATAGCAGCGGATATTTATATACTCTTAATATATTCACCTGGGATGGATACTTTTTCGAAAAATTATGTCTCGATCATTGTGAACGTGCTACTTTCGGAAAGAATTTTAAAAATATCATTATACAAAGGATATTCCAAAAGTCTCGCGAATACTTTTGTGTTCTTTATAAATCTTCATTAACTAAAATGTGATAACTTCCGGTTTACCGACTCGACTCACAATGTACAATTATTCCACAAAAGCATTGGAATACATTTTAGTTTTAAGCATAACACTGTCGATAAGGCTGGATATATACAGATTGACCAAAAGAGTTGTTGCATTCCGGGTTTTCTTCCGCATTTCCACTGCTTGGTCTTTGAAAGGACCGGTGCTGGTTTCTGGACGACGTTTCGGCAAAATTACACTTGCCATCTTGAGGTCTGCGAAAACTATCTGCTTTTGCTTCTTGTTATTCTTAAACTTAAAAAAAACTGGTATAACGAGAAAGAATAAAAGTGTTTTAAAATATTCCAGTAATTTGTACTCTGCAATTCGTCCCATTTTACACAGTAAAAAAGTACCTGTTCCTTAACGGCTTGAATATCTACGTGAAAGCAGTTCAAACACCAGAAGTGAAGAAGATGAGCCACGCTGAGCTTAGTTAAGTGATCTGATAAAAGATTAGTATCTGTCGAAGAGCAGTTTCTTGCTTCGAGATTAAAAGAGAAAACGTGTTAGCACCTGGAACTCGTGTTACATTTTACAGGCAGCGGGATAAAGATTACTTACCCTTCTGCTGATACGCTGATAAGCTGGTGTACTCTAACAACCTAGGCGGTTTTGTTGCACAATGGAAATCTACTTTTTCTAGAGAAGGTAATGTATCTGGAAAATAAATTGGAGTGTTTGTGGTAAACGAAAAGTGATCTTTATTCTCCTAGGACAGCAAGCGAGATTTATTAAATAACTCTGCTTCCTTTTTTAATGGGGCAGTATGGCTAGATCAGAGCATTGGATTAGAAAAGATTGACCACAGAGGGGCAATTAAGTTTCTGGGGAAAATGTGAAGTATGAACTATTGGTTTCTCCATCTAATGTCCTTCTTGCACCACTCCATACCAAATTAGGCTTGATGAAGCAATTTGTACTGCTCTGAATTAGGACAGTGATTTTTCAATTTTTTTCCCCTAGAAAACTGAAACAGCAGGTATTTCCTATGGGCCCCAGATCCGTCAACTTATGCAGGATGACACTTTTCCTCATTCAATGTCCGAGTTAGAAAAGTTAGCATGGGTGGCATACAGAATAGAGAAAGAAAACTTTCTTGGCAGCAAAAAGTCTGAGAACTATAAGAAAATTGTGGAGAAATCTTACGACATTTTAGAGAAATCTAGAATATATAATTAGTGCAATGTGCATTTTCTCATTAACAGCCGACTACTTTTCAGAAAATCTTGGTGCAACGATGAGCGCTTTCACAAATATATTAAAACCGGAACTTAATTAAAATGGACACCCGCTACCATGGCCTTTGGGGGTGTGTCGTCAATCAGGCAAGTGTTAAAAAGAAACACTAGTGACGGACATATGAGAGCTTTGAAAAGAATGTTTTCTCTTCCCCAACAATGAAAAAATGTAGAAATTCATTGAAATTGATACATATTTATCTTTTTTCGATATACTCATTAATATTTCAGTTAATTACACCTGCAAAAACAGTTTTGTATTAGTTTTATGTGTTTAATATATTTGTAATATTTGTTTGAAAGTACATATTACAAATGATTTTATTTTGTATGAAAACCTAACTCGATAGAAAAGAACTGAAAACTAGTAAAAAATTAAGAAAACCACGCAATTTTACTTTCGTAGTATAAGGAAGTGTTGTGATGATGAAAATTTACGACTTTGAGATTTTTGCAGATGTCCCCTGATCGAAAAAGTGGTTTCTAAAAAATGTCTCTCTCTGTGTGTCAGTTTGTGTGTGTGTGTGTGTGTGTGTGTATGACCAAGATAGCGGTCAAACCGCTATAGGTATCAATTCCAAATTTTATATTTAGGAGTATAATCTCCCTCTTGATATCTGATTAGATTTTCAGTAAAATCGACAGACCGAAAGTTGTAGTTTACTTCAGTGAAAAAATGGAATTTTGCCAATATTTTGTCAACTACTAAGTGTAAACAAATTTATAAAGAATTCATGTACTCAAAATTAAATTTGAAAAGAATTTTATTATGAAAGTTTGTCGAAATTCCAACCGGAAGTAGGTCTTTTACTCTTATCGAAAATCACTTTTTTGCAAATATTTCTGAAGGCATGCGTTTTAAACAGGTACGTTACGAGTATGGAAGTATTTAGAAGTTAATTTTCAATACCTTTTGTATAAAAAAATTTCAAAATTCGGATCGGAAGGAACACTTTTACTCTTACCGAGTAGCACTTTCTTTCGAATATCTCGCAAAGTATACATTTTATAGAGATTTATTAAGAGAATACAAGTAATTATAATAGGATTTTTAATAATTTTTATGTAAATAAAATTTTTACAATTCTATAATTTGAAGCGCTCATACGTATAAGAAAGTCGTGTGGTTGCCACACCTTATTTTTGTTGTGTACCTTTGTTGTTTACGTTTCTGATCTGGTCTGAAAATAATGTTCTTAGTAAACTTGTTAAAATATATGTAATTTACAAGAAAAACTAATGCTTTAAAAAAAATCAATTGCGCCCGTGTACTAGACTTTACCCTTATAAATTTCAGCTGCATATATTTTTAATCAAAGAGTAATTTAAATTTCCTCCTGAAATCTTAATTATATAATTTGGAAATGCGTTATCAGTTCCGAAATAAATTGAATTTATATTTATCTGTCGTGACCCATTTTATTACAACATGTAAATCAAACTGTATTCGTTTTCAATTTATTACCGGGGAAGGAAACGAAACAAACCTTTCCAATCTGTACATGCATGTATACGTAAAGAACGATTCAAAAAGAAAGTCGACCTCGCGACAAACTTTTATTGTAAATACGTCCATAAAAGGGAGAAATATGCCTTTTGTATAACAAAAACGGCAAGTGGAAGCGATAGACTTGTATCGCTATTTAAATTTCCTAAACGAGAAATAGGGGAATTCGATTTTTCTACCTACCGTGGAAGTATAAGGTATAAGGAATAACATATAAGACGAGATGAACGTGGGTGTCGGCTTTTTCTCCTCTCTTTCTTTCGTTCGAAAAGATATCTTTTCAATATCTCGCATCGTCCGGATTTTTAGGGGAATACACTTGATTGCGTACTTTATCAAACAGTCACGTAACATATTTAAAATATCGTGGAGTTATTTCTAGCTGGTCCAATCGAACGAGAGCCCGACGACTGCATTTTCAAAGTTTCCAAAAGAGAAATTTCATTCCAATAAAGGATCTTTATGGAGTTATTTCAGGCTTGAGTATTATATCTCATGCATTCGTAAGAGAATAATCAAACTTTAGACACGAATTGAATTGTTAATCATGTTAAATATATCAGAAGGAGAAAACAATATAGTGTTTCTAATTTTTTAAAGCACCTGCATACATTAAACATTCCTTTAGTGTTGCCTAACTAGAATAAATACGTGAGTAAAAACAAATCAGGAAGATCTGCAAAAATGATTTTACTTTTATATGATTATGGAGATCATTTATGAAAATTAAAAATAATAAAGGACTCTAAATGAACCCTTGTGGTACTCTTACATTTTTTGCACTTTATTCCTATTGGCAACGGTCATATTTCTGTCGATTTTGTCCATGATTTTATCATTAAGTTTTACTTTACGTAGATACTTGTTTGACATTCTATACAAGCAATTGAATACGTTCTTTATTCCGGATGTACAGAGATATGCATTAAAAATAAGAGAATAGTAAAAAAACTGTTATAAATACGATTAAATCTTATTTACTTTTACTTGTTGCAGTGTAAAATTACATCGAGTTCTTATTGTTCCTTCTCTTCTACATCCTCTTTGAAATTTTCTTCCAATAATATCTTCCTTGTCCGTTGCTTTTCGCTCGGGAACTTCCTTGTTTTATCAAGCTCTTTCATCACCAAACATTATTTTTTTAGTCTGAGAGAAATGCGCTGCAATACACTTGAAATGTCCTTCCTGTACTGTGCAAGTTGTATCTGTAAATTTTGTAAAGTGTTTTTCTTTCCATTTGCGTGAAAAATCTCTTTGTCGTCACTAGTAATTTTAATAATAACCAATGTTACTATAATTTTTGTTAGCTAGTGACCTTGTAAGATCCGAAAAAAATGTTATTCTGTATTTATAAACATGTAAAGTTTTCCATTTACTAGTAGTTTACTTCTTTGCCGTAAGATAGAGAAAACTCTCAGATTTGATAGATAAATGTGCCAAAAAGGTATTACTTTCTGAGTTAGGCCGATGACCTTTCGCCATAGTTATTTGTAATTTTCATTGAAGATTGAAATAATAATATTCTGCCGTCTAGATCTTTCATTAGATTTCCCCTTCCTCCATCACTGATCGAAGAAAGTTGTAGCTTAACTTGATGGTTGCAGTGATAGATAGTTTCTAAAGTTTTTTTTATCTATATCATGTAAATTCATTAAATAATGTTCTTTAACAAAATGACTTAAAATTAGCTTAGGTACCGTGCCTCAACAAATTGTGATATTGATTCTTCACTTATGGAGTATCCTATACACTTAGTCTTGTGGTGTCATTTAAACGTCATGCAAAATGCTCTGTAATAAATTGATCTAACTGCCTAATATAAAATTAGCTGCAGATAACAACAACGATAACCTTCCTTTATATCTGTTGTTGTGTTTGAATTCAGTCATGCACTGTTATGTATTTGGCCTTGTAGTACTTGGTTGAGTTGGGTTGGGTAAACCCGTTGCTGATAAACGCTGCTTTAGCAAGCCTGTCTACTAATTCAATTCTTTCTGTGATTCTATGTTCTGGTATTAATATTTAAGTATTGTTTTATTACAAATTTAAAACAGTTTTAAGTTTTTAATTTTTCCATTAAATATCTAAAAAAAATTTCTCTGCACATCAATCTAATTTTAACCTAAACATACAAAAATGTATGGCTATTTGCTGCGAATTCTCCTTATACTGCATTTCGAATACCTTGAGAATTACATACGTTTTAACACAGACTATTTTGGTACGAACTAAATGACCACAACAGCCAGGTATTTCCGTGGAAAAACTATAACAGTTTGGTGTGGTACATGCCGTAACTTCAGACAGATACCCGGTGGGTATCTGTCAAACTTATATTTCAGTATTATTTAATATGGATTGATATAATAATTTCCAATTGGGGCGTTAAATGGTTATGTATTTAAAGAACGTGATAAACTATAGTAAAAATATAACATGACCCCATTATGTAGATAGGTACAATTTCTGTCAGAAATAATCTCATTTTTGTCACCACTCTGATTATAAAAACACTCTAGTTTTGGTTAATGTCCCTGTATAGAAAAGTTTGTACAGAAGAAGTCGTTGGTGCGATTGGAGGTTAGGCAAGGGGATCAAAAAATTGCCGCGCTAATGATCAATCGCTTTGAAGCGCGAAAAATTGCAATTTATTTAGATGAAAAAAATTAATTGATTTTTAAATTGAAATTGGTAATGACAATTCAAAATTAAAGTCAAAATCAGAGCATCAATATAAATAAAAATCTAAAATCAAAATTTTGAGAATTAGATAAATATTCTTTTTGGTTTATAAATATAAAACTTAATAATAACTCTACCACAGCACCGTCTATCGGGTCCAGGTAATGAGTTTTCCTTTTTGGCACAAAACCAACATATATAGTGAATATATTTTAAGCATTTCGTATAATAGAATACCAATATAATACAGGTAACCAAATAAGTTCATGCGGTTTTTTATGGTAAAATATAAATATTTATTAAGAAACAATAGTACAATATTATTCATCAAAGTAATTACCATCACACTCAATGACCTTTTGCCAACCTGACACCAATTTTTTTATGCCGGTATTGTAGAACTCTACGGATTTTGAATCAAAAAATTGACGGACTGCGTCTATTACATTAACTCGAGTTTTAAACTGCCTATGTCTCATACAGTTGTCAAGAGACAAAAAAAGATGGTAATCACTTGGCGAAATGTCAGGGGAATATGGAGGGTGTGGCAATATTTCCCAGCCAAGTTCACAAATTTTTTCCTGGGTCACTTTTGCAGTATGCGGTTTGGCGTTATCTTGTAAGAATATCACTTTCTTTCGATTGATTAAAGAAGGCTGTTTTTGGATGAGTGTTGCTTGTACTCGCTGAAGTTGTTCACAATACAAGTTCGCAGTGATGGTTTGGCTCTTTTCCAAAAACTCATAATAGACTATTCCATTTGCTGTCCACCAAACACACAATAAAATCTTGTTTGGGTGCAAGGAAGCCTTGGGAGTGTGAGGTATTGCATCAGTAGGCGACAACCAATGATACGAACGCTTAGAATTTGAGTATAATATCCATTTTTCGTCGCAGGTTAACAACCGATCAAGAAATGGTTCATTATCGTTGCGTGAAATGTTTGCCGAACAAATGGTAAGACGACTTAATTTGTTATCATTTGACAATTCATGTGGAACCCATTTGCTCAACTTCCACGTCTTTCCTAGCTGATGAAGATGCAAACGAATGGCTTCGTCACTCACATTGAACCTTTCTGCAAGCTCTAGGCATGTTGTACTGGAATTTGCCTCCACAACCTGTTGAAGATCCTCGTTGTTAATGATCTTCGGTCTTCCAGAGCGTGCTTCATCGGTTAAGTTGAAATCTCCCGAAGAAAATTTCTTGAACCACTTATGTGCTGTTCGATCACTTACGACATCATCTCCGAATGCGGTACATATTTTTCGCGCCACCACTGCAGCTTTAGTACCAAGTTTGTACTCATAGAGTAAACAACCTCGAATTAAAGTTTTATTCGTTTCCATTTTCAACTATTCAAATTAATAATTAAATAATTGTCACGAAATGTGTATGTATTAAATGACAGAAGGATTGATACTAAAGTGGATGACAGATAACAGACAAGTGCTATCGATCAACAACTTAAAGAATATTCATGGCACTCTGCTGTATACAAAAACCGCATGAACTTATTTGGTTACCTGTAGATTAATGAAGAAAATAACATGAACGCCGATCTAATGATCATATGATGATCATACAATATGTCTGTGCACAAATCCATCGTGGCTTCATCAATCTAGCATGCCTATCCACCTAGGAAAAGTAGAACGGTATAAGGAATTAGTATAAAGCTATTATTCTCATTAATTAGGATTTAATGATTTAAAAATCACTATCATATGTAACGAAAATAAACCGCTTCTTTTAATTGTTTAACAAACTCCTTTATATCTTCACATAACTACGTTATATAAAAAAGTACAGTAGTCGGCCAGTTTTTTTCCGATGTGCACTTTTCTGGGTCTCCTTATAATGATAGCGCGGACAAATAACAATATCTATCTACCAGTGTGTGAGAGGTAGCCAAAAGTGGATAATGTATAAATATGCAGTCCTTAATAGTACTAATTACTATTACTATATTATTAAACCGAAAGTAATAGTTTAATTCAACACAAGAATGATGTTTTTGAGCCATTCAATCATATTTTTCGTCTTCTATAATTTTTGAAAAGTTCTTATTCTAAGTTATGAAATATGCATTTCCAAATAAGTTTCATCTTGTAAAATATGTGTCGTAATTTACTACCATGCAGTTCTTACGTAAAAGGCCTTGGTTATGAGAGCTTTCCACACTTAATATTACTTTAATTCTTTTCAGCACAACAAAATAGTCTGTATTACTATAGACAAATTAAATGAACTTGAAATGTCAGTTTATTTGCACCTGCGGTAATTAGTAATTTTCTTTCTGAGTTAATTTACACACTTAATTTACACCGCAAGTTTCCTAACTTTATTTTAAATATTCTTTGAGATACACTTTAAGATTATAACAATAGCCGCATAAAAATAAAGAACTATCAAGAATAAGAGATGCGAATAAGTGTAATGATGGATGAGGAAATCATCCGAACGTATCCTATCCGCAATAGCTCCATCTAGCGGAAAGCTACATGTCGTTAAATGGGAACTAAAATATGTGAATGAAGTTTAGTAGTCGCGATCTTGAGGAAAATTATCTACATCAAGAACATAGATTATTCCTCAGATGATAAGTTTTCCAGGAAAGTTTGCCGTAAACTGTGGCGTATTGAACTTCGCGCTGTGATAGTAGAGAAAATAACGTATAAAATATTAGAACGTTCTATTTTATGTATACCAGTATACTATAACTTTTGAAACACGTAAGTGCTATAAAATAATAGGCTAACTGATCATAAATTATTATATCATATAATTTTATGAATGAGTAAAAATAAAAATATTGTAGCCCTAAAAAGCAAATTCTTATTAAACTATTTATTTACTGTATTTATAGCATCGTATGTTATTCATTAATTTTCAAATTTGGACTATATTTATAAAATATTTAATTTTGGTTTCTCATTTGTATGTTTTGCGCCGAGATAGATTTTCTTTCTATTTTCAAATGTTGTAAGTTTAGAGAAATGTTAGGTTACAATTATTGTTAATTTAAATAAAGTAACCTATAGTTATTAGATAATTACTCTAGTAAAAACAGATATTAAAAATTCGTAATGGGCAAGAAACAACTAAATTCCATAGATTGCCTTATTAAATACAAGGTATACAAAATACAAAATTTGATAAAAAAAAACAAACCACAGACTGGTACAGATTCACAGCATATGTATTTGGTGCGCTGGACGATGCTTATGATGACGATTTCGATATGAATATTTGTGCAAAATTATTACATAAGCAAGGCGCCGCATATTTAAGACAAAACCTATTTATTAACATTCTGCCAGATACGTAAATTAATATTATGAGAATTTCTGCTAAAGATTTAGGTACATATTTTGGCTAACTTAATTATTCTTGAACCATAATCTTCAGCATTACATATAATTATTGCAAACGGAATTCTTGATATAGTCCAATCTAGTAAACAAAGTATTAAACTGCTTCAGGTCCGAATTATGAGAATTTTTTTACATAAGTTATTCAAATTCCTATTCTAAGTACTTCTATTCTCTTAAAGAATTTCTATACTTTGCAAGATATTGGCAAGAAAGTGACACTCGATAGAAGTAAAAGTGTTTGGAATGTTGGAATTTCTTTTATACAAAAATTATTCCAAATCCAGCCCTAAATACTTTTGTACTTTTGATAAACATATTATTTACGAGACATTTGCGAAAATGTCACTGTTTGGTAAGAGAAAAAGTGTTACTGCCGGTACGAATTTTTAAATTTCTTTCGTACAAAAAGTATTGAAAATCAATTTTTAAATACTTTTATACTCATAACATATCTGCCTAGAAGGCATGACTTTCGTGTACTCGCAAAAAACAGATTTTCGATAAAAATTCATTTTTGAGTACAAACATTTAAATTTATCATAAATTTGTTTAAAGTTAGTAATTGATCAAATGTTGGAAAAAGTCCATTTTTTCTCTGAAGTAAATTACTAAGATAAATGTCAAACATAGTGATACCTAAGCATTTGTTTCAACACATATTATAAAAATAATATATAAGGGGATCGACAAAAGGGGAGATATCTTTTGAAATTAACATGACAGCCATATTTGAAATGTACAAATTGGCTGTCGTTGCAAAGCGTATTTAATAATATCTGTAACTTCGTCATGAAGAGGGTTACATTTCAATAACTTTTGGAGATAACCCAATTCTTTATCATAAATTGGAATAACATATTATAATAAAAGAACGATTATTGAAACATGTCGTTCTTCTAATATATGGTAATGAAGTATGCTAGCTATCGTCGAAATCTTATAAATTTGGAGTGCAATTTTTGTTTACATAATGCTAGTAATGGTGTGAATAATGCTGAATTTGAAGGCAGTGTTAACGCAAATGGTAATTTAGTTATTGAAAGACGAATGCCTGGACGTCTTTTACGTATTTGAACTTGCATTTTTACAACATTTTCTGACGCAGGAATTCAAACCTTTGTACCATTGTAAATGTTGGATATTTTGAATAACTTAAAAATCATATTCTCAGATGAAGATCATTTTCACCTCTCTCAAACGGCAAACAAGCAAAATTGTTGTTATTGGAATGAAGATAATCTACAAGTCATCCATGAGAGATCTTTGCATTCTGTAAAAGTGACCGTTTGATGTGGTTTATGACACGGTGGAATTATCGGTGCTTATTTATTCTAAAATGAAAATGGATTGATTCCATTACTTTCTATGGCTAGCGGTAGATATCGGTGATAACTAACATTTTGTGCCCTGAACTGAATGATATTGATTTAGCTAACATCTAGACCACACAAGACGCCACTACGTGCTACAAATACGGTGAAACAATTGACCAAATTATTTCCAGAAATTTACCTATGGAATGGCTTTCAAGAAGCTTTGATTTAACAACCGTACCTTTCCTCCTATACAGTTATTTAAAGTTTGTATTGTTCATGAGAGTAAACCAGAGACAATAATTCATTAAATAGACTTTTTGAAAATTGGAATTCATCTTATTCATCTTGCAAGAGAAGCAGAGGCGTTCATTTAAATATTATTATATTATTTTAAGATTGAATACACACATTTCAAAATAAAATAAAAAAATTGGTCTGTTCTATTTGATGTTGTTTCATTTCAATTTGAAAGAATATGGCTTTTATTGAGAGACCCGGTAATTAGAATTAGGCTGTATTTTCATAATCTACACAAAAGCGCACGTGCTTTACTGAATTTGAAGTTCTACAAGCTTTAATTGCGTGTTAAAATGAAGCCATTACCATTATAATTAATTAATATATTAGAAGGTATGGCAGATTTGTCACTTCGATGTAAAATTTCGTAAATTTCCAATGTTGATTGACCAATCACCAACTATAAAATATACTAAAAATACGCCAAAAGACGTGGATACCATAACATTGTATTAAAGCTTAAAAAATATTTTTCATGAAACATTATTTCTGAAAATAAAGATTTGGCCCTATTTTTAAATACTTTAATAAGGAGTGTGTATATCGTGGTAACTTAATGTATTTTACATTATAGATAATGAATATTTCCTTGAAATACAATTTGCGTATAGAGATAAAGCACTAAATAATTAAATTAGTTTAGAAGATTCATTGTGTGAGAATATTATTTTCCCACTTTGTCATATCCCATAATTTAGTAAACTAACAGAAGTAATGTAATATATAAATATCAAATAATTAATGCTGTAAGTCGCTACATTTGTGATAATCCATATTAAAACATTAAAAACACATTTACTTTGTTGTATCACTGTATTTAAACAAATGGTGTGACCGCGGTTTCGACCGACATGGCCATTAACGAACACAGTATTGAATGAGACACAAAATTATGTTAAACCAAATATTCTGCACTGCCATCCTATGTCTCAGACGTAATTTAAAATATAATTTGGGTTGTTCTGCTACACTAGCTTGTTTCAAATAATTAATGCTGTAAGCCGTTACTTTGTGATAATCCATATTAAAACAATAAAAACACATTTAGTTTGTTGTATCACTATATTTACAAATGGTGTCACCGCGGTTTCGACCAACATGGCCATTAACGAACACAGTATTGAATGAGACACAAGTAGTGCAGAATATTTGGTTTAACATAATTTTGTGTCTCATTCAAGACTGTGTTCGTTAATGGCCATGTTGGTCGAAACCGCGGTTACACCATTTGTTTAAATATAAGATTTAAATTTACATACTGATATATTTTTTAGTGGAATTGCATAGGGCGAGAATGTTATGATTTAAAGTGATAGTGTATAACGAAACAAGTTTCTCTATTCTCAAAGAAGATACAATATTTATGATCTGTTCTTCTGAATAATTACTATAATTAATTTTTCATCCACTGACAAATAGTATCTAAGACACAAACCCTGCATTAGAAACTAAATTATATATAAATAAGTCCGTAGATGTAATACTTACATTAATGGCAATTCCTCGTATATACAGCTATATGCTGAGTATTACGGACCCCTAGGCTGTTTTAAAATTTATTATAATATATCTACCATTCAATTCATTTTATATTCAAAAAATCATCTGTAACGGCATAGTCTATGTTTAATACCAACCATATCATATTAAATGATATAGAATGAATTGTCCATATCAATTATACACAATGGTTTTAATTCTAGTAGCAAGTTTAAACTGCTCGTATACTTGATCACGTTTAGAACATGTTATATACGTTCACACAGACTCTTTGATTCGCAAAGTGATGTCGCTAGATTAAATGTCGCTTCTAACGACATTGCTATAGTTCGTAACCAAAAGGCAAACATCTACTTTGAAGAGTTTCTTCAACACAATAGTATTCAGGTGCAACTTCTGTATAATACTTTCAATTGCACATACACATGAATTTCATTTTACAAGATTTACTGCAAATGAGTTTTACTAAATTTACTGAATGATTAAGTGCATAAACATTTAAAATCCTGCTTATTTCAGATACATTTAAAATCTTTCTTCTTTCAGAAATGCTACGCTAAGTGCAGGTATGTACTTCATAGTAATAAGATATAATAACATGTATGGTCCTATAATAATAAAATATTGTTATAAACTTACTGCTCTGTACATGGTAAATTCCGCAACTATTAGACTTGTCAATATGATAAATAATTATGAATAAAACATAAATAAACTATCTAAAAGTTATACTATTTACATACTCGCCTATGCAAGTAGTGAATACAATGGTCCGTTAAAATATATTTACGTACATCACATGGATTCATAAACCATAGCTTATTTTTTGTAAACTAATTAAATCAATAACAAAACAATAACCAATTAAACTAAGTAAAAGGTAAAAAGTAATATAAAATACCAAAAAATCATTAATTACAGGAAATATTTTCACCAGGAAAAATACTACTAGGTGGGTCTAAATTATAATGTAATAATAAATTAAGTTTTAAAACTGTGAAGGGTGACATGATTGTGTTATTGAAAACTGTAATATTCTAATTAATTTTTGACGATGCAGAAACAGAGAAATAATCATATAACGTTTATTTAAAATAATACTTTATAAACAAAAAAAAACATTATATAAAATAACTTCATCTGTTGAAATATACAGGACTGTTAATATATTAAAATCAAAATAAGTTTTGTAAAATATTTCTATAGCTATTAAAATATTATAATCAACTCAGACATTTTGTTTTTCTTTTAAATATTTCTTAAGTTTTCATTTTCAGAGATAATTTACTTGACACCCTCGTTTAAAATTGAAGGGAATGTCTACCCATATATTTCTCAGAAATACTGGGCCGATTTACTTGAACTTTTTTTTAAATGACTGCTGGGACGAGTTTAGGAGGTACGTCAAATTAGGATTCACGAAACCAACGCGCGGCTTGGCAAAATGCCAAAAACGCAAAATTTTTAGCAAATGATCAATTTCTACGGTAGAAGGCTGGAATTTTTCATAGTTATATTACAACATGTCCTACAAATTACAGTTTTTGCGTTTTGAAGAATCTTATTAGAAGCTATTTAATTCAAATTTTTTGGAACGTCGTCAGTAAAATCGCTTTCGATCGAAATACGCATTGTCAATTTTTTAAATAGAAAATTGAAGTCATTATACTAAATTATTCTACGACTCAAGTTGTCAGAAAAAAATTTGCGTTTTTAGAAATCTGTCTAGATCAGATTTTATTTTAACTTTAAAGTTCAGAAAGTTTTTAGAAATTCGAGTTTTTTCAAACCTAATGCACTTTACGGCAGTTGGTTCAAATCCGACTGGCGCAATTTATTTTTTGTTTAATTTAAAAAATTCGCGATGTTGAACCACTCTTCAAAGTTTTTATTGCTTTAATAATATCATTCATTATATATACGTCCGAAATCTTTCATTATGATTACATTCACAAACACAACAAATGTTCATGTGTATTCTTATTAATATTAATATCACTAATTTGATATTAATTATTTGAATATTTAATGTGTATAATAATTACTGCATTTAAATTATTTATTTCAATGATATGATAGTATTTGCATCATATTGATGTTATTTGAGGTAAGGCTTTAATTGCCACTGAAAAGGTATGTACTAACTAATGGAGAAAATGCGCTGAAGAGGGTGCCAAAAAGTTGAATATACTTAAGCAAAAAGACTCCAAGTATGAGTGCTTGTACACATCAAGTACGAAAGGTATGTACAAGTGTTATTTTCATCAGCATATTAAAAAGTAATTTTAACTGCTGAATTGTGTGGTAGTCTCATCACTTGCAAAAATATTTTCACCAAAGAATGTGATATATGCAACTATCACTACAGAAATATGATTAGCTTACTTACCACAATACATTTTCAACTTTGGAACTAATTTGTATAAATTCTGGTTGTATTAGAAAATCTGGATTTTTTTATGATACTTATTAAATCACAAAGGATAAATTACGGAAGTTCTTACTTATTCTTGATTCCTTTCAATGAAATCACTTTATAAACACCAGTCTATCCGATTAAATGAATATCTATAATTGTCAATGAATATTTACAAGTTTTCTCTACATTATTTTCTGTTTTAGATATTTTCATTAACTAAATAAACCATTATTTATATTTCGGTCTTATAAAGTACACTTTACGACACCTCTTTTGGTTATATAAAATCTTACTTTAACGTATGCTAATTTAAATTTTTTGAAGTTGGAAACCGATAAAATACGGAACCAACGGAGATTTAACCATTGAAAAGGCTCGTACGTATATTATTGTAATGTTCGAGTACGCGGTAATTAATTATTACCCGTCATATGTACATAAATGAAGTTTTCTTGGTTTCTTTCAAGATTTTTTGTTCATTATAATAAAAATACATACTTACGCTTTTGTGTAATATTGACGCTTGTACTTTGTACTTGTGCATATATGAATTAAGTTAAAAATTAAATTAAAATAAACACAGTATATTGTTAGTGCATGGTCGTGATTTCCTGGAAACCAAATATGTTCTGCACAGCTGATCTACCAAATCTACCTTTCTTTTCGTCCAGTACTACTAATACTCTCAATAAGGCGTACAACTCCAGATGCAGCATTGTTCTAGTTTCTCACTAACATAAACTTCAAATTTGCTTGTGTAAAAATTCAGCCAGCGACGCTGGTTTATTCTTTATATACGACTGCCTCTAATAATATTGTGATATCCTGCTGGGCAACAGAAATTACTATCTTTTTCTCGGTCGGCATCCTCATAAATCAAAGATCATACATTTAAAATTTATGTGAACGATTAGATTATATCATCTCTTTCCATAAAATCCTGCACGTACTTTTCCAATTCCTTTTGAGGAAGCGGACATTTTCTTCTAACCTTTGTCTTTTGCTGGTGATGGGTTGATTCATTATAATATAGGTATCCAGTTATAAGAAAAACCCAGAAGTATTTATACGCATAAATAATCAGTGTCTTACGCAAACAGCACACATGAGTTATAGAAGTGTCACATTCAATTATAACTTTAAAACAACGTAAGGCTGCGCGCGTGAGTATATTTTACTCACAGGAAAATGCAACAGCACTTTGAAAGCAACTACTCAGGAATATGTAATAATTCTAACGGCTGTCACTTTGGGAGAGTCCATTATAAGTATACTGAGGTGTGGACGGCTCTGAATAGTAAAGGAAATGAAAAACTGATGTTTTAAAAAACCTGAGGGTAAGTTTTACAGGTAACCCGTGTCCTCAAAGGTTAAATGGCAAATATAAACATTTTTATGTAAAAACCATGTGCAGCAGAAATGGTATAAAGGATAAAACAAATACACGCTAAAATTTTATTTAGACCAACTAACAACTTAAGTTTTTAAACACTGTTAGATGGTAAAACTTCAAATACTATTAATAAAATTTATTTGTCTTCATATTCAAATATTTAAAATGTTCCATTGAAAAATCCCAGTAACCAACTCCAAGAAAACTAATGAACTAAATATATCACTTATTTTACGCATCTTTTAACTTTTAAAACTCGAAATAAAAAGAATAATATAAAACGAGCTTTTATCTTGTTCGTGGGTTGAACAAATTTGATTCATAATACTTGTTCCATGCTGTTCCAACAAATTTAAAAAATATGCATAATATTTGTGTAACAGAAATAGTAACCAACACACATATCATAGTCAATTGATAGTTAAACAACATAACGTGCCTTTATTTTCAATGATGTTATTGGTATATAGGACGACAATTATTTAATATTACTTACATAGATAAATCATTTGAATATTTTTACTAAAATTCTGAAAAATTAATAATGTGTATTATTTTTTATTATATTATTAATATATTGTATTATTACCTTTTTCACACTTTTCACAAGAATTTACAATAATTATAAAGTGTCAAAGATTTATTAAATACTGTTTATTAAATTGTCCTTTATGTAAATGATGAAACGTACACCCCGTAATTTTAACTGGGAAAATTGTGAACGTATCTACCTAAATACAATGTATTCAGAGATGTTGACCCGATTTGGAACAAATACAATACTCTTATGAATAAATCATGAATAACTTTAGTTTGCGTATCTAAGTTAGATTACTTTGTGGCCTGGAGCACCTAAAATACGCGACTACGTTACTAATTTCACAATTTCGTATTGTTTACCTAAGAGATAAATTCTCTGTATTTGTTTCTACATCTTTCCGGTTTATTACTTCTATTTACGTTTGCTGTCTACGTAATGTCTTTGTCAGTAGTTCAGTTCAAGCAATATTTACTAGATATGAGAAAATGCCTTATAGAGCTCAATTAAGTTAAATTGCAAGGAAAGAACGAACCTGTCTTAAATTCCTTACAAATGTATGAACGTCATTTAAATAGTAAGTGAGTTATAAAACCAAAGCAGTTGCTCAAAGCTGCGCTTAAAAAAGCTTACGATTTGAACACGAAAATGGAAACGTATTACTGACATGAAAATTTATTTCAAATACGTTTACAGTGTCCTTCAAACATGCATTCCTGTATAGCCCTCTTTATTGTAGTTATTAATAAACTTGTTGGGTTCGATTTTTTTCTAAAAAATATTCAGAAATTGTACGAAATTAATTCAAGTATATTCTATATGTATGTATATATATTGTTAAATTAATTCAAGTATATTCTATATGTATGTATATATATTGTTGATTCTGATGTTTTCGTCGTTGTGTGATGAGAAGTTGTTTTCTTGGGTTGTATCCAGCGTCTAAAGTAAATCCGTGTTAAAAGCCGGATAGGTGAGACTCGACGTTTCGATGAATACTTCTTCCTCTTCTTCAGTAGTATGTTGTTCGATTGGAGTTCGATCGTGAAATGTTATATATATGTAAAAAGATGAAAAAGAATAATAACGGGTAAATTCCGCTGTAGAGCAACCGTAGACACGTGTTTCTGACTATTTGTCGTCATCAGTATAGTGTAGCCAAGAAATAAGAAAGAAAAAAATCTTCTTCAGTTAAAAGTAAAATTTCTCCTCGCCAGCACGGTTTTATAGAGAAGATATACAGTCTCCAACCTAACAATCTTTACAATATATCTAGACCACCACAAGCGAACACCATCTACACCGACTTTCACATGGCATTTGGAAGAGTAGGTCTCACTATTTTGCCTTCCAAATTAAAAAGTTTTGGATTTAGCAAACAGTTAATCCAGTTATTCGCTAGGTATTCAAGTGTACGCATCAGAAAGTTTCTTATGGTGGATACAAATTCACACCGTATACAACCACTTCTGGAGTTCCGCAGTGCTCCAATTTAGGTGCGCTAATTTTAAATATTTTGCTGTTTGCTGCTGATTTGAAGTCATTTCGATGTATTTCCAACATTGGTGACGGCCATCAGCTACACACTGACCCGGAAGGTATAAGTAATTGGTGTTGAATAAACAATTTACTTCTGAATCCTACTAAATGTACAGTTATTATCTTTTTCAGAGGAAAGGAATCTGCTCACTATTGCTATTTGCTAGGTCATGTAGAGCTGGAACGAGTTGAGATGGTTTAAAGCTTAAGGTTTACTTTCGATGCAAAACTTTTTTTCAACGCACATTTTTTTACAGCAAGTCTAAACAAGCTAGGCAAACATTGGCATTTGTCATTGGGAATCCATAAGCACCGTTTGAAAGATTTTTAGCAGTAATTTCGAAAAATATCGACATAAAGTAGTTTTGCTTTTATTAAATAATTTTGAATACATCACTAATGACATTCCACATACTTAGTCATTTTAAGTTTTTCAAAAATATATTTATACAAGTGCGTTTTCGATTGTTTTGGTACTGTTATTTCTTTTGTTAGACCAATTATATTAACTTAAAACAATATAGTATGTAAAATAATGCCGCTTACATTTTCTTGTTTTCACAACTTTGAAAGGATTATTGTGCTGAACACTAATAATCATAATATTACTAACATATAAATATAAGCAATTTTAAAAACTCTGTAAAATTGGCATAATACTATATTGTCATACTAAAGAAATGTTGAAATGACATTTATATTTAAATTTTCTCTTTTAAATATAAATTACACAGACAAATAGGGCACCAATACATTTAATCTTCTCATAATGTTATCCGCGTAAATCTTTCTTTTCCTTCCAGACATTTTCTGATATTGTTTCTGCACTAGCCTTTGTCATATATATAGGACCCGAGTGAAGATATATACAAAAGCCAACAGGGCAAAAACCGAAAAATCGTACACCTCATATGGTCCTCCGAGGGAGGCAATAAAAACGAAAGGCGTGATCCAGCCTCGTTGTAGATCATCTTTGCCATGGCAGCTGTTTTTATCATCCTGTGCCTATGATGAAGGTACCACAAGGAAGAAGAGGTGACGTCTATGTATACGGACCTGTTTTAACATTGTCTCTAATTCTCAATAGCGTAAATTTGAATGAAAGTATCTGTGATACATTCTCTTTTCTACAAAATGTCTATATGACTGGAGAATAATAGTATCTTGTTGTTGTAAATGCAGAAGACACTTACGTCGTCAACAATAATACAACAAAATATTGAACGATACCCCGAAAAAAATTGAACTTATATTTATCACATTCATGCTACACATTCACATTATGTTACACACTAAATTGAACTCTGATATTATGCTTTTACTTTTTTTTACTTATCACTAAGTAAATACAATCCTCTGTTTTTTTTTTAATTCGGAGGAATAAATTTAAGAGATATTAACACCTGATTAAATATAAATATGTTTGGTTTTCGCATCGGAGATATTTGTGTTTCAAAAATGTTTGGAGCTTGATTCATATTGAACAGAGACTTATAAAAAAAGAGGTAACGTAGTTTAATAAAATAAAATAGACCGTAACGCTAACTACAAAACAAAAGTTTCGATCAGCGGATACGAATATAATCAATGATGTAAAAACTTTAAATTATTATGCCCTACGTAGAACCAATTAGCAAGTCTACTTTTTCAGATGAAACATAAAACACTCTTACAAACCGAAATACAGTTGAAAACTACAAATTTCTTCTTAAAGCTGTTAATTAATGCCAAAATAGAATATATAGAACTACATGCATGTCATTTTTATTGTTTAAACTTTTACTCAATGTGCGGAAATGTTAATTTCCGAAATATTTTCAAAATTCCGCTGTTGGATAAGAAAAAAAAATTTTGCCTCCGAGTCGAATTTTAAAATTAATTTTTTCCTATATCGGTGCTTTAAATTTCACTTCCCGGCACCCGTTTTGCATGCATAAAGTATTACTTTATCGCACTCTAATTTTATTTTTTTGAGGTTGGTAACCAAAAAAAATTAAACCAAATCATATTTAAATGTCAAATATAAGCCTTTAATGCAACAAACATGTGCAATAGAAGTTGTACAAAGAATAAAAGGCACACATGCTAACATTTTATTTACTAATTAACAATATAAATTGTTAAGCAGAGTTGGATGATAAGTTTTCTGATGCTACTATTAAAATTTACTTCTCATGTTGAATAGTACAACTATTATAAGTTTACTATAAGACTAGAAGATTCGTGTGCATTAATAGATATTCCAGGCAGATTTTGGGAACACACTACGTTTTGTCTGATACGTACGGTAATATTCGCTATATTATTTTCTTTACACCAACTTAAAAGTACTGGTATTGTTTTTGATAAATATGTCAAACCTCTGTTGGGAAAAGATTTTGTAAATCGTCTTCTGCTATTTTGCGAATCTCTGGAGGAGTGCAATTATTTATTTCGTCCGTTTTTGTTAATAATTTGAAATAATGTATTGCATAAATCAGTCAAAATTTAAACAAATGTCATATAAAATCGCCGATATTCAAATATTTAATATGTTCTACATAAAAATCAAAGTTTCTAACTTCAAAAAAACAAAATTTCTAAAATGTTCGATCAAAACGTGTCTCCCATTTTAAGATTTTTCGCACTTTTAATAACCGAAATAGAAAAAATTGAAAATACACGTTTCATAAGACATTTTGCGCACTTGTTCTTTAGAAAACGTCGTTTTCTAAACTTGAAAGCAAAAATTATGTCTTAAGAATCTTGTATTTTAATATACTATTATATAACTTCGTCCAAATTAAGTATTGAAATCTTTACTCTCGTAATATGTTCCTCTAAAACGCATAAGTGTATTTCGATAAGAGTAAAAACGGATAACACCGGAAGGAATTTCAAAAAACTTTTTTTTACATTTTTCTTTGATTCACTTTTGACTACTTTTCTATTGTTTCTATTACTACAAAATTTTAATCCTATTTTAAAAGGAATATTATACTGTTACATATAGCAGATATATATGCAAATACCACTTTTTCGTTAACAGGAGTCTACAAAAATGTTAACGGCAAAGATTACGATACCGCAGATTTTCATCATTTGATGGTTATATGCTATCATGTGGCCACGACGCCATTGTCAGTCATTTTTCATAGATGTCCACTGGATTTTGTTTAGCAAACATTGTACTGGAGTTTTCTGATTGAGATTAAAGTTATGTATACCTCGTTTATTTTAGATTATGTAGATTATGTTTATATTCTGTCTATTTAAGCAAACATTTTCGTAAATCTTCCCATTTGAATGTTGGGTAATTCTGCATTTCATAGTAATGCATACAACGGAAATTACGATTAATTTTGTATTAGGGATTTCGTTGCTAGTTTAACTGTTAAGTATCCAGTTCGGAATTCTCTGTATTTAGATGTAGGTGTGTTTAACCGCCTTGAGTTGAAAAGTATTAATTTTTTTTTTTAATCATCTGTTGTGATTCGTGGATGATTCCATTTCTATATGTCAATTTAATTTTAGTTGTATCGTAGTATAAAAGATGTACCTCGTAAATTAACTGAATAAGAGATAGCGTCTTTTTTTATTGTCATTCTAAGAAACGATTTCGACCCGCCCCTTCTCCGCAATGGACAGAGCGGCGGTGAGCTGTTTCGTATTTTAGATCGACAAGAGTTAGAGACCAGGATGAGAATTGAGTAGATTACACAAGTAAAGCATGGTGTTATATATAGAAAACATCCTTTTCCGATAATATCGCTTGACAAAATTCCAAAACGTTTCTATTATTTAGAGTAATAATAATAGAAGTAACATATAAAGAGCAGTCATAATTACTTACAACATAGGCATAATATATTCTAACAAATATTTGAATACCATCGACACCAGAATTGCTACCAAAATTGAACTATGAGGAACTGAGATTTAAATTATTATTGTTGTCAATTGTCACGATGTACACTAATATTTTAGTAATTTATCGAAATTAAAATATCTCAGGACCTAATACATATAATTGTTTTTTTGTTGTTGAATATCAATATTTAACATATTATTTGCCTTATGTTAGCAATCATCGAAATCGCTACAACCATGCCACAGAAATGATTTTTATGTTGTGTTTATCTTCTGTATGACTCACTTTATTGAAGTAAAAATCTACCAAAGGAATTCTTACAATAAAGACTAACATTTACTATAACATTGCAAACAAAACGTTGTAGATTTTAGGTTTTGCTATAGATTTCAATACATAAAATAGTATTGTTCCAATCACATAATCTTTACATAAAATTGTATACAATTCATTGCTAAGCAATACGGTATCTGGTCCACATAATCATGTAAATAAATAGGAAAAGATTGAAGGAAAAAGGACTTTTATCTACTCTTTTTCGGGTTCAAAAGGAAACATACTGATTTCTTTAACTTGTAAAATTTTAAGGAAACTACTGAATCGTCAAATAGAAGAGACATCAAGTATTCACATCTACGCAATCTGTTAAGTGCTACTAGAAAGACGATTCTTCTCTGGGATTATTTCTGTAACTATTCAATAAACCTTCTTAATCAATTATTCTTTTAATTTAATTAAATGTTTCCTTCTCGAATTATAATCGCATAATGTGAGTAAAATGTCATATTAATGATGCAAGAAAACAAATAAAATAAGCAATATTATCCGTAAAGTAATGTAAATCAAGCTTATCAAAATATATTCAGATAAAAGAATCATACCGTTAATCCGATCTGATAGAATTTGTGGAAGTTTCTCATTTTGAAATAGAGCCTTGTTAATTTTTGATTCCCTTAATGTATTTTATATAGATAGGTACGTATTATATTCAGCATAATGAGTGTGCTGTTCATAAAATTCTCAAGTGAAAAATTATCAGAAAAGCAATACTCTGAGTTTAGAGGATTCAATTTAGTGCTTAGTAATCAGCAAGCTTGATATTCATTTTCTGTATCAAGTGGTTGTTTTTCAAATATTCTATTTATCGCATTTAAGGTTAGGCGTAATCATTTGGATTTTGTTATTTACTGTAAAGCGTTATTAATTTACAAATGTTGAATAAAATACATATCTACCAACGTTTCTTTTATTTTCAGGTGTTCATATATAAGAATAGAACTACAAAATCACGGTAAAATTTTTGATTGTTTTATCAACTAAATTGAGTTACAATAAAATTATGAATCGAATGTCAGCCTGAGCGTAAAGCACTCCCACAATTAAAGGATTAGGAAAGAAAACCAACTGAATTAATAACACCTATACATATTGCCGTGATCTTTATATTTAAAGAATTATAAAATTTCTTTAATAGTTAAGTTATAGAATAAGAACATTAATTTTTCGTTTAAAACGAAAATACTGAAATAATAAGCATAGGTTAAAAGTATTACAAAAAGTAAAAATGGGTTGCCTAACCTTTATGGGGAATGTCATTTAGAAAATGTATATATAAAAATTATGATGAAAACATTAATTTAAATGGATAAAATTTGATTTCAGACTTGTACAATAATCTCAATTCATGAGAGAGTTTTATGATCATATTAGACGTGTAGTAAATACCTGATTCGTATGTCTAAAAAACATTAAAAGGATATTTACGGAGAACTACTCTTTATTCGAGACGATATATCGATAAGTTTTATGTGTTGATAAATGCAGGAGTCAAAATACATTTATGAAGTTTTGTATGCATAAACACAAGGGCTTCAAAGATAGCAGAGCAAATCATGTGTAGCTTTTAAAAAACCTGCAAAGAAGAAATAACATTAATATTGTTTGTAGTTGTCTGCAAATCGACATAATAGAAGCAGAGAAAAATTGGATAGAGCTGGGAAGCAGTGCGGTGGATGCGAGTACTCTTTGTAATACAGTTTTCATGAAGAAAATTCCAGTGGTACATAAAGTGTTCCCGATTGTATCCAACAAAGGTATCTACAAAAAGAAGATAAGGATAACTTTAATCAATGGGAAAAGGAAATATATGTATATATAACAATGAGAGAGGCAATACATTCGTATACTAGAATAATGAAGGACGGTATTAAGAAAAAAGAAGAACATACCCACAGAAGGCGAAGAATAGCAAGTGTGCGTGAACTTCCAATAGACAATTTTGAGTAACGCCATTTGTATATACATTAACTGCCAAATGCGGTATATATATGTTTATGTGATTGAGAAAACTTAAGGGAAGCAAAAATGAACCAGACGATACCAACATAAATGTTAGTTAAAGAGATGTGGCGCTGTGAACAAGTAACTATCTTTTGTTTTAAATTATATAAGGCCGCGAAAATGAATGGAGAGGGAGATGAATCCTGTCTTTTGAACTTGTTAGACGTACAAATTTTTGAGATCTTTTGCGATAGTTAAAAGAATGAGAGTAGGGGTTTTATACACTACTACAAATTCATTATTAGTTTTCAATGTATTAAGTTTTTGTTTTTGAATTCAAGTTAAATTTTAGTTTTATTATTGTTAGTTAATTTTTGCATTTAATAATTTCATTTTTAAGTTCTATTATAAGATTTTTCAAAATGGAGAACTTAAGTAAGTTTTTGAAATGAATATTTACTTTTAAATAATTGATGGTGTAAGACGTATTCTAAAAGTACTATGTGAGAATATTTGCTTTTAGCATGGCGTTGAGCATCATTAATTCAAATAAATATTGTCTTGTTAAATTGGATTAATTCTTTTTGTAATAGTGGAAATATAGATAATGGTGTTGAGGGCACTGGAAGTACTATGTGCAAATATTTGCTTTCAGTGAATCATTAGGTATCATTAACGATGATTTTAGTCAGTCTTAATCAAAATTTTCAAATAAATAAATACGACTAAACAGGGATGTTCTTGATGGGCAAGCGACAAGCTGTTAAATGTACTATGTGCGAATATGTGCATTTAGCGATTGGTATGGGTAATTTTCAAGACATTCTCGTTGCGAAGTTTTAGATCATCAAGGGCACTATGTGCGAATGTATGTCTTTGTTGAAATAAAAATTAGCTTGCTATGGGAAAGATTATATTTTTTTTAAATTTTGAATCAATAAATATTGTTATATTAAAAATAAAAATAGCAAGATAATATTTTTTTTCTCATATCAGTATAAAGAATTATATATTTTCTTTATGTTTTTGTATTGCGAAGGAAAAATTCTTGATATGGCCACATGATAACACTGTTTTTGTTACTGTTATTCTAAAAGAGAATTATAAATATTTTTATGAAATTTAAACATTATTTTTATTATTGATAAGGTCAATAATATCAAATATAAACTAAATAAGAGACACATCAGGGTAATAGAAGAAAGAGAACTGCTAGAACTCACAGGAATAAATGAAATACTGTTAGGGAATAGACTTATAGGTAAAGATATAATAATTTTTAATGTATTCTCAGCATTCATTAAAAATATTTATGCAATGCTGGTAACGTAAAGGTTACAGCATATATTTTTATGGCTATGCCCAACGTGGGGCAATGCTACAATTATTCTAATATCAATGTTACAATTGTGGTTCCATTGTTGTAACCACAGCAATATGTATTGATATATTTATTTGTACTAGTGGTCGTACAGTGGTCGGAATCCGACCTTTTTATTTAATTAATTAATTTAATGTATTTGTAACACATATTGTACATAAATTTTATCTTTCGACACTCCTTCTCCATATCACACACTCTCCGTACGCGCCATATGCTTAAAAAGGGGTACAAGGTTTTTCCTTCAGATGTTATTATATAGATACCATTTATGTAGGTAAAGAATTTATCTGTATTTATTTTTAGCGCCTAACAAGTTTAGTGCAGCTGTTTAAGTATATTTTAAGAATAAATGAAGTTTATTTTTAATAATTAATAAAAGTTTTTGAATTCAAAAATTTAAAGTAACCCATAGTACAATATGAATATGTTTTATTGCATTTATGTTTTTCGAACACTAAGTATGAAAACATGGTAGTCATTATATATTGAGCTTTTCCTTTTGGTTTTCCCACAAATATTATATTTTTATTTTATTTTATTTATAAGAAGTTATTCTATATTATACATTAATGATTTATGACTGAAAAAGGCCTGTCAATATTATTCTTATAATCCATGAGACTATAAGAATATTTGGAAATTCATAATGTACTGTTGACAGAATCATTATTGATAGTAGTATAGTATATACTGGTGGATTGTTTAGCATCAAAAATTTCAATTATTTGTAACCATAGAGCTACGAAACATATTTAAAACCAAAAGTCTACTATTTACATATATACAGGGTGAGTGATTAGTAGCCGCTTCATCAATTGCTCTCTGTGTTTCAAATGAAAGAAAAAATATTTAGTGGAAGATACATGGTTGCTTGAGGCACATATTCTAAAAATAATTTAAGTTCTGACGCATGGAAATTAATTTTTTTAAATAACTCACCCTGTATATTTTTGGATTTTCTAGTACTGTTGTTATTGCAACAGAAATCTTTACTTGTCCACTTCACTGTCGTTCATGATTGACCATCTGTTAGTTATTATAATAACAGTCAGTTCTAGAGCAAATTTTCAAATGATTCTAGATATTGGGTTTTTAAAGCAAACATTCATATTTGCATTAGTAAACTATTCCATGTTTGAAGTGCGTACTAAAATGGACGAGACTCTACGACATGTGACTTAAATAATTCCAATGTTATGCATGTAAAAATATTAAATTTAGTCCTTAATTAACAAAAAATATACTTGAACAGTGTTTTCTAAAATGCACATATTTTTTCCTTTTTACACAAACCTATATTTATTAACAATATTCATAAAAGTTTTGAATACATGTGTACTCAAAACCGTCGTGTTTCTTCTGTATACATACCTAGATCGAGCTCCAAGGGAATCCGTGTTACCGTGAAATCTTAACTTCCGCGAAATTGGAATTTAAATTGATACTTTATTATGTATGATAACGTCCAACAAAAGCTAGTGTTTCGGAAAATATAAAAGCGAATAGCATCTGAATGACGCGATTTGTACAGTATATATTTTTACTAGTTTTAGCAATGATAATATTTAAGTAATACATGTTATTTCGGTGATTTTTGATAAGTATTACTAAAAGCGACCATTCGATCTACTATTATGCATGCATCATTAATTTCTCTTAGTATTAGATAAACTACGCAATGCCAATGAAATATGAACTATTTTATAGCACATATGCTTATCTTGCAATGTTTACAGTTTATTTTTGGTTATTAACTATAAGATGCAGACTTGGGTTTTGTAAAATTTATACAAATCCCTTACTGAAACTATACAATTTAATGTTTTATAAAATACTGGTAACAAGCCCTTCACCTTTACTTTCTTCTAACAATTGTTTTTTTCATTACATATAAATGTATTTTTCATTTCTTTCTTTTTAAAATTTGATTAAAACAGAACACTTCTCCTGCTGATAAAGTCAATATCATTTAGAGTGTGTTTATAATGAGAGTGGTAACACGATAGCGGAAATCGATGTAAAATAATTCGGCCATTGTATGTAATATAATAACCTATAATTCAGTATTACTAGATATAGATTGATTAATAATCTATAATTTCGTATATAAATAATCGAGATTTTTGAACTAACTTTACAAACGCATGTATTAATTAACGACAAAATTAATAACACATAATAATTGTATATTAGATTTATTGGAAGAATACCAACGCATATACATATATGAATGTATAAAAGTAAATACATGGTGAGGGGATTACAGAAAAAGCGAGGCATATTTAGTATTCTAGAATGATGATTTTAAGCAAAGCAGATATTTAAGTACATTTGTTTATTTATAATGGTGCGTGTTAAGAACTTAACATCTTTTATTTTATTTTTATATTATTGCTTCTTGCTTTATATATGAATGTTGTTTTTTATTTTTGTGTTATTATATTTTTGTAATGTATGTTTTATTTTTTAACTTTAAATTATATTGTCACTTAATGTATTTTTTACTTACAAATATTGTGAGCATACTGATGCGGAGCGACCTTCAGTCTCAACGGCCATTTGCCATTTCGAACGTATGTAATAACGTATGTTATACGATCGAAATGTATATGATGCATGTTTGGAAATAATGTATACAAAATGTTAGATATAATATATAAGTATTGCAAAAGGTAATATTCAGCATATTTCAATCAAAGCTGAAATATACAAATGACTTTATTTTTTGTAGTTTTAACATTAATTTACTTTTATATTAGTAAGAATATAAATGTATACTCAATAATAAAATTTCCTTCATTCTTGGATAGAAATAATCTTATTTATAGTATTATACAGGGGTAAAACAATTCTTGTTCTATACTGTAAAAGGGGTAATATTTTAAATTTCGTTTATATTATAATACAGTAAATATATACTTTACACTTGGTGTTTTTTTTTAATACTTATAAATACATTTACTTAACCAGTAAACATTTAATCATATTGTTATTAATTACACCATGGGTATTAAAAATTCTAATCACTTTCATTAACAGCCATCTACTTGATTGATACTAGTATCTGCTAGAAACATTAACATCATGCTGCTTGGAACTCTATAATTCGTTGGAATACCTATAAGGAAGTTTCATCTTAAGTTTTTAATAAAAATTTTACATTAAACGTTCCTAGTTGTTCTGCTAATGGCTATTGTAATTATATTAGAAAAGCAATGAAAGGTAATCTGGATAGGTCTATTATTATAGATTGTCTAAAGGAAACATGCTGTATATATTTTACTATTGCTATTCGGCCACCATCTAA
This sequence comes from Amphimallon solstitiale, assembly GCA_963170755.1. NCBI lineage: Eukaryota > Metazoa > Arthropoda > Insecta > Coleoptera > Scarabaeidae > Amphimallon > Amphimallon solstitiale. The sequence goes on along the minus strand of OY720679.1, from coordinate 67,038,528 downwards.
ACTCTTAAACCGTATATTTGCAATGGTCTTTGGAACATTATTCAAATGCAGTTTCGGTACTATCGGCAGCATAATGTTATTTCGGATAGTTACTTCTATTAACATGTACTGCTTGTATTCAATTTTTGTTGTTGTCGCACCTACACATTCAGTTTTTACGCAAATGTTGCGTCTGTCACTTCGATCAAAGTACTTTATTAATGCCGCCTGCAATTCTACATGTTACGCACTGTTTTGTTTTAGGTATAACTTCGAAAGTGAGTGGTTGGCGAAAAAATGCTATACGGCACAATTGAGCACAATTGGAGTGCTTTGGAAGATACCGAGTTTTAAACAGAATTTCAGATTTTTAGGTGGCCAATCGTCAAGTTCCCTTCAATTTGTTTAAAACTCTGAAACAGAAGAGCACACATAAAACTAATAACGGCACAAATGAGCACAAATGGAGCACAATTGACACATTTTATATTATGTAAATTATAACAAACGACAATAGACTTTCGTCAATTTCGGAATCTTTTTTAGGTATAACTTTGAAAGTGAGTGTTTGGGGGAAGATGCCATACGGCACAATTGTGCACAATGGGCGTACTTCGCAAAGGACTGAGTTTTAAAAAGAATTTCAAATTTTTGGTAGGGCCAATCGCCAAGTTAGCCCCCATCGAATTTTTTAAAAAGATCTGAAAACCGAAGAGCACAAATGAAACTAATAAGGGCACAATTGAGCACAAATGGAACACAATTGATGACACCCATTTTATACTATATAAATTGTAACCGGGGGGGGGGGGGGGTAATTTGACAGAGCTACTATAATTGAATGCATCACTTCCCTATAAGTATAACATCGTTGTTCAGTAGCCCTTCAAGTTTATCGACAATTATGAATTAATCGACTTCTTCTTCGCTCTTTGTTGTGTTATAATTTATATTACTATAATGTTCTTTATTTACAATAACAAATAATCGTAAAAAATATTATTACAATTACAAAGTGGTTTTCGAAGAAACTGTATCTCTTTTATGATATCCACTTCAGGGCACATCTACTTTATTCCAATACACGTTTAAATAAATGGTAAACTATCAAGCCATTAACGTGGGCCATTATAGTCTCCTATAATAATTATGCTGAAATGGAGAAGCCTAAAATAACACTACTGATATAGTCGTAGAGCTGAAATGTATCCGTTTGATACACTAGCGTCTTAAATAATAAACACAGTTTAGTTTATTCTGTAAATGAGATTGCGTTGATGCTAACAAGGATCTGCCGAAGTCAGAATAATCTATATTATTAGAATGACAATACTTTGTAATAAGCACTTTCGTATGAAAAAAACGTACACTGAGCGATTCAGAAGTATTGTTTTCAGAACTATGGTTTTATATGTGCCGAACTTTTAGATATAGTTGTTAATTTATCGATAAACAAGGCATATAAATATTTACTCAAACGCAACTTTTTAGATCCATCAATAAAAGGGGAAAAAGAAAAGTAGCATTCAGTGTGTATAGAATAGAGTATCATTCATCCACAATCTAATCATAGTTGGAAAATACAAATAGCACCGTTTCACAGTTTTATAAAGTCACGTGAGTACTCCTTTAAGCAATGATCATTTCATTTATAGGGAATAGGTATTAAAATAAAAGCCACAGTATACTTGAATATGTGTGTGTTCAATATTAACGTATCTGTAGAACTGCCTAAAAGAAAAATAACATCGCACATATATTATCGTATTTGTCCAGCCCAGCTGTATATTATAAACAAATATTCTCATACATAATAGAGTGCTTGCATTTTAGTGAGTATATCAAATACACACACTTCTCGAACAGTAAACACCACACATATAATTGTGATTTATATTTTTTTTATACAGGAAATGCTCATGACGCATTTCTAACATCAATCACGAGCTATCCATAATGTAAAACCATTATGGATGCAAGAAACAACGGATACAATGAAAACATTATTGATAACATCATTAAGTAGTATTATATTAACTATATTCTTCCTTTTAGTAATAAAATTAATGCAATCTTCAGGTATACCGAAATAAAAACGATTACTGTTAATATAATTTTGGTACTATGTTAATTGGCGATGAGGGGAAAACAGAGCATAAATTAGGGGTATATCAAATAAATTGTAAAGATTGTACAGGCATATATACCGGACAAAGAGGTCGAATGTTAGAAGTACGACTAAAAGAACATAAAGAGCGATTGTGTACAGCACAAAGAATAGAGAGAAAATAACCACTTATTCAAATGACTGCAAACTGTTGGGTACATAATGTAAATAAAAGTAAGAAACTTATATGGTTTGAAAATTTAGGACTTAAGTCGGCCATAAGCAAAAAGAAAATTGTAATAGAAGTACATACACAGACATTATAAATACACCCATAACAGATGAATAAATTAGACTAATAACCACTTAATTTGTTGCATTATCTGTCTGATAAAGGTAAGTGGGCTTACAGAAACATGTTAAAGTCCAGTTTTATTTGAAATCAGTTACCCAAACTTTTGAAAACCTATATGAGTCATTTTGCATAAGTCGGGCATATTTTGTTACAACCTTTTAAAGTGGTAACAAAATATGCCCGACTTATACTGATGGTATACATACTGTATACCATCAGTATGGAATGTTAGGTTAGTAGTGTTACTATATTATCTTAGTAATAAAATTTTAGTATATTTTATTTATTATCTACGTCTGTTTATGTACAGAATGTATTATTATATCACACTATAATTAGTCACCAAATATCCTGCATGACATGGAAAGTGCAACACCAAGAATGGGTGCGAATTTTTTGACCAAACTTGGTAGAAACGTATAACTAGTCAAAAGCAATAATTGATTAAAATTTTGTTGCGATAGATCAAGTGGTCATGACACATCTGACACTTCATTCAGTTTTCGCTGACATTAATGTGTGGTGTATTAATTGTTTGTTTGAAATTAATTTCAACGGTTTTGTCTTATTATACCTTTGTTTAACCTGTTTAAAGAGTTTTATTATGCCTAGAGTGCGGCAACGTGAAAATTATCGCCAATTAAACGAATTCGACAGAGGTCGAATTGTTGGTTTGCGAGAAGGTGGTTTTTCATACAGGGAAATTGCAAATCGCCTTAACCGGAACCAATCCACCATTATGCGCTGTTATCAATCATGGACTAGGGAAGGTCAGGAAAGACGCCAAAGAGGAACCGGGGGCCGAAGAAGAACTAATGAGATACAGGACCGCCGCCTTCGCTTAATGGCACTAAGAGACAGGTTTTCCAGTACCAGATCAATTGCTGACGTGTGGTTAGGTAATATTGGTCGTCCTGTAACCCTTCGAACCGTGTATCGTCGAATTACGGGTTTCGGCTTACAATCTTATCGTCCACATCCTGTGTTACCACTTACGGCTCAACACCGACAGCAACGTTTGGAGTGGTGTAGATTGCGACTGCACTGGAACGTGGTGTGGCACAGGGTGGTATTCAGTGATGAATCTCGATTTTGTCTAGGGATGCATGATGGCCGTATGAGGGTCAGACGAAGACGTGGGGAACGTCGTGATATTCAGTTTTCCGTTGAAAGGCATGTGCATCGAGCAGTGGGTGTTATGGTATGGGGTGCTATAGCATATGGGAGTAGGTCTCAATTGGTGTTCATCCAAACCACCATGAACGCCCAGCGTTATATTGATGAGGTGGTAGAACCCCATATTCTACCATATCTTCAAACGCTCGAAGACCCACTTTTCTAGCAGGATAATGCCCCTCCCCACGTAGCGAGAATTTCTATAAATCGCTTGGAAGAGGCTCATGTCAATATCTTGCCATGGCCACCCAAATCCCCCGACCTCTCGCCAATAGAACATGTGTGGGACATTATGGGACGAAAACTTATGAATTTAGCCAATCCCCCGCAGACACTAATAGCTCTCCGGCATGAATTACAGGTTGCTTGGGACACCATACCCCAAGAGGATATCGACCACCTAGTCGAATCAATGCCACGAAGAGTGAGGGAGTGTGACACTAATAGGGGCGGTTCAACACATTATTAATAAAAATTATGTTAAATTGTGTTAGTCTTTTGTTTTTTTTCTTTGAAATTTTAATCAATTATTGCCTTTGACTAGTTATACGTTTCTACCAAGTTTGGTCAAAAAATCCGCACCCCTTCTTGGTGTTGCAGTTTCCATGTCATGCAGTATATTCAATGGCTACACGTAATGTCAGAGTGGTGATCTTAATTTTCAACGCTAAATAATGATTTAGTATTTTGCAAAAACCTAATTAATCAATTGAACGTAGCTCTACTAAACTACATATATTATAAACTTAATAAAAATTAATTATTATTTGCATTAGTATTAATAAACATAGAATTAAAACTTTATTTTACGTGGAATATAATACCACACGATCAAGGTCAAATTCAACGGATTTCATAAATTACCTTAGTGTTAAGTTAGATTATGTGTTGAGACTTCATAAGCAACATCTTTCTGTACTAAGTCAAAAATAGTAACATTATGTGAATTACACAAAGCAAAATCTGTTCTAAAATTGGTTATATCTTAATAATAAGATTTTTACTTATCCTATACCAAGATGTCATCTACTAGGCATTACAGGTGATTAAGAAAAGGTTTCCTAACAGTATCAAGACAGGAAGCTCTCTCGTAAGATAGATTAGTCCAATATTCTCCTTTGGGATTACGTTTTATAATGGTATATTATGTATCAAGTTTTATAAACCTTATTTTAGTCACGAGTTTCATATTATACTTTATCTACCACAGCAAATAATCAAAATAATACAAAATACTTGTCTGTTGTCGCGTTGGATTATTTTTACAAAATTGATAACAAGTGTCAATCATCTTGATTAAATTTAAATTGGTTTTGCATTTAAAAGACATAGGGCTAGAGAAGTCCGTGACTAAAGACCCCGTTGTTAAGTTCACCCCGTGACTAACACGCAAGTCACAGCTTGTCAAGATGTATTTAAAAGATCACTTAGCATCATAGAAACATGCAGATAAATTGGCATTTTGTGTGATAAACTTTATTTTACTCACAAGTTTTATTAATCATGATTAGAGCTTAGTGGAAACACTATTTAGTAAAACGGGTGACTAGAGACTTGATAAAACGACTTTTACACTATATTTTTCGACGACAGCAAATAATGGGGCTACGTTAAGTTATGTTAGCAGATTAATGACAAGTGTCAAAGAATTTAATTTAACTTGACTGGGTTTCAATTGATTTTCACAATTAATAAACCTAGAGCTAAGTTCAGTGAGTGACTAAAGAGTTTGTTGCTAAATTTGCCTGGTGACTAAAGCGCTCGAACTCACTTGTCAAGATGTATTAAAAGGATCACTTAGAGTCATGAAAATATATTATAAGCTAAATGGCATTTTAAGATGAAAGTATAAAAAACAATTAGGTATATTGTTTTATGTCCTAGATGATTTGTTGCATAGAAATCGGAGAACTGGTTGATGTTCTTTCGAAGTTTATTATACTTTTTCTCAAATTAACGTTATCCTGGATCTAATTCATGTGACAAAATGACGACTCATAATTTTTATCGTCTCTCGCTATTTTCAGATAGTTTTAAACTATGTTTTGGTAAATGTTTTTAACTTCGGAGTATAACGCTACTCACATATGGTAGTGAAAATTCATTACTTCACATTACTTTTATTTGCTACTATTTCTATTTATTTGCTCATTTTATCTAATGTATAGCGTTTTTTACTTTAATAAACATATTGTATTTTTAACAAGTAAGCTTACTTTTTTGTAGCTAATCAAATAACTGCTAACTATACACAAATACCAAATAATAATTTTAATTGACTGTTAATGCCTCTCTTTAACTTCTTTAAATTGTAGTTTTACTTCTTTATATTAAAATTCTTTGCCGAATATACAAGAAATGAATTAAAACTGATTATTTATCTTGGTACGCGACAGCCCTAATCCTATTTTTACATTACCTACTCTTTTAATTGTGCAATTTGGGACGATATTATTTGTGTGGAGTTATTGAATGCACTTTTTAGATGACAGCTTACTGACAAATTGTCATTTTACAGTGTCACTCCACCATAAATATTCACTTTTAATTCATTTCCTATATATAAATATATATTTACAGTTTACAGTAAAACCTTTCTAATACACATTTATATCACTCAAAAATTACTTTAAAAAACAATTTTCCAGCCTTGAACAGTCAATAAATAAAAACCTACATTTACAACCAACAGTAATTTCTATTTGCATAATTATTTGATAAATTTTTCAGAGAGAACACGCCTATCCGTTAGAAAAAAGCGTCACCCGCCGAGCGCACACAGAAAACCACTTAGTTTGCAACTTTAAAGGCTGGTGATAAATAGCTGGTGTATTTTTCACAGTTGCCTTACAACGTATGCCGAAATAACCATATACTCGCGCCGTAACGTCGTACATTATGCCTCGTCGTTGTGAGCTTATCCCGAATTTACGGCTAAACAATAAAAACGTAAACGGGTCGAGATTTATGTCAACGCTCTTTGTGCTTCACATAAGTGAGATGGTAGGCCGTGATGGAATATAGAAAGATCTTACATATGAAAATAAATAGATGTGACCTATTTAATTAGATGAGAAATTACATTATCTATTATGTATATAAGTGCCGCATGGTAGGCAGTTAGTTTTTATTACTAATATCTCGGCGTGTTCTCTTTTTCTCGACTACATTTAGATAGATCTATATCAGAAAGTTTCTAAATTCGTAAACAAAATCTATATAAGTATTTATTATGGTTTTGATGTTCTTCTTATCATGGCAACACGATATTTTTTATTCCGAAAAATTAAAAAATATCATTATTTTTAAGCATACTCAATAACAAAACTAACTCAAAATAGGACAAAAAATATACTTATATATTCAGCATTAAATAATTGAGAAATGTTCCAGCATTTTAAAGAGCTTCTTTTTCATATGTCGAGATGAAGTTGAAGAATTAAAGATTGCTAAGGACAGGCTCATTAGCAATATACAATCCTTGTTGCATCCATCGTACTGATATTCCTGCCTGATATTTGTTCTTTATTGTTGAAAGTAAAACACATAATGGCAAGTTATTTCATTAGATGCAATATCTTCTAATAATTAAAAGAATTATTTAATTTAATATTTAGTTGGGATTATTTTTGTCAAATGTGAGTGTAAATGTGTGTTCTTCCCTATTGTTCTTACGGCCTTTGGTAAAGCATCTATTTCTTTAATTTCAAACACTCTTAAAATATATTAATGTTATTACAAATACAGCATAAATGAACTTACTGTTTTCTAATATCTATATTTTAAAATATAATTGATGTGAATTTGTTAATTGAATATATACGTATATTTTTTTCCCCCTTGACACTTCTTTTATCAACCATATAAATGTTTACTAAGTAGTTTCATTGTCAACATTCATTATAACAAATATTCCTATGCCTGATTTTTTTAATCTGTACATCAACCCATTTTGTAATGCCCTTAGCTTTTATTAAAAATGAAATGTGTCTTCACTGACTGAATTTCACGTATACAGCATGTGTCAATTTTCATTAGCCATAGGCGATTAATCCATACAGTACGTGGCAACATAGTACCCCTTCTTTCCTTTCCAATGCCAGCACGACCGATGCATGCTCGTAAATACAAGTTAGCGTGGTTAGCAGTAACTCTTCGACCACCGGCTTGGGTGTTTGTAATGCGTTCAGAAATAATATTTACGAGTTGCAAGGATTTGTTTTTCTTTTTCCTTTCAGTAAATGCAGAGAATTATTAAGCTGCGTTCACGCTGCATGACACAAACAAAAGCGTAATTCTAATAAAATTAAGAATAAGGTAAATAAAAAAGGATTCTGAAAATAATAATAAACTACTAGATCAGGAGATCGCCGCGGCCATTTGATGTTTCCCGTTCCAGTAATAAGACGGCTTTTATTGCAGACTAGATCGCAACTTGTTCGCAGCTAAACATTGAATGTAAAATCTGGTCGGGAGAAGTGGGAAGATCGGAGAAAGTCGTTGTGATGTCGATTGTTGCCGGGATTGGTGACGGATAGTAGGGGTGCCACGTTGCCACGTATTACTTGTATACGTATAAATCGCACATAAACATTGAATCCCTATACCTAATGAAAATTGACACATACGGTATATGTGAACATTATATAAATCAACTGAAGAGATTAAATTTATTATACTGATATGGAACTTGTTCATATTGCTATACCACTGGAAACAGGCTGATATTAGTTAGCTTCTTCCTAGAGTTACTGAGAAGAAAGTGGGATTGACAGTATTCCTAGCTCTGTTATTAGAGATTGTGCCCATCCGTTACCTAAACCCCTCTCCTGAGGAATTCTGGATTTGTGGAATACTTCACGACTTCGTCCCGTGTTAAAAGAGCGTAACCAGTCTGATGTAACAAACAACAGAATAATTTCGATTCTATGCAACTTTGCTAAAAAATTTTGAGACCATCATTTGTGATCGTGTTTACAATGTTGTCAAAAGCTACTGATCTCCATTTAATAGGTATATATCATTTTTAATAATTTTATAAATTCCAAATATGTATATGAATTGTATTTTTAAAATTAAGTATTAGATACCAAAAGATATATTTCTTAGAATTATTTTTCCTATATGTTATCTATGTATAAAATAAGCACTAGCTTGATAAGCAGATATTTGTAAGAATCTTGGCACCGAATGTTTATATTAATTATAAGATTAGTGACGTTATGTTGATATTATCGCTAGTTAAAAGTGACTTTAACGTGTGAAAACTACAACTAGGATACATCGGCGATCTAGAAAAAAGAGGAACCCCGAGACTGGAACGAGAAAAAGTGAACAACAAGATTCCAATTAAAAAGGAGTCGATGGAGGTCCTTGGATGAAATCGGTCACCGATGTAGATATCTCCGTTTTACCGCAAAGTAGTAAGGGCCTCTAATTAAAAAGTAAGTCGACTTACATATAGCAGTCGATAAAGTATAAAATTATTGCTAGAACCTTAAAAGTAAATAAATAGGTTCTTGTTTACAAACGATAGACCGCCAGCGAAGTATTAATATTGTTCAGTTTAACAATATCTTCCAATAAAAAATGAGGTGTGGCCACCACACGACTTTCTTATACATATGAACGTTTCAAACTATACAATTTTAAGAATTTTTTTATACAAAACTTATTCCAAATCCTATTCTAAGTACTTTCATTCGCTTAATAATTCGCTATAGAATGCATACTTTGAAAGATATTCGCAGAAAAGTGCTACTCGCTAAGAATAAAAGTGCTACTTCCGGTCCGAATTTTGAAATTTCATGTATACAAAAAATATTGCAAATCCAATTCTAAATACTTTTGTACTCTTAATAAATATATATAGAATGCATAATTTACGACATATTTGCAAAAAATCGCTATTCGGTAAGAGTAAAAGTGGTACTTCCGGTCCGAATTTTGAAATTTTTTTTATACAAAAGATATTGGAAATTAAGTTCTAAATACTTTTATATTCATAGCGTACCTGTCTAAAAAGCATGACTTGCAAAATATTGGCAAAAAATTGATTTTCGATAAGAGTAAAAGACCTACTTCGGGTAGTAATTTCGGAAAACTTTTTAAATAAAATGGTTCTCAATTTTAATTTTAAGTACATATGAATTCTTTATAAATTTGTTTAAACTTAGTAGTTGACGAAATATTTGCAAAATTCGATTTTTTCACTGATGTAAAGTACTACTTCCGGTCTACCGATTTTACCGAAAAACTAATCAGATCTCAAGAGGCAGATTATACATGTAAATACAAAATTTGGAATTGATATCTACAGCGGTTTGACCGCTATCGTGGTCACACACACACACAGAGAGAGAGAGAGAGAGAGACATTTTTTAAAAACCACTTTTTTGGTATCAGGGGACTTCAAAACGTGGACATCTGCAAAAATCTCGAGGTCCGAAAATTTTCATCATCACAATACTTCCTTATACTACGTATAAGAAAGTAAAAGTTATTGTCGTGCGAATAGCAGTTTGTAGAAGCTATCGGCGTCTTGATCGTCGAAGGAAGACTCCAACCGAGCACATTATATCATGTTGCTATTAATTTGAAAGGGGTTCTGTTACACATTCTACAGTGACCAACAATCTTTGTTATTTTCCTCAATATGCTTCAGAGGTCTTGGATAAAAGAGGTCAAGTTAAAGAAATATACACTGACTTTCAGAAAACAAGCTATATGCCAGTGGTGTGTGTCTAGCGCTGATACAATTGTTTACATCTTACCTGTTAGATAGAAAGCAGTTTGTCGTATATTGCAAGATTTGGTCGCCTTCATTTATTCCGGCAACAGGCGTTCCGCAGGAGTCTAACCTGAGTCTTTTTTCTAAATGACATTACCAATGTACTAGACTGCGAGACGCCTATATTTAACTTATATTTAACTTAATGCCGTTGATGTATGGCGTCGGAGGAACCATGTTTGTCTTAATTCAAACAAGTGTAAAATAATGACTTACTCTAAGAAAATTGATGTAATACAGTTTGACTATAAGGTGAATGACGCACCACTTTAGAGCTGCACGACGATAAGGGATTGGATGTTACCTATGACATCTCAGATTATCGTTCTTTGAACATGTCAGACAAATGATTGCCGGTGCACATAAAATGTACTGATTAATTTACAGAAACTATCGGTATTTTAATACTAGACCTTGAATATTTGGTATTACACCTACATTAAATCGAAATTAAAGTATGTTTCATTGGTATGCCATCCCAATCTATCAATCCCACATTAACAATTTCTTGGTGGACGATGTAATGGTGAATATCCTGAAAGGGACTCATTTCAAGCTTACTTAGCTACATGATAGAGAAACAAATCTTAGTGTTAAATTCATATATAGCCTCCTACGTAATCATATTGACCTTCATTTGTTGCCCTTAAGAGGAGCGTTTACCTATCGAAAACTATGGCCCCGTAAGGCTACGCCCTTTTGCGTTTTTTTAATTTATTTTGAAATTTCAGAATCTCAAATTCGGTTTAGCGATGCAAAAGGCATAAATTTATAATGTCAAGGCCAGTTTTTGTTTTAATTTATTTTCTTAAAAGAGTTATGTCTTTTAAAAATAACCACAAAAATGCATGAATTTGATTAATGTATACCAACTAAGGCTGGTACACAAAAGAAAAAAAACAACCTCTACGCGCCAGCTGCACATTTGATGAACGATATAAAAAAAATCAAATTTATATAATTATATTTGAAGATAAAAAACATTAAATAGTAAACATTGTCACACACATTTCACTGGAGTGTTTTTCGAAACTATCGCGTCGTCTATCCCCACTTTACGGTATCTCTACCGGTCCTAGCGAAGACGCAAATCTATCGGAATCGGTCGGCTATTGCAGACTTAAATCCGAGTAACAGTTTGTAATTAAAAAAAAATTCATGTATACTTATAATAATCGATTGTATAGTAATATAACAGTTATGGGCAAGCGAAAATTGGCTTATTGTAAAACATCAACAAAACAAAAAAAGGAAATATGCAAGTGGAAGTTTACAATTTTATTTTATTTTGATATTTGTTAATTTCATTTAGTTTAACTACGTACATAATACCAATATGCGAGTAGATTTCAGAATTTAAATATTTGACGATTCATTTTATGTACCTACCTATATATTAAAATTTTTAACCCACGGCAGCTATTTCCCGTAATTTTAAATAATTGTTTTGAAAATGTTTAAAAATAAACATTGTCTGTTAGCCTACTTGAAGGTAGCCCTATTTAATTATTATTACTATTAAATGACCAGTTTGGAACCGCAAATTTTTTCCTTCAGAACGGAGCATCTTTTTCCGATTTACATAGCGACAGAATCTGTGAATAAAACCGAAGCGCTGTGATCGAAACCGAATATCGTCTAGCTCCACCTACTCACACCCCCTTGCGTCTACCCGTCCCGTTAGTAATATAAGTTGAGTACGTTTCTATTTGTTGGTAAACGACCATCTTAATTTATTTCATGTTTAGGAATAGCCCTGGTATGTTTCGAGAAGGTCCTGTTGGTAATTTATTTTCAGAATTAATATTCGAGAAAAGGAATGGTTTGGATAAGGTGATATAACATTTATGAGCAGAATAAAAATAATAAGAGATCGAACGAATATTCAAACACCATACAATACATAAATAATATATTCTAATTTTTCTGAGTAGCTTAAGTTTGTAAATAGATTTAGATTTCAAGATTACAATCAAATGTTTATAAATGTCATTTTCTCCGGAATATATTTTGTGGGCACTTTATGAAGATCACTTATATCTTTGTTAGATTATTATAACTTTAATATCAATTTAAAATTTCCGTAATTATTTTTAAACCTGCAGTGTTCTAAAATCTAAAGTTTGTGGCTTTCTGGCAACTTCCTCTCAAGTACTCCATTTCTTAGTTCAGTGAGTGGAAAATGGAAGGGGCGCGTTAAGAAATTCAAGACGTGAATGAGAAAATTTTAATATATTTTGGGTTCACGAAGTATTTAATAGGTTCCTCTTATTCCCAACTCAGTAATTTTGTATGTATAGGAAGTTTCTTTTTAAATTAAGCAACGGAACGTCTATAATATTCAAGTTAGTATTAACTTGAAATCCGCGAATGTAGAGTAAGCCACATATATAGATATTTCTAGTAGATTACATTGACTTTTACTAATTAAGTTTTATGGTGAAATGCATATTTTCTAGATTTTAGTCAACAATACTTTTTCATAGTATTGTTGACTAACTTAGAAAAATAATTGTTATTAAAGAGTAATACAAAATAGATATCAGCAAAGGGCGAAATTTTGGACATTGGAATTTATATCAAAACTTTATTATTTGTTTACTTTTTGTTCAGAACTTTGATAGAGTTTTCGGTTTATTATATGGCCATCTAAAGATTCCACATGATTGGATAAGGACAATTCCGAATAAAAAACGCATTAAAAAGATAACGAACATTAATTCTTCTTCTCAGCCGCGCGCCGGCTGAGAAGAAGAAGATGAAGTGATCAGCGTCAAAACAGATATTAAAATAAATAGGACGCCATCACAAATTTAAAGCCGTTAGAAAGTATAACGGTTGTGAAGCCGTAGTTGTAAGGCTGGTATCTAGAGAATTGAATCACAAGAAACACCAAAGGTAAAATCGTCAATTATAAGGAAAGTTCTGTATTGATAATGAAAACAATGACTAAATTGAGGCAATCAATTTTGTAATTCATAATAGGTCATCCCATGATACTTACCGAATGAATTTTCTACTTGCGACATCAGTAGATCCGCTCTACTAACCAATACAAGATGTCATCAAGACAGCAATTCGAAGAGTAAGAGATTTAAAAGATATCAAGAAAGAATCAAAATTTATTAATAGTGAAACGCGGTCAGGGATATGGAACTTTAAAAGCCGATTTCAAATTTAATGGCAATATACTAGATAAATTCCCTGACTGGTTATTTGAGAAAAAAACAACAAAATCGATGCATTATAACTACGATATTTGCTATAATAATTTTATTTTTATAAGTAGTTCAGGGTTGAGGCGCCATCAGTTGTGGATATTGTGTGTCTAAATTTTCTAAATTAATTAACAATTAGTGTGATGCCACATTTTTGCCACATTGCTCATGGTGTTTGCGGCCAGTTACAGAGGCGAACAATAGATGTTGTATTCTTGATGAAACGGACATCGAAATAACTACAAAACCCATATTACTTAAACATACATCACATAACAACGTATTAACAATTCACGATTTCGTTGAAAACGACGAATTTCAACGCAATAATGACTAATCGCCCACACAGCTAATCTAATTTTATTTTACACTGTTAACAAAAAATGGAGATAGCTTAATCGGAGAATTCAATGGATGAATATTCGAAATTATTGAAGAAACAAATGCCGGTCGAAATGGCTCAAAAAGCGACGGAAGATTATCAACAGGATTGTCTTCTGAATTTGATCGAGTTAATCTGGAAGGATCTCTTTAAAGAATTATACATTAAGATTTGGTAAAAGTAGATTTTTTTACACATACAGTTATGCTTTTAACAAATTATTAACAAACGAGAAATTGAAAATGTAGATGTAATTTATTTAGTTGAATTATGTATGCCATTAGCAACATTACCAGCTGATATGTTGGGATTTTATATGAATCAATCTGAATTACCTGTATTTACTGGGAAAGCCAAAGTATTACATGTAAATATTTCGGTAGTTCCACAAGGATTACGATCAGCTTTTGATTTTGGAACAACTTTAACTGGTACTGCTACTTCGGAACATGTTTCCATTGGTTGTTCAGGGATAGGATTAAATACTTTAATTTATAATCGACATGGCGTATACAATAGCGATGAAAAGGCGCCCATGACACCTATCACTAAGTATTAGTTGTCAAAAATCATCATTAATAATATGAAAAGTGTGAACACATGGATGTTAAAACTAACATCAAGCAGTAAATAATTACTGTGACTTACATATATAGCTTTATACGTAAAACGTATATGTATATATGCATATGTTTGAGATACACACATACATTAAGTGCCATTGTCGATAATCGAACGCACAGACACCGGTGTTTCGACCTATGAGGTCTCATCAGTGTGCGTGGAGATTCTCGACAATAGCTTCAAGACTTAAATCGCTGCCTATGTCATTTTCGCATGTTAAATGTAGTGGGAGTATCACAGCGACATCTAACACCCAAAAGATGACACGGAAAAAAGCGATGGCTTCTGACAACATGTTCTGCTATACAGAGGCCTGTATGTTAATAGTGTATCTCGTGTAATAGAGCCTTAGGTGGCGTCACCAATCAAAACGAAAATGAAAAGTGTGAACACATGGATGTTAAAACTAACATCAAGCAGTAAATAATTACTGTGACTTACATATATAGCTTTATACGTAAAGCGTATATGTATATATGCAAGTGTTTGAGATACACACATACTGTGATACTCTCACTACATTTAACATGCGAAAATGACATAGACAGCGATTTAAGTCTTGAAGCTATTGTCGAGAATCTCCACGCACACTGATGAGACCTCATAGGTCGAAACACCGGTGTCTGTGCGTTCGATTATTGACAATGGCACTTAATGTATGTGTGTATCTCAAACACATGCATATATACAAATACGTTTTACGTATAAAGCTATATATGTAAGTCACAGTAATTATTTACTGCTTGATGTTAGTTTTAACATCCATGTGCTCACACTTTTCATTTTCGTTTTGATTGGTGACGCCACCTAAGGCTCTATTACACGAGATACACTATTAACATACAGGCCTTTGTATAGCAGAACATGCTGTCAGAAGCCATCGCTTTTTTCCGTGTCATCTTTTGGGTGTTAGATGTCGCTGTGATACTCTCACTACATTTAACATGCCAAAATGACATAGGCAGCGATTTAAGTCTTGAAGCTATTGTCGAGAATCTCCACGCACACTGATGAGACCTCATAGGTCGAAACACCGGTGTCTGTGCGTTCGATTATTAATAATATGTTCCATATCAATTTTATATAGTTTATATATAACAATAAATTAATTGCGATCACATGCAGAAGTTAATATAATCCCAAGAAATTTGTAAAATACCAAATGAAGCAAAATTTAAAAAAAAAAGAAATTTGTGAAAACCTCGAAAATTGTTTAATAATTAAACTCGGAATAAAAGCAGGAGAGTCATGCTAGGTAAAACACTCTATATAGGATTAGCTCAGTTACTTAATATGAATTACGGTGATGCTGGCTGGGCCACCTTGCATACCCAACTATATATTTAATTATCAAAAAAAAAAGAATCTACATAAATTTGTATGGAGAAGTTCGCACATATGCAAGGTTATGGTTATAATAAAACCAACTACCAGGCTTGCTAAAGAGTCGTTTTCGTTGATGGTGGTCTTGTATAAACAATTTATGTTATTTTATTTCCTGAGAAGAATACAGACATCATGTTTGTTGAAAGCTCCAGTTCATTTCTTGTTTATTGGGTGTGATTCTGGATTTCTTATCGTTGCTGTCTATAAGAACAACAAAGGGACGTTTGAGTTTAAAAAATGCCTTACAGTAATAGAGTTTATTTATTCAAATACAAGAACTACTAATAGAAAGCTGTATCTTTTGAAATATATTGATATTAATTTATTAGTTCTGATGTATATTATCTAATATTGTATGTAATTATTAATATGGCGCTATCTACTTACTGTATTTGACGAGTTAAATTAGTTTTCTTAGTACATATTTCAACACTGTAGTGTAAAAGTAAGAATTTGTTTATTTATAAATATTCTAACCTGTCAGCTATGATGTTATTGTATTGAATATTATGCTTGGGAATGTGTCATGTAGCTATAAGATTTGTATACATTTTCGTTGTTGGGCGGAAATTGAATTTTGTTTAAAACTTTGTTTACGTCAAAAGTTATCTATAAAAGTTTGTGCACGAAGGATTAGATTAGATCAGGTGACTTCGCTTGGAGCAATCCAGCAATTAAACATAACATTAGAAATAAACTCTATGTTTAAAAGATCCATCAACAGTTGCACTGCATGTACGTGGACTACCCGATAAGTTATAACTGAGAGACATTAAATTTATTTTTCAAATGTGTATATAAGCCTTGTTGAAAGTTAGTGTAATTTAATTTATAAGCAATACGTGAATAATATGGGTACACCAGAGTTTGACGAAATGTAAGGGTATACAAAGTAATTATTTCTTAATAACTATAATTTTAGGGCAACTAAATGATCATTTAACGATTAAATTTTTCAATATGTATTGGTTGTTTTGGAGAAACACTCGTTCAATGAATCGAATGATGATATATGGGATGAGCACTTGTGCAACCAATAAGTGTTCTATATGTTTTGGGGATATCATTTACTAAGCGTAAAACTGCATAGTTAATTCTAAATAACTTTAGCAAGTGACTGTCTAAATAAGATTTATGCTTAATGGATTGACAACAGAGTCCAGGGCTAAGCGTCTAATTCACCAATGAGCTTGAACTAGGAATGAGATAGTCATTCATGTCATGAGAATGGCCTGGGTAACTCGAGTGAAACCTGGCCAATTTTAATCTTTGATTATCCCTAGTATAATAAAATTATCACATAGGCTTAAAAATTTTTTTCACAAACATTTACATTTGGATTAGCATAGGAAAAGTATTACCATAAATACAAAGACGTTTATAGTATTGTTACTACTTTTTCCTGAAACAATTTGATGACATTGTACATATATGGAATTCTCCAGAAGAACATGAAAATTTAGTGGATATTTGGTGTTTATGTTTAGTGTATATATATTTTGACAACTCAATTTTTTATGTAAATAATTGAAACATAGTTATGTTTTACAGAAAAAGTAGATTTATTTGTGTATTATATTTTGAATACACATGAAATGTAGTATTAGTATGTATATTTTCCTGCATGCTCTTCTATGTTTTAGAGTACTACTTTACGATCCGACGATAAATTTAAAAATAATTATCAGGTGTTTTCCTTGCACAGTATTTCGTACGATGTGCACTTAGTTGCAAGAAAAGGTTTCTCCAACAATTCAGTCCGATTAAATTCCTACCCATCTCTAATTTTCATGAATAATACCTCCACACATATTGAATAATGTGGATATTGTGTTTAGTTTTATATGAATTTCTATTGTTGATATGTATAAGAGAATTTATATTTCCTTTCCTTGATTTACTGTCTCGCTGATATTTTTGTATAGGCAGGGCATTTTATATTTTTGGCAATTATTAGGAAATGAGATAATGTATTTACACAAAATCTAAAAAGTAATGTAACACAACAAAAGATAATAAAAAGAAAAGAAAAAGAATGTAAAGAAATAATGTTTTGAAGTTTAAAATATAAAAATTAATTAATAGTGTGTCCACCCTCCCTCCTTTATTACACAGGCCAACATACATTTTGGTGCTTGCTATTTTTTAACTGTCTAGGTAATTTTTGGGTGTAGAAGCCAAAATAACTGTCAGATTTAGTCTATCAGATCTAGTTATTGAATTACGCTATACTGGCCTCGTTTAGATAAAAATTATCTATTTATGTATATTTCAGGTTATAGTATTCGTATTAGAGACAAAAGCCAATTAAAAAACATAGAATACAAAGTAAGGTATGTAATTCACAAAGTAGATACGTTATGTTCATGACTTCTGACTTAAAAATGTCTTTTTATGCGATTTTCTAGCATGAAGAGTCTCGCTGCAGACTCCAACAGTAGTCGGCCATCATATGGATATTCAACCTTCCTTGATATCGTTCTTCTATCGTCTTAATATCCCAATGAAGTCTTTCCCCCTCTTCCTCACTGTAATCACCTAGGTTTTATGGGAATCGATCTATGTGGCTGTGGAGGTAATGAGATTTTGTACTCATGGTACAGAAGAGAATTTAGAAAGCATATTTACACTAAATCTGCGTTATTCTCCGCTTTATGAATGCCAAGAAAATTTTGTACTACTTCAACAAATGAGCACGAAGCATTAGATTCAATCTGGATCATTGCTGCAGTAAATTGTTGATCTTTTATTAGCTGGTCTTATTTGAGGGCCATCCAATATGCCTCCTTGCAGGTTTTCCATGCTAATCTCAGGAAGGAAGGAGGTATTTTTGGAATCAGCACATAATATATATCAAAAATCAATACTTAGTTTTTCGGCACCCAAAAACGATATGTCATGCTGTCGACAAATTTCTGGCCATAGTCCACGGTAACATTTTCGCAGGTAGTTTCAATTTGATTCCATAATTGATTTGAATTGTTGTATGCATTATCAGAGATTCCCTTTCTCATAAATCCCCAGAGATTTTCCAGAGGATTTAAATCTGGACTTTTAGGAGTCCAGGGTAGAGTTTTAATATTTGCAGTTTCGTTACAATGCTGAACCACTCCGGATTTATGTATCGGCGGGTTATCTCGTTGAAGCAAGAAGTTGTCACGTAGTACAGTAACACTAGGCAACAGGACATTAGCTAGTATATCCCTATATTGCCCACCGTTTAAATAACCTTCTATTTGACATATAACTCCTGGTCCATTAAAAGACATCCATCCCCAGGCGCCTACAGAAAACCGACCATTAATCGAATGTTCATAAATGTATCTTGGATCATATCTTCGTCCTCTCTCACAATTAACCATTTTCTTTGTGCCGGAAGAAGACGATTGAAAAGTAGATTCATCCGAAAAAATTACTGACTGCCAAGAATATTTGTCGATATGCACAAATATTAACCTATCATGCCGATGTATTTCCGTTAGTGAAGGTTTTACTGCCCCAGTATAACTCTTTAAGCTGATAGAGATCAGTCTTCTTTGTGCAGAACTCGTATGGGCAGGAAAAATACTTTCGTTGACCGCCGGACGGAAGCAAGTAAATGGATACTCCCAGACATATTGTGATAATGTTCTGCCCTCTTCATCTGTGATAGCTCTTCGTCCCTTTACGCAGTAACTTATTTATAGATGTATGTCTAACGTTTAATTCTCGAGCAACACCTCTTGCGGACAATCCATTGTCGAACAAACTTATCGCGCGCACGTTTTCCGGAGTAGTTAGTTGAGCTATATAAATAGAACTAGGCGATATTGAATATAACACTAACAAAACAATGAAGACACTAATACTGATTGATTAAAATACTCTTAAACGTACTAAAAATATTTATTAGAACTTATTTATATTTATGACTGAATTTATATTTATTACTTTATATCTGATTTTCACATTGTTCACTGAACTAAATAATCCCCTCGTGCGTCGGAAAACCCCTTTTTATACACATCTCTTTATCTCCACGATAATTCTCGTTGCTTCTAGAGTGACAGGGACCAATTCATTCTTTTTGCGATTTTTTTCTAGTACTTTACCTCGAAAGAATCATCTCTTTACTCACTATTTATTTGTCGAGTAACTAAAGTTTATTCAGTGTTGTTCTTGTAGAAAATGTTGTATGTATTATGCATTACTATCTACAAAATAACCGAATGATTATTTCAAACAGTAAATTTCTTTTATCCTATGCGCATAGTGAATGGAACTATTCAATCATGTAATGTTTACTTTCTGTTTTTTATATAGTTATTACTCCTTGGCCTTCACAATCAGCTTGCGTGTTATGCCGGTTTTCCACCAAACGGACAAAACAAAAACAGCACACACTCGTGTCGAAAAAAAAAACTGAACCTTTTTTCAATTTTTTTGAAGACTCGACAGTTGCAGTTTTCTTTTTCGAGTCCCTCTCGAAAGCGGTAAGATCAAAGAGTTCCGGAGTGTTTACGAACTCTGACTGCTTAGTGGAAACTGAGACTTTTCATGTAGTATTTAGTTTGTGTGTGCATTGAAGGGTTTAAATAAAATTAAAACGTAAATAATAAAGGGACTATAGTTTGGTCTTCTTGATAACAGAGATCTAACCCAATACCTATGTTGTCGACGTCGCTTCCTTCTCCTAAAACAAACAAGTTAACAAATACCTTAATTACTTCTAAAATAAAGTCAATATTGACATATAAATGCAAATTATGTGCCCAATTCCTTCTTTTTCATACGACGCAGAAGACACCAACCACCAGCCAGGATAAGCAAATCATCATCTCATGAAGCCATTTCGATTTTCACACACTTAAAATTCAAACTTTAATTACCGAAAAACACACTAGTTCGTTTGGTGGAAAACCGGCATTAGAGATTGGAGCGGTAATATTCGAAACTGTAGAGTAAACTTTTTTTTGCAACTAAGTGTACATATTTTAATCTGATCCCAGATAAATAATATATCGATACTATTTATTGTTGTGGTTGAATTTATTTGGTTGTCAAATGTTTGTCGACAAAAAACATGGAAGGAATGTATCAGTTCGAAATAAACAATAATAATAATAAATTAAATTAGATATCATTATATTTACCGCAAGGTATTTCGTTTCGTAACAATGACAAATGAACTTTCTTGTTCCGAAAGATCACACTGTAGGATTACTTTCGGATTTGCGCCAGACGAAAGACCCAAAGTAGTCCTAAGAGGATACTTTCCACAGACTATGCTACAAGAGATATGACGTCAGAGGATATTGTTTCTTTTTAAGAAATGCCCTCATTATGTCCCTTAGGACAGTAGTATTCGACTACCCCAATATCTCAAGAGCATTTCTTACGGTCAGTTATATAGAAATTGCATATAAACAACCGTTTTAGCATATATATGCGGTTCTTATTTCCTTTAGTTTACTCAGGGATACTTTAGAATTTGTGTAGGTCTGTGTATACGTATAGGGTATTTTAGAATCAAATCACGTAGAGCTTTCGGTGAGGTTTTTCGTTTTCCAGTCATCCATATTTTCGGAGTTTATTTTATGAAAAGGCATTTATACATGATGTAGAACCTACATCAAAGTATAAGTGACTTGTGTATACATCTGCCTACTATATATATGTATGAATATTGTGTTAGTCACAGGAATTTAGAATATAGTTATTTTACATAGACAGTCTATATAAATTCGTAAAGAAGAAATCGCTTCTTTCCTATTTGAATGTATATCATCCTTTGGCTGAATGTTAACTTTACTGCAATATTTTTTCTCGTGCTTTGAATTATATTAAAAATTATGCAAAGCAAAATTTTATATAAATTCAAAGATATTTACAAACAGACATCTTTCAATTTTATCGAATGCAATCAAAAATATGAGATAAATCACAAATTGAGTAAGTAAATAGATGTGTATTCAGTATAGTACCAGTACTCTTACAATGGGCATATGCGAAAGAGATGGCAATCACTGAATACTTTTCGTAAGAGTTTTTAGAATGTTTGTGTTAGCAAGTAATGCCGTCAGTATAAGCTTTTCTTAGAAGTGACTACGAGGCCTAAAGATCAGTAACGCGTGATATAGATAGAAGACAGAAGATACACGATATTTATTTCCTTATTCAACCAAATGTCATCTTGGTGGAAGAAGAATCTTCCAAACATGAGTATTACGAAGAGGATGAATGCCCATGGACTTCGATTCGATCATCCCATTTGGTGTTAGTTTTGCAAGTGTTTTGGTTCTCTAGAAAATTAGTGGAATATATGCGTGCCTAATGTATTATAAACCGGTGGTCCTCCCTCTCGGATTAGACAAACGCATTTTTCTACTTTATGTTTTTAACTTTATTTTTAAACGTAATTTAATTAAGACACATCACCTAAAATGTCATCTTGACTTGGAAGTTGGATTTCTTAATAATCGCAAACAAACTAATAACAAAAATAGAAATACAGGCCGCTACAAGTAGTTTCTCTTAGAAGATCCTCCATTTACGTATTGCGAACAGCAACCAACTTGTGGTAGATAATTTACTTGTTAATTGACCCAGAAGTGCAAACGCAGACACATGTATCAGACTCGTTAGTCCTCATCGGTTTCTTTAATATATAGCCACGTTAAATTAAATATACTTAGGTACATACCTATACTTACCTTGATTTGCTTGAAAGCATTTATTTTTAAATTATACATACTAAAAGCGCACAGGACCCTTTACCGCTCTCACGGATTTAGTAGAGGATGCAAGATCGGGGTTAAAATGGCAAATTGGGGAGCGAATGATCTGAGAACGTGGCCCGTCCGCGGTGGGAACAAAAGTGTCACGCTGCGGGGACGACAGTCCCACGTGCTTTGGACTATTTTTCACGTCTCCGATGAGAGAGCAAAGGCCCGAAAGGAATTTTTGAAAATTTTTGGCACGTGCAGAAAATCACGCTGCATCGCGACATTTTCCCCATAAGGAGGACGTGGGAAACAAAAATTACTCTGGAGCCTTTTATACTGAAAATCCCGACAAACGTCAAAGTGACAGGAGATTCGAAATGTATCCAAACTTTCACTTTTAGGCCTGAAATTCCAAATTTTGAAGGTTTCGAGAGCACAAGTAAACTCCGAGACAAAAAGTACAGACTTTTCTGGATCCTCTACTTGCTTCTCCCGAGTTTATAGTGGTACAGATACAAAGGCACAAACACTTTAAAGTCCGCCTGCAGACGGATACAATTTAGCGAAATGGATGAAATATCCCGACAAACGTCAAACTGACAGCCGGTCTCATACGCATTCACATTTTCACTTTTAAGCTTGAAATTCCAAATTTTGAAAGTTTCGAGGACACAACAAGATTCAGAAACGTAAACAAGTGACATTTCGGAAACGTTCACTTGCGCATTCCCAGTTTACAGAGGTACCTAGACGAAGGTACGAGTAATTCCAAGTCCGTTTGCAGAGGTATTTGGTCAGAAAAATGGCCGATTCAATCTGCACCGATATCAATGCATTCCGGACGGGCGAAAAATATTATCAGATTATCATGTGCACTGTCGGTCAATACATTACGGTCCGGCGAACGTTCGGCATATCCACATAATACGTAACGGTCCCGCTTGATTTAATATTTTCATCTATACAGGTGTTGTCGATTAATATTTTAATAATGATTTGAATTAAAATACGATAATTTTAGAACGCGTATTTCCTCAAAGGGGAAAAAGAAGAGGATTGCTTTCGACATTTATGTGCCCCTACGAAATAATTTTATGTTAACGATTACGCAAACGCGCACGGTGGACGGAGCTGGCTGAAATCAATTTCTCTCTATTCTGATTAAAAGCAAAATTAGGCACTCGAGAGTTTTTACGGTCGCCCGTCACTAATTCTAAACTGACGTACGAATGTGAAATTTTAGATAGTGTGTATACGGACGCCGATCACAAATCCAAAGTCAAAATGACAAAGGAACTTAAATGGCCGAAGAGTTTTTTGAAAATTGACGTATGAATGCAAAATTTTAGATACGCGGGTGTGTGCGGACGCCGATCACAAACCCAAAGTCAAAATGTCAAAAAAAACAAAATGGCGGAAGATTTTTTGAAAATTGACGTACGAATGCGAAATTTTAGATACGGGGGTGTGTGCGGACGCCGATCACAAATCCAAAGTCAAAATGTCAAATAAAAACAAAATGGCGGAAGATTTTTTGAAAATTGAAGTACGAATGTGAAATTTTAGATACGGGGGTGTCTTAGGTAGCCGATCAAGAATCCAAAGTCAAAATGTCAAAAAAAAACAAAATGGCGGAAGTTTTTTGAAAATTGGCGTATGAATGTGAAATTTTAGATACGGGGGTGTGTGCGGACGCCGATCACAAATCCAAAGTCAAAATGACAAAGGAAATTAAATGGCCGAAGAGTTTTTTGAAAATTGACGTATGAATGCAAAATTTTAGATACGCGGGTGTGTGCGGACGCCGATCACAAATCCAAAGTCAAAATGTCAAATAAAAACAAAATGGCGGAAGATTTTTTGAAAATTGAAGTACGAATGTGAAATTTTAGATACGGGGGTGTCTTAGGTAGCCGATCAAGAATCCAAAGTCAAAATGTCAAAAAAAAACAAAATGGCGGAAGTTTTTTGAAAATTGGCGTATGAATGTGAAATTTTAGATACGGGGGTGTCTCAGGTCGCCGATTACGAATCCAAAGTCAAAATGTCAAAAAAAAACGAAATGGCGGAAGTTTTTTTGAAAATTGACGTACGAATGCGAAATTTTAGATACGGGGGTGTGTGCGGACGCCGATCACAAATCCAAAGTCAAAATGTCAAATAAAAACAAAATGGCGGAAGATTTTTTGAAAATTGAAGTACGAATGTGAAATTTTAGATACGGGGGTGTCTTAGGTAGCCGATCAAGAATCCAAAGTCAAAATGTCAAAAAAAAACAAAATGGCGGAAGTTTTTTGAAAATTGGCGTATGAATGTGAAATTTTAGATACGGGGGTGTGTGCGGACGCCGATCACAAATCCAAAGTCAAAATGACAAAGGAAATTAAATGGCCGAAGAGTTTTTTGAAAATTGACGTATGAATGCAAAATTTTAGATACGCGGGTGTGTGCGGACGCCGATCACAAATCCAAAGTCAAAATGTCAAATAAAAACAAAATGGCGGAAGATTTTTTGAAAATTGAAGTACGAATGTGAAATTTTAGATACGGGGGTGTCTTAGGTAGCCGATCAAGAATCCAAAGTCAAAATGTCAAAAAAAAACAAAATGGCGGAAGTTTTTTGAAAATTGGCGTATGAATGTGAAATTTTAGATACGGGGGTGTCTCAGGTCGCCGATTACGAATCCAAAGTCAAAATGTCAAGAAAAAACGAAATGGCGGAAGTTTTTTTGAAAATTGACGTATGAATGTGAAATTTTAGATACGGGGGTGTCTCAGGTCGCCGATCACGAATCCAAAGTCAAAATGTCAAAAAAAAACAAAATGGCGGAAGTTTTTTTGAAAATTGACGTATGAATGTGAAATTTTAGATACGGGGGTGTGTGCGAACGCCGATCACAAATCCAAAGTCAAAATGTCAAAAAAAAAACAAAATGGCGGAAGAATATATTGAAAATTGACGTATGAATGTGAAATTTTAGATACGGGGGTCTCTTAGGTCACCGATCACGAATCTATAGTCAACATGTCAAAAAAACAAAATGGCGGATCTAATATGGCGGAAAGTTTCTTCAAAATATCTTTAATCTTGGTGACATCTAGCAAATGTCGGTTTTTGAGGTCGCTGATCACGAATTCGAAATAAAAGTTTTAAAAAACAATGTGGCAGAAAGGTTCTTCGAAATGTGCTTGGATCTGAGTACATACTTCCTTCGTAAACTTTAACATGATTTATGTTTAACATTTAATTATCCTTCTCGCTCTTCAGTGTTCAGTGTAACGGTTTGTGTAAAAGGGAAAGAAAAGTTCTAAATAATATACCGGGTGTCCCGTAAAAAATGCTACAAAAAAGCAGTGTTTTGTTTGTTTTCAGTTGTTTTTATTAATGTCAAACGATAGTCAAGTTTTTTATTTTAAATGGAAACAGATATATTTTTGGCTATATTCGGATTGGATTTTTTTTTCGGAATTCAACAATGTATAAAATGTCTATTTTTGATAAACAATTATTGAAAAAAAAATATAAAACACTTAATAAATTTCATCTTTGTATTCCATTATTTATAAATTTTGGAATGTGCCATGAAAAAACAAAAATGCGATAAACGTCAATAAACGTCAGTGTGAGTGTCTATTAAGCCTTATTTATTGTTCTGCTTGAACGTTTTGCCACAAAAAAAAAGTATATTCGTAAAAATGAATAACAATGAGTTAGCAGACATGTTGCAAGTGCTTTTTGAATGTAATAAAAATCATCTTCAAGCAGTTCGGCGTTACAGCTTTCGTTTTCCGGACAGAGAAGTTCCAGATTCGAAAATATTTCAGAGAATTGAAACGAATTTGAGGAATTATGGATCATTTCAAAAACCTAAAACACAGCGACGTAGATTCGCCGAAGATACGGAATATGATGTTCTTCTTGCACTACAAGAAAATTCACGAACTTCGACTCGCGAAATTGCACATAATATTGGGGTATCAAAAACTACAGTCCATAGTATTTTAAGAAAACACAAATTTAAACCGTACATAGCTCGAAAAGTTAATGCATTAGAACAAAATGATCAACGCCGAAGAATACAGTTTTGTCGACTTTTTTTAAATGCATTAGAACAAGACCGGAGTTTTTACAGAATGATAATTTGGTCTGATGAATGCACTTTTGGCAACAATGGGGTATTTTTAATAGAAACATGCATCGACAATGGAGCCAAGACAATCCGAGATTTGTCATTGAAAATAATTTTCAAAGACGTTTTAGCGTAAATGTTTGGTGTGGTATTTTAGGCGATCAATTAATTGGGCCGTTTTTCATAGATGGTTGCTTAAATCAAGAAAAGTATCACACTTTATTAAACGAAAATCTCCAAAACATTTTAGATGAATTACCTTTGGCAAATTTAAATAGAATATTTTATCAACAAGATGGGGCCCCCGCTCACAACGCCAGAGTAAATACTGATTGGTTGAACACCCACTTTGGAAATAGGTAGATGGGAACATCCCGTCCTATCGAGTGGCCTGCGTGTTCACCCGATCTTTCGCCCCTAGATTTTTGGTTGTGGGCTTACCTACAAGATCGAGTTTATTTGACACCTCCAGAAAATGTTGACATTTTAAGACAAAGAATTATTAACACTTTTCAAGAAATACCTGCCGTTTGTGTTTTAAATGCGACTCGTGGAGTAATTAGGAGATGTGCGTTATGTATTGAACAAGGTGGTGGGCAATTTGAACAATTATTGTGAAGTGTTTTGTTTTGTTTTTTAGAATAATACTTATAATACTTACGTTTTCAATGTTTCATAGCACATTCGAAATGTTATACATAATTTATTAAAAACATGGTCAATTTTAATAAATGGTTTTCTTTGAATAATCGTTTATACAAAAATAGACGTTATACATCGATGAATTCAGAAAATAAAATCCAATCCGAATATTGCCAAAAATATATCTGTTTCCATTTAAAATAAAAAAGTTGGCTATCGTTTGACATTAATGGAAACAAGTGAAAACAACTAAAACACTACTTTCTTGTAGTATTTTTGATGCTAATTAACTGACTTTTTGTTTCAATAAAATCGGACAATAAATAACGGAGTTATTATTGTTGGCGTTTTTTACGGGACACCCGGTATACGATTGGCATAAGAAAATTTATATGTGTACAGGGATGCGTCAAAAGTTCATAAAATCGACATTCGCTCTCTCTCTCTCTCTCTCTCTCTCTCTCTTGAAACAGCTTGTGTAGGTAGAATACTTGATAGGTAAAATTTTGCAATATCTCAAATTTAATGTCCTTAAATTATTGGCGCATGTTTCATTAATGTTGACATAATATTTGAATATAACCTTCAACATTAAAACGCCCTAACACCTACAATGGCAAATTTAAACGTATTTTTAGTCATTTACATTATTGCATTGTATTAGTTGATTAAGTTCAAAAAAGGGCCGGTTTTCCCAATTCCGATTAAAATGCCGATCAGTGTATTCATTAGATAAAATACGGGATAGTACGTTTTTGTAAAAACCGGTTGGCGCTAATCATTGATTAAAATACCGGTTGGTATGTTTTTCCAACACCGGTTAGCGCTAATCATTGATTAAGAACGTTATTAAATGAAAATATTTTAACCGCTGTTTTACCAAACCTGATAAAATATTAAACAATAATTACGATTACTTACACATGCGCATAACCTAGGAGATTTGGATTTTTATTAGTATTGACTGCGATTATGTTTTCTTATCCATTTGTAATTAATAATTATTTTTATTAGTGTTTTAGTAATTGTATTGCTTCTTCTATACATGAAATTTACAGTATAATTAAAAATAAAACATAATATTGAATATGTGTAACTTTTAGCTTGCTAGGGAAATATTTGTGTTTTGGAAGCTTTTTAATTCTGTTACATTTCTGGGACTTTATCTCAGTTGCTAAAAATCCTAAATATTTGTGAAAATTTATGCCTGCGCTTGGTCTTTTCTTCTTTGTAATTGCTTTTAACAGCATCTTATTAAAACTAATCATTTATATGTTTGCGAACTATATGTTTGAAGTTCATCAGCATTCATTAGCATTCTATAAGAATGTTTGAAAGCGACGCCCATTTATCAAACAAAATTTGTTATAAACATTTTAAACACTACACAGATACTATATATATTTGAGCATGTCCATTAAAATGAGTAATAAAGTAATTCGGTGAAAATTTAAAATGTTCTGCAATACAAGTTCTTCATTTTTAATTGACTTGCGAACTAATTTTGAGTATGTGACAGACGAATATTTCAAATTTGCTGACCAAAATTTCATAATGAAAGCGCTGTTCCACTTCAAATAATTGGGGTGAAAAATATCTCAAACTGATTTTTAGGTTATTTTTTATTAATATTGTGCGTGCCTATTTTAAATTGTTTCTGAGCAATTGACATACTTTTTGCTAATATACTAAATGTTTCCACTGTTATTTCAAGAGCGTATTATCCCGATTGTCTCAATGAAAATGATGTGTTTATTAAGCATATTGTTTCTTCGGATGCTTATTCTTATATTTAATATTAAATTATCTATCTCGCTCTTGAGTGTGTACCGCATTGTGTAAAAGGCAATTCGAGAAAAATTTTAAATAAAATATACAATTGGCTTCACATAATTTATGTATGTACAGGGGTGCTTCAAAAGTTTATAAAAGTGAACATTCTAAAAAGCGTCATGCCAGTGATTGCTTTTTACAGGAAAGGCACTTCAATAGGGCTTTACATTTAAAACTTGGGCTTTTTACTTTTATTATTATTTTGTGCTCTTTTATTGACGATAGTGGATTTCGAAAACGTTGAAAAGCTTTTACACTTTCGCATCACAATAGTATTGTAAACTGTCTTAATAAAAATGTTGCGCTCTTTGATCTTATTGTGTCTTTGGATATTTTAACATTAATCTACCTTTCTCGCTCTTGAGTGTGTACCGGTTTGTATAAAAAGCAATTCGAGAAGAATTTTAAACAAAATATACAATTGGCTTCACAAAATTTATCTATGTACAGGGGTGCTTCAAAAGTTTATAAAAATGGACTTTCTAAAAATCGTCATGCCAGTGATCGCTTTTTCCAGGAAAGGCGCTTCAATAGGCTTCAAATTTAAAACTTGGGCTTCTTTCTACCTTTATTAATTTGTGCTCTTTTATTAACGATAGTGGATTTCTAAAAGGTTGACAGGCTTTTACACTTTGGGATCAAAATAGTATTGTAAACTATCTTAATAAAAATGTTGCGCTTTTAGATCTTATTCTGTCGTTGTATACTTTAACATTAAATTACCTTTCACGCTCTTAAGTGTGTGCCGGTTTGTGTCAAAAACAGTTCGAGGAGAATTTTAAATTAAATATCCCATTGGCTTAACAAAATATATGTATATACAGGGATGTTTCAAAAGTTTATAAAAGTGGATATTCTAAAAAGCATCATGCCGGTGATCGCCTTTTACAGGAAAGGCGCTTCAATAGGGCTTCAATTTAAAACTTGGGCTTTTTATATTTATTATTATTTTGTGCTCTTTTATTAACGATAGTGGATTTCGAAAAGGTTGTGAGGCTTTTACACTTTCACATCAAAATAATATTGTAAACTGTCTTAAGACAAATGTTGCGTTTTTTAAGCTCATTGTGTCTTTGGATTCAGTGGCGGCTCGGGGCGTGAGCAGCCACACAGACAAGACGGACTCGCCCATTATCGGCGATGTACTCCCAGATGTCGAGCATATCACCGACAACAAACGAATCAGTCCCGTCCACGAAACTGCGCCGCCAAAACGCGGGCACCAGCCGCCACTGCTTTGGATACTTTAACATGACTTATGTTTAACATTAAATTACCTTTCTCGCTCTTGAGTGTGTACCGGTTTGTATAAATAACAATTCGAGAAAAATTTTAAATAAAATATACAATTGGCTTCACATAATTTATGTATGTACAGGGGTGCTTCAAAAGTTTATAAAAGTGAACATTCTAAAAAGCGTCATGCCAGTGATTGCTTTTTACAGGAAAGGCACTTCAATAGGGCTTTACATTTAAAACTTGGGCTTTTTACTTTTATTATTATTTTGTGCTCTTTTATTGACGATAGTGGATTTCGAAAACGTTGAAAAGCTCTTACACTTTCGCATCACAATAGTATTGTAAACTGTCTTAATAAAAATGTTGCGCTTTTTGATCTTATTGTGTCTTTGGATATTTTAACATTAATCTACCTTTCTCGCTCTTGAGTGTGTACCGGTTTGTGTAAAAAGCAATTCGAGAAGAATTTTAAACAAAATATACAATTGGCTTCACAAAATTTATCTATGTACAGGGGTGCTTCAAAAGTTTATAAAAGTGAACATTCTAAAAAGCGTCATGCCAGTGATTGCTTTTTACAGGAAAGGCACTTCAATAGGGCTTTACATTTAAAACTTGGGCTTTCTACTTTTATTATTGTTTTGTGCTCTTTTATTAACTAAAGTGGATTTCGAAAAGGTTGACAGACTTTTACACTTTCGCATCAAAATAGTATTGCAAACTATCTTGATGAAAATGTTGCGCTTTTTGTGCTCATTGTGTCTTTGGATACTTTAACATTAAATTACCTTTCTCGCTCTTGAGTGTGTACCGGTTTGTGTCAAAAACAGTTCGAGAAGAATTTTAAGTAAAATATCCTATTGGCTTAACAAAATATATGTGTATACAGCGGTGTTTCAAAAGTTTATAAAAGTGGACATTCTAAAAAGCGTCATGCCGGTGATCGCCTTTTACAGGAAAGGCGCTTCAATAGGGCTTACATTTAAAACTTGGGCTTTTTACTTTCATTATTATTTTGTGCTCCTTTATTAACGATAGTGGATTTTGAAAAGGTTGACAGGCATTTATATTTTCACATCAAAATAGTATTGTAAACTGTCTTAATGAACATGTTAGGCTTTTTGATCTCATTGTGTCTTTGGATACCCTAACATGGCTTATGTTTAACATTAAATTACTTTTCTCGCTCTTGAGTGTGTACCGGTTTGTGTTAAAAACAGTTCGAGAAGAATTTTAAATAAAACGTCCTATTGGCTTAACAAAATATATGAATATACAGGGGTACTTCAAAGGTGTATAAAAGTGGACATTCTAACAAGCGTCATGCCAGTGATGGCTTTTTACAGGACAGGCGCTTCAATTTAATACTTGGGCTTTTTACTTTTATTATTATTTTGTACTCCTTTATTAACGATAGTGGATTTCAAACAGATTGACAGGCTTTTAGACTATCACATCAAAATAGTATTGTACACTGTCTTAATAAAAATGTTACGCTTTTTGATCTCATTGTGTCTTTGGATATTTTAACATGACTTATGTTTAACATTAAATTACCATTCTCGCTCTTGAGTGTGTACCGGTTTATGTCAAAAACAGTTCGAGAAGAATTTTAAATTAAATATCCTATTGGCTTAACAAAATATATGTATATATAGGGGTGCTTCAAAAGTTTATAGAAGTAGACATTCTAAAAAGCCTCTTTTTACAGGAAAGTGCTTCAATAGGGCTTAAATTTAAAACTTGGGCTTTTTACTTTTATTATTATTTTGTGCTCCTTTATTAACGATAGTGGATTTCAAAAAGGTTGACAAGCTTTCACACTTTCACATCAAAATAGTATTGTACACTGTCTTAATAAAGATGTTGCGCTTTTTGATCTCAATGTGTCTTTGGACACTTTAACATGACCTATGTTTAACATTAAATTACCTTTCTCGCTCTTGAGTGTGTACCGATTTGTGTCAAAAACATTTCGAGAAGAATTTTAAATAAAATATCCTATTGGCTTAACAAAATATATGTATATACAGGGGTGCTTCAAAAGTTTATAAAAGTGGACATTCTAAAAAGCGTTTTTTACAGGAAAGGCGCTTCAATAGGGCTTAAATTTAAAACTTGGGATTCTTACTTTTATTATTATTTTGTGTTTTTTCTTAACGACAGTAGACTTCGAAAAGGTTGACATGCTTTTCCACTATCACATCAAAATAGTATTGTAAACTGTCTCGATGAAAATGTTGTGCTCTTTGAGTTCATTGTTTCTTTGGATACATTAACATGACTTATGTTTAACATAAATTTACCTTTCTCGCTCTTGAGTGTGTACCGGTTTGTGTAAAAAACCGTTCGAGAAGAATTTTAAAGAAAATGTACTATTGGCTTCACGAAATATATGTATATACAGGGGTGCGTCAAAAGTTAATAAAAACGTACATTCTAAAAGGCGTCATGACAGTGATTGCTTTTTACAGGAAACTATGAAAGAGCTGTAAGCGGACGCGAAAAAAGCGATTCCAACTAAAAGAGATTGACGGACCCGCTGTAAGCGGAGGACCCGCTGTAAGCGGAGGACCCGTTGTAAGCGGAGGACCCGCTGTAAGCGGACGTTAGAGCTAGTTATATATACTAAAAGCCAATTGTCTCGCTCTTTTTAACACGAACGATTAAAACGGCAAAGCTATACCCCAAAATTGACGAATTGGGGAGACAGTTTTCTGAGAACCTGGCGCATCTACGGTGGGAACGAAAGTGTCACGCGACGGGGACCACGGTCCCACGTGCCTTAGGCCATTTTTCACGTCTCCGAAGAGAGAACGAGGGCCCGAAAGGAGTTTTTGAAAATTTTAGAACGTGCAGAAAAAGAGTATGAATCATAGTATTTTGCCATAAGGCCTACGTGTAAAATAAAAAATATGGACTAGGTTCGATTTTAAAATGGCGGTGGATCGATACAGATGACCGTGACACATCAAACTTCGGATAAGGTTAAGTTAAACGCACGAAAAATTCAATTTCAGGTTATAAATTATCAAAACCGTCAAATCAGTTTGACTTCGCGATATGGCATTTGCCGGGAAACGTCAAAATTGGCGGAAAGCACCAGTCGTGTAATACACAACACATAATGACTATCTATTCACGTTTATCGATCGGTTGTCAAGTTTAAATGTCAGAAGGCCGACAAATAAAGGGATTATGAAGGAAATGTGGTACCTTTCAGATACGTATTAGTGTTATTATTACCAATTGTTACTATTTCTTTTCTATTTATGAATATATGAACAATGCCGACGGATATGATAAAATAAACTTAAAGTATATTATCGCACGTAAGTACAGTGACAAATATAACGATCTTTCTATATTTTATTAAGATATATTAAATACAAATTATATATGTCATCGAAATGTCGTCACTTCTCGCGAAAGAAGTACCGAAGCAAGCCTAAATAAAGAATAATCTGAGTTTTCTTTATTTGTCAGATGTGCCCGAAACACTTCGAAATAACATAAATACATCAAATATGTAAAATTCCCATAAGCATTTATGTAATTTCGTTTATCAATTCAGTTATAAAAACAAGCACTTAAAGTATGCGACTATGCGGGTTGGCACAAACTAATCAGAAGTACATTTTCGGTTAAATGGTATTAGGAGACAGCAAGATTTTCGATTGGGTTTTACAAAGTATACTATTAAATCGTAATATGAAAATTAATTAATTCTCTCAATGACCTGTAAGTTTAAAACATGTTTTCTTAAAGTTCATCATGTTATGTTGTTAATTTCATTTGACAATTGGAAAGACAATTTGGTTAAGCACTGTCCGTCTGACATTTCGTTCTCACAAGTTTATGTGTGAACGAATACACTACAACGAAGTATTGTCACGATGACAGGTGGATCGACAATTTGGTTAAACATCAACTTTTCATTGTCCTATAAGTGTCACGATGACAGTCTGTCAAAAAATTTGAAGTATACACTATTTTTATCGTAAACTTGACACAAGGCATGGTATTACCAATTTTATAGAACGAATAACATGAAACAACATTTAATTGCCGAACCGTCTTGGTTTTTTTTTTTTTTGGTCTGTCGACGTTCACCTTGGGCTAGATGCACACAATTAGACAATTAGACTTAGCAATCAGTAAAAACATTAACAAAACCATAAAGATAGAAACTGAAAGTGTCATGAGCTCTGATCACAATCCAATTATAATAACTTGGAACGAAGACATAACCGAAAGAACATATCACACCTTCAAGACAGACTGGGCCGGCTACAAAACAGAACTAGAACAAACCATCACTGCAGTTCCTAAAATACAAAACACTGCAGAATTAGAACAGAACATAAAATCACTACAAGATAAAATAACAAACGCTGTTAAAACTAATACCATCAAAATAGAAAGGATATATAAATCAGGTAGTCTACCACATCATATTAAAGAACTAATAAAGGAAAAGAACAGAGCTAGGAGAAGACAAAACTATACTAAACAACCTTCAACATCAAGTACATAAGGAATTACTGGAACTGAAAAATGTAGAATGGCAAAGAACACTCGAAGAGATAGGTGCAGACCCCTCTAAGACATGGAAAATAATCAAGGCAATCAAAAGAGAACAAATACAAATCCCACCACTTCAATTTAATAACTCCACACAAGTCACAGCAGAAGAAAAGGCAGAAGCTCTAGCGGAATCACTAGAAGAGCAATTCACTCCGAACTTGGATGAAGTAGACATGCAACACGTAGTGCAGATTCACAAAGTAGTAAGCAGAGAAATACGTGAACCCCACTCCCCTAGCAACGACCCAGTCACAGTCGAAAACCTAAAAGCAATCCTTAAAGCATTAAATCCCAAAAAAGCTCCTGGTATAGACAACATCACCAACAGATCACTACAAAACCTCCCCCCAAAAGCAATAATGTCAATTCTGGCAATAGCAAACTCCGTTATCAGACTCCAAACATTCCCAAAGATATGGAAACATGCCAAAGTAATAGTTATACCTAAACCAGGAAAACCAAAAACAATGCCAAGCAGCTACAGGCCGATAAGCCTGTTACCATCCATTAGCAAAGTGATAGAAAAAATAATCTTACAGAAGA
Source organism: Amphimallon solstitiale (assembly GCA_963170755.1). NCBI lineage: Eukaryota > Metazoa > Arthropoda > Insecta > Coleoptera > Scarabaeidae > Amphimallon > Amphimallon solstitiale. The sequence continues at coordinate 67,002,833 of OY720679.1, read as the reverse complement.
TAAAGTACCACTCTGACAATCAAGACATAATACCAGAAGATCAACATGGGTTTAGAGAAGAACATTCAACGATAACACAACTTTCAAGAGTCACTGAGATTATCCAAGAAGGATTCAACAAAAATCAAGTGACAGCAGCTGTATTTCTCGACATAGCAAAGGCATTTGATAAAGTCTGGAGGCAGGGACTCATATATAAAATGATAATACACAATTACCCAACACACATCATAAAAGTCACGAACAGTTTTCTCTAAGGACGCTGCTTTCAAGTTAGCATCCAGAACACACTTTCCTCAATAAAACATCCAACAGCGGGAGTCCCCCAGGGCTCATGCCTGTCACCTCACCTATATACAATATTTACAGCCGACATACCAGTGTCAAATCCTACAAGATATTTAAATACGGCCACCTTTGCAGATGATTCGGCACTGCTCTCAACATCAAGATGTCCGACGAACGCGGTACAGAAACTCCAAACGCACCTAGACAACACGATAAAATGGTTCAAACAATGGAGGACAACAATAAACGAAGACAAATCCCAAGCAATAATCTTTCAAAGGAATCTGAAAACAACAGACAACGAAATAACCATCAACAACAACACTATACCATGGAGTAGAGAAATTAAATACCTGGGAATATACCTGGATATAAAGCTCAATTATAGCACACACATAGCAAAAACGATAACCAAAACCAAACAAACAAGATGTCAACTATGACCTCTTATAGGCAGAAAAAGCCAGCTGAACACGAACAACAAAATTCTACTTTACAAACAAGTATTAGGTCCAATATTCACATATGCATGGGTGCATATGTGCAAGACCAACATCAAAAAACACCAGTCTTAGAATGATACTAAATGCTCCATGGTATATGAGAAATAATCAAATAATGAATGAAACAAATACCCCAACCATTATTGACTACATCAAGGAAAGAGCGCTCAGTTTCTATAACCAGATGGAAAACCACTCAAATCAAAATCTTAAAAGAGCACTTGCTCATCAATTATCATCAATTATTATTATTATTACTATTGTATCGGTCATTTATCGTATCTTTAATGTCTTGGACACATCTCTGTCATCTTTCTACATACAAATATACATACAGCGTCTTTAATTTAAATTTAGAGTAGCTTATGATATCAATATTAATTTGGGAATACTGTGCTATAGTAATGTTTTTCATTTTGACTACCTACTGTCATAGTTAAGTCAATTTATTGAAAAGTTCCACAGTGTTTTCAAATTAATATTGAAATCGTAGGTTATTCCAAAAAAAATTAATTGAAGGCACGGTATGTCTACAGTGACATTCAATTTGACAATTCATTCTCGCAATAGATCGAACTGTCACCACCATGACAGTTTGCAAGATAATTTAACGTATGGGCAACGTTTATCATAAAACTTGAGACAAATAAAGTTAGAGTACTACCAAATTTAAAAAACAAAGAAATTTATATATGATACAACAAGTCTTGATCATACAACCATCTTAGGTTTACCTGTTCGGCCTACTTACATTCAACTTAGACTAGGTGCACACGCATTATATCAAACTTGAATGTCAACGAAATGTTCCAAGTAATCAGCTTTCAGTAAATTCTATAGAAATGTTAAACATTTTATGGGAAATTTTTTAGTTAATAAATCCATTTGTCTATAATTATAGATGCCACAATAATGTATAATTAATTTCTAGAGATATTTCATTTAATTTGCATCTTCATTCATAAACTAATTAAAAGAAAATTTATAACCGTTAAAATTCAAGTGCCTCTGCGACTGGCAGTAGTCACGTTCCAAAGAAGCAATTCAAACTCGAAGAGTTTCATGGAATAACAAAAAGAGCAAGTATTCTATTAAATTAATGTGTCCTAAATAAAAAAAAAGGTGGAAAGAGTAAATTGAATAATCAGCACTTGATGACTTATATCGACATTTTATGACAAACATTATGGAGCACTGATGAGCTTGATTATTTGCAACCAACGTCATATAAATTTATTTCTATTGACTATTGTCCCGGAAGCCCTACGTTAATTGTAATTCAAAGAAACGAATACATCATGCTGATCAAAATTGGTGAACATAGTATATTATTAAACTAAAATTAAGTAACAGTTAAAGGGTGTAGCCATCTTTACTCATCTATTATTATTTTAACACCGATATATTTAACTAGAGCATACGCGAAATGTTGGTCAGCTCAACATTCACGTTAGGTGGCTTAAATGTTACAGGAAACGTCAGAATTGTCAGAAAAAGTCCATCTGACTTTTGATTAATGTTGGCAATTTCACAAAAATTTAATTGCAGGTTATAAAACGTCAAAACGATCAATCGATTTCAGTTCGTGATGAAATCTGAACTGCTTTCATGATTTATTTGAATTATTTCAAAAAAAAAAGGTTAAACACCCTGACATCTGTCTGATATTTCATGGTTCATGTTTTTAAGCTTCATCGATATTTATTGTAGACCTTGACACAAAAAGATATGAAATTACAAATTTTATACAGCGAAATGACTAAAATATTAATGAGAAAAGTGCTATCAGATCCATTTTAGTTTTGCCTATATACCGTGCCTTCAAATACCTACTTTCCGCATTAGAGACGGCCATGCTTTTTTTTTAATGGTTGGTGACAGTGCATAATTTTAATAGTTTGGTTATGTCATATAAATAATAATAGGCGTCTATAATTTGAATTTAAGTATGACAACTGTCAGAATTTGAAGTTTTCAAAAAATTAGCATGTACACCAACATTGATTAAAAACTTCAAAAACAGCCTACTCTAATGCGAAAAGTATTTGACGGCACGGTATTAGACAATTACCTTAAAATATGATTTATATTATTATTACTAGGTGACAGACGAATCAAATTCCAATGTAATGACAATTGTTTTGTAACTATTCAATTTACTAAAGTAAATATTCAAAGGTAATATAACGAGAGCTTGACAAATAGTCGACTATTTCATTGTGATCAATTTTTCGAGTGTGCGCTACGGTCAATTTGACGAGACCAAAATTGGCATTAATAATTTGACTAGAGCACGAGAGCTTTAGCTCGAGGGCTTTAGTCTTTAATTATTAATGCCAATTTTGGTTAAGTCAAATTAGGAGGCACACGAGAAAAATTGAAACAATGTAATAGTCGACTACTTATCAAGCTCGAGCTATATTTGTTAAGATTATTTCCTAAACCAAGTTTCATAATAAAAAATGAGTTGTCAAATCGATGTGATTATCAATAATTTCATCCGAAACATCGCTAAATCTCTTTTTGTCGGACATTTTCATCTATTTGACACGTATGCCACTTAATGAAAAAATACATACTTGATTTGTTACCTACATTTGAATAGTCGATTTGTAATAGTCGCTGATATCAAGAACCGGTACCTTTCATTGGTTAATTTCAACTTCAGTTTTGATTGTGATTGGATAAAATTTAAATTTGACAGGTGAAGGAAATAATCCAGTCTAATTCAACAATTACTTCTACTAAATAGTTTGATTGTCAGTAGAAAGTTTGAAGTATGGGCAGCGTTCAATCATTTAATGCGATATGTTTGAAAATACACCATTAAATCAAATTGTTAATCAAACATTCTGATGATGGTTGATAATGATCGTGTCCCAGGCTGGTGGCTCTTATTTCGATGGATTGGTTGTAATCATGAACTACCTTTTTGTGTTATTTTTCCTTAAATACTTAATAAAAATCACAAAATGATCCAACAATTACAAATTATATTCTTTTTACAGTGTGTGTAAGCAAAATGTTTACACAGATATTCCAACGTCGGTCAGTATTATTTTTGGTTATTGTTTTTAGTTCAACTACCAGCGTCACTACTAAATATTTAAATTATAATAGGATCGTCTCAGCAACCGACATAGCCAGAGCACGATCTACAGGCGACGACTCAATGCCACTGCAAACTCACTTTGACAGGAACAATTTCAGAGCAGACAAATGAAACTAATTATTAATATGGAAGCCAGTTATAAATTCACTATTATAAATAAAAGTAATAAGTCATACTTATTCTATACCAACATTTTATTTAAAACTTGATTCTTCTGTGCATGCATTGTTCACAATTTTGCATTATAACAAAAGGTATGTCAAAAGTATGTTTGCGGGCTATGATAATTGGCAGGTTAAATTATGCAAAATTAAAATAAATCTGATATTACATTTTCAATAATGATTTAGTCCTTTCATTGTGTAAAACTAATAAAACTATGAATCTTTTAGTGTCAAGTCTTAGTATTACGCTAAATAGCATCTAAATTTCAAACTCCAACAACGAAAAGTCAGACTAACGTTAAGATGCTTTAAATTGTCGTTCCACCTGTCACCGTGACAGTACTTCGTGGACAAAAATATACGTCTATACAAGGTGTGCCAAAAGTTTAGAAAATCAAAAATGATTTTTTTTGCGTTTTACAGCGAACTATAATAAAACTGTAAGCGGACGCGAAAAGCGATTCAAGCTCGAAGAGATTGATGGACAGCTAGTTATTACTCTAATTACACAACTATGCATGACATGACATTCTATTCTATCACAATATCGTTGTGAAATTGTATGATTGCGGAATACCCACATTTGAAATGTTGGTTTTGTTATCATGTCCATACACTTCGTCAGTTATATGGAGATCGGAAGGTATGTCGGATTTTTCAATTATTTTTATTTGGTATAATTTTATCTATTAATCTATAGAATTTTGTACTTTAATTATTTTTCTTTTGCATTTTGTTTTTTATAGTTTTTAAATATTTCAACATTGCAATGTAGATCTCCCCATTTTCACCTCTCTTTTCAACTAATTTTATTTCACATTTTTTGGTTTACTAGAAAGTGCACAATTATGGTACGTTCTCCTTCGGCATGTTTTTTTACTTTCTTCATAAGATCACTTAGAATGGACAGGTCGCAAATCAATCATTGTACCATGTCTCTTGAACAATCTTATATCTAGCCGGAGCACTTCAAAACATTCCTTCTAGTTTTCCATTTTTGCACCTTTGTTGCATTTATTACATACTATTTTTATATGACTTACATTTTTAGTTTTAATATGATTTGAAATAGTATTTTATTAACAAAATTTTGTACCTACTTTTGTATAAAATATATTTTTGATTGCAATATATATTTGTTCGTGTTTTATATATAATTTTGGCTTCTCTATAGTTACTATTAAACTAATGTGAGATAGTGCGTTTCTTATACATACCTACTTGCATCAATTTTCATTTCAATTTCTCAAATTTAGCCGACAATCAATATTTTGCTCATACCGTTTTAATTTTATGCCAGCATACATATGCATGTACTTAATTTATTATATCACCACAGTTATTTTGGGTACATAATAAAATAGGCTCACAAATTTCCTAATTCACGACCTTAAATCACCTACTTTCCTTAATTTGCATTATTCCTTGTGCTTTTAGTATTTAGCAACACCACTTATGGTATTTCTCTCGGAGAAACATTAATAACTTTAAAGCAACTCTCTACCTTTTCTACCCTATATGTAGACAATTTATATAAATATTTATTCACTCCAAGCATAGATCGAAATCTGCGTATTAAATATATTCTTATTTAATTGGTGACAAGAAACGTTAGTTAAATATCAATTTTTTTAAAATAATATATTCTGAAATATTAGAAAAAATTTACAAACTTTAAAATGTGTTGTTTTCTCCACGTTATTTTCCAATTTTATAAGTCGATCATTTGGTACTTATAAATTCGGTTGTATCCAGTCCAAACTCTACTACAATCAAATTATGAAATGTAAAACAACTTTGTATATTGTAAAAATTGCACTTATAGAGAAATTAAAGTTACTCGGATTGTATTAATGCCACGTGGCCCTGCATGACCTACATATATCTTAGATATCCCTAGTTTACTGAAGCCCTAATATTTTGAATAAATTTAAAGAATATATCGTTAGAGTATTTATTTGCGAAAATTAAAAAGTTTTTATTCTAATATTTAAACAACAGATAAGAATGCCCTTTTAAAAACTCAACTCATGTTATAGAATATTATACTTAATACGGATATAATAATTTTCTGACAACATTTTCACTTAGTAATAATAATTCGTGTATCAACGTTTACCTACATCTCACATACAATTACTAGAATATTTGTTGGCCACCACAAAAACCAAGAAGAGTTATACCAGAGTATATGCAAGAGTAAATAATATAATAATAATCAATACGCTTCACGTATTGTTTCTCTACAAAGAAGATATCTATGAGCAACACACAACTTTCTGCTACGCATGTGCGATCCTAATTTTACATACAAAACTTCTTCCAAATAAGTTTTAAAAACTTTTATAGACTAATAAATCTCTTCAGAATGAACAATTTTTCGGGGTATTTGAAAATAACTACTATTGGATGAGAGTAAAAGTTTTACTTACATTCCGAATTTTGACATTTTTCTATACAAATATTTTTTCGAATACATCTGTCAATAGGTACTAACTCTGTATAGAATGCATAATTTGCAAAATATTTACAAAAACACATGCTATTAGATAGTCAATTTTGAATATTTTTTTAAATTTTTTATCTAAAAACCATTACTTACGAAATATTCACTAAAAGACTTTTTCGATAAAAGTCTTTCACTTTCACTTCGCTTCACTTCACTAAAAGACTTTTATCGAAAAAGTCTTTTAGTGAAGTGAAGTGAAGTGAAAGTGAAAGTGAAAGTGGAGTGTTTCCGTTAGGATTTAGTAAAACTTTTTTATACGGGTTTTCTCAAATTCATTCTTGAGTACTTTGTGACTCTTTCGAAATTTGCCTAAACTTAGCAGTGCCGAAATATTGGTAAAATTTATTTTTTTATTGAAATAAACTACTCCTTACTGTCTACCGAGGAGGACGCTTATATTCTTAAATAGAAAATTCTGTACTGATAATATTAACAGTTTGAATGCCATCTTGATCACATGCATAGAGAGAAACACAGAGAAAAACACTGATTTTTGTAAATTTACATACTGTGCTGTTTCGGTACATTGCTTGAACATAATTGGAAACTTGCTGACCTTTACTGAAGCTGATGTTAATAAATATATACCAGGATATTCTGCTGTAGAGTGAATTATATTCCAGCATGTTGATTTGAATAATTTTGGTTATGTTTTCGTGTCACAAATTATTGTACACAACCTCTACAAAATTGTTTTTCTGTTAACTCATGTTATTTTACGAGAAATACAATTGCACAGCAATTGAACTGACTGTGAGATTTACTTAACTAATTTAACATAACAGTATTGATATTCCTTCAATATAGTCCTTCGTTTACCTATGCTTTGCAAATGTTTTCCTACATTCTTTTAAATAAAGTTTAATTATATGTCCACATTTGACAAGGTACAATTATTAATTGTCAAAGAGTTTGTCGATCTTTAAAGTATTCTTCTTCGACGATTGAAGCTTTAATTAAATATTTATACTAAAATAATAAATAAATAATTATGTACGTTATTAGCATTTCAGTGGCGTCATATTTACTTTTTAAAGAAACAGATTACATTATTATAGTAGTGTAATTGAAACGACAGAAATTTGTTAAAATTGGGGATATGATGAATCAGCCGGAGATTGTTACTTGTGGTGTTCCGCAGGGCTCAGTATTAGGACTACTTCTACTTATTCATGTTACACGTTCTCGTGTAACATGAGTACAGCACCAAAAATGGGACCACTGCTGGTCCGAGTATCAAAAGCTACATTCATAAAAATCGAGATAAAAATTGAAGAAAGAGAATCAGTGAGGTACTTGGGCATAGTGGTGGACAGCCATCTTTGCTGGCATTTGCACATACAGTACACAATTCCGAAATTAAGAATATATATATATAATAAAGTATAGAATTTCATGGGGTAACTCCGCTCAAAATGCAACTGCGGACACGTGTTTCGAACTACTTGGTTCTCGTCAGCGCAGTGTAGCCAAGGAATAGGATGGGATAACCTTGGAGCTGAAAAACATCAATCAGAGACATACACAAGGGACAGCCTACCAATTGAGGCTTCAGCTAGAGTGTCCTCGATACTGAGAATAAATCTAACGTCGCCGCGAGGTAGACATCGTATCAGTACGTGTCCGCGCCCTAATAATGACCTCCATGGAAAACAGATAAAATAGTATTAGTATTATAAATTATTAAAAATGAAATTAGTTGTTATTAGGAATTGTATTTGTATTATAAGAAATGTTATTATAAATTGTATTTGTATTTCAAGGAATATTAATAAATTATTATTATTCAAAAATAAAAGTCAAGTACTATATGAACTAAATAGCCAATTCAATTAGTAACCACAATAAACTGAAAGTGCAGTATGTGAACTGCCTTTTTACGACATATTGTACATATTATCAGAATGATGACGAAACTTCTAACAAATAATAATCAATATCGCTTTTTCCATATAGGTGTCAAATTCAATTACCGAATAAGATATATCAGGGTTGCTACTCATCCATTATCATAAAATTTAATTTGAGTATTATTAGATACCAGAGAGTTATATATAAAAAAGTTTCAAAAAGAAAAACTTTGATCACAGAAATAAAGCATTAATAGCAAACAGAACCGGTGATACGTAAATGTATTTAGCACAGCATATCCTTCGGGCTAAACTCCTATGCGATACTGGCCGATAATCGCAGCTGGAAAGGAGGACGGCTGAGGCAGACCCTAGCTCCAGTGAATAGAAAACTCAAAGAACGGCGAAACAAGACATCATCCAAGTACAGCGAGAAAAAGGAGAATCGAGAGTACAAAGCAAAAAGCTCGTCCGTTCTCTTAAAACGAAAAAAAAACTGTTGATCAATAGCGATCGACCAATCAGGTTGTACAAAGAGCATGACGAAACTAAATGGAAAAAAAAATTATGAATATTTTCATAAATTGATAATATTACTGAACTGTTAGCATTAATTTCGGAACTTGCCTTATAACTCTCTGTCATATGTTTACATGACAATTATCGTACATTAAATTATTTCCTAGTAAGTGGAGTATAATCTTAGAGTCAATTCTAACGTAAATATAATTCTTAACTAACAAGAAACCTTTAGAATTTAAATTAAGTACAAAACTAGAAGTGAGTGTTATAAGAAAGTATATTAGACGCAATATACCAGATATAAAGTGCAATAATATTCTTAAAGAACTCTTTAATCAACAGCGTACTAATATTATAAATGGTACTAGTGATAATACATAAGACAGACAGAATTTATTGTCAAGTGACAAATAAGTTTTGAATAAAGTCAAATTATAGACTATATTAATAGTCAAAAAGAAATCAGACGTTTAATAAGATACAATATTTTCACCGTCGGTAATAATAAAATATCAATAGACCGAGAAAACTCTGGTTCTGAAGATAATGTTATCAAGTACCATTTGGCATCTGTAAATTATTTGATATTATTCATGCAACTCGTCTGTCTATGGGGCACAGACTTCATAAAGGTAGATAATTAAATAGAATCGAGAGTAACGAAAAAGAGGATTTGCAATAAAATTGCTGGGTGGATACCAAAATGTTTGACCCGACTGGGTATACGAAAAACGTAAGCATTACTGGGCAACAATTTCCTGAGCAAAATCAAAGTAAGTAATTTATTGTTCATCCCAAAAAGCCTGAAAAAAAAACTGCATATGAAAAACTACGATATATGTATATATGTCTTGCCCATCATACACCCGTCAAAGTGCGCTTCAAGAAATTGAGCCTGTGTGATGGTGACCTTAACTGCAGACTCCGCAACAAGGGAAGAATTTTTAGGCGACCGAACATAGACAAAAAGATGCTCCAAAAATATGCAGTAGAAACCTGTACAGTCACAGCACAATAAGCGTATTGACACTTAAGAAAGTTGAAACGTCTTTTGAAGTTCCAAAATGTATGGCCCAACTGGGTATACGAAAAACGTAAGCATTACTGAGCAAAATCATGGTAAGTAATTTATTGTGCATCCCAAAAAGACTGAAAACTACTACATGTGAAAACTACTATATAGTTGTCTTGTCCATCATGCACCCGTCAAAGTGCGCTTCAAGATATTGAGCCTGTATGATGGAGACCTTAACTGCAGACTCCGCAATAAGGGAAGAATTTTTAGGCGATCGAACATAGACAATGAGATGCTCAAAAAATATGCAGTAAAAAGCCTGTACAGTCTTGTATAGGACACAAAAGTACTGGAGTGGATGTCATAAACTACACAAGCTCAGCACAATAAGCGTATTGACACGTAAGAAAGTTGTAACGTCTTTTCAAGTGGCCGGGCACCTCAACAGCGAAATCGGACACCTATGGTTAGGTTAATCTGTTGTAGGAAAAAGACTCTGGGGTTAGTGATTGAGTTACGACCTAGTACAGTTTATAGGGGATATTACAAGTCGATTCATTTACGTTGGTACTGCTCAGCGGAAAAATTAGAAAGAAAAATGTTCCAAAAATTAGTTTATCAACAGATGATTTCTGAACATTTTGAAATTTTATTCGAAATCAGCCTGTATGAATGAAATATATCATTATTCAAAAGGTGATATTTAATTTAGGTGGTAATTCGCTAAAATATGTTTCATGATTCTTACAGAAAATATCTAGATAATCTATGTATATATTATCCAGATTTTACACTTTCTTGTTTATTTCGAATTTTCGCCCTAGGATTTACACGTGCACCTATATCAACAGCAACAGGTATACACTATAATGCCTATTTATAAACTTTCCACAGAATTTACGTAAACACATTTCACAGTGGTTAAACGTGACAACATAATTTGATGTTAGTAATTAATCTCTACATGTGAGTGTGTGTGTTAATAAATTACTATTGGCACATGAAGGTGATTATATACTTCCCTACATATAATTATATGCTGTACCGTATTGGGTGGTAAATTAATAACAGCGAGAGCTTTGAAAAGACAATCCAAATACTAGTAACAAGCATAAATAATAAAATGAAAGCAAAAATGAAAGATGAGCCTAATGACTTGTTTAATAAAATTGCTATGCAAGAAAATAATACTGCCACTATTTAACATACTGTGATTAGAATTATACTAACAAAGTATGCCGAATTTCTCGATCACAATTTAAATAAAACACATAAAACAGTTGAATCCATTTATTTCATTTCAATATTTAGATAGAATATTAGTTTAACTTAGAATGGCAAATATTAAAATTAACATCACGAGTGTGGATATCATTAGTTAATATTAAGGAAAGTCGAAGCTACATATAGTAGCACAGTTTACTTCTATAAAGCTTGCTATAATAATTGTAAAAACACATAAGACGATCAAAAAAGCAAATACCCAATAGGAAAAAGATATCATTTTAAGAAAATTCATCATTTGTACTATATTTTATTACATAAACTTTTTCCGTAGATGTACATAAAAATATGACATTCACTCTCCTAGAAGAATTTACAAAACTTTATTTATTTAAAACTGTAATTAGAGAGCAGATAATGCAAAATACAAATGGAAATAATATTTATTAAAATACTAAATCTCATTTACTGATGATAATTATCGAAAAATATTTAATTATATAATCGGTTTCCAGAGTACAAGCCATGACTTCTCAATGGGAGAAAATAGAAAGTTTCGCTTAGCTAATAAGGATGATGAGAACTGCTTCGATCTTTGATAGGGACGTCCGCCAAACTTTGTCCTAGCAATTCTTTAATTATACAATAAGTTAAATCTTGTAAAAGACAAATGAAATCACTTTTCAAAATTTATTAAATTAAGAATAAAATTATTGAATTAAAAATCGAAATAACATAATATAGAAAGTATATGTACATTAACATAAAGTACTTTATATAATTTATTTAATTTTCTAAAGCCTGTTTTACATTTGTCAATTAATTCATGAATTAATTCGTGAATAAAAATTGATGAATGTAATACAAGAATCGACATCAATTCGAATTCATGAATTAGTTAGTAAACAAATTCATAAATTAGAACATTCTCTAAAATATCGTCAATTTTCTAGTAAGTTTTTGTAATTTTTACGTTTTTGTGTTAGATACCAATCATCACACACTATTTATTTACGTCCGAAGTGACTTAAAATTTACTGTTACGGTTGGTCATCATGATATTCCTGAACAAATTCATGAATAAGTTTGTAAATTAATTGAGGAATGTAAAACAGGCTTAACAGGATTTTACATTATATTGAGGCTTTGGTCTCGAATAACCCCATTGAATGTCTCGGAATTCAAAGTCTGCTGTTTGTCTAGAATCATAAACTACTTTATATTACTAAGTGTAAGGAACATGATGTCAAAACACCTAGACTGCTACTTTCTCGGAATTCAGTTGTTTCAAAAATCACAAATCGTATTTTTTATAATAATATGGTAGGAGTATAGGAGTATATTTATTTTTACATTTAATGTCTTAATTACACTTTTTTTAATATGTAGAAACTCTTATCTAACTTGAAGGGTGGTTTCTAAAATTTCATACAGTTTAATATAGCATTGTTAATCTGTTAATTGAACTTGTAGGTTCTTTACCACTTAAATTTAGATTGTGGGAGACGTAAATTTCCGCATTGCCTTCGCTTTAAGAGTCAGCATTATTCTCTGTCTGCTATCATTTTTTTGTACATTAATAGCTGAAACTACCCACCAATCAGAGTTTACGACATCAAGGTATCACATATGCTCAAACCCATTAATTTCTTTACGATTGTAATTATTTGCTAATTATAAACCAATTGGAATTAATAAATCAAATCAGTATATTTATAAATCTTAAAATGTATTCGTATTGTAATGTCTTACTTCCTTCTAAACTAATTTAATAATAATCTGTTAACACCTGTACGAGATTATATCGGGCCATATTGATATACAGGGTGAGTCATTAGTAGCCGCGTCTTCGATTGCTCTTTTGTGTTTTAAATAAAAGAAAAAGCAATTAGTGGAAGATCCATGGTTGCTTGTGGCGCATATTGTAAAAATACTTTAAGCTTAGATGCACTTCGGGTTTCATCGGAAGTGCACGGAATTAAGTTTTTTAAATGACTCACCCTATATATTTTTGGATTTTCTTGTACTGCTTAAAATTGTCTGTTCAACTGGTTTTTCTTTTTCAAAATTGAGCAATACTTTTTGAGTTATTAATTTTTTTTGAAAATATTTGACCAAAACACGAGTTCAGAAAAAATCATTTTCACAGTATTTTTAAAAGTAAAAACATTAACTTTGGTGGTGCTCCTAGATAAGAAAATTCTGCATCATTTGGTAAAGTTGCACTCGACAATACCTCAAAAAACTTTGTTTTTTCAAAAGCCTACTTCCTGAAATTTTCACATACCAAAAACTTATTTTTTTTAAATGGAACACTTGTATTTTATTGAGGCATTTTGTTGCTTTTTTTAATCCTTTCATTTTTGTTAACAATGTCCTATACCTATCTTTTGTAGTTTCTGAGATAATCACTATAGGAGCAATTAGCGGTCAATTAAAGAACTAGGAGCGCTGTTGTTCTATGCACCAAAATATTCGTTCAACCAATGGAAGGCAGGAATGGCGCTTGACTTCCTTAGTCAACTGTCAAACAAAGTAAATGTTAAATTCAACTATCCCAAAAGTAATAATTTTACAGAATGAAGAGCATCGCATTTCAATTTTTTAATTCCGGCAATGTCCAGTTGCAGTATTTAATTTTGACTCTGTTGGCTAACATCGAAATAAAATAAAGGTTATATTTACTGACATATTTGTAGATGTCTTCAAAAAGTTTTGAAAATCCGTCCGTAGATAGCGAAGATACTCTCCCCTATTAACATTTTCATCAAAGAAATAAGGTCCAATTATGTAACTACCCACTATTCTTCCCCACAGTTTTAATAATCAACGATTTTGAAAGTTAACAGGTGTGATAAAGTTGGGGGCTTTATGTGTTATAATAACGGAAATTGTGACAATGAACGTATTCACTTGAATAGCAGGTGGCTTCGTTGGTAAACATCAAAAAATTGAGAAAGCCAGGATAATTTATCTGCTGCCAATTGACAACAATGTAAGCGATTATGAAAATTTCTTTCATTTAACCTTGTGTATGAATATGCTACGAGTGAATTTCATGTTTCCCCATTATTTTGGATTTTCAAATTTGACTTTCATCTAACTGACGACTAATTTTCGTAGTATTAATATGGGGCTGTTAGACTACACTCGCAAGTACCTAAGATGTCTTAGCCTCAGTTATTGCTTTTTCCGCTTTTTATTTCATATTCAATACTTTCTGTTCACTCAAACCGTCCATTTTATACTTTCGAAGGTTTCTGGCTTCGGTTGACTTCTACCAGGGATCGCTGTGCATAAAGTCTGGATGCTAGCAAAGAGTTTCTTTCAGATTCTCCCAAAACGTCAATCATATCTATTAACCTTCATAAGAATAATTCATTTGGATGATAACTTATAGCGATGCTTTTATAAGTTTGACGTAAATGTATACCTACATTCTTTAACAGTTGACTCAGTCAGTCAGCCGCATTCCAGCCTTTATTGGACGAATATTTGGGTGCATAGAACAGCACTCGTAGTTCCTTAATTGATCGCTAATTGCTCCTATAGTGATTATCTCAGAAATTACAAAAGATAGGTTTAGGACATTGTTAACAAAAATGAAAGAGAATAAAAAAGGAATAAAATGCCTTGATAAAATACTGGGTGTTCCATTTAAAAAAAATAAATTTTTGGTATGTGAAAATTTCAGGAAGTAGGCTTTGAAAAAACAAAGTTTTTTGAGGTATTGTCGAGTGAAACTTTACCAAATGATGCAGAATTTTCTTGGCTACAAGCACCACCAAAGTTAATGTTTTTACTTTTAAAAACAATGTGAAAATGATTTTTTTCTGAACACGTGTTTTGGTCAAATAATTTCAACAAAAATTAATAACTCAAAAACTACTAACTTCAAACAATAAATTTCACTAATTTAAAAATATTTAACTTATTTTAAAATATTACTATATATTTCTCTTTTGTCTCCTACCATACATCCGCTTTAAAATATTCAAAATATCACATATTCAATATATAGTTTGCATACATTCGATACAGTCTGTATTTATAAGTTTAATAAAGCAAACACATAATCTTTCGTTTGTATGTTGTGTTACTGCAGGAAGCACACTATTTACATTTATTTTTCTATATCTGTAATGCAGTGGAATAAAGTCTATAGGCGAAGATAATAGTGTAGATAATGTAAATTTAATTTACATCCTTTGTATGTAAACATAAGGAAACTTAGTTCGAAGGTAGTTTGAACAGGGACTTCTTAGATAAACTTTACTTTATAGTTTATACTTACGTACATACGTATAGAGCGTCGTAGGAAACAGTGTGTTCTATTATGGTATAGTCTTAGATTTCGGTAATTGAGGGCGAAAGGTTTGTTCAGAAAGTCTAATTTATTATCTACACAGACTGACTTTGGTACCGAGCATTTAAATCAATGTTTAAAAACTACTTCTACGTCGAATATCCAATCCAGTTTCCCTTCGATTGTCTAATTTAGATTCAGCAAGCGAAAACAACAAATGGAAACGAGAAAACATGCCTTGAATAACTATTAGGTAATTTTTTTCAATATCCCCAATCAATATAAACAAATACAATACGAAACTGAAAATAAATTTATTTAGTTCTTTTTATTCGTACAAGATAAACTTGACTTGCAAATAAAAAAGTGCAAGACATATTTAGAAAAAATATGTCGATACAAGCTAAAGAATGTGATATTTCTGCAATTATTGGAAAGAAGAACTATTGAATTTTAGCACCATATTGTTACATTTCATAAATAATAATAAACACATTACTGTAAACCTAAACTTAATAACAACAAATTTACTGAGTGCAAAATATAGAGGCCAAGGTAGTATATATAGGCACCAAGATGCGAAATTAACAACAAAGAAAAACAACAATAGCAAAGGCCTTCAACCCACCTACTTGTGAGAAAACTTCTCATTCGGGCTGCCGCCGCCGGCGGCTCAGAAGTTGATGATTGGGCTCCAGACAGATATTAAATTGATTAGAGGGCCACTCACAAGTTTGAGACCTTTGATGTAAAACGGGTGTGAAACTGTAGGTGTCGATACTTTATTTATACGTAGCAAATTTTTTGTAAAAGGGAATAACAGCAAGTCAAGCATGTGAAAAGATACGTTCAAACCTACGAGGAGAGAATAGAACAGGAGAGATAATAAACTGGTGGGGGAATAGGTATTATTTAGACGGAAGTTATCACTTTAAGGCAGGTCAGTTATGGCAATATTGGCCAATCATAAATTATAAAATGAGTATTTTGAATAACTTGTCATATATCCGGTATGTTTGATTATGTGTTCAGTGGCGTAACATACATATTCTAGGCATGTTTTCTTTATATGTTTTCTTTAAACAGTTAGAATGAATGTTACTATATTAAAAAGAATAAAAGGATTGAAAAAATAATGCACTCACGATATTACTTTAATTATTATTGGACTAAGAACCTATTTTAAATGATTTTCGAGATCATACGAAGATAGCCTATACAAAATATTTATGCACGCTTATGCATTTCGGCGGCCATATTGAGTTACCACTTTGGACAAATATTATTATAAAGGAGATTCTCTTCTGTTCTATTTTTTCCTCGAAGGTTCAAACATTTGGAAATCCAAGCAAATTGTAATAAAAATTAATACATTTGAACCCTAACCGAAGACGTCAAAATTACATACATAATCGGATATGTGGTGTCTCAGATACTACAAATTAAAAGAACAGTTAAACAAACAGCACAGCAATTTAGTTTTTTATTTATAATAAATGCAAAAGCATTCCCTTCATAAAATTACTTTGTTTAACAGATTTCAATGCAACTGTTTAACTTATCCATAAAAAAATATATTGTGTATATATTTGAATTCCTTTGATTCTTTTAAAATACACCAAGGAGTTTAATGAAGAAGAAAAAATTAAAACTTGTTAAACTGTAAGAAAACACATCACAAACTGCTCCTATAACTGAATTATGTTACTACTACAAAAAACAATTGCTTGCCGATCAAGTTACAAATTATGCTTAGTAATACATTCAGTGCATAGCGGTTTGGAGCACCGAAGTCATATAGGCTTTTTGCACTGCATGCGGAGGTATTTCTTCATTCTATACTTCGAGCGAATACAAAGGTAACTGCTTTTTCGCTTTACTAAAACACATTCTGTTGTATCCATTGAAGGACTGTCTTTTGGTGGCCCAAGAATTTAAGGTATAGTGAAACGTAGGTCCCGAGGAACTTCGGAATTGCTTAGATGTATTCTCAACTGATCCTGTACTCAGCCCATGGCTAGCATGTTTCTTTAATTTGACGATTTTCTCTTAAGCCTAATGGAAAATAAAGAATTTGCAACAGAAGCATCGAGTAATCGAAAAAATACATCGCTGTGTTTGGTCACTTGATAAACTTTTAAACACGTTTTATCGTTGGTGTTCACTCCGCATTCATTGCCGGTGTAATATGTGATTTTTTCCTGTTTTTTTGAAAACGGATAATCCAAAATCCTATCATGCATGGTAGAAACCAGGATAGCAGGTTTACTTTTTCTTCCTACATTTGAGATCATGGTTATATTCTCCGTAAATTCGTACAATGTGGACCCCACTTGGCGCTTCTTGTTCAGTAAAAGGCTGGGTGGACCTTCTCGCTTGTTTTTTTTAAAGTGTGACATAAGTTGATTTATTTCTTCGCACTGTGTCTTCAGTTCAGTAGAAGAAAACCAATTATCCGCCGTTATGTTTCAATTTGAACCGAACAATGGGTTTGCAAAAGTTAGAACTGCTCGCATGGGTTTAGATAACCGACATACATCATGACTCATTCTATCTGAGCTTGTACCGCAATATATGTAAGCATTATAAACATAACTCGTCTTAGCATCCGTTAGGTACATTACCTTTATCCCGTATTTACTAGGCATTTTGTCGATTGCGACAGATTTTTCAAATACATATATTAATTTTATATCAGCTTTTAATAAATTGATTAGAAATAAATGAAATTTCTGCTGTTGGATCTTCCTTTTTACGTTCCTTTTTTGTATAAAGATTATACAAAACCTAAAATATCTTGCGTAAATATTAAATTCTATACGAAAACAGCACCTGTTTATTTTCTAGCTCTCTACTGTTTCTGCTACAGTTGGTATTTTCATAATATTATGTCTTCTGGTGCGGGTAGACGGTTACACCTCAGATTTGCACCATCGAATTCTATTCTTCCCATAAATGTTCTTTCCTGAAATTTCCCATGCGTGATCTGGATTTCAATTTTCCGCCTCTGCTTTGATAATTCAGAAAAACTTCTATGCTCCTACTCCTCATAATCGTTATCTGCTACTTCATATTGCAGTGGTTTGCATAGTCATATGGTTTATAAAATAAAATGTATAAATGTATGTATTATTATTACACGTTGGGCATGGCCATATAATCTATGCTATAGTCTGTATCAGCAGTCTTTAATTAAACAATGACAATAATTATGCTATAACCCTGCGTTAATGATACAAAACTGCATAATTTTTCATTAATGCAGAGATTGTAATTATATAATCAAAACTACTCCAATAATTCTTTTTAAATCTCAATCCCTGTTAACATTCACATTATTTTCGTAGGTTCTGGCAGTGATCCTTTCTTTATTCGTCAGCAACATTTCTTATTTAAATTCAATTAGGATAAGGTTAATAATAAATAAGTATTCAAATTTCATAAACATTATATTCATATAATTATACATTAAACAATCAACACAATAAAAAAAATCTATTTATAACATGTGGCTGTTAGGAATGTCTTTTTATTATTCCAACCATAAAAAAAAATATATATAAGAAATACACATTGCTTTTATCCTTTATGTGGATTCAATAAAAATATTATTTATGCTATTCTTAATCTTTTAATATTGTATTCGTAGATTTAATGAAATAATTTTTTCCTCTACGACGCTAAATTTTATTTCCACAGAGAAATCCATTCGCAAGTAATGCCGCCGAAGATCTAAAATTTCGCAAAGAACAAAATACCTTGAATATAACCTTTACCAATCCCCATATGCAAACATTCACACGTGCATACTACAGATTGGCTTTTGTCCATCAAGAATACTTGTATCCCTACGTATTCAAAATACTTGAAATGTTATTAAATTTTTCAACATAAATTGTTAATAATGCACAGCAAACACCGCAAGTAAATATTTTCACATAGTACTCCCAATGCCCTTCTACACCATTAACAATTCTCCCATGATTTGCAAAAGTTAATTTAATTTAGCAAAAATAATATTTTATTTAAGTATTAATGATGTCTAATGCTTTTCTAGAAATGAATATTCACACATAGCATCTCTAGCGCACGTCGTACACCATCAATTATCTGAATCATAAATTTATTTCGAATAAAACTTACTTATAATACTGATATAAATCATCAAATTCTTCTTGGTTCATGTCTACCATTATGATAATTTTTAATATGAATTTAATCAAAGTAACAATGAATTAATAATAATATGAAAATTAAACCTTTACTGAAATCAAAAATAAACTTAATACATTTAACTAGAATGATTTAGCGCAGTGTATTTGAACACCTGCAATCATACGCTAACAAAATTTTTGCGTCCGGCAAATTCAAAAGATCGGCTTCTCTTCTATCGCCGTTCGCGCCTTTTTATAATTTCGGCCCTCAAAACAAAACACGACTATCCGTCTGCAGCGCCACAACTCGCACACTAATGTTTATGTTGGCACCATCTAATTCGTATAAGTTTTCTACAAACTTTCCTTAGTTACACATATAGCTATCTTACTTTTGACAGTTCAAGAATGCACTAAATGTTTACACACACAAATTGTTTATTTATAAAGTCCATGCACATCTGCGATTCTTTGTTTTCAGTAGGTATATCTTCCTTTTATTAACGCCATCCCTCATTATGTTTGTTAATGAATTTATTGCCTCTTTCATCATTGTTTATGTACTTTTGTTTCCCATTGTTTAAAACTATCCGTATTTTCTTTTTGTAGGTATCTTTGTTGTAAATAATCGGAAATATATTAAACACACATGGGATTCTTCTTTCTATGATCACATTATCAGGAACACGAACCTCGATAGCATTACTCCTATCTTCCAGCCCTATTCTCTCATCTTCATGTAGATTGATCTGCACGTAACTGTCAACAACGTTAACATTATTTTTTCTTTGTAGATTTATTCAGATTAAACCAGATTTGTCCTGTATTTTTGAAGCCTTTAAAACATTCCTAGTATGTATTTCTATCTTTACTTTTATTATATCGTGTCGAATAAAGAACACTTTTTTGTATATCCTTTTAAAAATGCTATTAAATATAAGTATCAGGTATTTATTGTATTGTTAAATGTGACCATAAAATGTCTAACAGATAACAATCCTTTTTACAAATATATATATACTGCGTCAATTCATTTTGAAAGATGTTTTCAAGTCGAGCATGTCTAATTTCACCTTTTTCGTTGGTTCTGTTTTTGTATATTGAAAACACATCTTGTACTCATTTTTTCTATAAATATAGAATACATGAATTTATTTTTGTGTTTATTTATATACCTTTTCATATATATTTATTTCAATCTTAAATTACTATATACCTTTCATCAAAATGTTGCGCCTTAAAGGTTATGCAACTCAATATTATTTTTAGCAACTATGTTTACAACTAAAAATTATTTTCTTATCCTACTGCTTAATTATCTAACTATTTTAAAATACTTAAACTATAAGGATCACGGCAATATGTGTTGCTTGCATCACATTATCTTCTTCATACCAATTATCTGTTTCTTCAAAATACGGATGATTAAAACGCACTCGTTTAAAAGAACCTGTGATGTTTCTTTTATATTAGCAGGAAAGTGGCGTCTCAAAGACTATGAAAACTCAAACTAATTCAACTATTTCTGTAGGATAGCGATTAGTACTCTGAAACTGGAGCGGGGGATAGTTATCCTATAATAGAATAATTTATAGATAATGTGCCACACTCAGGTGCAGGTTTTCGTGTAAAAGATAAAAGAGATATGTAAAGCGCGTAGTCACAAAAAATTGTTGAAACAATAAAATGTCAGGAACAGGCTTTTATTATTTAATGTTTAGTCTCATTAAAGTTTTGAGAAAATACTCATTCTCTTCTTACTGTTAAGGAAATTTTCTTTTAGAAAAGAAAGTTATCAAAGCAAAGCTGAAAAATTTAACTGAGTTTTAATACGCACATAACAGCGACGCAACAACAGGATTTCTGTTGTGTATGTACTCGCCTAACAAGATAAACTTGTTTGTCAACAAGTCTCTTCTGATTGCCGAAATTTTTAATGGCGATAACAATATTTATGTCACAATATGTTTCGATAAATAATATTAGATATACTTCAAAGTTGTATCAAATTTATTGAAAACTAAGTATAGCAATAAAACCGAATTTATAATTACAGATTATTTAGAGTGAAAAATACTCATTTACAGTACTTTTCTTCTAGTGCAAGTTTAATTCATTATTAATCCCATGATGTGTAATTTTGATAGAGGCTTTTGATTTACATATCGACATTTACATATGTGAGATATGCTAGTAAAAAACATAGCAGCTTATAATAAAATAAAATAAAATAATGACATTTGTATAAGAGGTACTTTTCACAGAAAGAAATAATCTTAGTGCAAAAATACATCGAGACCTCTGAAACAACGCAAGTCCTTTCTGAGAAAGTACAAACGTTCTTGTTTTTGATTCTTTTAATAAAAACGGAGGATTCAAATAAATGCATATAAACAATAGGAAAATTGAGGGAACCAAAGCTCATAGACAAAACCTTACATATTTTTAGATCAATTTTGAAAAAAATGTGTATTCAAA
Source organism: Amphimallon solstitiale (assembly GCA_963170755.1). Classification (NCBI taxonomy): domain Eukaryota; kingdom Metazoa; phylum Arthropoda; class Insecta; order Coleoptera; family Scarabaeidae; genus Amphimallon; species Amphimallon solstitiale. The sequence continues at coordinate 66,980,708 of OY720679.1, read as the reverse complement.
CTAATATTTGCAAGTCATATTGTTTATGTTATCACAGAAAACCGTCAAAATTTGAATTGACAATTAGGATCGAACGCTTGTGACTCATCGAATTTCCCCCGTTTAGCAAATATTGCTATCGATCGGTTTAGTTATGAAACTACGGATACACTCGTTTACTAAAATTTTACGTCTGAAAGACGTAAGAACTACCAAAAGTTGAATTTGCTTTAATTTTATGTATTTCTTTCAATGGCAAACTGGACGTAAACGTAACTATTACGTAAGGCCATTGCGAGTTGGTTAACTAGTTTTTCATACCCTAGTCGAGACTTTTTAATTTCTGTTTATACTAGATATCTATCCCATGCGTTGTAAATGCAGCGATGCCTTCTATCCAACAGTGATGGGAGAAGCACAAGCAGTCGGGGGGTATTCACATTCCATAGGAAACGTTTGCCGGGTGTACTTGGCAGCCTCGCTATATGTTTGTCTTTTCTTTATTTCGCTGTGCTCTTTTCCTCTTCTACTTTCGTACCAGAAATTAAAATTTGTCGACTACGGTATATTCAACTTTACGTGTAACATTGACATTACTTTAATCTTATTTCTTACGTCTATTGTGTCCATATTTTATATCCTACTTATATCTACTAACGAGTACATAAAAATCTTAATCTTGCAGTGGGCATATTGTGTCCGCAAAATACAAATCTTCATGAATTTAACTTTTCGTATTTTCTGTTTTCACCATATCTCCGATAGTTAAATAATGTATATGCATCACAGGACGTATCACTTCGTACGGATCGCCAGTAGGGTCTCATTATCAATATTTATAGGTGCCGCCTGCTTTTTATATTAATCATTGTTTGACTTCATCTGGTTCCTTAAGCTCGGATTTTTCAATAAAATACGGGCGTCCGTCCCTACTTTTAACAAGCCTATTTTAAAGCTTTATATTAATATTTTGCCTCGAAATCCTAAATTTTCTGATCTATTGTCAATAGACCACATATAGCGCATTATCGGTAAAAGGTTATGCAACTTACAATGACCATTTCACACCGTGGAATCCCTTACACAAGAGACGAAGTATGATTAACCTTGTATTGGAATGCATTTCAAGACGCGTGTTCAAATAATAGGTGAGATTAATATATTGTTGTTCTTAGAATAGAGAGAGCTATGTTACTTGCCAATATATAATTTTATAATCATGGAGTTTTAGGATTTCCTACTTTAAATACTTAAATAGTCTGGATAATATCGGCAGCTGTTGTTACAAATTTAAATCATAGCTCTCAGCAATTGATTATTATTATTGTAACTCATCTGGTGTATGCATATTATAGAAGAACTCGATTTTCTTGTCGAAGCAGTGGAAAATCACTAATAAAGATTATACCCACATTGTGCTAATTTTTTTTATCTTACAAATGTTGTTATTCCATGAAAACACGAAAAATATTGACGCTGTATGAAATGTTTCCAATAAAGGAAAGCTTCACATTCGCGAAAGTCTTCATTTTCAGAATCCCCTTATATATTTGTACATATTTTTATAATATAATTAGACGACTTGATATTTATTGATTTATTTCAATGTCGTTGGCATCTGTCTTTTTTAGCTGGGACAAAGAAGCGCGTCTTTAACTTTTAATCTTTAGATTTTGAAAGTATCTCATCCTGTTAAGAATAAGGGCAACACCGTCAAGAATGATTCGGCGCAACGCAGTAGTCGATATTCAATGGCAACTTAACTTAAATTTTCCATGTATTGGTAGCGGGAAAAAGGTCTTTCTCGTTTCTTAAAAGCATTGGCGGAATACATCACAAAGAAGTTGAAGGATGTTGGCTGTATTCATCATCCGTTACAGCACCCGTATAGGTATCTTCTTGTTTTTCTGTTCAAGTATTTGATCGAATGTGTCGACGCCACCTTTAGTTTTATTATAGTTATGAACAAGTGCTGGTTTGTTTAATTTCAGGACCCTCGTTCATTGTAGACAATACCTTTTTTGGTCAATTTAGCATTTCTTTCTCTTATTGCCAACAATTCTGGAGAAATTTTTGAAAGTTTATAAGGATATCGGAGTGATTCATCTGTTAAACTGACGGATGTAAATCAACTTTCAATGTTTACAATCTTGTTAGTTCTTTGAAAAGAATTTATAAGTTCCGTTACAAAGAAGTTAGAGTGTGCAGACCAATTGTATTTATTATATAGGCTGGCATCTACTATATATTTTGTCGCAGAGTCACATATCAGTACAATTTTTATACCATTCCATACCAACATAATCCCAAGAGATATTCGTCAATAGTGAAGTAATATGATAGGTGATCTGCAAGTTCCAGCAAAAATATTTCATATCTCCAGGGTATGTGCAAAAGGGCCATTGATTTTTTCCTATTTTGTTTCTATAAGGTGGGACAGTTCTTCTTATATATTGAATTGGATGTATGTGTGTGGGTGTGTATGTTCCCTATAGACTCCAAAACCGCTGAATCGAGTTTTATGAAATTTTCAGGAAAACTCTTGTATAGCTGTAGCGTGTTCCTGTGATGTGTGGTGTCGATAAAAATTGTTTTTTTTTTTGGGGTAGCAACGCACCTCGGGTATCGCTAGTATATCATAAATATAGAGGTATACCTTATCTCAAAACAAATGTCAGTAAAACTTTGTACAGAAGAAAACATCAATGAACTTTTTCGAAAACCAACTAACAGTAATACGGGAATATCGTAAAATTACGACACAGATGCAAAATTATCGTAACTTTGTCAAAAACACGAACTTTCGAACTGACTACTGTCTAGCTGAGCGCTAAATAGGAGGATACTGAAGACCCCAGCCTAATGCGTTATCCAGAAATAAACGAAATACAAAGAGTATTATCATTCGCACGTTTTTCGAGTGTCCCCTAATCTAGGGTTAAATAATGTCGATAAATTGATTGGAGCATGACATATTCTTGAATTTCTTAAGTAATACTTACTTCTACATTAAAATGTATACTTTTCCCTTCTGTACAGAAATAAGCTACATATTATAAAATACACATGGATTAAAGAAAATAATTTGTAGATCGGTTTTTTAAAGCTTTAAATGGTAATTACCACAATTCACTTCATATATTTTCATAACATTTTGAATAACCATTGTTATCGATTATAAAACATTTCTGTCAAAGCTGAGCTAGAAAATACGAAACATTCCAGTCTCTAAAATATATTCAAATAAATAAAAGGGATGTATTTATGTGTATATGTTCCCTATAGACTCCGAAATCGCTGCCGCGCTGAACCGATTTGTTCAAATTTTCAGGAAAACTCTAGAACAGTCTGGAGAGTGTTCGTGTGATGTTTGGTACCCATCGAAATAAAATAAAAAAAAAACATAATTTTTCAAAATTGCGTTTTTTTTGGGAGTAGCAACGCGCGCCGGGTATTTCAATATTTAATAATATTCAAACACCTTTTGACATAATTGTCATAATTACTTTTGACGTTAGTTATAATTGCCATCAAAGTAATACAAATTTGTGGAGTCGAGGAAAGGGCAAAACTACATCTGCGGGGGCAGCTAGTTGCATAAAAAACTAAAACTAACTAAACTATTCCTCAAAACGTTAGGTAAATATATTTCTAAAGCAGCTAAATGAGACAAATAATCCTTATATATTTAATAAGGATTTCTTTATTATTTAAATAATATCACTACTGAACGTTCCCCAATTTATCATAATATATAAAAATAATGCCGTATAGTGTAAAATACCCAGCAATTCAACGCAAATTCACTTCAGAAATAGTATTTTTAAATAATATTTTCCACCATAATGCAGAGGATATTTTCGATATATCTTCTTTCCTTTGGAGTGTACACTTACCAAAAAAAGCAATTTCCTTCAAATATTTGATATTTATAAGCCACATCTTATTCGGAAGCGATATAAAACGCGTGAGCGATCCCTATCAACAATTGTGGAGAATTCCTCAAAAACCGTTAAACGACGAAATAACTCTCGAGGCTAATTAAAGCGTTTGCCGTTTTGTATAGAAGCTTCCATTGCGTCTCTATATGATAAATAAATAAATTAATCTAAAATGTTCAAAGCATCTTCAGAATACTTTGCTTTTGTTGCTTAATTAATACACTGTCTGTTTACTTTAATAATCAATACAAAGGTATTGGAGGTATTTTTATGTATTATAAAATCAAGGAACTTTTCTTTTTCTGTAAGAATTTAAGCCGTCAAAAATATCTCTACTAAATTGCTCTTGTACAAATAATCTTTATATATTTAATAAGGATTTCTTTATTATTTAAATAGTATCACCGAACGTTCCCCAATTTATCATAATATATAAAAATAATGTCGTATAGTGCAAAATTACCAGCAATCCAACAAAAATTCACTTCAGAAATAAGTATTTTTAAACAATATTTTCCACCATATTGCGGAGGATATTTTCGATATATCTCTTTTCTTTTGGAGTGTACACTTAGCAAAAAAAGCAATTTCCTTCAAATATTTGATATGTATAAGCCACATCTTATTCGGAAGCGATATAAAACGACTGAGCGATCCCTATCAACAACTGTGGAGAATTCCTCAAAGACCGTTAAACGACGAAATAACTCCCGAGGCTAATTAAACCGTTTGCCGATTTGTATAGAAGCTTCTATTGCGTCTCTATATGATATACAAATAAATTAATCTAAAATGTTCAAAGCGTCTTCAGAATACTTGCTTTTGTTGCTTAATTAATACACTGTCTTTTTACTGTAACAATCAATACAAATGTATTGGAGGTATTTTTATGTATTATAAAATCAAAGAACTTTTCTTCTTCTGTAAGAATTTAAGCCGTCAAAATATCTCTACTAAATTGCTCTTGTAATATTAGTATCTTGACATAATAATATGCAAAAAGGAACGAATAATGACACAAAAAGGTATCGGGTTCCGTTTTCTTTCAAAATAATTATATTTCAAAAATAATACGATCAGTCGAACAGATATTTTTCGTTGTTTTCTTTTTTACAAAACTCTTGTATTAAAATTTCAAGTATAAAAAAACAGCTCCTCCACTTTCTATTTCTGAAATAATTGGAAAGAAACATAATGACTATACATGTAAAACAATGGATTAAAATTGCAAAGACGTGATTTCAAGGGTTGTTCAAATAAATATACGGTGTTAGTTAACAGGGGTACTAGATAACACAAGGCAAGAGATTGTAATTTAAATTACCGCATGTAAATAACTATGGTTTATTAGTTGTTTTTTTTAATGTCACGATTTTCTTTTTAAAACATTAAGCGCTTCTTTAAATGAGTAACCTCGCTAAGATAAATATTTTACACTGTTTATAGCTGTCTTTAATTGCTGGCGCTGGAGAATCAAAATCTACGTAATTTTTCCACAACTTACTTAAGAGGTTCACATTTAGTACATTTCGCCTGTTGATTAGAGGAATAACCTTATGACGTTCCATTTAATTAGCCTGCGCAAGATATATGCCATCAATTACAAATGTAATACATAAATTTTAGGAATCTACAATGAATAACTGATTGATTGGAGAGTTACTTGTTGAAACTTCATTTTAATAATTAATAAGTAAAAAACACAAATTTTAGTTTCAAAAATATTTAATGTAGACACTACATATGTTTCACCACACTGTGGCTTCTTCAGGTGATGAAAATATACAAATTCAATTTCTGTTACAATGTCACTTATAAATACAGAAAATAGATGACACAATTATTGTTGTTAGATAGGGGTATTCTATTACAGTTTTAAATTTAGTAGGGGGGAGCTATTTATGTCCAACTGATCGTTTAATATTATACCTATTTTACTAAATTTATTTATTTCTAGACTTTCCAGTAAGTTAAGTTTTTTACTTTTTTCTTGAATATGTAAAATTTCAAATTGTTTGTTAAATTTATGATTCAATTCCAGGCAGTGGTTAGCAAAAGTCGAATCTGTTTTCTTATCGTTATAGCTTCTTTCATGTTCTTTTATCCTGGCTTCAAAAGTCCTCCCTGTCTGTCCGATGTAAACTTTATCACAATTTTCACATGTTAACTTATAAACTCCTGAGTTCGATTTTTTGTTTGTTTTATCTTTCTTATTGTTAAGAGTTCTTTGTATTGAGTTATTCGTTCTGAAAGAGATTGATTCATTGTTCGCTTTCTTAATAATAGTCCCTACTTTATTTGAAATGTTTCCCAAGTATGTGATAAGATTGTAATTAGAAGGTATGGTTTTTGTTTTGGGGTAAATTAAGGAGAGTGTTTTTGACTCTAGTTGTTTTGTTAAAATGCCTTTTATCGTGTCCATCGAATACCCATTATTTCAAATAAAGTAGGGACTATTATTAAGAAAGCGAACAATGAATCAATCTCTTTCAGAACGAATAACTCAATACAAAGAACTCTTAACAATAAGAAAGATAAAACAAACAAAAAATCGAACTCAGGAGTTTATAAGTTAACATGTGAAGATTGTGATAAAGTTTACAACGGACAGACAGGGAGGACTTTTGAAGCCAGGATAAAAGAACATGAAAGAAGCTATAACGATAAGAAAACAGATTCGACTTTTGCTAACCACTGCCTGGAATTGAATCATAAATTTAACAAACAATTTGAAATTTTACATATTCAAGAAAAAAGTAAAAAACTTAACTTACTGGAAAGTCTAGAAATAAATAAATTTAGTAAAATAGGTATAATATTAAACGATCAGTTGGACATAAATAGCTCCCCCCTACTAAATTTAAAACTGTAATAGAATACCCCTACCTAACAACAATAATTGTGTCATCTATTTTCTGTATTTATAAGAGACATTGTAACAGAAATTGAATTTGTATATTTTCATCACCTGATGAAGCCACAGTGTGGTGAAACATATGTAGTGTCTACATTAAATATTTTTGAAACTAAAATTTGTGTTTTTTACTTATTAATTATTAATCTACAATGAATTATTTGAAGGTTCGTTTATTAGAATATAAAGGATTCTATTTCTTTTAAGTAAAACATAAGTACAATAGAGAAATTTGAGTAGATCAGTGTTAGAAAAGTATGAGAAAACCAAGAAGCTTGAAAGCTTCAGAACAAACACTTTTCTTATCAAAATCGAGTGGAAGTTCCCTCTGCTCTAACTCACCTTGTGAGGGACCGCCGTTAACATTGTATGATATGGTTAGTACCATCTGAGGTAAATATTTCTGCATAAATTTTGGTGTGATCAGAATATATTAAAATTTATTGCGACTTGCAGAAGTAAGTTATTTATAAATTGATCCCTGAACAAAATAGATTTAACTCATCAAGTACTGGTGTTGCCATATGGCAACAGAAATTACGTAGGTAGTTTTCTGTTGCTTTAAAATAAATATTTTTGACTATAATCCGATAGATGGCATAAACCTCGGTTCAGTTTGTAACGGCGTCTTTCAACATAACCAATAGTTATCGTCTGTTTGTCAGCGTGGTAGAAAGTAAATGTGTTTTTGGTAGTGAGTGCAGTAAGATTCGCACAAAATGGATTTCAAACTGATGTATGTATAAAAAATCATAATATGTAGTTGATAATGAATTTGTAAATTGAAAAATATATGATGTACCTATTAATGTTGCAATTATAGTAACTTACTGAAAATTTAGAAAAATATAAATCTTGTAAGGTGGGTGTTGCCATGTGGCAACACCAGTCTTATCGGGTGCCCACTTTTTTAAATAGTTATCTTTTTTTTCTAGTGGTGGTCTCACTCTAGAAGAAGCTCTTCATATGGCGTATGATGAAGACTTAGACGTGGGCCAAATTTATATTGAGCCTCCAGATGCAGGCACTGTAACAGACGAGGATTCCGGCGATAATTTATCTAGCAATCAATTGAATACTAATGTTCAACTATATGTAAAAGGTCTACATAATAATAATGATAGTAATGTGGAGGAAGGTGTAGAAAAAGTAGAAAAGGTAAATTATTCCAACATTGAATGGGTCAAAGGTGATCTAGAGGAAGGTCCGCAAAATTGTTTCAATTCAGACTATGAAATGTTTTAAACATTGTCACCATCAGAAATATTTGAACTGTTTATAGACAATTATGTAGTGGGTTTGTTGGTACAAGAATCCAACAGGTACGCGCAATTTAGAAATTTTTCCAAATCCACAAATTACTTTAGATGAAATGAGATGTTTCATTGCTATTTTAATTTTATCGGGATACTGTCAGTTACCTGGAAAGAAAAGCTACTGGAACACTGATGGAGATCTTGGTAACCGATTGGTAACTGAAGCAATGAGGAGAGACTGTTTTCAAGCAATTTGGCGATGCTGTCACTGCGCAGATAACAACCTGTTGCATCCAACTGATAAATGTTACCAATTGCGACCCTTGAGTGATATATTAAGCCATAGATTTTTAAAATGGTTTGTGCCAGAGGAAGACTTAAATTATGACGAATCTATGGTGAAATATTTCGGTAAGCACTCATGCAAACAGTTTATAAGGGGAAAGCCGATTAGGTTTGGATACAAAGTATGGAGCCTAAACACCAAATCTGGATATCTTGTTAACTTTTCGCAATATCAAGGTAAAGATGCACGAGTGAAAGAAGAATATCAAGTTGTATTTGGAAATTGTACCGCTCCGTTATTGATGCTGTTGGATGAGTTGCCAGAGGAAAAGAATAAACTGCGCTACAACTTATTTACGGACAATTTATTTACTAGTTTTCACTTGCTGAGTCATTTGAAAACAAGAGAATACTCCTCAACTGGAACCATTCATGATATTCGAATTCCAAATAATTGTCCCGTAGTGTCAAAAAAATTATGGCAAAAAGAAAACGTGGTGGCTTTGACTCGTCTTTAGATAAGACAAACGGCATTTTATTAGCGAGATGGAAGGACAACAACGTAGTTTCTGCAGCTTCTACAAGATATGGAGTTGCTCCTGTTGGAACCGTAAAACGGTATTCGGTAAAAGAGAAAAGAAATCTTCAAGTTCCAAGATCTCTAAATATAACGCATCCATGGGGGGTACAGATCTAATGGACGAGAACATTACCCGATGAAGAATAAGTTTACGTGGAAAGAAGTGGCGGTGGTGCCTTTTTACGTGTTGATAGACGCGTCGATACAAAATGCGTGGGTATTGTATAAGAAGTCGGGCAAAATACTAACTCAACTAGAATTCCGTCGAGAGATAGTAAAAGTGTATTTGAACAAGTATATCCGCCTACAAGTAGTGGTAGGCCGTCTACTAGTAAATCCAGTAGATCTTTCAGCCGTGTTTCCGATGACGTGAGACACGACAATATTGGCCATATGCTTACGCCAACTGAAAAAAAAATCCGGTGTAATGGTGACAAGTGCAAATCAATTATGCGTACAAAATGTACTAAATGCAATGTGGGGGTGTGCTTATCATGTAATGTTAGGTATCATACGCAGTTGTAGCTACGAATTGGTAATAAACAAATATAATAATTGAGATCTTTTTTTTTTAAATGCAGTAATGCCAAAGACTCGCGTTGCCATATGGCAACAAAACTTTTCTCAAAAAATAACAAAGTATTTAGTAAAATATTTCGGTAAACCCATTCAAATTAAACTGATAATGCAGAAAAACGTCTTAAATATAAAATTTTTTAGAAAAATTTAATTCCGTCCTTCATGGGTTAAAATGCATTAATTCTTTTGTTTTACTGGCATTTTTGTATTAAATGATTCTTGAAGATATTTTTATCTTGGTAGTTTAATAATTTAAGATACTAACCAGAAATTGGAGACTTGTAATGCCAAAGACTCGCGTTGCCATATGGCAACAAAACTTTTGTCAAAAAATAACAAAGTATTTAGTAAAATATTTCGGTAAACCCATTCAAATTAGACTGATAATGCCGAAAAACGTCTTAAATATAAAATTTTTTAGAAAAATTTAATTCCGTCCTTCATGGGTTAAAATGCATTAATTCTTCTGTTTTACTGGCATTTTTGTATTAAATGATTCTTGAAGAAGTTTTATCTTGGTAGTTTAATAATTTAAGATACTAACCAGAAATTGGAGACTTCTCTTATGTACACTCCCTCCAATTTATGCAATAGGAGAACGTGATTGAAATACTAATTATTCTTTGAAAAGTTTTAAGATGAGATGTTATAGATACCCTTCTTAAACGACTAAAATTGTGTAATGTTAATATGAAATTAAGCAGCACTTGTAACTAAAAAAAATATTCCAAAATATGCAGTACATGGCTTTTTGAAACATCTAAGAGAAGTATATACTGATCAAAGGATTAACAACAAAAGTGAAACCTAAAATAATATATTTTAAACGAAATACACGGCACATAAAAAAAAATTAACGAAAAAATATATCAAACGATCTGATAACAATCATCTCGTCGAAATGCGTTTCCAACTATTTCCGAAACAATTTCGAAAATTTCACAAACACCCAATATTTCGGTGCATATTGTGTATAAAAAAAACATTCATTTGTACTTGTCTATCTACTTGAATTAATGTTGTAGGTGTATTCGTAATCCATATGAAAACAAAATTTAATAATTAAATGAAAATTCAAATTCGGGCCATAATTCATAAAAAGAGAGCTTTGAAACAAGTATACGAGCCATAGGAGATATTATCATCGAACAGCAATTTGATTCACGCTCCGATACTTCAGCCGAAAAAAATTCATGTAAAGGAAGGGAATTTTTATTTCCATATCATACGAATATTTCATCATATTTTTGAATATTACTTCTAGTCTATTCAATCGAAATAATTTTAAATATTGGCATACCTGAATAAAATACTATGATAAATAAAATACATATTGCATCTCGTTCTCAAATAATTTACTAATAATACTTACATGTCGTCGTTCTAATTAAATATTAGTGGTTTGTTTTAATGTCTTATAATTAACCAAAAAGTTCATAGCTTTAATTTCTAAACACAATAAAAGCAAATAGTAAAACAAGGTATACCGTAATGTTATAATTAATGTAAAAAGATTAAATAAAATTATATATGAATGCATTCTACATTTAATCTAATTGGTATATTCATTGACACATTTTTTGAAAAAACAACCATACGCATTCATTGTTTAGATACAGGTCATGTGGAGAAATGAACGATTTCTAGGTAATCTTTTTCGACTTAAAGCATTTCGGTAACTAGGGAACGTTGGACCAACCAAGGCGCGTTTGCCGTAAAGGCGTATTATCAAAGTGGTAGTTAAGCAATATTGATAGTGGAACTTCGACAATCTTTTAATTAAGTAAAGCAATTAATTCAAACTCGTAACAAAAGAAAAGAGCATGTGACAGTAACTTTCACTTATCGTATACTTTGAGATGGCTGATAAAACGTCTCTGTGGCTTGTTCGGATGGTTGATGGAAAAATTTTCGTGGTTTACTGTTATAGCTCAGTAAGAAAAGAGTGTGACTATTATTTAATAAAATATGTAAACCCAAAAATAACAGCGCAACTAGTTTTATGACATGTCTAACCACATTAATGTTTTGAACTTTATTGAACAAATAGAAAAGTCAATGAATTGTTCAAAAGTTGCCCTTAAAGAAACACAGATTCATAAATAATATCAATATTTATTAACATCTGAAGCAGCAACACCGAAAACACAGTTAATCTCTCCACAGAGAGTAACAATAACAGACACCAAAAAAACATAAAACGATAATATTACATATAAAATTTAAAATCAAGTAGACAAAATAGCAATAAATTCATAAATAATGTGTCATCGATCTCTGCAATAATAAACCTAATAAGTGCTATAATCGTAACTAGGGCTCTTACTTTTCCGCGGATATCCGGATATCCGAGTCGTCAATATCCGGGTACTCGAATCTTAGATTCAAGTATCCGGATATCCGGATACCCGGATACCCGGACATCTGGATACTTATTTTTAAATTAGGAATACTGAAATCGTAATCTAAGTTCGTTCGATTAACGATTACAGTAATCGTAATTTCAAAAATTTTTGAATTACGATTTTCTAAGTAATCGTAATCGAAGTTGTTCAAAAAATGTCGGAGAGCTAAACGTGGCTCAATTAAACTGGTACGCGTTATATATGAAGGCAATAATTATCCGAATAAGAATAATAAAAAAAAACAAAAAAGTTTTTAAATTACACCAGAAATTTAAAAAAATAATGAGGTGTGGCTACCACACGACTTTTTTATACGTATGAGCGTATAGAAAAATTATTCAAAATCCTATTTTGAGTACTTTTATTCTCATAATAAATCATTATAGAATACATACTTTGCAAGATATTCGAAAAAAAAGTGCTCTCGCAGACCGGCTTCTGCACGTACTGGCGAAGATATCTCGCGGTCGAAGTTATTAGTGCTCGTTTAATTAAGCTCGGCATCAGTGTTCGTTTTTTTAAAATTTCGTGAACGTAAGAGGACACAATTAAATTTACTTTTGGTGATTGACTTATTGCGATTTTGGTTAGTTCTTTAATTTGTATGCAGAAATAGCGTTGCAGTTGCATTGGAATATGTTGCTGCATATATTATGTTTGTATTGCGTATTGAGCATTCGCTATAGTAAATTAACGGACTTAGAAAATTTTTTGAATTTTTTTACAATTTCGTGGCGTGTAAAGGGACACAATTAAATTGACTTTTGGTCATTGACTTATTGCGATTTTGGTTAGTTCTTTAATTTGTATGCAGAAATAGCGCTGCAGTTGCATTGGAACATGTTGCTGCATACATTATGCTTGTATTACATACATATTTAGGATTTGCCAAAAATAATTTATGGAATTTTTTTAAATTTTTAAAATATTTGAGTTGTGTAATAGACATTTTATATATGTGATTTAATGATAAAATAATTGTCATGTACCCGGGTACCTCGATCATAGACACAAGGGTTAATCAGAATACAAATAAGGACAGCTTCATATTTGAGGCGTCATAATAAAAGAACCGAAACCGGATATCCGGATACTCGAATCTAAGATAAACAAGTATCCGGATATCCGGATATCCGGATCCCCTGATATCCGGATACTCGGATCCGGATCTTGATCCGGATTTCGAGTTATAATGAGTAACCTGGATACTCGAATATCCGGATAGTAAGAGCTCTAATCGTAACTAAAAATCAAAGGAAAGTTACGTTAATTTTTGAATGGAATTGTATAATTCGGAATTTTGTTTCATAGGAAAATTTGAGGATAATAGTAAAAACCTTATAAAATGATCTTACCGTAATTTAAATATGTTATATCCTTACAGATATTCTTTGGATATTCGAATTAAAACCAAGTTAGCCAATACATTGGTCCTGTCTCATTTTAACTTTTGCTATTCCATTTACAATCACTGTTTTGACAGTTTGGACATGAAGAGTTTACAGGTATTTCAGAATTTATGTATTTTTGGTATTGGTAGGAGGGAAAAAGTTTCTTTAAAGAAAAAATTAGATGTGGCCACCACACCGTTTCAAAATTGTTCTAAATTCTTTTAAATAGTATCTTCTTGGAAAATTAGCCAAATTTTAAGAATGCGTTTATATAAAAATTATACAAAATTTTATTATAAGTACTTCTATTCTCTTAATAAATCTCTATAGAATGCATACTTTGCGAGATAGTCGAAAGAAAGTACTACTCACTAAAAGTGTTACTCAAGGTCCAAAATTTTGAAATTTCATTTATACAAAAAGTATTGCAAATTCAGCTATAAATACTTTTGTACTCTTAATAAATATATATAGATTGCATAATTTACGACATATTTGCAAAAAAATTGCTGTTCGAAGAGAGTAAAAGTGTTACTTCCGGTACGAATTTTGAAATTTTTTTATACAAAAGGTATTGAAAATGAAGTTCTAAATGCTTTTACACTCGTAACGTACCTGTCTAAAAAGCATGACTTGCAAAATATTGGCAAAAAACTGATTTTCGATAAGAGTAAAAGGCCTACTTCCAGTAAGAAATTCGAAAAACTGTCATGATAAAATTCTTCCAAGATTTACTTTTTAGTACATATAAATTCTTTATAAATTTGTTTAAACTTGGTAGTTGACAAAATATTGGCAAAATTTCGATGTCAAGGGACTTCCAAACGTGGCTATCTGCAAAAACCTCGAGATCGAACATATTTTCATCACAACATACTTGCTACATATAAGAAAGTAGAAGGTAAAGCATAGGCTTTTTCATTTGGATTGCTTCGCCTACAAAATTATTACGACTCGCATTCTACTATATGTATTTACTAAAGAAAATTAAATATCGCACACATGTGAAATGTATATATTCTTATTATTATATTCAAACTAGTCTCAAATCAATTAAGATTTATATATTTTCGATTGAATTGAAATTTATTTATAAATTATACGCAGACTCTAACACACATATCTAAAATTGTTTTCTGATTCCATTACGTTATAGACGATTAATTTTTTCAAAGCGAAATCATTAATTCCACACTCACTTTTCGTTCTCTCTTTTTATATTTCCATTCGTTTTTCAAGGTATACGCTTCTTCAAACACCCTAACCTACCCTAGAGAATTACTAAAGTGTATAGCAGACTATTTCCCAACGGTCTTGTTAAATATTCCGGAAATGTATACGGGTATATTGCCGAGATTTGCCCAAATAGGAATGGGATTAAGTGAGGTTTAAAGATTTATATAAGTTTTCCTGTTTTGTTTTGAAAATTCTGGCAGTGCCGAGTAGATATAACATAATCTTTTCGTAACGTCTTTCAAAGAAGCGACGAAGATTAATAATATTTAATTAATTTCCAGGGATATATTAACTACATTAACTTATGAATAAACAGGTATAGCTTTGTATGGATTATGAAATACGTGAAGGGAATTAAATTACTAATAAAAATGAAAATGAAAAAGTTTGACGAAGGGAACATAATAGACAAAAAACCTTGAACAGGGAGTTCTAGAATAAAATGCCATATAAAAATATAATGTTGAGAAGTCACCGAAAAACTTAAAGTATCCGTTTTCATTTTATTCGTGATTATGGTAATTTAGCGGGCAATTGAGATTTTTTTTAATATTTTTTCAAGAGACATTGAATTTTTCCAACAATGTTCTAAGTCTAGTCTGGATAGATGATACATTAGATTGCAACGGTGCTTCGTCGCGACGCTCGGTGACGTCTAGAATAAGATCAGCGCTAATGAAAGATTACTCAAAATACTGCCCGCAGATATTGCCGACAGCTGGACGACCGCCGCCCGCAATGATGCTCTTGGCCAGTGGACGCACCTGTGCCAGACCTGCTTGTAATGATTGCGGTTGCGCTATTCTTTCTGTCAATGTCGAAACACACGTTACTCCCCGCTTTTCTTCCGGTTGTGAAATATAGTGGAATGTGAAAGAAAAGTGAGTTTAAGTTTACCTGCGGCTAACACAATCGTAGATTGGATCCTCCTTCAAACGGTATGTACTTTGTTTTACTTTAATTATCGTGATTTCTTTAAAGGATGTCAAACGAAGAAAAAGACTGAGAATAAGACAAAAAATAAACAAATGCTTTCAGATAAAATTCGTATAATTTTATTCACAAACTTGCATAAATATATTTTATTAACAATAATAATAATAAATAGAACATGAATCTGATATTTTGATTGACTAGAAATTTAATTTTACTTTAAACAAATTAGAAAGACGGGATCAATTAATCATTCAGAACCTGAAGTTAGATTAATTAATTGATAGATACGGTTTGAAAACGGTATAGCGGAAGAATTTTTAATTGCGCCAGAGCCTGTAGCTAGTTGCAATTAAAGGATTCTGGAGCGAAGTTCCACAGAGCATTTTAAGCTAGAAAAGAACTTGATAAAGGATTTGATTCGACAGAGCATAAAAGCTAGAAGCGAATCCGGTAAAGGACTGTTCTTCAGAGTATGTAACTAGAACGGAACGTGGAAAAGAATTCAATTTAATATACAAATTCTCGCCCTTTTATAACGCTCGAGCCACGCGTCAGAGACTAAAAGTCCATGCGTACAACCCCACCATTGCTAGCGCGCACCATCCGTTTGTCACGTACCCACGTATGACGTATTATTTATGAAATTTCCTATAAAATATATACTGATTCAAAATTCAAATATTACGATAAATTACTAAATCTATGTACATTTAAATAATGAATTTAAATTATTTACTATTTTACAAAATCAAAACGTTTATAAAAAAGAAAATGCCTTGCTACATACGGAAAAATATTAGTATTAATTACAGATTAGCATCAATCAAGGCGTTTTCTTTTGGGTTAACGACGTAGTTCGTTACAAGATTACTGATTAATTGTTTGATTAAACATTCAGTGTAATTTATAAGTTATCATTTAACTTTATTTAAATCTAATAAACAGTACAAGAACATCTAAACTGAGTCATTTTTCTTAGTAGATATGAGCGATAAATCCAGTAGCTATTATTAGGTAGGTATTAATCACAAATATTCTGCAGTAACAGTGGTCAAATCTAATATCGCTTTAGAAATATCAGTGATTGGAATAACTCTTGGATAATAAACATTCAAAATGAGAATAATAATAATAATAATAATAATAGTTTTTATACAATAAATACATAATAGATATGTTGAATACGTCAAATATAAATCCTGTGTATAATTAACAAAAATATTAAAATTAACCTAGACCACAATTTAAAAACACATGAAGTCTCTTATCTGGTAATGCTCACTCGGGCATTATAAGACCTAAATTCTTTCTTATTTTTAATCCCAGCATCAACTTAAAAAGAAATGCGATTGTAAATTTGTAGGAGAACAATACAATATAAACATGCACTACTTTTTATTAATTTATTTATAATACTTTTATTATATGTATAATAATAATAATAATAATAATAATAGTTTTTATACAATAAATACATAATAGATATGTTGAATACGTCAAATATAAATCCTGTGTATAATTAACAAAAATATTAAAATTAAACTAGACCACAATTTAAAAACACAAGAAGTCTCTTATGTGGTAATGCTCACTCGGGCATTATAAGACCTAAATTCTTTCTTATTTTTAATCCCAGCATCAACTTAAAAAGAAATGCGATTGTAAATTTGTAGGAGAACAATACAATATAAACATGCACTACTTTTTATTATTTTATTTATAATACTTTTATTATATGTATAATAAAAGTATTAATAAATATAAAATTACAAAAAAACCTAAGCTCATTAACTAAAATGTTTGGCTACATACTCTTACAATGTGGTTTGAACTTCGTAAAGTGTAAGTTCTTTAAATTGTGCGGTAAATTATTGTATAGGTATATTCAATCAAACATTTGTATTATCCACTCTTTTGCATTTTAGACAAATGTGTTCTCGGGGGAAGCAGATGAAAATTTAGTTTTAAAAAAAAGGCACAATCGAAGATAAATGTACCTGGTGGAGTAAGTATACCTTGCATTCTAAAAAGTATCTGCATGATTGCCAAGGTTTTAGGGACACAAGTTCAGGAGCTGCCGCCACATGTTCAGGAGCTCCTAAACATGTGGCCCCCAGGAAAGTTCAGAATCCATCTTCATCCCCAGAAAATTGGTCTCGCGATACTGTCTCAGTTGTTCCCCACCATGCACTACTTTGAGATTCTCGGTCCCATTAATTGCCAGAAGTTTGGCTTTGTTGATATTCCAGGTGTTGTTAATATACAAAACAAACAACAGTGGTCCCAGACTCAGAGAGATTTGTGAAGGCTGATATTCCGCAGTCGGATTGTAACGATTCGGCACACTTCGGTAGCAGTAAATTATATGATATATAACAAACACTCTTAAAATATCTACTGATATTAACAGTGATATTTTTAAGCATAACTGCTATTAAGGGGGATCGGAATTAGATAATTGTCATATTTAAAATATGTATTTGATATTAACAGTTTAATATATCGGTCGTTCTTAAAATATCGTCTCGCATTCATAGGAAGGTTGATGTTCATGATATAATGAGTAAACATGTCCAAAATAAGTAGGAATGTAATAGTATATTATTTGCTCATGCTTTTAATATATTTTAGTTTTTGTAAAAATTAATTATTTAACCGGTTCTTAGTTGTATAAAGCATAATTTAAATGTCTTCCTATACAGAATCTTTAAAAATATTTTTTACTCTAAAAATATTTACTATCGTCTGTATTAAATAATTTCAAAATCTTGTAGTTGATTTTATTGAAATAATCAAAGTCAAACTCAATATAAAAGTGTATTACCTAAAAATTTTCTTATATAAATTCATACCTATTTACTTACTAAGTGTCTATATTATATACCTGTTATAATCAAATTTTATAACAAAAATTAACTTTTTTTTATTTTATATATTGTGTACATGGAATTAGTTAGGTAGAAGTATTTGCTGACCAGAAAAAAAAAAGATGCTACCGGCGCAAATAAAAAAAATAAATTAGTAAAATTCTGTACAATGAAGTATTACGTATCTCATTGCTACCTTCAAAAACCACCACACAACTCTGAAGTAAACGGCAGTTCTCTCTTGTGAATTTGGAAGAAAAAGGTGCCGCCGCTGAAACAAAAGAATTTCTATAATTCTGCAAATTTGGTGTCCTGGGTTAATGCCACCACTAGGTAATTGCTACCACCAAAGAACATTCTGAAACTCTTATTTTCGTTGCTGTGCTCTCTTGCAAATTTTAAGCTATGATTTGCTACAAGGTTTAATTCTTGAAATTTGGTGTATTATACACCATGAACTAACTGTTACTACTGAAATCCGTCTAAGTAATTTCTCTGTTAAGGCATTTTAATTTAGAATTTACAAGAGAGAACAGCCCATATATAAACAGGCTTGAAGCGTGGTTTTTCATTTCATATGGATAAGGGTTTTAACTATTTTTTTAATATGCAAGTTTAATTTTCATTAATATTTTAAAATCACTGTTAATATTATCACAGATAAAGAAATGTCACTGCTAAGCACATCCCTATTTCTAAGGGTAATCAAAGATAAAATCAAGTAAATACGAAATAGCCAAAACAAACGGTTTAGGCGCAATAAAATGTGACAAAGAGTAGGTATAGCCATTTTTAAGAACACGAACATTAGCACATTAATACATATAGTATCAAATAAAGCAATTTCTAAATAAAAGTGTAATAAATCTGAAGAAATTTACGTGAAAAGGAAAAGTACTAAACACTGATTAATTAAGACAAGATCGCACTGCGTCTGCTTAATCTTCTTTATTTAATTTTAGCTAACGCTGCAAACTACCACCGTGGTTTTCGGCATGCAATTATAACTTGAAAGATTAATTAAGCCCTATTTGCTTCCGTAATAGAGTCTGATCAGTACTTAGAACGTTTTATGTTAATTTTGTCGTATTTCTTATAATTAAATAAATTAACTACTTTTCCGAATAACTGCAAAGTTTAATATGAATAAAATTTTCTTAATTATCCTAAAAGTTATGAGTGCCATAGTTTTATTTAATCTTAGTACATTCAGAGAATTCCAGAAATATATTCTATATATCAGTATAAAAAACTAGCAACTTTCACATATGCTATAAATCTAAGAGATAAGAGATATGTTTGTATATTGTCAAATATCTACTTCTAGGTATTATATAAAACTAGTTAGTTTACATCAAAAATACATGTTTTATAAAGATGCACATGCCTGTGTATGTTGTTATGAAATATATCTACTGCCATACTCGTTATTAATATCTATAAAATATATTTATGTAACCTATGTGTGTGCTCGAACACGAAGTAAACAGGTTTGAATTTCTGATGCTGACGGTGTGCAAGGCAGGAACGTAAACACAGTAAACAAATATTAGTCTTGGTTTCCAATTAACTTGGCTTCGTTTCAATGTTGAATATATAATATAAAATGTATTTATTACAACTTTCATATTTTTTTCCTTTTACAATCACAGGGAATACTGTGAAATTAAATAGATTAAATTCTTTTATTATAACACCAATGAGCTGTATCCTTAAATTGGAAGAACTTATAAAAGTACCGTTTTCCAAAGTCGGTTATACGTTCGTATAAGAAAGCTACACTATTTTTTAAATAATGGAAATTTTTATTACTGGCTAATTTGTTACGATCAAAATTATTGTTTAAGGAAATGTCCTGCATGTTTATGAATATTTTGACAAATGTAGGAAAATTAATACAAGAACATTAGCATCGTAAAATTGTGTAGTCATAATCAGGTAATAAAAAAAATTAATTTGTGAAGTTGTCCAAGTTGTTATTAAGCTGAAATTTAACTTAATCCTTCTTATATGCAATTTTACTTAGTGAGTCACCTTTCATTTATATTCCATAATAACATAAATATTAATACATCTGATTGTAATTTACTTAAGCGTCTGCCGTTAGCAAAGGTTTTTTACCTATTTTGTTTCTATTATAAGTGTTTCTCAGGAAGAGGTGCCTATAACATGCTATGTTGTAAATATTGGAAGTCTAAGTAGTCAATTTATCTAAAATATCTCTCATTCAAAAATTGTCCAGTTTCAAAAATTCCTTAGTATACTTATTGCTGTGAACTTAATGATGTTAACGAAGAAGTTCGTGCAAATATGTATTTTGCAAACTATGATTTTTACTTCAAAAATTAACGTGGATTTCTATTATTATATTATATATGATGTTATTGGGCGTATGATTTCTAAACAGCCAGTATATACATTTCTATTTCTGTAATTCACAGTAATATGTTGCATATGATATGTGAATCAATTATATTGCACCAAATATTGGAGTAGATTAGTTGTTATGCGTACTGGTTCAAAGATACATAAGGGGTTGCCTATATGATAATAATTCTTTAGAAAACTATGTTTCATTTAAAGGTGGCTACACACATGAACAAAACTTCGTACCGAACTCTGTCGTGCAACATTTCTTGTTGCGCAACGAAGTTGCGGTGTGATGAAGTTTTGAGGTGCAATAGAACATCGTCGCGCAACATCAACGCGAACATAATGCCGTCCCATCCTCCCATAATCAGCCAGGCCCGTCCAGACATGCGAACATGTGGCGCACCGTGAACGCGCAACATTTCTTTGATGCGACGGCAGAAAACCGACAACTGATGGGACGCCGTTATGTTGCGATGTTGCGTTGTTGCACTGTTGCGTGGTTGCGTCCACACTTGAGACGCGACGGAGTTCGGTACGATGTTTTGTTGCATGCGTGTAGCCACCTTAATAAACTAGTGCAACCATGCGCATATCATATCTAACATCTGTGGCTTAGTTCAATTGAGGACGTTAAAATAAATGGCGCTCACCTACCCATTTTGACGCAGTTGGCAGCGCGCAAAGTCCGGCTATCTTTGAGGTGTGTATGAATCTCACAGACGGGGAATAATTTAGAATCTAATTTTGCTATTAACATTATCAATTCTTTCGCAGCGAGAAAAAAACGTGATTTTTAAAGTAAACTTGATAATCGACCATATGTAGGTCTTATATCTTTTACCATATAAACAAACTCCGAAGCAAATTTGTGTAAAACAATAAAATATGTAGAAAGAATTATTTATGTCTGGTATTGCTGACGTATAAAAAATCATATTTTCTAATATATATATGTTACCGGATAAACCCGATTTCAGGCCAAACTAGTTTGTCCTAGGCCAAACCGGTTTATATTACGCGTGTCAAGATATACTAGTTTAGCCCAGGACAAACTAGTTTGGCCTAGATAGTTTAGGCTTAACTAGTTCGACCTAGGCCGAACTGATTAAATCGTTGCATATGACAAAATAAACACGTTGAGACCAGTTAACGCGCCCCTTGCTATCATGCTTTAGTTGTCTATTCATTCATCACGCGCAATCCCGTTGTGACGTGGGTACGTACAATTCGGGAAGCAGTATTAATTGATTTTTGAACGTAGTTTAAAATTTTTGTGTTTTTAAAAGAAATGTTGGAAAGTGAAAATATAAAATCTTCTCATTTTAATGTTAGTGGAAGATAATTATCACAAATATACATATATCCATTTATACGTAAACGTATATGAATATATGTACGTGTAGAGATACACAGCATACACTTAGGTGTCATTACCAACAGCGAACGCACAGACACCGGTGATAATTATTATCCGTTAATGTACGTTACACATTCAAGTATTTCATATCCTATTTATTTGTTAGTGGAAGAGGCTGAAAAAACTGAAATCAAAACATCACCTCGTCAAAGACAATTAAAAAGGTTTGCTATTTTAAACATTGGTTCTGCTAAAAAACTTGTTGCCCGTAGTGAAGATAACATAAAATACTATATTCAGACTGAGGAATTGTATGATGTTATTGATGCAGCTCACAGAGACGGCGGACGTGACAGATTATTGGCTGAGACATCTTTAAAATATGCTGATGTCACTAAACAGATGATTAACCTGTATTTATCTATGTATGTAAGATGTCAAGAAAAGAAGACAAAAAAAGAGAGGTTTAGTTTCTACGCCAATTTTACATTCTGAAATGAACAACAGGTGCTAAGTGGACCTCATTGATTTTCAGACTCAACCTGATAAAAAGTTTAAATTTATCATGGTCTACCAAGACCACTTGACCAAGTTTGTTTTGCTCCGTGCTTTGGAATCTAAACGAGCCGAAGAAGAAAACTACCATTTAAGTGATATATTTTTGACGATAGGTGCCCCCTGTATTTTGCAGTCAAACAATGGAAGAGAATTCGTCAATCATATTATATGTGAAACGACGAGTTTTTGGCCAGAACTTAAGCTAGTGCGCGGAAAACCACTGCACAGCCAAAGTCAGGGCTCCGTTGAGAGAGCTAAAAGATAATCAATCAACTAAATAGTCAGAAGGCTTGACGTATGTACAATTTATGAAAAACAAAGCCTGTCATTCGGGCATAAAACAATTCCCGTACAAAGCTATGTTTGAAGTTGAACCCAAAGTTGGTCTTTAAACGTCAACACTTCTACCAGAAATAATAAAGGATATTCAAGAAGAAGATGATCTTCGAAAATGTATTGAAACTGGTTTAACCCATGGACAGACAGGAGATGTTAGTAATAGCAATGATGCCAAAGCTTCTAAAATTGGTGATGATGTCCAAAAGGCAAGTCAAACAGCTGCTTCAGAAACAGGCTAAGAAAATGTAATCTGCTTCTGACAAATTGCATCCGCCAGCTAAAGTGGAAGATAATGTGACTGTGTCGATTTCTGATGTAGACAGAGGAAGGGGCGACTTAAGGAATGTTACTGCCGTTGTTCTGGAAAACAACAATGATGGCCTGTACAAAATTGGAACTAAGCATGGCATACTGCAGGCACTCTATTGCAAATTAGTTACGCGATTTAATATTTACTTCTTCTTAAATTACTTTTTAATGACCATGTTACTCTATTTCACTGTCAAATCTGAACTGATTTCGATGATTATTGATTTTATATTTGGAAGAGGTTTCCATATTTTATGACTTTAAGCATCATTAAGTATGTTATATAATTTGGTCAAAATAGAATATTTGTTTATTACACAACTGAATTCGACCTTTGTACTCAAACATTTCTCCAAGAAAGTGATGTCAATCAAGATGTTCAAATCTCACTAGGAACTGCAGCTACCAAACATTCAGTTGGGACAGGTCAAGGTTTTATAAGATGCACCTGTAGCAAAAACTGTGCTACAATTAGGTGCCAGTGTAAAAAAAATAATTTTGTGTATTTCGAAATGCCACCATAGTACACCCTGTAAAAATATATAAAAGATAAAATATGTTATATGTTACATTAAGAAGCACAAATAATTTCACTTTTAATTTTAGTTTGACTCTAAAAATTATTTTTATTATTTCATTTGAATTTTCGTAAATATTTTCGAAAGGTATTAGTGGTATTACCTTTAAAAGTGCATTGCTTAATAAACAAATAAAAACTGAGATGTACTGAATAGCTTATTTTTATTTTATAGTTTTGTAGAAGTGTTATGTCACTTCTAATCAATACTCTTTTTTTCATAATTAAGTATTCCTATTATTAAAGTACGTTTGAATAAATATTGTTCATCTAATTAATGCAATCAGTTCGGCCTAGGTCAATCTAGTTAAGCCTAAAGTATATACGCCAAACTAGTTTGTCCTGGGCTAAACTGGTATATCCTGACACGCGTAGGATAAACCGGTTTGGCCTAGGACAAACTAGTTTGGACTGAAATCGGGTTTGTCCAGTAACATATATATTTATATTTAATGATTCTATTCACAAAAATATTGCTACAAACTTCATTTCCCCTTGTATCACTATGTATTAGATTTAAAATGGATGGTTCTATTTACAGATATCGAGTTAATGTATTTTAACTGAAATATGTTGTGTTAAAAATAGTAGATGGTATTGATTTATATCAAATTTGTGAGCACCAATAAGATACTAATTTATTTCAGCATCGATTTATCAAATAAAATAAGGCACCTTTGTAAATCTCCTAGTTTTTTGGAGGTACAAAAGTGTCCGTATTTATGTGGAATATTGTTCCTTAAATAGTGTAGTGTATAAAAAGTACATATTGCCATTATAATGTAGAGTTAATATAAATTAATTTATCACCACATGTAATCAATTTTTTCAATTTCCGAAGTACTGTTTCCTTTTCCAGTTTCAATTGTGCACCAAATTTAAGTGAATTAAAGTAAAATACCTCTAAAACATTCCCGACTTAATATCTGTCTGAAGATTTTATTGTAAATTTTAATTTTCCCGTTATGCTCTCAATTGGTATAGATTGAATAATGTTATCTTCTTCTCATTTTGCTTTTATGCACCCAAATGGGTACGCCTTTTCCTCGCGAAATATTTCAAGCAGCTCTCATAATTAATGGAAAAAGAATTTCAGTCCCAAGATAACATCGAAATGCTAATCAACAGAAGCCGTTTCTTTACGTCGACTTGTGCAAGAAAATTAGATTTGTTTTGTTCGAATTTTTTTTGTATTTTCTTCTTTTTGCCAGAAATTTATTGATTACGAGTTACGCTTTTGCGTATGACTCTGAGTGGATTTTCTTTGAGCTTAAAATATTTAGAATACCGGAATACCTCGGAAGCTTCTATCGGGAAAGGGCTTCTATCGGGAAAGGAGTAATTCGTATCAAGTTTATTATGATATAAAATGTTTGACATTTTACGAGTTATAATAGCTTCTCTAATGATGCACTCTAAAGGAAATTGAGTGCAAAATGTGCAAAACATAAGAAACAGAACTACAAGGAATATATAACAGGATGGTAATAAATAACGGTTCTAAAATTATAGTACTGCTTTTAAAGTAACATCGTAGGATATATTTAAAAACGGTAACAAACTTTTTCCAGTCTAATCAGTAATTAATCAAAACAACAAAAATATTTTCAACTTGTTATGAAAAATTGATTGATATCTTCTAAAATTTAACCTTACAAATTCTTGTATAGTGACTATACCACTTTATTATATAAAATACCACAACACCGTTTATTCTTGTACAAAACAAGTTTATAACACTTTTGAGTTGGTGTTAATAACTAATAATGATATTTTAGAGTAAAATATTATAATCTTGACTATGTATTAAAGTACACATTGTGCACGCGATGGACTTGCGGATGAATATACTAGACATAGCTGGTCGACTACAAGTGGAGAAGGGGTAGTCTCTGCTATAGATCACCGCACATAAGTTGAGCGGTCATCGGCGCAGCTCAAGAAGAGAGAGCATGCACGATAGAGATGCATACAGCTGTGACAAATGCATGCGTGTACACCCCGCTACTACCACTCTCGCCTTTGTCCATTGCGCATATGACCATCACCGCTCAACTTATATGCGTTTACCTGTACTAACATTAGAGCTACGTTAAACTCGACACTGCAGAAATCCTTATTGCGTTAGTCAGTAAAAATTGCTACTGTTACTACTGTTAACCAAGAATAAGGTAATTTACAGTACGGCTTTAGAGAAGAAAGAAATAAAATTAAACAATAAAAAGTACTACATAATGTTAGTATTCACCTAAATAATTTTAATAACAGATTTCATCACAGCTTCCCAAATTGTATGAGTACGTGAAAGAAATGATTAACAACTCTAAAAACTTAAAAACAATATTTTTTTCCTTAAAATATCGAAGATAAGAAACATAACTGATTGATTGCCTTACCTTGTTTCATAGAATCCTTTTTTTTTTTGAGTGCCCACCGTACTTATTGAAGAAAATCAGGTTTAGCTGTGACGTGTACAATATTAATATAAGAAGAAAAGATGCTATCACCTTACCTAAATCCCATACAACATTTTTTAAGAGATCATTCACATATTTAATCTAATCGCTTTACAATGCTATACCAGGTCATTTTAAGACTATGGGTATGACGGCTTTCAGGAGTGCTGTTTGTTCGTATTTACTAGAAAAACAATGACGCTCATTTCAATTTATCTAGTTTGCTTTGTGTGATTAAAAGAATAATAAGGTTGTTATATATACGCAGAATTAGTCTTAGTTATGTTTTTAGGATTATTTTTAAGCATTTATTACACATTATACGTTCAAATATTTTTAAAGGTTTGGTGGGAGAGCAGGAGGCGTACTTAGGGTGGCCGTCTGAACCACCCCTAGGATTGTTCTTTTTCCTATTTGTTTTTCCACTATTTTTTTTTCTTGTGATCCCGTTTTGTGTATGTCTAAACAGGCATACATACCTATTTGTGTATATGCTTATGTAACAAAAAGAAAGAGAAAAATAAAGACATGATTATTATTATATGAAATTCCAAAACCTAACAATAGCAAATGAAATGCGCAAGTACAACTGCTATTGTTATTGCACTAATTAACTTGCTTTCATTCCTACACACACTGACCTGCAGATAGCATGTTTGTTGTGTTAGAAAAGAACGTTATTTCGTCTTGCATTTAATGTATTAAACAAGGGTAGTTGCCTCTAATGCACTCGACCAAAAGAACTGTTTATACATTGCTTTCTCGTACTAACACATATAAACTCTCTGCGTCGTACTTTTATAACAATAGTGAATACATCCTCAACTTGCGACCTAGCAATTGGTATATAATTATTCTAAAATTCTATGAATACCTCCAGACGATAGATACTATAAAATGTAATGAAATATAGCGAATTAATGCACTAAAAAATACCCGAGAAAATATAGACTTTTTAGAGGTCAAAATAGACAAAACAGAATGCCAGCTTCCATTATAGGTATAGATACTACAAACTACGTCATCTACCGGTTACGGATACGTCAAAATGGCGCTGTAATTTGATAATGTATTTTTTGCATTTTTTTGTTATTAATTTGTATATCATTTAGCAGTAAAAATGACACAAATAAAATGCCAATTTGTCAGTTTCATGTTTTATACTTATAGTTTACGTTAATTACATTGCTACTATTTAATTTTTGTTTTCTTTTAATGTATGAAAATTGCTTGTTTTGTTGTTAAACAAACTCAATTATTTTTGCTTTTGCGGGATTGCCTTACTTGCAAGTGCGTGGCTTACCTCCTCGATAATACTAGGTTATTGCTTTTGGTTATCTCCGATCATTTAATTTTTAAGAGAATGTTAATTTACCATTTTCTTTCATTAATTCTCTTAATTATTATGGCGTATTTTGTGCCGATTTAAAAATAACAGACTTTTATTCAATCTGCCAGTTTAGCGCTTTAAATGTTCTACACCACACACAAAATAATCTATTCTAAGAACAAGTATACGGGTACGCTTTACCCATAACTCTCAGACTAAAAATAAATTGCTTGTATTACAAGTATGTAGCAGTTTATTTCAAACTTAAAATATGTGTAAATTATATATTTACACTGACGTAAGAGTTTGAAGTATTTATTCCAATTAAATCATTTTGAAAGAATAATTCTTACATTCTCGGACAAAATGCATACCTATTCACAATTTAAACACATCTTCTACTTACTTCGATCGTTTCAAATCAATATAATACAAGTTTTATTTAAACTTCAGTTCGCGCTTATATAAAGTTACCATATGTTTGTTACCAATTATTTTTTTGTGTGCGGTCATCACTTGAAAGTTAATGTGCAGCGTCTATCTTACCAGGTCCATTCTATATTAAAGAAATAATTGCAGAATTTGCAAGAGAATAAAGTTATTAGAATAAGAGTAAATTTAAAATTTTTGATTTTATCATTTATATGTGACATTCATCAATATATTTCCCTGATATTGTATTAATTGTAAAACAATATAATTTAATTTATATATGTCCTTTGACAAATTTTATATTAAATATATCCAATATTCGCCTAATGTTTAATTAATTAAATCTACTATTTTCGTACTACCTGCATAGGTTACATTATTGTATTTTATTTTGATTTTATCACTTATTTGATATGTGCGTTTCTAGATATAATAATAACTAAAAACATTACAAATTAATTTATTATTAAATATAACTGTTTATATTATCATGTTTATATTTATAAGAGCATGTTGGTTCTGTTCATCTAATATATATTATTTTGTTTATTTCGTGGGTACTTTCGGCAGGTAAAATGAAAATGCTCCTGTAGACTAGGATGTACATTTTTTATTTTACGTTTCGACCTTTTATTTTCGGTCTTCCTCAGAAATTTTATTCTGTAAACAAGTCAATTTTTGGTAAAAGATAGTACAATTACATCAATTTATTTTTTACATTCAGTATATTATTTAGTAAATTAAACATTATAAAAACACTAAAAATGTATATAATTACGTTAACACATTATGTTCAGAAATAATAAAAAAAAATTTAAAAATTTTAAAATAAATCATTTTTAGCAAACTTCCTTTTTAATAAAAGGGAGGGTCTATTGTTACAGTGACTTTATATAATTCTAACAAAATTCTAAAAAACACAGCAAGACACCTACCTGTAAGTACCTACATGGATTTTTCTTTGTTGTCGTTTCCATATTACACTTAAAATAAAATTCTCACCACAAACACTACATCTTCTATATTTTTTATTTTTTTATTTAAATTTAAAATTATATAATAAATTTGGTGGAAAATTATGGTAAATGTAAAATATTTAGATGTAAAATAATCATGAGTAGCAATTTAAATTTCATAGTAGATTAAATAAAACTTTATATATATACATATAAATTTTTATATTTTGTCATTATAATAAAACGACACAGGGTAATTTATTTAGCACATCTGCGTGTTTAGGGTAGTCCCTACACATTTCCGTATTTGATGAGCTGGATCATTTTCCAATTATTGGTTAAAACAGGCTTGATGCGAGCTAATGATAAAGATATAGCTTCCACCTTTAAACGTTTTCTAAAATCATACCATACTCTCTTGCTAGACGTCATTTCGAATGCTAATGAACAATTTTGTTTTCCTTTACACCTGAGAGAATTTCGTGCGCAAACCACTGACAATTACTTTTTCGTTTATATCACGCAAAAATAATATAAGTCGAGCGATAATTCCAACATTTTTATACACTCAAATGTCCCACTCTTGGCTCGGTAACAATGCACATCTGGTCCTTGTTGCTTAAAACGTTACAAAAACACATTCTTGGGGCTATAAGAGCGCTAATTTAATGCGAATGCAGCTCTCAAACGACGTCTTTGACCGCAATGTTCAATCTTTATAAGAAAAACTAATTTTTAAATAATTTATTTACTTATATTTTGAACATAATATAATAATTTAGTACAAACAACTGCAGATAATATTGATAGCCATAGGAAATAAAATACAATTTATTAATTCCGATATGTATGATACTTGGGTTTTATAATTTTTGCTTCAGCTTGATTTATAGCGATGATTTTGAAAATGAAATGGATATTCAAGAAGGTTGTCTATCGCGTCTTTTTAATGTATAGTACATTTTACGTATATGCTTCAAAAGTTCTATATACAGTACGTCCCCTGATTGAGTTTACAAGAGGTAAAAAATTCTTATTTTCGATTTTACAATAAAATGCTAAGGAAATTAAACTTTATGCTTCATTTCAAATGATCAAATCTGAAATTGGAATTTTAATTCCACTTATGTATGTTCCAAAAATTTTGTTTTCATTTTTTTCATCGCATTTCATCTATTATTTTTTGTGGTGGAAGGGTTTGACTTCAAAACCTCAAACACTAATTTATGTGTCAAAAATAACTTCAAACTGTAATTCTGTAATTTTTGATGGAAGTGTAAACATTATCACAAAAAATATAATTAATACAATGTTATGTTACTGGGAAAAAGAGCGCGTTGCGGAAGTATTTTATTAAAAATTTCCCGGAGTAAATGTTTCCCGTATGAACATAAAGAAGACGGTCAAAAATTTTTTGGAAACTGGTTCTGTTCTGAATTTAAACAAAAAGAAAATAGTACGTGATGAAAATGATGCTTCTGCATTTTTAATTTTTGATTCGGTGAAAGATAATCCTAAACTTTCATTACGGAGACGGGCGCTTCAACTAAATATGAGCAAATCCCATATTCAAAGAGTTTTGAATGAACGTAAATTATACCCATATAAACCTATTTATAATCATACGTTAGAACCGGGAAATAATGAAAAGCGTCTGTATATTTGCATGTGAATGGGAGGTAAAATAATGGAGACCCAAAATTTTCACAAAAGCATTGCATTTTCCAATGAAGCAACTTTTACTAGCAATGGTACCGTTTCGTCACAACATGTTCGTGATTGGAGTGATACTAATCCTCACTTTAGAATTGCATCAAAACGTCAATATTTTGTTAAGGTAAACGTGTGGTGTGCTGTTTCTTACCATGGAATAATAGGCCCATATTTTTTGATGCTAATGTAAATCAGCACAATTATTTGGAAATAAGGAACTTTTTCTGGGGTAGATTAAGTGAACTCCCACTTGCTTGGCGGCAGAGGATGTATTTTCAACATGTTGGTTGTCCAGCCCACCGTTAGCGAAAATTTTTGGATTGGCTTGAATGGTCCTGTTTTGTGGCCTCCAAGAAGCCCTGACTTAACTATTTAGATTTTTATTATAGGGACGGTTAAAGCAACTAGTCTACATGGAAAACTTGCCTAACAATGTGTAGTATTAAAAAATTCGTCCTTGACACTTAAAGAAATTCGCAACAGTAATAAGGAACTGCGGCTTAGAGTCGAATTGTGTACTGAAACGGGTGGCGAGTTAATAGAATAGTTTTAAACATTATTGTTTCTAACCTATTTCTTTTTTTAATGTTGTGTTTGAAAAAAGAGAAAATAAAAATTTGTAATTCTAAATAGGGGTTTGACAGTTTCGTAATTCTAATTACAGATTTGGTCATTTGAAACGAAGCATAAAATTTAATTCCTATAGCATTTTATTGTAAAATCAAAAATAAGATTTTTTCTCCTCTTGTAAACCCAATCCGAAGACGTACATACTATATAACAATATAAATTGCCAATATTGACTATCTTGCTTATCGATACTTCCCAAAATACTGGAAAAAAAGACATATCCTTAAGGCGTTTTCGGAAATTAAACATTAGGAATACAACACGGTCAGCACAAATGCGTTCCTTAATTAGGTCGAGTAGAAACAAACGTATTTGTAAAATGAAAAAGTAACCGGGTTCAACAAGCCGGTACGGTCTTCATAACCCTGGTAAGTGACTAGGGTTGTTTCTCCCTCTCTGGACATAATCTTACAAAGTGTTAGTGTCAATACCCAAAGTGTTATTATTGTTTTAACACGAAACTAATTTAAAAAAGACATAATAACTGATTCTTTGTGACAACTGCTTTATAGTTTTTTGCAAACTCATTTGATTTTCCTCTTTGTGTTGAGTTGCATACAGAGTATAGTATAATCGCCATCGTCTGATTCAAATACAAACAAACTTACTAATAAAATTATTTTACGAGTATCTGGTGTTTGAGTATTCACTCTGTCATTCATGACTTCTTTCGTTCTGTGGGTAAAAATTCTAAACTATGTCTGTAAGTTACGTTTACTTTACGTGACTATATATGACTACCAATTGCGTTATAAAAAGTTTCAAACAAACGGGTAAAATTTGTAAACCTCTCAGATACTTTCTGACCGGGTCAGGTAAATGCTATACATTCTCCTAAACCCCTCTAGTATGTATCATGTATTATTGAAGCGGAATAACCAATCTCTTCAAATCTCTGCATCAAGATAACAATCATAGATAAAAAGAGGGACAACAACAACATAATCTAACAATATATGAATTTAAAATTACGGGGTATTAAATCTATCCGTGCAAGTTTAAATGTTTCTGGTTTGCTCCGGACGCGTCCTCAACAAACATCTGTGGTGCTTTTCACTTTTTATAGTTTATAATGATGATACATGTGAATTTTGAGGCTGAACTTGATATAAAAATTGAGTTACATCGCATCTTAACTTTGTTATCAGTAGTTACAATCTATCGAAGCAGTAGAAACTATGATTATATTTTTGGGACATTTTGTACGTTTGCCTGAGATAAATGCAAAAACGAATTATTTCTTGCGCTGTTACTATGATATTATTTTTATTAAAATACTACAAAATAAAAGACTTGCGTGTATAAGAATTATTTAATTCAATTACCGAAGAATACTATATATTTTTTTTATTTGTTTTATAATTTATAAGTATGTTTTAAACGGAATAAACACCAAAATTAATTTTAAGGTATTCGAATAAAATTGTCAATATACTTCAAAGATTCTTTAAATTTAATTTGTGACAATTTTTCAAAGGTGAAGACTTAATTTTTTATTGTATATTATTTTGAAAAGCACTTTAATGAAGGTTATCAATTCTGGTTTCTTTTATCATTTCTACAACGTGACGACCATGCAATTTTAATTAACTCTTTTTAAAATTAAGTAAACAACCTCAATTCAACGTTTTCTCTCTGTTATTTTTTGAATTTCACTACAACTATAAATTACGTAGTCATGTTGTAATAAAAAAATATTCTGACAGTCTTGCATTATACCGAAGAGCGCCTGGGCATGGTTTGGTTAACCTCAAAAATTCGTAATTTCATTTGTGTAAGCTTTATTTAAAGTCAGATACCAAAATTTTTGTAATACCGTAGATTACTACAATTTCCGAAGTCTTATAGCAGCAAAATCAAAGACCATTGCCTTTAATGACTTTACTACAGCATCTACTGCATACTCTTGTAAATACTTTCGGGCAGCTTAACCGCATGTTCCAAAATTACTTTTTTTTATTTTATTCTAAATAATATTAAACTTAAAAGCACTTGATATCTTTAATTATATACGTTTGCATATTTAAATTACGCGTGTGTTTGTGTAGATTTATAACAGTATTACTATTATTATTACTCTATTTGCTGACTTCTTGCACCTGCGACAAACAATTATTAGTTCTTATATATTAATAAATTCCATAACAATATAGTGAATATAAAGGAATAATAATTATAACTTAATGAGCGACCTTGGAAAATGTTATTAGAAACCCCATTGACTTTTATTATACTCTATAAAGTAAATCGTGCCCATAAAAATGGTCGGCTATAAAAAGTTTCGGGAAAATTCTGTTATAAATTATTTACAGTATGATGACTTGACTTGTACTTACAATGTCAATTTTATTCTTCAATTCACAGGCATTGAGTATTGATGAGAATAATATAGTATTAAAGTACTTATAGAATTTAAGGAACTCTAACTTACTATAAACGTCTTTTCAATGTTTTCCGTACATTATCTGGTATACTTATTTACTCTATTTAATCAAGCGAGAAAAGATAGAATTTTATGATGAGGGCTAGTTGAATTTATTTTCTGGAAAGTTTAGGTATGTGATACAAGTTTCTCATAACTTCTTTCCAATTTAAAAGACTCGTCTTCCAGTTTCTCGTATGTTACATAATTTTACTGATTTTATTTTAAAAGCACATTTTAAAGTGAAGCTCAAGTTAAAAGTTACTTCGTATACTCTACTAAAACTTACCTTCTATTATGTAGATAGCAGTATGTAGGTGCATGTAGTATAATACGGATTAATACTGTGTGTGTTCTTATAGATTTTTTCTTTCCACTGTTTTTTGATAACTTCAACATATGCAAATTAATTAAAAGTTTATGAGCCAAAAACGTATTTGTCACAAGGCATCACACGGACACTAAAATTACACTTGAAGGCTTAATAAAAATGTATATCAAACTAATGTGAACGTAATATCAATTTTCCATATGGAACATGATTTGTAATTATAATTTTCTGGTGGGCCCTTCAACTATGGGTAAACTTTTGTAATTAAATTTATCTAGTTAAATTATCGGTGCGTCGTTGAAAATTATGATTACAATTTTCACACACTAAATAACTAATTTCAGATTATCTAAAATTTAGAGAACATTATTTAATAAACATTGCAGTAAATCTTTAAAAAGCAATTAATTTTGAATAATAATGTATGTCCTAAAATTAAAACTTGATGAGTTAAATTATCTGATTGTTATTTTCACTTTCTAATATGTATAAGGGACGTTTTGAGATCAACTTATAATGAAAATGTGTTTTTTTGGAAACATGTTTATCTGCCTCGGCCTGCCTGTCGTTTCTATAATTGTGCGTAATCACGATAGCGGCCAAACGGTTAAAGTTAGCAATACCAAATATTATATTTCATTTTAGGATTTTCCTCACATAATCTTATCAGATATTTTGAAAAATTGTTGGAGCGGAAGTAGTAGTTTAGTGAAAATAAGATAGACCGTTTTTATGTTCGCGAAATGGGAGACAAGGGAGAACATATTTTTTTATGCCTTCATTAATAAGTGTTTAATTTTTGTCTGAAGAATATGCCGAAACTGCATCCTTTACCTCTTCGTCAATCTCTTCCCATACACCTCTTTTCATTTTAGAAAACAGATGAAACTCTCTAGGTGCCACGTCTAGACTATAGGGTGGATGATTCAAAATATCGAAATCAGCGTAACACACTATTGTGGATGTGAGCATTGTCGTGCAGAAGCAGGACACCTTTCGTCAATATTTTTTCTTTGATGACTTCTTTCAACTGCGTCAGGATTGAAGTGTGGTATTCTCCAATTATGCAAAAGCCTTTATCTTTGTAACTAATTCCTTCTGGGTTCCACAAAACAGCAGCCATGAGTTCTGCCGCCGATTGTGACATCATAAACTTCTTGGGTGGTGGTGTGCTTTTTTATGCCACTGCATGGAGTCTTGCTTGGGCTGGGTTCATGAAAGTGAACCCAGGTTTCATCTTCAGTAACAATACGTCTCAATACATCATCCCTGCCCTCATTATGGAAGCAACAACGCACGGGAATATTCCACGCGCTGTGGCACCCATCTTGCGTTGATCTTAGTCATGCCAAGATGATTATGAAGAGTATTAAAAATGGTTGTTTAAGATTCTCCAATCGTTACTGAGAGTTGCATCTACTTTAGCGGAGTATCTTCCATCATTAATTTTTTGATTTTTTTTTCTGGAATGTCACTTCGATAAATCTGTTCGGCTGCGGGTCGTTTTCAAGCGATTCCCAGCTGACTTAAAACCACTGTGCCACTTACAAAACATAGTTTCTTCCGGCAAGAATCCCCGTAAACCGATAATATCTCTTGCAGTATGGTATGAACAGACTTTCCTTGTTTTGTAAGGAATTTGATAACGGCGAGATACCCAATTTTCTCCATACTTCACAAATTCTTTCTGTGTTAAAAAAATACATTTATGGTAATAATGAGTCACAGAACACATTACGACACGATAGCGCTCCTACTGCCATCCATCACCTAATAATGCATACGACAGATATATTAACTATATGAAAGTATATAGATCAGCATTTGGACTAATTTTTGTTTAAAAAAAATTAAAAAACCTTCATAGGAAGTAACACTTTTAGTTTTATTAGTACTTATTTAAAACATAATTTGGAACATGTTACATTCATTTTGAGAACACTGTATTCTGTACATATTTTGATTTATTTATTTATATTCTTAGAATTATTGACTTGCTTTTTTTCTTCTCTATTGTAATTTTTACTTGTGCATATTTCTGTTAGAATTACTCTTATTTTTGTGTTCCATATTTATGCGTATTTTGCAGGTAAATTTTAATTTTAATTCTAAATTCTAACCGGCCTCGCCAACTATGGAAGAATGAGGGACTTATGTTTGGTTTAGTATACAATTTTGGTTAAATATATTTTATTTCGTGCTTTTGAATTTTAGCTTTGTTTCTAATAATATCCTTGAGCTTTGTATTTGGTAAATTCTCTTGTACATTTTAAAATGTTGGTTACATTATTGGTTTGTGATTCTCGTTTTCTTCATTGGCGCTGCTCTCGCCCACGTGTTCCTTGGTAGATATTTTCGTGAAATCATTCTCATTTGACGTCAATTGATTGATCTATTAGGCCGCAGAGTCATAGCCAACCGTTCCATTATACTATTGCAATTTTGTGGCATATACCGTTACCGTAAATTTTACGCGTAATTAAAAAGCAGATGTAAAGGCAATAGTGAATAAATGCTTTATCGTGTAAATTTTTTTGTCGTATTGATTGATATTTTCTTGTATGGGCATGGTTACGACGGCAGTCTGGTTAGCACTTCTAATTTTCTAATTAGGTCATCCTTAACGTGTGTGTTCTTTCTTGTTTCTTTTTAGCTGCTAATTACGTACGAGCTTTCCACCTAATTGTCGACACGAGGGTTAAGCACGTGGTTCGACTCTATTTTGTTATTGTCTGCCGTATGGTTGAATTTTTACTTTAGTTAACGAAAAACGTTTCTTCATTGTAACCGAGGGATGGAATTCCTTCGATAAATCACTGGAATGGTTAATTATTTGGTTTTGGATGCCGTGTGAAGTGAATTTCCAGAGATACTGATAAAATCTGCTGCCACCACGTGGTCGATGATAGCTAAGTGTCCTTTTGTTCTATGTTTTATGTACCTATTTGTGTAAATCTGAGTTTATTTTAATCTTAATTCTGACCTTAATATTTCTAGAATTTAATTCCTCAGTTTAGTAAACTTTTGTAACTTTTTTCTTAATTCTAACCCGAACAATTTCTGTGCTCAGATAGCTTCGTTTTAGTTTGAGCCTTTTGTATAAATTTAATGGTCAATTAAGTATAAGAACGTAGTCTAAATTCCTGTATGTAGTTAATTTAAAGTATATTTAGAATTTTGCCAGTTACATTAAATTTATTTAACAGTTACGGAGATTATTTTGAATATTTCTGTTATTTGCTGGTTAATATTTGAATTTTGGGCCTTCAGCCATAGATAATGACTTAAGTTTATTTTAAACCTTACATTATTTGAATTTACTTAGTGCTATAATTTTCTCCTTTGTATACTGGGTGAACATGATTAATATATATGTAAATCTATGTAAAAGATGAGATCTCAGCTTCTAGCTTACTTCATGCTTAGTTTTAATTTTTATCTGGCAATATTTAATTATAATACAGGCGTCCGAAAAATTCGGTCACTTATATTGCAATTGATTTATCTTAGATTCCTTCACTTAGAATTTTAGTTATTCATATTTTGCCTATCTAACTTCTACAATTTTAAATTTAAATTTATTTGATACAATTTGTAGCTTTGAAATTGTTTTTCTTAATTCTTCATACATTTGTTCTTCTTACTGATTACTAGAGCAGTTTCTATTAAATAAATTGTTGTGTTTGGAAATATTTTGGTTCTGTCTTGGCTTTAGCTACCTGCGTATTTTTAACTAATTTTCCCCTGGATTAAAGATCATTTGGGGTGGGGCATATTACATAATAGGGGTGGCGTCAAAAATTCATCCAGCTGCTGTTTTATGTAAGCCCACGGCCATCGCGACTGAGCAAGAGGCAGAGCTCCTCTCCATATTTGTCAGGTGTACCTAGGGAAGTGGAAGGTAAGGCATTCCTGAAGGTGAAAGCACAAAACTTTCGAAACTTTGATGTAATAAGTAACATTTTATATTGCTAATAGTGCCGAACACAGATGAATAGTTTAGTTTCCGTCGTCGCCATTTTTTTTTGCGCCGTTTTGAATTTACTAGTTTGAATTCGTGAGGCGCGTAGCAAACAATTTTTGTACAAAAAACACTTACGTTTAAGGAAGTCTGCACACCTAATTTTTATTTGTAATATATTGTTTATTTCTATGCTTTCATTAAATCTTAACACAATCATTGTGACGAAATCCTAATGTGGCCTTATTTTATTACAAAATATTTCGTCTACTGTCGTCAGTTATAGCGGAGATATTTAATTGTATTTTATAAATTTATTAAATAAAAAAATCTTCTATTCGAGATAGCAATGTTGCTCTTATGATAAAATTTTCCAGGCAATAAAACAACTGAGACGACACTAAAAGTAATAGAAAAACATTTTTGAATCTAATTAATGAAATTAAATGATGACAATTGCGCATTGAATTGAATAAAAGGGCGGTAACTTATAATGTATATTGTAGAATATTTAATTCCTATTAAATTATGGATGTTTTCGACAAAATTTATATTTGACCAAAATACGTGAGAAATACATGTATTATCAATAGGTTACCAAATTCCATTCTATGAAGTAACAGAAATTTGGCAAGCTTCCCTTTATTTAGAGAATGTTGGCAGTCAAACAGCTATCATCAGAAACTTTATAGGAGGGACTCCAATATTAAATTCAGTTCACTTATTACGTCAAATAAATGTGCAGGAAAATATATTGGGGATCGAATATCTACCAGGAAAATTCAATTTGTGGGTAAGCAACTTATTACGCCAAATAAAAGTTTAGGACTACGTGTTAACTTATTTGAAAAATAAAAGCACTATGAGAATACTTTGCTTTACTATTTTATTATTTATTCTTAAAAAATGTTTTGTAATAATTTTAGAAAATAGATAGAAAGTAATCATATTTCTAATATAAAAGCAACGTAATTAATTAATGTGAGTTGATTAAATAATTTCTTGGCACAAATGTGTACAAAACAGCTAAAGAAAAGCAAAATTTGATGATTTTTTTATTCTAATATAAAATGTTTACCCTAAATTGTAAACGTACGACTTTATCCATTTACAAAAGTGTACCATCGAAA
The DNA here is from genome assembly GCA_963170755.1 of Amphimallon solstitiale. Classification (NCBI taxonomy): domain Eukaryota; kingdom Metazoa; phylum Arthropoda; class Insecta; order Coleoptera; family Scarabaeidae; genus Amphimallon; species Amphimallon solstitiale. Next base: position 66,941,465 of record OY720679.1, on the reverse strand, counting down.
ATCCTGGCAGAGCTAGAAAGGAGGAAAAGAAACTATGATATTGAAAGGCAAAAAAAAATCAGAATTGAAATACAATATCCCGTAAACGCATTATTTCGATAAATATGAATTCTTTACCATTACATTTCGTTTCGCGCATATCTTCAGTTGAAGGGGTAACCATCTAGGTGAAAATTGAAAAGTTTTACTGCGAATAATTTGAAATGACGTATTTCTACTTCTACAATTAAGATAATATTTTTTTAACATTACCCAATAAGTGTATTCTAAAATGCTGTGATTATTTTATTTTGTTAGAATTTTAATTTTATTTTTTTTTTTGAATGGTAATCAAGAACAACCTTAAAATTCATTAAATGGAATACAATAGATCGACAAAATTAATTGACTGATTTTTCGTTTATGAATAATGTATAGTTTATTTCAAATTATAAGAATATAACTTTGAACGGCTCTAATGCTTTTATTGCACTACCTGCGGCAATAACTACCTGGCCGTTCAATACGATTATCTTTTACACAAACAAACTGCTGAGACAAAATTTAAGTAAATTGTAATTACTGCAATTTAGATTAATAAAATTTAATAATAATATAAGTAACAACAGTTGTTAATTTGAATATATTATACTTATTATAAATGAAAGAATAAGAACTTATTGCGGATACATAAAATATCAGAAAAAGAAAAATATTGGGTATAATCCGCTGTAGAGCAACCGTAGACACGTGTTTCTGACTAATTGGTCGTCATCAGTACGGTGTAGCCAAGGAATTAGGTGGGATAACCTTGGAGATGTAAGCTAAACGGAAGACCATCAGGTGACAGACCACCATTTGCAGCTTCAGCTAGAAGATCCTCGGTTTCGAGGACAACAACTAACGTCGCCACGAGGAAGACAATGTCAACCTGCGTGCCATCCGAGACCCAGGAAATATAAATGAAAGAATAAGAACTTATTGAGGATACATAAAATATCAGAAAAAGAAAAATATTGGGTATAATCCGCTGTAGAGCAACTGGTGACGACCAATTAGTCAGAAACACGTGTCTACGGTTGCTCTACAGCGGATTATACCCAATATTTTTCTTTTTCTGATATTTTATGTATCCGCAATAAGTTCTTATTCTTTCATTTATATTTCCTGGGTCTCGGATGGCACGCAGGTTGACATTGTCTTCCTCGTGGCGACGTTAGTTGGTGTCCTCAAAACCGAGGATCTTCTAGCTGAAGCTGCAAATGGTGGTCTGTCACCTGGTGGTCTTCCGTTTAGCTTACATCTCCAAGGTTATCCCACCTAATTCCTACACCGTACTGATGACGACCAATTAGTCAGAAACACGTGTCTACGGTTGCTCTACAGCGGATTATACCCAATATTTTTCTTTTTCTTATACTTATTATATATATTTAAATAGTCATTAAATTACAATTTACATAAACTAAGTGTTTATATTTATTAAAGAAAATTTAAGTAAATATAGCTAGGAGAGGTGGTATATATTACATCTAATATTGAGTCTATTTATCATTTACTGTTAATCTTTACTGCTGTATACATATTTGATTTTTCTCTCTTTACTTTACGAACATATGGCGACCTTTTGCTGAAAGTGTTAGTGATGATGATGTGGATAGTGATAATACTGTTGGAGCACGACAGAAAAAGCACATATCAGAAGATGCAAAACAAATAATTCTCAATGTCTGTCATACCCTGATGGAAGAAAATAACGAACTACAAACCCAGAACATTCAACGAATGAACCAAGGTGCCTTTTGGAACAATATATAAGATAATTAAGAAAAACGCAGGGCAACGAAAGCAAAGAAGTGACAAAGGAGCACCGAGAAAAATTGAAGAGCATGAAATTGATACTATTAGGCAGCAAGTATACTCCTTCTACAGAGGAAATGTTGTATCTACACTTGACTGCTTACATAAAAGAATCAGTGATGAGCCTATAAATATTCAGTGTTCTAAAGCAACCTTGTGGCGGACACTAAAGAAAGCTGGTTTTAAGTTTGGCACTATACAGGGTGTCATTTTGAAAACGTACCACCCTCTATATTTCGGCCCCTATAGAAATTCCAAAAATATGCAAAAACACGTCAAACTTATTTTTAAGGGGGACATTTTGTAGGCTGGTTTTCAATTAAATTACATCAACCCTCTAGCGGGGGTGGACATAACCTCTAAAAATTTAAATGGAAATGGGGGTTGAGTGATACCTCATTTTAAAGGTCGTTTAACCCGCTTTTCAAAAATGCTAATTTCTTGTCCTTTATTTTTAATACTTTTGAAGAAATCAAGTCAAACCATGAACATACAAGTATCAAGTGTTTTGCAATAAAACATTAAAAAACTAATAAAAAGTAACTTATTTTATAAAATTTTCGAAATGTTTGTTTGCTGTTTAGAAAATAATGGACAACATTTCGAAAATTTTATAAAATAAGTTACTTTTTATTAGTTTTTTAATGTTTTATTGCAAAACACTTGATACTTGTATGTTCATGGTTTGACTTGATTTCTTCAAAAGTATTAAAAATGAAGGACAAGAAATTAGCATTTTTGAAAAGCGGGTTAAACGACCTTTAAAATGAGGTATCACTCAACCCCCATTTCCATTTAAATTTTTAGAGGTTATGTCCACCCCCGCTAGAGGGTTGATCTAATTTAATTGAAAACCAGCCTACAAAATGTCCCCCTTAAAAATAAGTTTGACGTGTTTTTGCATATTTTTGGAATTTCTATAGGGGCCGAAATATAGAGGGTGGTACGTTTTCAAAATGACACCCTGTAGATAAACGTCGCACAATTATTGAAAGCCCGACGTTACAGAACCTTCGATATGAATACTTAACGGCAATTAGAAGGTATAGACAGGAAGGACGATCCATATGTTATTTAGACGAGACGTGGTATGACACCCAAGACACAATATGCAAAGGTTGGGTGGATAGTTCAAGTATGTGTCAGTTGCACGCACCGGTTTCGAGAGGGAAGAGAATAATTATTCTTCATGCTGGGTCAGAAAAAGGATGGATCGGAGCCGCTATTATCTGGTAAAAATGTTAAAACCTCAAGTTTAGATTACCATGAAGATATGACCTCATCTTTATTTGAAGAATGGTTTTGTGACACTTTGCTGCCAAATTTACCAAACGATAGTGTGATAGTGATGGACAACGCTCCGTATCATTCTCGAGAGCAAAACAAAGTTCCTACAAAATCTAATAATAAGAAAGATATTAAAGAACCAATTAACAGAGGTGATGAAGACAAAAGAATATTTGAAGGATTATTATGTGGATAGCAGAGCCAACGAAGCAGGACATACAATTTTGCGTTTACCACCATACCATTGTATTTTCAATCTGATTGAATTGATATAAGCCCAACTGAAAAATACCATAAGACGAACAAATCAAACACCGAAATTTAGTGAAAGCAGTGTAACACACATAAAAAATGCTATGGAACATATAACTGCAGTAAATTAGAAAAATTATGTTAAACACGCAATAGCAAAAAAAATTATACTATTTAAATAACTTTGAATAATATTGTATCCTACACATAACAGTGTATTTTCGTAGGTTAGTGACTAGAATCAATTAACATAAACAATATCTACATTAAAACGTTTTGATAGTGTAGATATATCTTTATCAATAAATTAAAAACATTAACCAATTAAAATATTAACAAACAAGTAATAAAACTGTAGATTATATTTGAGAAATACCCAAAGAGTTTTACAATATCCTTAACAACCTAGATATATAAATATATAAATAAATAAATAAATTATAAAATTGAAGGAATATTTGTTAGAGATTATTATATCTCCCATTTGTTTTGTAATTTGTGGTCTGTACTTTAAACATGGTAATTTCTTAGTTCTGTCTATTTGTAAAATAACTTAACTTTTTTTTTATTGACATGTATTGGAATGAATTATAATTTCAATATCTACTGAAGAAAATGGTTTCTGATATAAGTTTCTTAGAATTTTATAGATTTCTCAAATTGATTTTAAAACTAGAAAATTTATATATTGTACGATTCTTTTTCAGTTGTAGACTGAAGTTCTTTAAATAGCTGTGAAATATATTCAGTTTTGTTTGCTGCTATTGTATAGGTACCATCCCAAAGTTGGGTGACACAATGTAGAGAAACCCCTATCTCTAAATTAAGATATTTAATTTAAAGTTAAACTTTAGAAATAAAATGTAAAATTATTTGTTTTGCCTGCTCAACTCAAATTATCTCAGGGCGATTCGAGTTGATTGAAATGATTAAGTAAAAGGGGTTCCTGTACATTAATAAAAGATACTAATTAAAATTTTAAAAAATCTTATATTAAAATCAATGAATCCTCTATTTATAATTTTACAAACAACACAAGAAGTAACATATATTTAAAAAGCAATTCTAATCCATCTTTTTTTACAAACATTAAACTAATACAAACATTTCTATAGGTCCTTTGTTCGATTCAATCGTAAGCTATAAACGCCAGAATTTATAACATACAACGCACATTCTATATTATACGTGTTTATATCGATACTTGTGAACATGTCAAGTTACTTTACACATATATTTGTTGGACGATATTTATTTAATTACTTTCTGTTTTAACTTTTATTTTTACAGTCTCTCTCTTCCAGCAGGAACTTCGGGCTGCTTATTATCGACGGCATCATCTGCTTGTTCTGCTACTCGAAATACCATCTTTATTTTAACAATATAACACGTTGCACAATTACTTCTTAGGTGCAACTTTGACCACTACTTTACTACGTTTTCTCGGTAGTAAATTATTTATTGAAGTTATAGTGACAATGACTCTTATGCGTAATCTAATGTTAGGAGTTAGCCTTTTGATACGATATTTAACGTATCTTGCTGTCGACTCTCTCATTTCTCACGTGTATTTCCCTTTTATATCAGAATTCTGGGGTTTCCCGCTTTCCACAAAGTTCAGGGGTTCCCATTCCCATTTACACGCACATACACGTTCATTTAACCGCGGGATTGCATATTGCTACTGGAGTGTTTATCACGTTAATATAAACTTTCGGCGTCACCCTTTTTTACTCATAAATATATACAAAACCTATGACTAATATCTACTAATAATACAATAACACATTCATTGATTTTAAATAATATTTCCCTTCAAAATATTAATAAAAAAATTTACTTAATTAAATCCTTAAAAAAATAATCCATAATCAAACTAAGTTTAAATTAAAAATGTATTTATAGATAAGTCAGTAGATAGGTATGACATCACACTTTAGTAATGTTACGTTCGAAGTTCGATATACATAGTAGATACAAGCGGTCGGGTGAGTTACCCAATGGGAATGCTATCTGGTACGTCCGATCATTGGAGCGTATTCCATTTCTGGGTGACTAAATCGTGTTAAAGGCCATTGGTGCGCGCGTATGTTCACTAATAGATTCCCTAATTGGAGAGTTAATTGCTTTATATCTACGTTTTGATAACTAGGTTTTCCACTATTACTTCAAGAAAATTGTAGTGGTGCATACACAATGCTCAATGAGCGTGTAATTATTAAGCAATGTGGCGTTCGAAAATAGAACGACCTAGAATATAATAGCATGGACGTGCTTCAACGAATTTTCATGTTGGATGCCGCCAATTTACCTACAGGAATTTCCGAACTTCGCTTACATACAATCAAACATTTTATAAAAATAATGCAGAAAACGTATTACAAAATCTAGATAAAAATAATATGCATAGATAAGAAAGAAAATGAATTCACTCATATCTCAGGAAATAGAATACTAATGAATCTATAGGTAAGTGGCCAAATTATGTGTCAAAATGTACAAGTAGGTAAACTTTCTCGTCTTTGAGAAATTATGATAGAAATACAGAGTCAAGGTCTTCCGATAATTCAGGGTAACTTTGCTAAAATAATTAGTGAAAATTTTATAAATAACTAGTGTAATGAAAATGCCTTTACTACTCTAGGCTAATCCAGTGAAAGAATCAAATAAACAAACTGACAGTATAACGTAACTATGAAAGTATAATCATAACATCTAGTAAAACATTGTGTTTCTTGCAACAGACATTTTACATCTTGAATTTAGATTAATACAATTTAAGATTGTGACTTCCCAGTAGATAAATTCAGAAATGGGAAAGCGTATGAAGACGAAATTATATATTTTCGAACACTTCTCCTATACAATGAGAAATTACAAGAATTACTCCAGTACACAAAAGGGGAAATCGTACATTATTAAGCAATTACAGGCTTAACTATTTCCAACTTTGTGGAATTGTATGAGAAGGTATTATTATATTAGATCTTCTTCGTAGTACTCGCTCTTTACTTCGCCAAACCAACATGGATATATCGCTGGTTGGTGTACATTCACCAATTTGGCAACAGTATATCAATGCATCGAGGAATCTTTGGATAAACGTAGGCAGGCGGATGAAATTTACATGTACTTGTCAAAAGCCTTTGACTCCATTGATCATGAAATATTGTAACATAAGCTTCGTTCAGGGATCCAACTTGGGTCCATTGTTACTGGTCTTACTTATTAATGATTTGCTCTTACAAATTAACTGTCCTGTTCTCGAGAACGCGGATGACATTAAAATATATTCTGAGACTATATCAGCCAGATTCCTGGGGAATCTTCAGAAAGATTCGGAAATGTGGGCGGTAAGGTGGAAGAGATTTAGACCCACATTAAATATTAATAAACGCTGCATGACTACTTTTACACGTTCCTCTACACCTTTCTCTTAATGTTACCTAGTTAAAAGTGCTGCCCTTGTAAGAAAATTCGAACTCATGAACCGTGGTATAATTTCTGGTCGTACTTTGCCATTGAATCACGCATTGGGACAATATGTTCTTAGACGACTTGGCTTTGTTAAGCGTGTGTCCCACATCCTAAGGATATCGCCAAGGTTAAGTCCTTGTACTCAGCTTATGCATTAAATAAAATTGAATACGCAGCAATTATCTGGCATTCCATTTATGTTTACAACTCGCTGGCACCGCAAAGTATACAAAGCAAGTTCCTCAAGTTTATGTCTTCAAAATCGATGGTGGGGAAGGCATACCCCAAGCAGATTTACTATTACGCCTCAACTTATAATCTTTACAAACACAGAGAGATTGCTCTTTGCGTAGAATGTTTGTATAAACACGTCGGAAATAATATTACTGTTCATCCTTACTGGAAAGAATGTTGTTTGTTGTCCCACGCCTTACCTCGACGTATAATTCGACTTTCGTAGTTCAATTTGCTAGGACTGAGGCTATAGAGCTGACCTCAGTATATATCTTTTCTAGAGTTGGTAATAAGATGGATTAGATATATATGCATGTTATGTATTACTAATCGTGTATGTACGTTTACTTAATGTACTTGTTATAATTTAGAAAACAGAAGTAACTACTACTTAAAATCTTGGGTAAGGAAGTGATGTATGAAAATGTTGACTGCTATATACAGAAGAGCTCTTGAATTGGTAATATTTTTATTACTAGTAGTTCTATGTAATATTGAATAGCCAATAAATAATAATAATAGTAATAAAATAATAAAAGCTATTTATTCAGTAATACATAGTAATGTTGAATTTATCAAAAAGTACATCCACGCATATCACGCAATAAAACCGATTCACATTCATATGCGTCAGAATCTATAATTAAAATACTCATCTGTGCTATAGAAAGCTTCCTTGATGAGTATCTCAAACAATAAAGTTCTTTACTTTTTTTGAGGTAAATATTTTATGTTTGGAGGTAAATGATTATACACTCTTATTATTTGGGAGATACAACTCTTTTCCACAATACTCTTTGTTGATTGTAGAGACACCAAATGTAACCATACCATACCTTTTGTCTCGTATTGATGTCCTAATTCTTGCTCTGAAAAACTTTTAGCTCTCCTTTACAAACTTCAGACACTCAAGTACATATAAGCACGTCAACGTAAATGTTTTTGTCCCTTGAAGATTTCTTTGCAGGAGTATGTCTTTCTCACACCAAAGACACTACGCAGGCACGGCCCCTGGAGAATGAACAGTCTGGATGCATTAACCGATGTTCCCCACGACATGATCCCATAACTACGTCTTGATTGCACATAAGTATAATATGCATATTGCCGACTGATTCACAGATCCTGCTATGATACGTAATGAATAACTAAATGATGATATCTTGGTCGCCAAGTGGTCAATATGCTCCTTTCAGTCCATAAATAACTTTTATTGGGTCCTTCTTAAAATAGCCAATGTTCGACACATTGGCTTTTTCAATATTCAGCTTCAGCCTGTTTCTGTCAAACCACGAACCATGGTTCTCAACAGTATTCAGTATTTTATTGTATGGTGCAATTCTTTTAGTTCTTACAATTACCGAAGTATCATACAGCATACAGTATCGTTTTATGTTTAGTCCTGCGAGGGAGATTATTCACATTTATTAAAAACAATAAAGGACCCAGGACAGAGCCCTGAGGCACTCCCCTTTTTAGCGTCTATCATTCAGAAGCAGCACTCGCACCACTATCGACTACGCACTGCTTTCTATTATCTAGATAGGACTTTATCAATTGCAAACAATGCCCTCTTATTCCAATTCTTTTCAATTTTTAAAACAACACACAATACTCAACACTGTCAAAGGTCTTACTAAGGTCCATGACGATACCAACTCATAATGAGTCAGACTGTCAATTAATTATCTCATGTTTGGTTTGATTAACAACTCTGATGGTAGATCTGCCTGTGATGTAGCCATTCTGGTATTCACTGAATATATTATATGCCAAAAGAAAGTCTATTAAACGTTTAAAAATAATTTTTTCAAGTATTTTTGAAAATTGTATCAATATAAATATCAGTCAGTAGTTTTCTAGCTTCGTAATTTCACCTTTCTTGTATTTTAATCCAATAATAGATTTCTTCAATTCATTTGGGAATATTTCTGATTCTATGCATTTATGTATAGAATCGCCTAAATTTGGGGTTATATTAGAATCAATAATCCGGTTCAAATATAACCGCAAGTTCAGGCGCACATTCTTTTATTATTTTCACAGGTATTCCATCACAACCCACCTTTACCCACCCTTAACTATGCAATAATCTACATATTTCTCCTATATCAGTAGGATGCAATAGCAATGAGTAGTTATCATAAGGAATATTGTCCAGATCTAAATCTTTTATCTTGTGATTTTTCTTACCAGCTGCAAAGTAGCCGTAGTCTTATTTTGTCTTTTGCAATTTTTATTTCTCTGTTTCAATTATTGCTATAGTTGTTATAATCTTCTATTATTATTCCTTTGCTTAGCATGTCCTCGCACATTGGTCTTTAAATAATTGTTTTCACCTTAATTCATCAGAGATCCACCTCTCTTTAATTGTTTTTGGTTCTATTGTTTTATGTTTACATTACATATTTTGTTTTAATTTCATGAATAAAAGTCTCATACAATACACTAACATCAAATGCATCACTCAAAATTGCTGGAAAACAGCAATATTTTCTTCATATATCATTTTGATTTTATTTGGTTTCTGTGCTGTAGTACTTCTGAAACTCAACCTAAATGAAAGGTGTTGCCCCAAGTAATTCGACAGTGGTGTTATCACTACTTTACCTATGTAGTTTGTTATATTCGTCAGCACATCATTCAGTCTTTCTACATAAATGTTGTCTCTATTATGAAATATGAATATGCTCTTGATATATGGCACACTTTTAATATCCCTTTTGTGTATAGTTATACGAATGACGAAATGACATTAACGTCAGATCTTAGATAGTATAATGAAGGTTGCCAACGCAAAAAGTAGTGCAGAGATGTAGTAATTCTCCGCAACATCCTTCGTACATTTTGGGAGGGAGTAAATGACATTACAATTACAGAAACAGGAAACATCTAATAAACGACTTCTCATTTATTTTTCTATAGCCTGCAATACAACACAAACATCCCAACATTCCGGAGATTTACAGTGGGCAAAGCGCAATAAAATGAACGGGGAAAATATAAAAGTGTTAGTGTGAGGCGTTTACGGGAGAATGTGAACTTTACAACACAACGACGGTGCATTGTGCTCGGTCAGCTGAACGCTGTGCAATAAAGGATCATCTCGCCCACGGTCAGGATAATCATCGAGTCCATCGTTCGACGATAAAAATTGCCTCATTTTAAATTCAACAGCCGAATCGAGTTGAAGGACCCGCTTCAGTAAACTGAAACTGTACTTGAAAGAGAATATTCGGACAGTGTGTCCGAACTGGTAGAACTGCAAACGAATTTACTTTGTCATTAATCATTCAGAACGAAAAAAATCATAGGAAAAATCTATTAATGTTAAAGCGGTCGATATATCAATTTACTGAGTCGACAAATACGGATATTCAGTTCAGGAGTTCAGTATCGCATTTAATACCTTTACTAACTAAAGGATATACGAGATGAAATCAAATAGTTTTGCTTCCATATTAACCACATTGCATAGCATTAGAATGTAAATTTCGAAATTTATTCTAGAAAACTCTTTCTTATTGCATGTAAAAGCTTTTTCTGCAATTTCAACTGATTGTATAGTTAAAACAATTACATCTCAGGTTGTTCCCAAATTTCGGGAAAAAGGCGATATATGCGGAATCCAATTTTAGGATGGGGTGGCAGGTACTACCGTGTAATGCAACCGATTTCATTCTTAAATATTATAAAATATCTATTACATCCGATGTTGAAGTGCTCTGAATGAATTCTCTGTGTTAGATATTTTGACAAAGATGAAAATCATACAGTTAGTCGAGCTGCTGAATTGCCAATATGCCAAAAAAATTTCTTCTGATAATCACCGTGCCAAATATTTCAGATAATCTTAGAGGTCTAGGTAGTAGGAAGCCTTCCTGATCAACCAACCTCGAACGAGTCATTACACCGTGACCGTTAGCTGAATTTCTGTTCGCTGTATACTCTTACTGACTGAAATTGTACATATGAAATCTAAGTGACAAACACAAGGCAAGTATTATTGTGATGTATCACAATACTTATATTACCTAGTACACAGTCGATAATAATTATTACTACGTATTTAGAAAAATCTTAAATCTAAACTTTCCAAATGTCATGGAACAGGAGAAATATTGACTTTACCATGGAATAATATTAATAATTTTATATAAGGTAGTGAATTTATTAAATAATTTTAAACAAGAGTGGGAAAAAGGTCTGTTCTTAGTGGAAGAGGCTAAACGGTTATTGTCAGTACAGTCTGTATTTGAAACATCTAAGTGCGATATATTTAAGTGTCTTTACCTTTCGTAACTTCTATATAATTGGATAAATATAAACTTAGCAATAGAATTTATTTAATTTTCGCCTCAACTATTGCTAACCCAAATTACATTTCAACATATATAATGTGAAATAATGCAAAAATAACTGTATTTTACAGAAAGGAAGGCGAAATAATAATTAAAGGCAATTAGTCAGAATTGATAGTCTGGATATTAAAGAGTATTAGAGACAGCAAATGTTTCAAATAACTTCATTAAAGTACACGTTAAGATAACTATTTACACATAATTGTTTTTGGTAAGCACTTGTCCTATGAAAAGATTGCATGGTATGTAGGATGAGAGTTTGTGCAATCATTAAAGGTGTTATGTGTTTTAGGGATATCATTGCCCAAGCATGAAAATGCATGGTTATGAAATCAGTACCAGGAAACATAAATAATTACACATACTCAGTTTAGCTTTAGCAAGTGACTGTGTGAACTAGGTTTGTGTTTACTGAATTCATAAAAGAATTTATGTTACCAGTGACTCTGAACTGAGATTGAAGCAGTTTTTCATGTCGTGTGAATGACTTGGGTAACTGAAGTAAAATCTAAGCCAATGCTATTATTCTTTTATTAATTATCTAAATTAAATATTTGATATTTGTTTTTTATTTATTTTAGAGTTGCTCTGTGACAGAAACATACTACTTTGTATATGTATCTACATTTATGATTTGTTTATGTTAATTTGCATTTATCAGACCAGTTTTGTAATGAATTTGTAAACTTTTCAACTGTTTTATTTTATCTTTTTCCACATAACGAAAGAGTAGATAGAAAAGTAGATGAAAATAAATCGCTGTAGAATTCGTGGTTTATCAGCTGTTAATAAACTTATGTAATATAGTAATAAAATGTTTCCATAATATAGATATTATTTTTATTTATTAATTAACAACATTTACGAATTAAAACATGTTGTGTTGTATTGTTTGAATTAGTTACAGAATATTTCTTGTTTAGTTATTTGTTCTATACTTTAAATTTTGGCCCATCAAATTTAAAAGTTATGTTTTGCATTATTGATACGTAATTTTAAAGCAATAATGATCAGCATATTTCTGACCAGTTAAACCTTCCGGTAAATATTGCATGGTACTAAGCTATATGTTTATAATTGTAGAATATTCTTTGTAGATCACTATGTATGTCACGCAACTCGAAGGCGTATGTATTCCCATATACATATAATCGGTATCCATGCAATATTGCAAATATTTTGAGTAGTGCGTACTTTGATACTCACAACTTGTTTGGGGAATTATAATTAATTATATAGAGATTATACGTTATATGTAGTATATGCAAATATGTTTATAAATATCATTTGTTACATTAATTTTAATACATGCGACTAAGATAATTATTGTTGCATGTTGAACAGATTATTGACTGACTCTTAATCTGATAACATTTTGCAAAGGTTAGTGAATCGTATTGTAACGTTTTCGGGTTCCAATAAACAACTCGTGCAATTATTTATTTAAAAACAGTCTGTATATTTATATACTTAAAATTATATAACAATATAAAAATATAAAAACTAACGTAACACACTTAAACTACTACAATTTAATTATCACAGGTATTTATTTACATAACTAATATCTCTGTCCGTATTTATGTAACAGTTCTATTTATATAAGACGGCACTACTATATTTATTTATTTGGCTACCACTATTTATTTCCACTGTTCCCACGAGACCACTCGAGACTACCGAATTACTCCGCGATTACTTCTCCGCAATGAATGAATCCCGTAATGAATGAATCCCGGTGACCCACTCGCCTTATATACACATGCATGAAATGTTCTCGAACAGTACCAGTAAATTCGGCAATATATCAGTGGAAATTGCTTACGTCGCACATCTGTGAGATGACTCACTGCATTTACGATATTTACCAGCCGAGAGAGATGATTTATGGCGGTGTGTAAATAAGAGCGTTTTTATACGTTGCCCGGTCTGTCTTTTTTTTGCGTGTGACAATTTCGTTTTTATCGCGCCGAGAGATCTGATTCTTTTATTTAATGTAAACACATTTCGTTACAGTATATTTGTATGAAACTTTTTTACATTTGAATTTATTTTGTTTTATCATGTAGTTGATGACTAATATATCTAGAGGTGTTTCTTTGAAGACAAAAATTCTATTTTTGTAAAATGTTTCATTGACTGCATAAATGCAGAATGTCTGTAATGGCGTAATTTGAAATTTTCATTGAATTGACTACGAAATTTATGCTGTTTGTAGCATAGATCCTTGAGCGCACACATTCCGCGTCGAGCACTGAGCAGATGCACTATCCGAATAAGGCCACATGATTATTATTTACAACTTTAAAATGTCTTGTTTAGTATGATATGTTAATTGTCTAAGTTTAATTTAGAATTTATGTGGTAAAAACTTTTGGTTTAAATTTTTTTAAGCGCTTAAATTTAATGTGTATTTAGGATTGTACGCCGTGCTTTCGCCTTAACAAGTTAGTAGATGTGATCTATCGTCAGACGTCAGTTATGAGAACTTACGAGTAGTAGATCAGTTAAGCAGTACGTGATTGGATACTTATATATATTAAAAACCGCTGACGTGCATTATCTATTAATAAGACGATAGACAATGATCAACCAAGTTGGCCAAGGATCATGTGGCTGGCACCCAGGGCAAAAGTCAGGTACCTCAATTAATTCTACTAGCTGCTAAGAAGGCATTTTACAAGATTCCGATGAACTCTTCGACAACAGAGGCGACATATATTAGTAAAGTATTTGTATTTTGATGGATGAAGATTCCGCTTATTCAAATCTGTTGAACATAATACTGGGAAACAATGATTTGTAGACACAGTTAGTCATTGGTACAGCCAGGAGTTTTTCACTGGACTTATTTAGTAACAATTTTTGTACTGATTTAATTGTTTGCATTGCGCACTGGTTATATTATCCGAGAAATATTATTCTGAACACGACCTTTAAAGTGATTTATTTTTACCATTATAATACCAATTATTGTAGCTTCATTCGTATAGTATTGTAAAAATATTGTTTTAATTACGTTCCGTTTTTTAATATTTATATTAATATCTAATTACTCTCTTTCTGTTCATATAAAGTCTTAATTATGTGTTCGCTGCGTTGCATTGCTTTGATTTTAGTATCATACCAGTATTGTATTGTTTACTTAAGTGACTACTAATATTGAACAATTCACCTATCCTTTAATGTTATTATTTAACTGCTTACACTCTAATAATCTTAATAGTGTAAGCGCTCAAAGAGCATTGCGTTATTTAAATTAATAATATTGTTCTTTGGTGTTGCAATATGTGCTGATTTAAACAAGCCTATTTTCTTAGTGCTGTTAAGGTTGTACTGTATGTTATTTATTTAAACTTGTACGCCAACATAGATGAGTGAGTCAAGAAAACACCTTATATGCATTTGTATTTTGCCTTTGAGTAAATACTGCCAAGCAAGAAATAAAACTGTTAAACTTATTGTTGATTATAGCTGCTGTTTTTCTTTCTACTGATAATTGTCAGAAAAATTCTCATGCTTTTCTTCATTATTGGTGCTGTATAGATAACCGTTCATCCCAAGTCAAATCTGATGGCACCGGGCATGCACAAAGAAAATAATAAGTTATGGATTAAATAACGATAAGTTGTAATGCCGTAAGTATATAGTTTTCTTTGGTTTTATGCACTTATGCTAAAAGATAATTATATAAAGCTGTAGCGAATTGACACTTGACTTTAATTTCATTGTGAACTGTAGGAAATCGCGTTACTACTTGCTTCAGGAGATTTGCGAGAAATTCTAGTTTTTGGTTGAATAGAAATTAGGTCAAATAACATATTTGTTCAATACAGCTAGAGTAATTAAGATTTTCAAAACGAAACAATTAATTTGAGACTATTTTCTTCTAATAAATAGGAACACGTATTCTCATTGTTATACGCATTATTAAGGAGAAGATTTGTTGAGAAGACTGTCGGCTTTAGGTATGTTGGGTAACATTTAATTCACTACTCTTGAGAAATTAATTAGACTTCACTTTAGGGCAGATTTAACAATTTTATTAATATATAATTGGCATACTAATTATATTGCCCATACTGAACTGCTAAAAGGGTTTCCAGTAAATATTGTTGTATGAATTTAATCCTTTTTCTATCAGTGCATGGAATTATGTAAAATATATATTATTAATGCTTATTAGATAAGTTTCTCGGGTTCTAGTTAACTATTTTCCTTATTTTATACCACCACAATTAAACATTCTACGTACTTGCAAGCCAAGCAGTATTTATTACTAAACATGTATAATAAAATAAAAATATATGTTTATTTAGTGCATGCAATATGCCCCTAGGTGATTATGTCAACTGAATCTCCTATTGGGGAGCAACACTAAACGCTTCACGAATCTTAGTATCCATACTGTTACCTAAAGCTTCGTTTCGCAATTTACAATGATATTGCATTTGACGTGATAATAAAGGGTCTTTTAAACGACAATGGGGGTTTATTAAATTCCCGATATCCTAGTTTCTGTGAACTGCAGAAGATCAAGCAAGGGGTTTATGCAAAACACGGGACGCATAAGGATCTTCTCTCGGGACTAAGTTGGCAGGTACCGTCGACGCGGTATCGAATGCCGTAGAGGAATAATATCGGTGTATCTGAGCGTACTGGCCAGTTGCCAATGAATGGTATTTTTGATATTCGTTTGGGGGAATATTGATCGGGAACTTAATTTTGTTTATGACCATACTGCGGAAAACTCGAAAGTAAGTTGAAAGTCACAAATCAACTTGGTTTCATTTCGTACTAAGATGTAGACAGTGATAAGATTATTTTTCATGTTAAATTGTTAATTTCGATGACTTATTTGAAAAATGGAAATACCTAGACATAGATATTTGTTTACGTTTATTATTACAGTACTCTTTCTGTTCTATATTTTTAAAAGGGTTCTACTATGTCGAATTAAAATATTATTGTGAGGACGTATATTAGGGTGGCCCAAAATTTTGGAAAGTTTGAAATTTGAAACGCACACTCCCTATTTTTTTTCATTAGAACCTAAAAAGTCTTACAATAAATTTCAGGACATTAACCCATGCCGATGTGGACTTAAACATTTACCATTCCAAATGACATCCAGTTTAATGTGTTTTTGTGTACATATTTACGTGCCGATTTTTATCGAATTATTTTTTTTACTAATCTTACATGTTGGGTGAATCAAATGCACCTAATTTTATTATATTTATTTATACATACTTCCCTTTAGGTTATAAAAAGTCAGTGTTCAACATATTTAAGAAAACATTTTTCTTGTACGAAGTAGTCCATTATACTCTTTCATCAATTTAACTGCCCTCTCAGCAGTGTCGTTAACACAAACCAATGCTCCCACGATATTTTTGACCTTGATGAAGTCTTGATTTTCATACCATTTTGAGAGACCTATTAGAAGAAACCCTGTATCAATTCCCAAAAGCTTCAATAAATTGATACCTTCTGGACCCACGAAATCGTGTATTGTTTTACCTACAAGAAGAGTAAAACAAAGAAATTATTACTATTTGCAACCAAATGAATGCAAGATAAAATTAGTCAACATCATATCTGTTCCAGCTAAGCACACAACATGACCTGGTTTTCTTTGATTAATTAAAAACGTCTGATCTTCTTCGATCTTGATCATTTTCATTCCGTCTGCATGCGCTATGTCAAAAAGATTTAAAAATTTCACAATTTTCCCTCTCCCGTTTCCGATACATTTCTTCGTCTCTTGTAGAATTTCTTTAAAGCTCTCTCTATCCTGCATGCAAGTCAATTAATTTCTTTACGCAATACGGAACAGCTCTAGTGGAAACTCGAGCTTTCTCCCAAAAAGTTAAGCATTCACAAATTGATAAATTGACGCGTTTAGTACTTTTCAACTTCACATGACGCGTATTATAAATTAACACTTAAAACTTGTCCATTTGATGGCAAGCTTGCACTTAGAATCCTATCCACACAAAAAATATTCTCATTACTTTTTAATTTTCGAAGTATTTTGCAGCAAAATATACAGGCTGCCCCAGAAATAAAAAGACGGAGTAGCAGAAATCGGAAGCTAGATTGTGTAAAAACGTACCCCTCAAAATATCATGTCTTTATTCGTGCGCAGACGGCAGAAAAATAATAATAAAGAATTCAATTGTCCTTACGCCGACCCTGGACTAAATATCCACCTGCTTCACTTTCACAATCGGTCCTTTTCAAGACCAGCATATTACTTGTGTTAAAATAACAGGAGGAGGAATAGATACTTCATAATAAATATCAAACTATTAATTACTTCAATTTTACACCTGCTAAAAAAAATAGCACGTACCTGTAAGCGTACTATAGAATTATTAAGGATATGAATTTCCGTGCTATTCGAACGTAATCTTATCCTCCACTGAAGAGGTATATCTATCAGTGGATATTGTGAAGATCTGTCGAAACGCGCGCGCGCATCTTAAAATGCTATGTTTAAACGTGTTGACGATAAACGGAGTTCTCGTCGCAAAGGTAACATTCGACTTTATGTTAAGATGCACTTATACCTTGTTTTAAGCGTAAAATCATAAAACCGCAAAACACGTAAAATTGAATGTTATTCGGAATGGTAAATGTTTAAGTCCACATCGGCATGGGTTAGGGTCGTCAAATTTGGCTGAAATTTTTTGTACGATGTTTTTAGGTCCGAATGAAAAAATATAGTATGTAACATTGAATAAAGCCTTAATCAAGACTTAATAATAATAATATAACACAGATCCAAATGCTCATGTCGGTTACCAATTAAAACTAAAAGAAAAGATTATATGTCTGAGTATATAGTAATTACAAATAAAATTACTCTGTTGTTTATATACAACTCGAAAAACACTGAACCTAGAACATATCTCTGTAGCACACTATGCTGAGCCGGAAAACAATGTAATATTATAGTTCTTATGTGAGTGAAAGCATTAACATACTTCATTTCAATGATCTGATATATTCGTATAATTGTAAAGTGTTCGATTTATTGTAAATATTTGTTAGACTATGTAAATACATATTAATAGAAAGGAGAAGAAACCTCATTTTCATTAGAGTGAACTACAATATCTTGATTTATGTTGAGTTCAGTTATTGCAACATTGTCAAGATTGCGATGGGTTCAATTCCTGTGTAGCGCCACAAACTCAAATGAACTGAGAAGCTATAATGAGAAGCCAAATTCTTATTATAATTTTCTTCTTTATCACTGATAATTGTTTATTAAATTAGGTAAATTTTTAATTCTGCCATTACATATTTTGAGCTGATACCTAAATAATACTTTAAGGAACATTTAAACTGGAGTTTTTTTACCAGATTTAGTGGAATAGATTATAAGAATACTTATACTTCACTTATGTGTGTGAAACCTGTTGGAAAATGAAATAAATAAATAAATAAAAAAAATGTTGTAATGCGTCTAATCCATGTTTATTGATTTTGGATGGCCGTTCCTTTTTTTTGATTAGTCAGAACTCTCAATCTGTCCAAGAATCACCTTATATCCTCAAACATTGATGTGTAACTACAACTGATGTTCCTCTTAAACAGTCATTACCAACAATCGCTCAATAAACGATAGCGACAATTTAAGCGCCAAAAAGCCATTGTAATTATTTGGTGTTCAAAATAATACAATACATGTTGTGACAATAATAATCAAAATAATTTAATGCAAAGATGAACAAGTAAAACAAAACCTGTTTGAAATATTATTCATTTGAAAATTATTGGTAGTTTACTATATATTGATATTAAAATTTATATTAAACAAATTAATAATCTATGTGTACTGTCTCATTTATTTATTAATTACTTTAACACAAACTTCTATATAAAAAAAAATCTCAACACATACATATAAGAAAGTCGTGTGGTGCTCACACTTGAATTTTAAAATTTATGAGGAAGGAACGGGTTTAATACAGACAATTTCATTTTATTTATCTCCATGTGTACAGTTCAATCTTCAAGCATACCTATGTCTTATCATTATATCAATTATTTTAATAACAAAACTTCTTAAACTTCTTCATAAATACTTAAACACTAAATATAATAATAATAAATATGAGTTTATTCAAGAACCTAAATACAAAAAATTAGTATCCATCTAATTTATGACTTTAATTAAGTAACAAAACTTTTCTATTAATTGCTTATTTTCCAATGTACAAATTGCACTGATTACCTCATTAGCATTAAACGGAAAAACAAATATAAATAATGATATACTTTTTGGAATTTTAGAATTCCATTCAATGAAAGCAGTCAGTGAATAATTAGTGTAGGTAATATTTTTTACTATAGCACCAAAACATTTCTAGAGGACGAGGACAGGAGTCCAACTTGTGTATCTGCTATACTACAACAGCGGTCTACCCACTGTGTCACCGCTACAACCACAAACACCGCAAACTTTTGTGAGATTATAGTTAAACAGCATACATGCCTAAATTTTATTTTATATAAAAATCACGTATATTACACCATAATTAAACTCCTTACATAACCGATTCACGTATGACTAATTCTTTATTTACAGGCATTGATTTTAAGTAATTCTTTCAGTGTAATATACAGGATTACCGCTAAATAGGTACCAGACTATGCGAATCTGAAGAATACGTATAAATGTCTAACTGGTAATCAAAAAAGAAATTTATTTGTAACTCATCAAAAATTTCTAAAGTCTTAGGGCCTAAATGAAGTTAAAGTCTTTCCATAACTTCGTTTATCCTATACGCATTTACGTAAATACCACAATTGATAAGATTTTCTTTGGTGATGTTTTTTTTTCTGTGAATAGCACTCCTTTATGTGGAAAAGGTCGACAACCTCGGTGCATTACTATGTTTATTTTTCGTTAAATAGAAGTATATTATTTTGAATTTTAAATTCCTCTACATGAAAATTATTATGTTTCTATATTAACTGCAACAGGTTCGGACTCGACGTAAGAAAAATCAATCTCTCGTCACTGCGTGCACATTGGACCGCGCTTTTTTTTTTGTATGGGCATTACTCATATTTGGTGGTACTGAGACATTTGAAGTGTTTAGTATTAATTTAAGTTTAGCACGTACTTTAATATTACCTTTTTTAATTTGAAATGTTTTACATAAATTACATTTTTTAATGTAATATTAGAAATCATGATGAAAGTCTAATTACTAGTTTTGTTCTAAGTTCATATCACAACATTTTACAATTTCTTACAGCCTAGAAATTGCAATGACAGTCTCTACTCCTTTAAATCCCTATTAGATAATGTGCAATAACTTGGTTTGGAAGCAAACAGGTGAACTGAATCTTTCGAAAATCTCAATATTCGAATTTGATCCAGAACACACACTTATTTTTTAAAGATTATTACTATTTGCGACCAAGTAGCCAATAGAACTTGTAAATATTGAAATTTCGATTTGGATACATTACAAGATTTAGCTTCTTCACACTATATATAATCTGATGATTATTTGTTGTATCTATTTAATCGCGTTTATTTTAATTCGCCACTTTTCAAGCCAGCTTTGACTATTGTCAAGGATTGACTGTGGCTTATGCATCGAACAAGGATCTTCATGAGAAGTTAAACCGACAGAGTCATCGACAAAATCTGCTATGACGGTGATATAAAATGTATTTATTCGGAAGTTTAATAAAGAGCCGCAAATATTTCCTTAAGGAACGGCAATAATGTTCGCCCGTTTTGGTATTTAGCGTGGAGGTGATGGTCTTGCTGGTGTTACGTGTATCTGCTCACGTAATACCTCAATTGACGAATTGATCTAACTTCATTGTTTTAAGACTATTTTGACATGTATCTTCCAACCACTTTAAGTTTATTAGTGCTTGGGTTGTTGCCTAGATGACGGTCGAATTTTAATAATGTTATTTTGTAAAACTCATTTCACCCGGCTCTCTTGAAATTCATGCGTCGAGAACGAATAGAGTAAGGTAAAAGCTCCTAATATGAGACATGTTCCTAAAAAGAGACCCTATGTTATTTCGATTGGTATGTGATGAAATCTGGCGGAAGATATCGGAACTAAAAGACCACGTTGTTAAAGTGTAACAGAATAACCGCCCTTGCTATTGCTACTCTACTAGCGGTTGTTTGCAGGATTAAATATATTTCAAAGTTTGAAGTTTTTGTACGAATATTGGAAAATATCATTGGAGTTCCTTTCAAGGTAGGTTACCAATAATAATTTTATATCCTTCAATCTGCATTATAATTACCTACTACTTTATGGTATTATAATCAATATCAATTCACCGATTCTTTGTTAACCTCACTTTCTTTTTGTATGTAATTGTGTTCCTAAAATGAGACCTGTCAAGGTGCCTAATATGAGATATATCTCATATTAGGAACACTTTCGAAGAAGGATGAGGAACACATATTATTAAATACTTTTCTGTGCATTATTTTTGTTTCACTAGCATAGAATATCATAAATATCGCAAATATTTATTGCTTTTATACTATTTTTGTTAGTGATCCCAACGCCTCCTAATCGGAAAAGTTGAAATAAGGAGCAAATGATTCTAGTCCTGAATGCTGTGAGCAAGGTGAAATGGGATATAAGAAGGCTTCAAAACGGTACCACGTACCCAAAGGAACATTGGAAAGATACGTAAAAAATAAGGATTACAATCCAATGATGATGAGGATGCTGAATGCCTGTTTTGTTCCTGTCTTTATTCTGCTAATCAGAATGGAGAGCAATGGGTTCAATGTACCAAGTACTATAGATGGGCCCATGAGTACTGTGGTGCAACTGATGGTAACTTTGTGTGCCCTTCATGCACAAAAACATTAAAAAAATTAAGACATTTGCAGTAGAATTCTAATGTAAAATATATTATAAAAACTATTTATAATAAAATTTTGATGTCAATCTCTTGTTTTCTGGTGTTAGTTAAGTGACGTATTTGTCAAAATTTAGATAGGAAAATGCGTTAATGCATTTATAGGTTGAGTATTATTTTGAATTAAAATATTAGGCATAAGAAAATAAAATAATAAGGGTCTCATAATAGGATCATATTCTGCATGTACAATTTTTTGGCTCGTAACTTCAATTTTTTTTTGCAATTTTACTTCTTCTTTTCTTGTAAAATCTGATTGTTAAATATGAAAGGTAAATATATTCTATACAACTTCCCTTAATTAGAATTGAATTTTCTCTTACTGATTCAAAATTATGTTTCCCGAACAAAATGGTGTCTCGTATTATGGACAGTTACCTTATCTGTGGTTTCCGGCTAAACTTTCCTCGGGACCGCATGGTGACCATTTTTTGGTTAGGCACTATCCTAATTGTGCAATGTGAACCACCTTTATCGTAGTTCTCAGTAGATAGTGTCGTTTATTAAATTATTTTACAGATATAGGTCCCAGTACGAAAAGCAACCTTATTATACAATTTCATTATCTTAGTATTATTTTATTTGAACAATAACAATTGAATACTTTCTTAAAATTCCAACCTTTTTCT
Organism: Amphimallon solstitiale; assembly: GCA_963170755.1. Taxonomy (NCBI): domain Eukaryota; kingdom Metazoa; phylum Arthropoda; class Insecta; order Coleoptera; family Scarabaeidae; genus Amphimallon; species Amphimallon solstitiale. The sequence goes on along the minus strand of OY720679.1, from coordinate 66,918,451 downwards.
TTTAATTGTTCTTGTGATCTAATAAAGCAATTAAAGTTTAGTTTTTGTTTCTATTTAACAAACCCATATATTTTGTTCGATTCATAATGTCAATTCCAATTATATAATTATACTGTTATTTGTTGTTATTCAACCGATTTGCTCAAGCTTTCTTCTCCCTCCTCCTGTTTTTTTGACCATCAAGGATTCCGTATTGCCGCTAAAGCTGCCGATTTTAATACGGTGGCGCAATTAATATCTCTTTGAATCTAAGCCACCTGACAAAGTGAACTCACCGTGCCGACCGTGCAGAGGTAGCCACAACACTTCGTGTGGGAGGATTGCATGGGGTAACGGTGATCTCATATATAATTTAATAATAACTGCATTGAGAAAGCCGTCACACATGTTTAATTGTAATATTGCGTTATGATTATTATTTATGATTAGATAACAGAAAACATCAATAATTATCGTGGTACACGTAAAATAATAAAGTAAATTTAATATTAAAAAAAAAACGATCACTCGTATTTCACTTAGAGTTCATTCGATTTTAAAAGAGATCTTTTAGTTTATCTTTTTCGTTAAGTGGTGTAAATTTAATTTATTATTAGATAAATTATGTTGACTGGATCCAATCTCTAGTTCAATCTTAAGATCATAAATTATTTTCCCTCACGGTTAAACAGAGATATCGGAGACCGCCGTGGGCTTAAAAGTTACTTCGGGACGACCGTAGATAACTTTACTCGATACTTCAACAGCAAGCGTCGATTTTATTGTAGAATGTGAAAATTTCCGAGTTGAGATTAATATCTATTCTGGGAGATACGCTTTAGATATTTACTGAAGTAGCACTTATTGATTTAATTTTTTAAAAGGGAAGAATATCGATTTCGGCTCCTAAAACAACGAGCTAGGTTAATTAAATAAACGCAAAAAAGAAATTCAATTTAAAATCGTCTGGAGTCTTTCCAATTTTTAGGATCCTATACAATAAGTGAGTATTGCAAAGTGACTAAAAATAACAGGTTTCTAGAGAGTTGGATAATAAACTAGCATAATTCACGTATTTTATACAACAATACTCCATTTTTATTATTAACATATAATGATCACGAAAAAATCTTTATAATGTATTTTGTACCAACTTTTACTTATCTTTATTGAAGAGCTCGTGCATGAGCTCTTGAGCTTTGGCAATGAACAGGGACTACTGGAGCCATTGAGTGTGATTTCTTTGTGCTACCCACTTCCTAGATAAGCGCAAAAGGGACTGATCTCTGAGCAAATACTTTTTATTACAGTCCGAAGTTTCAAATGCACTGACACTGGAGAACTTTTACACGACTAGTACAAAATACAGCTTTCTTACCACTGACAACCCACCACATTAATAAATAATGCATTGTTTCAGTAAGAATTAATTGAACATAATGGTATACTTGTTATTACACTATAAAGTATACACAGTATGTTAATTATTTCTGATAGCTGACGAATTTTCTCAAAATAACTTATTAGACCATTGATAATTATCATCTTAAATCAATTATTCTAAGCTACACTGTAAAAAATTATTTATTTGTGACCAATATTAAGTGAGGATAAACTAATAATTAAACGAAGTCATGATTTTCTCTTCGTGAAACGTTTTAACAATAAATTGTAAATAGCATAAATAAAACTCTTGGTATTATTTCCAAATTCATTCTCAAAAATTTATGTATATTTGACCTTGTGGCATCGTCAGGGGTTCAACTGAAACCAATGTTCTAAAAATTAACATTTTATCCTCGGATTTTTTAGCGGGGAATGTATTACCTATATCTAACTAGTCATTAAGAATATTTTCTGGATGCAAACGTAAACTCTCTTTAATATAGTAACCTTCTACATCACTATTTTTTTTAACTTTTATTTGCATTAAGAGGAGCGTTTACCTATCGAAAACTAAGGCATCGCCGTTTCGCGTTTTTTGAATTTATTTTGTAATTTTAGAATCTCAAATTTGGGTTAGTGATGTAAAAGGCAGCAATTTATAATGTCAAGGTCAGTTTTAGTACTTATTTATTTTCTTAAAAAAGTTATGTGTCTTAGAAATAACGACAAAAATGCATGAATTTAATTAATGTCTACTAACTAAGGCTGATACACAAAAAAAAACAACCTCCACGCGCCAGCTACACATTTGATGAACGACATAAAAAAAAAATTCTGTAATTATTTTTGAAGATAAAAAACATTAAATAGTAAACATTGTCACATACACTTCACACTGGGTTTTTCCAAGCTATTGCGTCGTCTATCCCCACTTTACGGTATCTCTACCGGTCCTAGGGAAGACGAAAATCTATCGGAATCGGTCGACTATTCCAGACTTATCAGAGTGACAGTTTGTAATTAAAAAGAAATGTCATATATACCTATAATATTCGAGTGTTTAATAATACAGGCTGTCCCAGAAATAAAAAGACGGAGTAGCAGGTATGTAAAGTCCGAACAGAAACAGGCCCAAATATACCGCAATAACGAAGAAATTAAAAATTTAATTTTCTATGTTGTTTTTTAGATAAAAAATTACATTACGGACCTGGCACAGAATGTATGTTTATAAATACACGTAAAAATGCTCATTTGTAAATAGAAACGAACACGCATTCATAGAAAAAACGTTAAATCGTACTCATTCATACAAAACATATTTTTGGCCCGAAGCGTCTAGATAACGCAGCTATGTAGTCGGTTATTGACCCAGATGGGCGACCCACCTTATTGCAGGCAATAAAAGATTGTTTTTATTTTTAAAATAGGAAGGTTGTTGCTCTTTAATGTGTTTGTAGTCCGAAACAGCTGATTATTATTATTTTAGAATATTCAATAAATCGTATTTTTCTAGCCTTTATTACAGTAAATATCAAGTATGTAATTATTTTTTTCTAGCAGGTGTAAAATTAAAGTAATTAATGGTTTGATATTTATCTATTCCTCCTCCTTTTTTTTAACACAAGTAATATGGTGGTTCTGAAAATGACCGATTGTGAAAGTGAAGCAGGTGGATATTTAGTCCAGCGTCGGCGTAAGGCCTATTGAATTCTTTATTTTTTTTCTGCAGTCTGCGCACGAATAAAGAATTGATATTGTAATGAAACAAGCCCACAGAGAAGTAGACGTCCGGACGACGACAAAAGAAAGGCAAATATTCGGCGCGACTGGTAAACAGTCGTAAAGTAATAAATCATCCATTTTATATATACTGCGAAGAGACAGAAAGTCTGTGGAATGTTCTACAAACATCGAGAGGAAGATGGAGTTTACGCGAATGCTTCCAGATGTTTCGTATGTGTATATAAAGGCAGTTGAACGGATGGATGAGTAATTCCGGAATAAGAAGTCCCTTAAGTAGTCGACGCGCGGAACAGACCAAAGTAGAAATAAATATAAGAAATAAATAAATAGTTCCTTGAGTGATAGCCGAAGAAAAGACATAAATATTAGAGTGTTATTTAAATAGAAATGATATAAATACGGGGCAGTTTTTATTATAGTGCCATAAAGATATAAATATTACGGACATATAAATAGTACTGGTAAATAAATACCTGTGTTAATTTAAATCCTAGTAAGTTTAAGTGTGATACATTAGTTTTACATTAATTTTATATTGTAATTAATTTTAAGTGTATGAATATACAGACTATTTTAAATAAATAAATTGCACGAGTTGTTTATTGCGAACCCGAAAACGTTACAATATTTTGAGGGTACGTTTTTACACAATCTAGCTTCTGATTTCTGCTACTCCGTCTTTATATTTCTGGGACATCCTGTATAAGTTATGGGCAAGCGAAAATTGGCTTATTATGAAACATCAACAGTTCCGTAAGTACTCATTCTTTATACATTATGTTTCCCATCTATAGTATTCCTTTATCTATGACAGAATCTATGAATAAAACCGAAGCGCTGTGACAGAACCGAATATCGTCTACCACCACCTACTCACACCCCATTGCATCTACCCGTCCCGCGAGTAATATAATTTGCATAAGGTTCTATTTGTTAGTAAACGCCCCTCTTAAACAGTACCTCCCAATTGCCATACGAATTCGTAACTGATTTTCATTGTTTGTCACATATTTGGGTTTCCGTGGTTTTGAGTTAGTAATACTACCAGTAGTAATGAAAGTGTCCATTACTCTTCAAAATGAGAATTTTCTTTCAAGATAACGCCGCTGTTAAACTCTCTGGGCTACTAAATAATTTCTCTGACATTTCCCCAGTACCAAAATACCTTATTCAAAGAAGACATAAAACTGTCAAATTAGGTATATCTAAAAGTGACAATAGCTTAGTAATTGCCACTTTTAAAGTATTAACGCCTTACACGTGGAGAGAAATTTAGTAAGCAATTCAAATCTGAATAGAAGAGATATACAGGCTGTTCCATTTGAAAAAATTGACTTTTAGAAAAATATGTGTCATGTAATTTGAATCTAGTTTTCTGTAGCAATTGACAAAAAATTAAATATGCTTGTATTAGGTCCTTTTATTATGAACAAATCTACCAAAAATGGTGTTTACCTAATACGTCGTTTTCGAGAAATATAATTTTATAAAAACATTGAATTTTGAAAAATGGTAATAAACTAAAAATACTTTTTACAAACTGTAAATTGATTTTATATTTGATTTTGGTAAACATTTTTAAGTCAGACATAAATAAAATAAATTCTGTAGTTAAGAGTATCTATTCCAGTGAAATGAAAAATACCTGAAGGGATTCCTAAAATTGAAAACGTTCTTTCTAATAAGATTAAGGTTTTATGATTTTGATCTGTTTCCTAGATATATTTTGAGTACCAATCCTTGAACTAGTTTTAAGGTTGCACTACAAGTTTGTAAAAATTGTATATTGTATATTAAATATAATGAAAAACATTCCATTACACCTCTTCGAAATGCTCGTGGAAATTCATGTCTTTTAGTTGATGATCCATATCAGTAAAGTACATAAGTGGGATTGCTTCCTGTTTCACACAAAATCTCCGCATTTAGAGAATGGTACATCGAGAAAATTGTTACAACAAAACTATTTTGTAATTACTTCTGGAATGTATGTAGTAAAAGCGCTTCCGTTTCCATTCATTGTTAGTTTTGATTTATTATTAAAGGTTTTTTTTTTCAGAAGTTTTAGATATGTGATTTACTAGATGAATGAATTGGTAAGTTTATTAAAATGACATAAATAGTACTTACATTTTTCTAATTTCTATGTAAATATTCATGTAAATTGTATTTTCTCTGTGTAGGACAGTTAAATTTACATATTCTGCATCGCTGTTATAGTATGCACAACTGTCTGTTTTGACTGCTACAAAAATAAAAATACCGACACTTTGTTTTGCAAAGTTGCGAAAAAGAACATAATTAATGTCGATTAATGTTCGCATGCTCTAACTTAATAAACGCATAACATGTTATATACTATGCAAGTTATGCATTTTTCATTAATTCAGTTACAAATTAGATAAACATTAACAAATACATAATTAAATAATTACAGACTTTTTTTACAGTATACAAGGAAAAAATGTGTTATCAGTATAAATGGTGAAGAGGATTCCAATCACAAGAGCCCAAGAATGAAAGGACAAGAAAATACCGCCAATGTGAAATGGATAATTTAAATGAAACTTAACAGAGCGGCTTCTCAGACTGGCGTTCTCCAGGATAAGGAAAGTCGTTTCGTAACTATTTTGGTAATTCTTAGATTTTGTAAAAGACTCTTGCCTTAGCTATAAGAATACGGTGATTATTAATGATCATAATGAGAGAGATGTCCTTTTCTAAAAATCCTGATATTCTTGGTCTTTTTTTGTAAATTGTAGCTTAAATATTGCAACAAAACTGTATTGAACTATACAGATGATACAAGAACTTTATTGAAATATTTCATCATCAATGTTAAAATTTCTGAGACAAACATCAGCAACTCATTCCCCAGACTAATGTCGTTTGTCGAGAAGGTTTCACCTATCCACGATGTTATGAAATAAATTTAATTCATTATTTAGCAAAACTTATAACAAAAACTTGCATAGACCTATTTCATGAAATCTTATCATCAATTCTGAAAATACTCAGATTATTCCTAACAATTTTTAACGTTGCATAGTGCCAATTTTCTATAAATTATTTCGATGAGTTAAAATAGGATAAAATATAAATTAATTATGTAGGTACGCTCATTTCGCAAAAAAATTCTATTCTAAAATTTTCTTTAGTTTCCGTTAGTATTTACGCAAATTGCACACTACTAGTAATTGGGACCGAAAAGCAATTACGTCACTTTGAAGAATATTTTTGACGCTTGTATGTGACCGAACTGTCGCCATAAAATTGACGTTTTATTTAAATTACACGAATTCAGACTTAGTCGATATTTATTCTCCGGAAAAAAAAACGTATAACGTCGCTTATCCAACGTTTGGATCGAATATATGACATCGTAAAAGCAAATTACCGCTGTCGCGTTTCCGGCTTTGCGTTTTCGATTTTTGTGACGATCCCAATTCATATTGCTTTAGTGTTTGCCTGGGATAGTACATATCTGTACTTGTAAAATATATATTCCTAAACTTGTGGTAAATTTAATGGCTGTGGTATAAATATAATGTTGGTACAGAAATTAGTATTTAGTGAGAAAAAAATGTTAAGATTTATGGATCGCTTGTCGGCAAAGCATCTTTATTATTATAACCATTATATAGGTAAGACTAATTCAGGTACCTATATTTTGCTTACACATCTTATCCAACATGTTTTGGTAGTAACTTTTATGTTTTTATTAAATACTGACTTTGAATTTGTAACGTGAAAAATTATATTAAAACAATTAAATTAAATGATGGATCAAAAACGAAACAGGATTTGATTTATGCTTTTACGTTATATACCAGAACTACGTATGTGAACAAATTAAAGACCAACATTCTAGAAATTGCTATATAAAGAAATAAGCAAGCAAGATACGAAGTGTGTAAATTAAGACATTTTTTGTTCGAAAATACATTAAAATTTAATATTGTCTCCCACAAAATAACTTCCTTGGAACGCTACACAACGTTGGAGATGATTCTTCCAACCCTCATAGCAATGGTAAAACCCCGATATTAGAATAGCTTTCAACCGGTTGAAGGCTATTCCAGTATTAGGCTCGTTGATGGTGAGTGACCTAAATGACGTCCCTTGAGGTAATCTTTAACACGGGATATAGAAAAAATCATAAGAACTCAAGTCAAACGAATAAAGAGGCTAAGGAGTCGCAAGTTTTTTAAGAACATTTCGGTAAAAGTGTTGAAATATGGCCTTTAGATACAGACCTTTGTGGGCGATTCCCTGGCTGTCCAAGAAGCAAACTAGATTTGATTTTCATTTAACTCATTCTTGCATATTTCAGCCTTCGAAAGGTTGAAATGAGTTATTCCACGATCTGACGCTTGATTTTCCGGTAGACGCAAGTCTCTTCACCTGTAATGATACGTTGCAGAAAATGGGGATCATTTTCGATCTATTCCAAAGAGACAAGGAACATTTTCCTCCTAATACCCTTTTGATATTTCGAAAGTTTGTTTGGAACCATTTTTGCGCAGCTTTCTCTCAACCTCGAGTCAATGATCAAAATCTAATAATGGAGGTGCGAGTTAAACACAACTTTTCCCCGATCATTCTAACTGTAAACCGACAATCCCGGATTTTGTCGATATTTTTATCGGCTTTTGAACAGGAAGGCCTTTCGCTCCGTGTTTTATTTTCAATTTACGCTATTTCTTTTGAAAATGCTTCAAGCTACCGGAAAATCTCCACCTTTGACAAAACATTCCATACACCTGCTGAGGCTTTGCAAAAATTCCCATTGCACTGTGCCCAAGCCTGATGCAAAACCTGATAGCACACTTTTGCTGGAAAGTGGTGTCATTCATTTTTAGAACGTACTAGACAAAATTGTTTCGCGAAAAGGATCTCTACGGACAACCAAATGAATCTAGCGAGTTCAAATTCCAACGAAAGGCCGTATCACATGTTCACCTGTCGCTCCTCTCACGTATTAAGCGTTATCAGATCGAACGCTACCTCGCCAGTCTCGTTACTTAATTGCCTCATGTAGGAAAAATATCTCTTTGGAATATCAATTCTTTCCATTTGTAGATAGCTTAAATAATTTTATAGTTTGTTTATGAATCAACTACATCTAGTGAACTATGAATAATAGTATTTAAAATTATAATAATGGCTTGAAGCAAATGATGGTTTAAATTTATTCCAGTATGCAGACATCCAACGCTCGTTTTAAATTAAAAACCGGAAGATTGCTTTTACTCACATTAGCGGCTTTTCTAAACTTAGTAGTGAAGGCGATACCGGTAAAATTATATATATAAAAAAAAAAGAATCACTTTCGTATATGTAGAATATTTACTATTATAATCTTAACCGTGCTGATTAAGATTACCATCGTTCAAGTCTGAAAATGGAATTTGCAGTGAAAGAGTACTGTCTTCTATACATGACAGATCTCACAAACAAATCATTAAAAAGAGGAACTAGAACATAATATGTAACTATTCCGTAGCCATAAGGATAACAAAATGCAAGGTTAAAACTTAAAATGAGAAGCAAAATAACACTTACATTATTCAAATTACTTGAGACAAAAGTAGCTCAATAAAGTACAATTAAATATAATGTGGATATTTATCAATCCAAACAAATTACAAAAACAAAGACAAAAATGACATTTATTTTTGGCTGTAATTACTACGAATCATTTTATTGTTTGCTTGAATAGAAGTTAACATACAACGCATGTAAACATATTCCTATGTATGTACAACATATGTAGGTAGTGCAGCATAAAATTTGAGAACAACCGCCAAAATTAGAGTTGGGAATTGCTGGGTCGGTTCTGCCGTTTTTATTTTTCGGTATTATGACCCATCAATGGAGTCAGCCGTTCATCCAGAATAAAATCAGTTATATACATTTACGCGAATCATGAATTGAAAATATATTGGATGGATGTATTGATTGATACCTTGTACTCTTTTGTACTGTGACAAATTGATTTCTATCCGACAGCCGAAACGGAGGTTTTTATTAAATAAAAGGAGAAAACAACGAAAATGTACGGCCACCGCGTTAATATTTCAGCAGATCCTCCGGAATGATGAATGTATTATTATTAAATGCGTGCATGTTTCTACGTATGCGTGTGTATTTGAAAGTTTCTCTCTTGTTCACATATATGACATGGTTTTGTTGAAAACAACAGGTTTTACGTCGACGTCTATATACGTGTATTTGCATTGTTTCAACAAACATGGGGATATTTTTCATCCAGAAACTGATTGAAATTTTTAATTACGCCAAATGCGAATATGAATTCGAGAACAGTCGTTATATTAACTAAGGCAATCACAACCATAATTAATTAATAAATAACTATACAGGTATATGTAATACGGTTTCAAAAAATAATCGTAGGTACTCAAAGCTATACATACATACATATACATATATATTGTTTTGATTTACACAATTTGATATTATATAGTATGTCCACATTTCGATGTTCACCATTGGGATATGGGTTATTAGAAAAGAACAAATCTCATTTCAAATTCATTCGGACTTTTTACAATTTTGAGATATTTTGAAAAAGAACAATATTTTCCGTTTACAAATTTCCTCAATAACAACAATAATGCTAATAATTGCTTTTAAACTCTAACATTGTTGAGACACATTTTTAAGACAAATTTGTTGGTGTTAGCAATAACCCCCGATTTTCATTTGTTCCAAGTTCTTAGCGCTCTCTTCTCTTTTTCTTATGACGGCCATATTGGATTCTTACTTAGTTAGATAACCCTTAAAAATAGCTTTTCAATAGTGTACAACGTGCCTAATAAATCTTTATTTATACGCGAGATATGTACATGTAATAGTTATTTATGAACCAAGTGCGGGAAGACTATTTTCCCGCATGAGCGCACATTGTAAGCACGAGCGACCGCAGGAAGCGAGTGCTTTTAATTGCGCGAATGCGTGGAAGATGTCTTCACGCAAGTGGTTTGTACAATATTTTTTGTACGAACATTAAATTAAAAAAATATTATTGATTAATGTCATTGGTATCATACCTAACCTAAGATAGATTACCTAATTAATTTAAGCATTTCATGTACGTAACTATTACTCACCTTTCTCTAAAATTAAGTTATTATATTCTTACACAATGCAAATATGAGGTATTTATTCTTATATTTATAAATTTATAGTACATTTATTGCGTTTTTTGGTTTAAATACAAACAATTCCGATCTGCCAATATGAATGTCGATGTGGTTCAAATAGATGGCGAGTGAATCTTGCTTAATATGTCGCTTAAAATATCGTCAAATAGATGGCGCCACAATTTTTTTGGAAGAATTTTTAATTATTACTCCTATTTCCCCAACTTTTAGTGAAGAATAGTGGAGGGAAGTAGTATTTTATAGACTAAATTTTATTACTACCAAGTTAGATTTTTTTTTAAATGTCCCAAAGTGCCAGTGTTTTTTTCAATTTTTACAGTCACCTCAACCGGGAAAACGTATTTCCCAGTCGAGCTACACAAGCGACAAATGTAACTTTAAAAGCGGTGAGTACAAAAAATAAATTTCACATTAATACGAAATTAGTTGGCTATGAAATTAAATGTTAATGTGAAACAGACGATAAGCTCTGTCATTATTGACATGAAAAAATGCAATCGGTGAGAGATTTAGAACTTTGTGTACTAGTTATTGATAAGTAATTACCGGCAAGCATTGAGATTAATAAGACACATACATTTTCAAATAAAGAAAAGGTTGATATGTTGGAAGTGTATTTTAAAGCAAATAGAACCTCTGAAAATGCTTGCACAAATTACGCTCTGCTTTTTCCGGAAAGACCACAGGACAATTTTTAACACAATAATCAGAAATTTACAAAAAGAGCTAACTACCAATTTAACAATGCTGATATACGTCAAAACAATATTTTGCAAAATATTATGAACAATCCAAGTGTATCAGTACATCGAGTGGCTCGAGAAACTGGAATTCTGAGATCTTGTGTTTATAAAACCTTGAAGAAAAACAAGTGTCACCCACACAAACGAACAATTGTACAAGGTTTAAGCGATAATGACTAAAAGCAAAGATTACAATTTAACAGATGGTATCTACAAAAATGTGAAGATGATGCTGATTCTCCTAGGAAAATAATTTGGACAGATGAAACACGGTTTATAACTGTGAAGTGCTCAATTGGCATAACTATCATCATTGGTCTACAGAAAATCCACATTTGGTTAATCAAAGAAGATATTGAAAATTGAAATCGGCGAATATTAGTTTTTTCAAAATATCTCAACTTTGTAAAAAGTCCGAATGAATTTGAAATGAAATATGGTGCGAGCATTAAATTCTGCAAAACATTCCCCATTTAACTGTTGCTTTATCTCTTCTAATAACCGATATACCAAGGGTGAGCATCGAAATGGATATACTGTATATCTTTGACATATAGTCAGTATCATTTTTATGATGATATTAAATGTTCATCCAAGGTAAACCTAGACCGAATAACCCACATAAATGGTATACGACAGGTCTACTCCTATTTTTTACATTATTTTTGTAATTATACATTTTGCGTTCATATTATTTGTGTAGTGGAATTATGGTCTACCGTGTGGTGAAATTGGATATTGTCTGAACTAATTTGTTTAACTACCGACAAGCCTGGGTAAAGCAATGATGCCTTACCTAAGCTTTACTTAAACCCCATATAAGGTACATACCGTATGTGTCAATTTTCATTAGCTATAGGGATTCAATTTTTACATGCGATTTATACGTATACAAATAATACGTGGCAACGTGTCCGTCACCAATCCCGGCAACAATCGACATACAACGATTTTGTCCGATGTCCCCACCAGATTTTACATTCAATCTTTAGTTGCGAACACGTTGCGACGGTTGCGATCTAGTCTGCAAAAGTCGTCTTATTACTGGAACGGGAAACATCAAATGGCCGCCGCGATCTCCCGATCTAGTAATATATTATTATTTTCAGAATCCTTTTTTATTTACCTTATTTTTAATTTTATTAGAATTACGCTTTTGTTTGTGTTATGCAGCGTGAACGCAGCTTAATAATTCTCTGCATTTACTGAAAGGAAGAAGAAAAATAAATCCTTGCAACTCGTAAATATTAATTATTTCTCAACGCATTACAAACATCCAAGACGTTGGTCGAATAGGTACTGCTAACTCTAACTTGAGCTTGTATCGGTCGCGCTGGCATTAGAGAGGAAAGTAGGGATGCCATGTTGTCACGTATTGCATGAATTAATCGCCTATGGCTAACGAAAATTGACACATGCTGTATATACAAGTACAAGCAGAGTACCATAGCAATATATACTCCAATATTTATTTCAAAAAATAAAATTCAGTATTTTATAATAATAATAAAAAAAACAGAATAAAATAAGTTTTCCATAATACTACCACACAGTTCTCTCATTTTATAAAAAGCAATATCATACTTCCTGATCAAAGCATTAAAATTACTAGACATGATATGTAATGGTGACATAATTAAAACATTTGTTATGGAACAAGACAAACATAAAGTAGAACAATGGTGTCTCTATTCTAAGCAATAGAAACATCAACTGCTCCAGAAGGCAAGGGCAATTAGTCTATCCATGGACTAGTTTAAATAAGGAAGAAATGATTACAATCATCCTTATCAATTGGGAAAAATGTTCCCTGAAGGATAAACAGTATTAACTACAAAACTCAAAAATTTATCAATCTTACGCTGCACCATCTTCAACTGACGTCTAAGATTTAAAAAATAAAAACAACAAATCAATGGAAAGAAACAAGATAGTATTTAATGAATTTATATTAGAAAAAGCTTTCAAATTATAAATAGTAAAAGCCAGCAAAGATCTAGAAGCCGCAGAAACTGTATTAAAATGTTGAGCAATTGCCAGTTGGATATCCAGCAATACACATAGATCCTAAGAGGCTGATCCCATATAATTCAAGTTGAATGCACATCGAATAACATTAGTTTCACGAGTGAAAGGGAGGACATAACATTTAATTATATTCCATGTTAGGTTATTGGCGACGCACCAAACGAAGACATTTTCGAAATTGCTAAGAAGAGTGATGCAATCGTAAAGAACATTTATATCTCTGAAAACTTGTTATGCAAATAGTTGCTTTTCTAATTTAATTGCATTCACAATATCGTTGATGATTTATTAAATATAAGAGGGCCCAAATTCGATCCCGGTAGGACACTAGAAGAAGCAATATGATATATTAACGAAGAATTAGCATTAAAGAAAAAGGAATGATATCCGACTGTTAGATGGGATTTAAAATTCGTAATTATGGAACTACTGAAACCCAAAGCCTTTAGTTTAAAATGTGTTATCACATTATCCAAGCGATTAAAAGCATTGAAAAGCCGGTGTTTTTATAATATATTGTAATATGAACCAAAAGAAAATATAATCACTCAAGTATACATACACGAAAAATTTGGTATATACGCCACCTATGGCGTGTTCATTGAATGCACGTATATCTACAGATGCCCGATTAGTAATTGTACTACGGAGGGTAACGTTACCATGCGATGTCGCGCTTGGGTAACAGGTGCCGCTGGGAATCTCTCATGGCATTTGGTATGTAAGTTAACTATTTTAGGTAATCTAAGTTTTTAAGGCATTGTGCTCAATGTCAGAATTAACAACACATACTCCACCACCAGATGCTTAACAGCAGGATTCCCTCAAGGCTCGGCTCTGTCTCCACAACTCTATGCAATTTACACGGTGGACATTCCAAAATCAAACAACTGCATACTAGCCACATATATCGACGATACAGCGCTGCTCTCCAAATCACTGAACCCCATACTGGCTATTAGACATCTTCAAAACTCACTCAATGAGCTCATTAAATGGTGCGATAACTGGAGAATCGCCATCAACTCAGAAAAATCTCAAGCAATAGTTTTTCAAAGATAATCAGAAGCCCTAGTGGGGGAACTCTATATAAACCATATCTCCATTCCATGGTCTCCGATTATCAAATACCTAGGGGTCACACTAGACTCCAGACTATCATACGCACAACACATGAGACTCACAGCCAAGGAAGCAAAGGCAACCCGAAGACGCCTTTAGCCCCTACAAGGAAAATTCAGTCCACTCTCCCCACATCTCAAGCTTCAGATCTACACACAAGCCATCCACCCCATAATGACGTACGCACCCTCCATATGGTTAAACACAGTCAAAACCCACATCAGATCCCTACAAATCGTCCAAAATGTTTCACTTCGAATGGTCTTCCGAGCCCCACTCTACATGAGAAATTCTCAACTTCATACTGAAGCCAACATCCCGCCAATAGACGAATATATCAAGGAACTCACAAAATATTTCTATAACAAGATGGAAACACACTCAAATCCAAGCATCACCGAAACTTTAAATTATGACCCCCACACATCGTGGAAATATAAACGCCCCAGGCTCACAATATCTCAGGAAGCATAACGCAGTTATAGTAGCACTCGTCTAATCATCAGATATTTCATATCAAGAATAGAAGTAAAAAGCTAAGAGCTTAACTCACAACCCCCAAAAAGAATAAGAAGAAGTAAGGCATTGTGAACAACACGCTCGTGCACTGATGAGACCAATGTAAGGTTGAAATAGCTCTCTGCAGGTTGTTGTTCGCAATGCCAGCTTAGGGTAGATGTGCATTCATACATTTATTCATATACGAAAATTTTCCTGTATGTATACTTGAGTGATTTAATAGTGTGAGAGCGCTTACTCTCCAAGAATTACTTTGTTACATTGTATTATTAGAAAATATAATATGTATATTAATGGGTCAAAATCATATTTACCAGTTAGTGTTTGTAATATGGAGAGAAAGCTTAGAGAAATGTCCTCCTTAGAACGACAACGTTTTGATGTCATTTTTTAGATATCTTGAGTGTTCTACCTCATATTCACAGACAGTATTAAAAAAGCAACAGTTACATTTCATACGACTTTACAAACTTTATGGCAGAAAGATCTCCCCAACCATTGAATATAGTCGCTGATTAATTGACATAAGTACATGATCTGATGACATACATAATTATTTTTTATTGTGTATTAATTTAATTTGCAGAATTAGTAATTCTAATATTTTCTTCTTCTATTAAAATCAATTCACTAATTAAATATTGTTATTTATTATACAAACTTTGCTGCTCATTTTCGTGGTATTACACACACATATTATATAACTGCGATAGCGTTAAGATTTATGTATTTGGCATCTGCTTTACAGATATATTATCCAAGTTAAATTTACTGGTATCCCTTTATATAGCGCGTACCATAACAATCTCAGAAATTAATCTTAATCTTTATAGGAAATCTCTGGCAGCCGACATTTTCTACCAAACTAAACTTGTCCAATTAGGCGAAGAAAATGTCAAAACGAGAGCTCCAAGAATCCGGCACGAAAAACCGAACCTGACTGAGCTACCCTTATCATTATTATTTATGACATATTAATTTTCTAGAAAGAGAAAGAGATACATAGGATAAGAAATTTGATTCACATAAATGTCTTCATGCTATTTTTGAGAAGCAGAATTTAAAGTATAATTTAACTGTAAAGTTTTTAGTAAACTATTATTATTGTCGTTTTAATTAGAATATATCCTTAAAATGATTTACTGTAATTTTCTCACATTTTATATGTTATTGTGTTATTTTATTGGTTGTGTGCTTTTATTTGAAAAAAAATATGAAGAAAGTTGTTATATCTAAAAGTTAATAATAACTACTTATAGTGAATTGTTTTGTAAGGACTTTGAGTTCAAGAAGTGAATTTAAATTTTAAATCAATGGTTCAACACAAATTGTTTGAGTAGACGAAAAAGTATGTATTCTTATATACAGAGTGGTTGGATTTTCATTGTACACTCAATATTTTCATTGAGAGTATCATATTTAACAAAAATCAAAACGTGTCTGATACTATTTTTTGTCCTCTTTCTAATCCTGTGAAATAGGATAATGTCGTTTGAAAAACAAAAGATAATGTAATTTTTTTTTAAATTGAACACCCTGTATATTATTGGATATTTTGATAGCTTATTCAATTCTGAATATAATATCATTTATTTATTTTTTCGTTGGGCAATGAATAACGCCATAATAACAAAAAATAAAAAAGAAAAAGTATGCTTTGAAAATATGGCCGGGTAAAAGACAAAATATTATTTAAATGTCAGTTCGCATACCAGTTGATGAGGTGACACAGTTTAGTGATTAGTGAATCATTAGAGATAGTTTCTCTAGCTTATTTATTAAAAATGGAATTTACTAATGCAGAGAAAGCAGATATGTTACGATGCTTTTATTTATCAAATGATAACTGCCGTCAAGCTGCAAGTATGTATGTTAATCAATACCCTGATCGAAGGCAACCGCGTAAGAAATAGAAATATAAATCAAAACGATGCAGAAGGAGATGATGAAGTAAATATTTTGGCGTATTTTAGAGCGTACCCCACTTCTTCAACTAGAATTGCTGTACAAGAGCTTGGCATCAACAGGTATAAAATCATGAAATTCCTTAAAAAACACAAAATGAAACCCTATAAAATTCATTTAGTGCAAAATTTACAACCGCTTGATCTGCAAAAACGGATGAATTTTTGTAATTGGGTTTTAAATGCTGGAAGGTAGTACTTGTCACACATTTTATGGACGGACGAGGCAAATTTCCATAGGAATGGTGTGTTTAATAAACACAATTGTCATTTTTGGGATGACGTGAATCCTCGTAGGATTCAGCAAACTCGATGCCAAATACGTTTTTCTACAAATGTCTGGATAGGTGTGATAGAAGATCAGTTATTAGGACCCTATTTTTATAACGGCACACTTACTCAAAATCGATATTTAAACTTTCTTGAAACTGAATTTCAAGAATATTTAGACAATCTGCCTTTAGCTAACCGGACACAAATGTGGTTCCAACATGACGGCGCACCACCGCATAATGCACAATCAGTGACGAATTTTCTACACTTAGAATTTGAAAATAGGTGGATTGGGAATAAAGGGCCACATTTATGGCCTCCGAGATCACCTGACCTCTCAATATTAGATTTTTTTGTCTGGGAATTTATAAAAAATAAGGTATATTGCACTCTGTCGAATACCCTAGAAGAACTGAAAAATAAAATACAATTGGCAGCACAGGAAATTACCCCGGATATGTTAAGAAAATCCAAAAATAATTTATTGCACCGAGCTCAGATATGTATCAACCAAAATGGTGGCCATTTTGAACAATTTCTTCAATAGGATATTTGCTTTTTTGTGTTATTTTTTTCCATTGTTTTTTTTAACCAATACATAATGTGTTTTTTTTATTTTTTGTTATTATGGCGTTATTCATTGCCCAACGAAAAAAAAAATGATATTATATTCAGAATTGAATAAGCTATCAAAATATCCAATAATATACAGGCTGTTCAATTAAAAAAAAAAATTAGATTATCCTTTGTTTTTCAAACGACATTATCCTATTTCACAGGATTAGAAAGAGGGCAAAAAATAGTATCAGACACATTTTGTTTTTTTTAAAATATTATACTCTCAATGAAAATATTGAGTGTACAATGAAAATCCAACCACTCTGTATACGCGATTTTAAACCCAACTCTAATTCAATAATGTATTTTTGTATAAATTGGTAAATTCTATCCTGAGTTAAATGTTCTTGTTTCCAATAAGAGATCTACGATACTCCAACGGAAATGCTTTGGGGATTCTCAGTCAGAAAACTTTGCAAATAATAAAATCTGTTTCGATATATAAACCTCTTTTATATATATATATATATCTACCCGAGTTCAGTGGTGACTGATAATGTATTTCACTATATACAGTGATTTACTACCGGTTGGCAGAATTCGGGTTAGGTATTTAAGAAAGACGCTATTTATTGACTCGTGACGTTTCGGTAATTTATTTCTGACCTTCTTCAGACATTTGCCCACACTTTATAACAAATGTAATTAAGTAACGTTCTACAAATGAAACATTAAAATAGTACGACACATTTAAAATATGTAATCTTTAAAAACACTAAACAAAAGGTTTTAAAATATCACACTCTTATATTTATTATGACCATATGGATGTGTGTTTGTTTAGTGTTTCTTTTGTGTTAGGGATTCCCAACTGAATCATGCCCATCTTTTTCTCAAATGTTGATGAGGACGAGCTAACTAGCATGATGTCAACTTTTTCTAATGATCTTGCTACTGGTGGTGATTTAATTTCTACTCGACTAATTTGACTAATTCGTGTTGCTAGATTAATGAAACCTTGGTAATAAATCTCTTCACCAAAACTGCGAACATTCCCTGCGATGACCCGTGCAAGAATTTCTCCAATATTCAATAAAGATGATACGACTAGGGTAGAAAATTATCATTCTCTGTAACTTTGCCAAAGTATCTGAAAACGTAATTTATTCAGTGGCGTACTAATATTAAATCATTGATATCTCCACATCAACACGGTTTCATGCGCGATCGATCAACAACTATTAATCTGATATCTCTAACTCAAGCGATCTCTCAAGAATTGGACAATTACGGTTAAATTGATATGGTTTATACAAATTTTTGCCGTGCCTTTGATACGTTAGGTCATGATGTACTACTTGAAAAGCTGTCTGTCCTCGGATTTAGATTATCTTTGCTTAAAGTTTTACATTCCTATTTATCCCGCAAGGATCTAATCTAGGACCACTACTTATCAATTTATTTCTAACGATTTGCATGGTTCTTTGACGTGTCCTATACTTGTTTACGCCTATGACCTCAAAAACTATAACCTTATAAAATCTGTAGGTGATGTTTCCTGCCTTCAACGAAACTTATATACTTTGCCAAATTGGTGTTTCAGTAAATGTTGTTTTATGTTATTTACACGAAAATAGATCATCATAATTCTACTTACTTCACAGATGGTGTTCTATTGGAAAGAGTAGACACTTTCCGGGATATTGTGGTTCTTTTCGATAGCAGACTAAGTTTTTCGAACCGTATGAAGCATGTTTGTGCATCGGCCTCAAGATGTTTGGGTTTTATTATGCGTTCCTGTAGGTTCTTCAGTTACCCATTGGTTTTGAAGAGGTTGTATTTTAGTTTTGTAGTCAGAAAGATGGAGTATGCTTCACAGGTTTGGTCTCAGCAGTATATTTACTTGCAGCTCTCCATTGAAAAAATCAGCATCGATTTTTGAAGTATCTCTCCTTCAAGAATACCGAGACGTATCATCTTCCGGATGTTGACTAGTCGTTGCCATTGGAGACACATGGTTCTTAGCCTTTCAAATACCAACGCGATATTCATGTAGTGCGGTAATTATAGTAAATGTTTCATAGAATTTCTAACGCTGAATTTGATCTAAAAATAGATTTTCAAGATTTAAGACAAGTCATTCGATGCGATCAGGGAATTATGGCGCCATCAGCATTGAGCTTCGCTAGTTCTAGCTGCGTCCTGAACGCAACTGCTTAGTGCCGGCGCTCGATCTGGCGGTCGCCATTTTTTCCTAGCGAAAATAAATGTGGCTCGGCGACTTAGCGACGGTGTGCCATCAAACGATAAACACAAGCGTATTATGTTAAAGAATAGATTTTTAACAGTGCCTAATAATTTTGTTTCATCTACACATACCGGCAAAATTAGGGGGCACTCAGTGATATGATTATTTTTAAATCTAGTAGTCTTGTTACCAATATGTTATTCGAAATTGACAGCTGTCAACTGTTCACAACAAAGTTATAGGGTCATTTGAATATTTGTCAAGAACGTCACCCTTTCAGTAATTTTGAAAAAGTCAGATTTTAATTGCGTGGATGCCATTGAAAGTCAGTTCATTTGATCTATTGGTTAAACTCTATAAGACGTCGAACGCAATATAAGTGATTTAGCCTCTGTTCCGGTTTGCCGGAAGTGCTCTTTATTTAATTAATTTTAGTTTTGTTTCTTTATTTTGGATGTGCTTGTTATATTCACATTTATTTACGTGGTGTTATTGTAACTATAAAATTTTTACCATTTCAGGTTTGTTGTATTCAATAATGTAATTTAGAACATATAAATACTTTACTATATTTAAATTACTTCATCTAGAAAACAGTTCGCCCAAGGTAATTATCCTTCGCCTTAGAAATTTTGTAAAATTATATTAACAACCTTCGGAAAATCCGAACTTTTTATCAAGTAAATGTCTACTTCAAGCAATGTAACAATTATTGTTTCAATAACGATATTGTTCGCTAATACCCACATCGGTATTAACCGTGTTAATACCTAGAATTACAAAGAGCAGTAATCCTTCGGCACAGCTATACAATACCTTCATTTCACTACAATTTATTGCTGTTATGTATTAGATCTTACAGGGTGTCATTTTGAAAACGTACCACCCTCTATATTCCGGCCCCTATATAAATTCCAAAAATATGCAAAAACACGTCAAACTTATTTTTAAGGGGGACATTTTGTAGGCTGGTTTTCAATTAAATTACATCAACCCTCTAGCGGGGGTGCACATAACCTCTAAAAATTTAAATGGAAAAGGGGGTTGAGTGATACCTCATTTTAAAGGTCGTTTAACCCGCTTTTCAAAAATGCTAATTTCTTGTCCTTTATTTTTAATACTTTTGAAGAAATCAAGTCAAATTTGACAAGAATGTCAAGAATGCTTAAACCAGGGTTTTTTTTTTCTACGTTAAACTACCTGTACGACTATCACAAGTACTAGTTCAGGTAAATCACATTCTTTCCAATAATAATGTTTAACTGAATAGTATGCGTCTTTATTATTTCGTTGGATATTAGAAGTAAAAATAGTTTAAAAATTTACCGTTATGTAATACCTCAATTTCATTTATTTTAATTCATTAAAGCAATATCACAAAGTGTTTTTGATATCTAAACTTCTTTACAGTTTTCACCAAATATCTCGCGAACTGCTAAAAAGAAAAGGCAAGAATTTAGCATTTAAAATTCTATAAAATAAGTTACTTTTTATTAGTTTTTTAATGTTTTATTGCAAAACACTTGATACTTGTATGTTCATAGTTTGACTTGATTTCTTCAAAAGTATTAAAAATAAAGGACAAGAAATTAGCATTTATGAAAAGCGGGTTAAACGACCTTTACAATGAGGTATCACTCAACCCCCATTTCCATTTAAATTTTTAGAGGTTATGTAGAGGGTTGATGTAATTTAATTGAAAACCAGCCTACAAAATGTCCCCCTTAAAAATAAGTTTGACGTGTTTTTGCATATTTTTGGAATTTCTGTAGGGGCCGAAATATAGAGGGTGGTACGTTTTCAAAATGACACCCTGTATAATCCTTTGTAATGGTATTGCAATAATCCATTCTTCTCAATTTGTGTCTGGGAATTTTGAACGCATTATTGACCACCTGAATACATTGTTGCAATATCAAATATAGTGCCGTTAATTACACTCACCCCTCTTAAACAGGAGGGATAACATGTAACAATTTAGGAAAGGAAAAAAGCACGAAACAGTCTCCAATGAAGAGTCGCAACAGAGAGTCGTCAACAAACAGTTGCTAACAAATAGCTGCTAACAACAGTCGCCAACCAAGAGTCTCCAAGAAGACATCACCTCAACAGCCACCACTTGTATTTATGTGTAAAATTTAAGTTTTGTTGGTTAATAAATAGTGTTTATTTATTAACATGTATTTATTCATGCATTAAGTGGAAACCCACCGTAAATTCAACAGCCCCGACAGATGTTGCTAAGGCTGCGGGATTGATTGCATGTGCTCATACTCGGGCTGTCAAAATACGCATGCATTAGCAAAAATTGTAAAATTTACTTCTATAGCACATACAATGACTTCTGGTGCTAGCCACAAGCTTAGCGGTATTTGCTTCCACCACTGTGACTGTGTAAGTAGATGTAAATGTTACTCTCATAGGCACGAGTACAATTATATATACATTAGTTTCCTCTTTTGTGAAATATGGGAACTGTAAACACTCACTTAAATAAATGTTAAAGAGAAATTTAAAAATATCACTACTTACATTACACTAGTTATAAAAACGTAAATAGACGACGTTATACAAAAAACTTAACATAGGGTAGCCTGTATTTACTTATCATTTATAACTAAGAAAGGGAAAAATATAAAAGTCCTTCACATACCCTAGATATTTGACACATTCTCCAGTTTCCTCTTATATACTACTTTATAGGCAATCTTATTCTCGGACTCATTTCCGTCGATGCTTCGGACGGTCGACGTCCCATCCTATCGTTACACCCTTAAATTCCAAATTCCCACCCACTAGATGTCCCTGTCCACAGCAGGCGCCTATGAATAATACGATCCAGATACGATACGTCCATAAATTCATTTTTATTGGCAATCAATTATATTCGGTTATTTTTGGGTATAAATCTGCATTAGGGTGGTAGAGTGTGGCTTATGAAAACCACAAACGAAGGTGGCGTTGTACTGGTGCTGGCGGCAGCCGGTTTTTGATATTCGACTTTACTGCTGTCGTTGAAAGGTTTACAGGGCGGCAACCTTATGATAATAGAAATAAGGAGCTCGCAAAAGACTGTTTCTTTTGTTACGTTCTGAGTAGAGCGTATTTTCGGCGATGTTCAGCAAAAGTTCGCTGCGGTTCGTGCGGTTGGTTTCTGGTCTTTGCTGTCTCCGCCTTCATCGGCAGCCACAATTGTCCCCGTTTTCATTAAAATATTACGAACCGGAAGATAATTTATAGTACCTTCTCCTTATTATTATTGCGCTTGTGGTAATGCATTTGAATTTTTCAGAGAACGAGGCAAAATACTTTCTTTACAATATAGTCTCCAGCGAAGGCAAGAGACTGCTTCACACAAAAGACCAGAATATATGGGGAGAATAAAAATATTACGTCGAAAAATTTATGAGAACGTCATGAGCTAATGAGATTTTTGTTAATAAGCAGTACGTCTTCTACACGGGCTGAAAAATTTGCCTTGTAACACAAAAAATATTCCGCAGAAGTTTTAGAATCAGTACTAAGTAATTATATTGAAACAATCTTTGAAATAGTATGTAAATATACTATGTATGTAAATATCTTCCGAATAGGCAATATCAAACTCCTTCTTAATTAAAGACGAAAGAAGGCAAATATTTTCGCAGAATAATATAAACTAGTGGTCGCCCAGTAGTCGAAATTCATACACTTATATATAAATTTTACCTTTCTGCACTCCTTCTCCATGGGAACTTTAACTGTGCCAAATCACATACTCCTCCGTGCGCGCAATTTGCTTAAAAAGGGGTACAAAAATTTTTTCCTTCTCGTATTGATATATAGATTATTTTATAAATAATAGCTTCATCAGAAATACTACAGACTCTCGGTTGACTATTCTGTGTCCTTTTTTGAAAATAATTACTAACGGCATAATAACTCTCCTATCAAATAAACGCAAGACTAATTAAAAACCCTAAGACAAAGTAAAAAAAATCATATTTTATCTTCTTCAGTTATTTATTAATATGTTTTATCCTATTAATATTAATTTTCGCTAAATTACTCTATTCTTGTTAAATTCTGTCTATTTGTCTGCTGGGATTCTAAATTACTAGGATAATAGTGCTTAATGGTAAAGGATGTGTGCATACCCTTACCAAGTATGATTTATCTGACATTTACTCAGCGATATAAATAATGTTCTAAGATAGGAAAGTTTCTAATTTTGTTTTATGTTCTTTACATAAATTTTTTTTCATCAAATTTAGACTTATGTTTTGTAATGTTTGTATGTTTTTTAAGCCGTAATGTTTGTTGCATATTTGACTTTAAAAAAACCTACCAACATTACAAAACATAAGTTTAAATTTGATGAAACAAAAATTTTATATAAAGAACATATTAACAAAATTAGAAAATTTCTAGAACTAATACAAATAATGAAGCATGATAATACAGTAAATGACCGAACAGAAATTAATAATTTGGCAATAGCATATCATTCAATAATTTAATATAATGTATTGAGTCTGCTACATTTACGTATTCTGCGTCGCCTAGGATACACGAATATTATTTATTCTGTATCATATATTTGCCGCCAATATTTATAATTTGTCAAAAAAATATTTGTCAAGTATATGTTACACTTTTATTAATAGTTATTGGAGTTTTAATGTTTTAATTAGTTTGTTTATGTTATTAACTGAAAAAGATAATATCTATATTATCGAAACGTTTCAGTTTTTTATTTTGTTTTTGAGTTCATTTTACAGTCGCTAAACCACGAAAGGAAACTGTTTTATGAAACGGCTAAGAAAAGAACGGATTTATATATATATACAAGGTGAGTCAACTACGCGGGTAAGGCCGATTGTGCCTTTGCAAGTAAAGATATTTCGAAGCGGTTTTTTTCTTGTGGTGGCTGTTCATTAGGGGCACATTTTAAAAATATTTTGTATTATACAGAGTGTTCCATAATTTGGTGGCTAACCATAGTTATAGTTTTTTAAATGGAACACCCTATATATTATTGCATTTTTGAATTCCTCGTATGATTTTTAGTCAAAAAGTTATAAGATAGTATAGGCCTAAAGTGTAAAGTTTTTGACTTGTTTCCATTTTTCTGAAAAATTCAATGTTTGTATAAAATTATATTTCCCGAAAACGACGTATTAGATGGACAAAATTTTTTGCAGTATTGTTTACAATAAGAAGTCCTAATAGAAGCATGTTTTATTTTTTTACAGTTAGTAACTGCATGTGCAGGAAACTAGATTAAAATTAGATGACACCCTGTATATCAGTTCATTTTTGAATTGTTTATTAAATTTCATCTCAGAAACATGTAAAACGTTAATACTTTAAAAGTGACTATTACAGAGTTATTGTCGTTTTTTGATATGCTTTTGTTAGTTTTTGCAAAAAAGTCAATTTTTTCAAATGGAACACCCTGCATGTTATTTCATTTTAGAATTTCTTAATAAATTTCACATCAAAAACATGTCAGACGTTAATACTATAAAAGTGACTATTACTGAGCTATTGTCTCTTTTTGATATAATTTTGTCAGTACTATACTATATTAATTAAACCATAAAACTGAATGACAAACATAGAAAGAAGCAAACGCGAAATGTGTAATAATTAAAAGTGGAAATGTAAATATTTAAGCTTAGAACAGCCGCTATTGTCTCTGTAGCGTCACCAAAGGTCCTGGTCTATCATGAACAACATTTAATTATACATTACCAAAATAATGACGACGCAAATTGTGTAATTAAAGAAGTAAATGTAAATATTTGGATTAGAGCAGCCACATACTTATTCATGTAGGTTTATCGAAAAATCCAGATTGATTATGGACCGTACCTAATATCGCCACACAATAAATAATACTGACTTATGTCGCATTTCGTTTTGAATTAATTCATTTTTCTGGAATAATGTTGCCATTTTACTAATTACCTACTTGTCCTTTCAAAATGTAAAATATTTTCATCATTATTACGGTTAGTATTTATAAGCTTCACTACACCTTTGGATTGTTGTTTAAGATATGCTATAGAACTAAAACATGTGCTAGCAAGACTTTATAAAAACTAGTACCATTTGTATTTCTCTAACCTCTAAACTAAAAAGTTTCAATTGTTATTAACAAAATTGTCAATGAGGGGACTTTACTTTTCAAGAGTATTTTTTTGCAAATTGAATTATTACTCATTATTATTAGCTTCAGCTTATGAATCTTACTAACTTAGAAATGCATATGCTCGGATGCTCAAGAATTTAAAAAGGTCGAGCTTTAGGCGAAAGAAGGCGCGAGTTGATGTGGTGAATATATATTCAAAAAATTTACATAGTCAAAAAGTTAAATGTATGCGAAAAATTATTTTCTATAACAAAAAGAACTTATTCAAATTAGAAAGTTACGTTATGGAAATATGAGTGATGACTTAAAACTCAAATGAAATATTAAAGTACACAGAGGGAATTTCCATCTCGAGGGGCATAATAAATGTATTCAATCAAGCGGTATATGCAGAGGATTCAAGCAAAACCTCAACTCACATTATTTAACGTCACCCCGAAAATGTGAGATTTTTGTTCTTCTTTGTTCCGTCGCTGAGTGTAGCAAATAAGACACGGAAGGGAGAAAGCTAAAAATAATAAATTAAACGTTATCTATCGACATCCAGTGGCATCCCTCGCAATTTCATTAATACGCAATTTTTTATATTTCATTTGCTAAATGTCAATAGGAAACCATTCACGCCCTACTCACGATGTCTGATTAAATAAAAGAAATGAATGTATGGGAAATATTTTCATCGGAAGATTAGATATAGAAGGCTTTCTCCAAAACACATAAATTAAATTCAGCTTTACTTTTACTAATTTCGAATTAATGGCCATGATATACAGCGTTATTCTAAAAATAGGTCAAATTTAATGGATGATATCTAACACGATCTAAATCTCAGCTGTCTATATTATACAGAATTTCAAAATCGAGTATGAGAAAATAAGCAAATAATTAATTAAACTTTCTGTTTTTTTCTTTAACCTAACGGGTAACTTGGAAACGTTTTTCCTCACTTGTTCTACCGCCAAAGTCGTTTCTAAGTAGTTCATTTACACAATTGATGTTATAATTAGGCCGCGGACGTCCCAGGTTTAAACTACGGCGAAGCAAAAATATAATGTAAACAACACGCAGTTACTGAATATCACTATTCATATGGCGAACTGCAACATCTGTTGTTTACTTGAAAACGACAACAAAAAAAGCCGATCAAGAAAGGAATATATTAGTAAAATCCTTTCTTCATCGGCGTAGGTTGAAGCGTGAGGGGTTTTTAAAATTTATTATATTTACCTTATATTTTGTACGATAAGTAAAGCTATATATGAATATATCTATTCATACTTACATTAGTTTCGTTTTTTCATTGTTTTGACTGTTAATTACATACTTCGTAATTTTTGTAATAGTTTCTGTTTAATACCGTTTCATTCAATCTAGTTCTCCCAATTATCTTGACGTAAGTGTGTACTGGATTTCGTTAAGTTTCAATAACATACGCATACATTTTAAGTTATCATTTATTAATCGTGAAACAATGGCGAGTTAGATTAAGGGTCATACTTATTGTATGTCCTCCACTGTCAGTGATTCTGAAATTTATTGCAAAGTCTGTAAAATATCGTTCCAGAACGCCAAAAAATCGCACGTACAAAGTCACTTAGCATCGCCAAAACATATACAGATATTGGACCCGATGGGAGCTGCCAATTTTAACGAAGAAATCTGTGAAGCTTTAATGGCGGCTAATACCCCATTAAATAAACTTGACAATCCCACTTTCAAAACATTTCTTCAAAAATATAATGGTCGAAATGTTCCTGATGAATCCACGTTACGCAAATATTATGTTTCCAAATGCTTCACGAAAACAGTAGAATGCACTAGAAGACATCTTTCAAGTTAGTACCTATGAATAACAGCCGACGAAACTGTCGATATATTAGGACGCTCTGTGGTAAATGTAGTAGCTGGTGTACTACATCCAACTATTCTATATAACGCATATATATATATATATATATATATATATTTCTTCGAATATTTTCGCGGTCGTTTGTTGAAGCGTTGTTCTTCGGGATATTTCGCCGCGTTTGGATGATTTTGCCCTGATAAGGACATCTTTCTTCCTGACGTTTCGGTGACATCACTTTCACCTTCTTCTTGAGGATCTTCTAAGTTCGACGATTCTTGAAGAAACCGTCGAACTTAGAAGATCCTCAAGAAGAAGGTGAAAGTGATGTCACCGAAACGTCAGGAAGAAAGATGTCCTTATCAGGGCAAAATCATCCAAACGCGGCGAAATATCCCGAAGAACAACGCTTCATATATATATATATATATATGTATATATAAAACCATTGACGAGAATTTGTACAAAATGCTTCATTCGGACGACGGGTACAAGGAAGAAATACTTTTATTTGAGTGACAGGATACATGTTAAGAACAGGAAGACTATTAAAGGAAACATATCCTTATATGCTGCATACTACTTGTGTAGCAATGGTCTCCACATAATCTGTGAATATCATCAGAGACAGGTATCTGGAAGTTGATAGACTTCCATCCGCTTTTTAAAAAGTTTTCAGAAAAGCGTAATCGAGAGTAGCTCTTTACAAGAAAAACTTCCATCTTTGTCACTAGATGGGGAACATAGTTGGAAGCTACTAGTTTTTATGCAGAGAATTTCGTTATATGTTTAAATGACGATGTTCGAAGTATTTCTGAGTGCAGGAAACCAACACAATTCGCAAATTTAAAAAATCAGCTGTTATTTCTTCAAGAACACTTTGGAAATTTGTCTAAACCAATCACATATTTTGAAAATCGAAACCGCGAATTAAAAGATGGATTAACCACATTAGTTGTGGCTATTAATAATTTCAAAAGTATACCAAGTAACTTCGGATGTGGCCTTCGGCAAAAGTTAGACGCAGTTTTTAATAGAAATCCAGATTTAATAACATTGCTGCAATTGTGCATGGGGACAATGACACAAAATCTAACTGCTAAATACGCTGAAATAAAAGAATATTTCCAGTACGCATCTATAACCAGTTGCGATATAGAAAGGACGTTTTCTATCTACAGGGATGTACTTAAATCAAAGAGATCAAGTCTTACTGAAGAGAAAATCAACAAATAATAAGGTATTTTGTATTTTATAGATCACCAGCCATTTGTTATCCAATTATATAAGTAAAATTAAAACCTCTTTAAAAATACAATATTTCAATAGTGCGCCCATGGGCGATGAGTCATCAACTTTTCGTGTCCGCTCTGTAGTTATAATCAAAAAATTATGCTTACGTATATATATCATAACTTTGTTAATATGACAAAATAGCACTTTTAGATTCCGCGTAAGGGACTCTAAAACGTAAAATTTGAAAATTAATTTGAATTTAAGCAGAGGTGAAAATTGCAAAGCGTAAAAATCGGTGAAATGCCAATAGCGGTTTCGTAAATCAATTACAGACACATTTTAGACCAAAGCGTATAATAATAATCATATTTAAAATAATAATTCAAACAATAACATAATTTATGAAGCATCTGGCGTTTGTGCGATGCTTATTCACATAAGAACAATACATTCAATCATGGTAAAGCAAAATTCAACAATACGTTTGAGAGCATATTTAAGCATATAGGAAATAAGTCTTTATTGTTTATGTTCATATTGGAACAATAATATACAGGGTGTACCACTTAAAACTCCCAGGTCAAATATCTCGGAAACGGATAAAGATATTTGAATTTTGTAAAAGGAAGTTACTAAAGAATATGATCGACTCTAGTTTGCTCTCACAATTGTGTTTTATTATGTGAATATGTAGATGGCGCTGCGATGAAAAGAGTTTTTTTGATCGCCAGAATCTTCATTTGTTTTTTATTCGAAAGAGTGTTAAAATTAATGTTGCTTTTACTATTTGTGTTAGTTTCCAAAATTTAATAGTTTCATAGATATTCATGTTTAAAGAAAGTAAGAGTAATTTCAATTTTTGTCTCTATTTTGTTTAAATATTTAAACTGATCAAATATAACTAACAAAGATGTTCAAAATTGTTGCCTTCTTGATTGCTACATAACGTGTATCGCTTTATTAGTTCTCTTCCGTATTAAAAATATGGTTTTACACACAAATGAAGACAAATTGAATATGGTTTTAATTTATGGAGAATCCCGTAGAAATGCATCTGAAGCAGTGCAATTAAATGGTCGACGCTTTCCAAACAGGTCTTTACCAGATCGCTAAACATTTATAAGTATGTGTGCAAGTCTCAGAAATTACGGTAGCTTCAAAAAACAAAAACA
Organism: Amphimallon solstitiale; assembly: GCA_963170755.1. Taxonomy (NCBI): domain Eukaryota; kingdom Metazoa; phylum Arthropoda; class Insecta; order Coleoptera; family Scarabaeidae; genus Amphimallon; species Amphimallon solstitiale. The sequence continues at coordinate 66,888,308 of OY720679.1, read as the reverse complement.
ATTAAGGCAGAAAAGAGTAAGAGATGATGAAATTACATCAGCGGTACTACAAACAGTTAATAATAATTCACATACATCATTACGGCAATTAAAAGAACAGCATGATCTCAATGTAACCTTTTGCCGTAGGATTTTAAAAGAAAATAAATACTTTCCGTATAAAGCTAATTTAGTGCACCACATAACAATAGGACATAATCAACGCAGACTCGATTTTCTGGCAGAATTTTCTGTAATGTTAGCGGAAAACAATAACTTTATAAATCAGATCATGTGGAGTAACGAATGTCGTTTTCACAGCAATGGTACCTTAATTAAGCTTAATGCTCGTTATTGATCAGAAGATAATCCTAGGTGGATAAGGCGAACAAGAAATAAAACAGTTTTTGGCGTTAACGTTTGGTAAGGTATTTTAAATAGGTTTATCATAAGCGCCCACTTTTATCATGAAAACATGAAACTACTTTTGGAAGATGTACCAATAGAGCTGCGAAATAATAGACGGGGCATCTACTCATAATGGCAACATAGTTACTGCATGGCGTCCTCAGGTTGCCGACTCGTTCGCCGGATCTAATCCTGTTAGATTCTTTCTTGCGGGGTTACTTAAAGGCTGAAGTTTAAAAAGAACCCATAACAGATATAATACCTTTATAATAAAATTATGCAAGTGTTCAAAAAATTAGTAGAATTACATTGTTAAATGTTTGTGCAAGAGAACTAATAAGGCGATATATGTTATGTAGCAATCAAGAAGGCAACCATTTTGAAAATCTTTGCTAGTTATATGTGATCCGTTTAAATATTTAAACGAAATAAAGACAAAAATTTAAAGTACTCTTACTTTCTTTAAACACGAATATCTATGAAACCATTCAACTTTGGAAACAAACACAAATAATAAAATTTACATTAATTTTAATACTCTTTCAAATAAAAAAGAAATAAAGATTATGGTCATCAAAAAAACTCTTTTTATCGCAGCGCCATCTATATATTCACATAATAAAACACAATTGTAAGAGCAAACTAGAGTCAATCACATTCTTTAGAAACTGCTTTTTACAATATTCAAATATCTTTATCCGTTTCCGAGATGTTTGCCCTGGGAGTTTTAAGTGGTACACCCTGTATTTAGACAGAATAACGCGACATTCCATAATTTTTCGATATAAGATATTAATAATAATAATAATAATAATAATATATACTTTATTGTCCAAAGGTTTCCCAATTATAGGACAAAAAACAATACGTGAAAATATAAAAAAAATAATATTAATTACAAAAAAAGGCACTGAATTGGAGATCTGCAGCTCGACACATAGTTGTAAGTGGAAAGTGCAATAAAAAATTGGTTCTTGGGAAGGGTAAGGAAAGTGTGGTAATGGATCGGGCGGCCGGTTCAGGAACACGGTACATTAAATTAGAAATTCACAAATAACCGAACCACGGACGAGATTCCACAAAACCGGGTACCATGCTTTTCACGACGACCATTCAGTTACTGGACACCCGCGTACCAAGGTCCATGTTTCGCTCAGGATAAACTCAAACATCCATTTTGAAAACGAGAAACTTTAAAAATCGGCGCTGAACCATCTCGATGACCAGCCTCAAGTAAATATAGTGAGGAGACCACACATTAGAAGCATACTTCGGCTTACTGTCTACAAAACTGAAGTAGAGAACTTTTAGTTGGAATTTGGGAATACGCGTTAAAAATCCTGTGGTTTTCGTCGCAGTGATTCAAGATCCTATGATGTGAAGTATGAAACTTAAAGTAGAGTCAAAGGCATTACCAAGATCCGTAATACGATAACCCTGCTCAGGTCGATCATGTATAACATAAGTGGAAGCCAAAGGATAGATTCTCCTTGTATAGGACACAAAAAGCATTTCTCCACGTTGAGTCGCAGTTTGTAATCTAAACAATATTTAGGTACAACATCCAAATACAAATTTTGTTGTAGATGTCTCCAGAGGATTAATACTTCCGTATATTTTCAAGGCGTTTGCAGATATAAGAACCGGACAATTGAATTACTCTATTAAACCATTAATAAATAATACAAAAACCAGTGGGCCCAAATTTGATCTCTGAAGAACACCAGATACGCGATAAATTGCACTAGTCTTAAAACTATTCCATGACACAAAATTACACCTGTTACATAAGTACAATTGCAGCAACTTTAATAAGGATGGACTTAGACCAAGTGGCGAGAACTTTTGGATCAATAATCCGTGGTTTATGGTCTCGAATGCACTACTGAAATGTGTACACGCATAAACTTGACTACGCAAGTCAAGCTCCTTGCTAATATATAATAATAATAATAATGTAATTTATTACGTAGACACACACAAGGTGTATGTAACAGGTTACTATACAATTAAATAGAAAAATCTGTAGTAATACAGAGCAAAATAAAATCAAAATGGAAATAATAAGAGAAATATGTTTAAACTTAACAAGGTAAATATCCAATACTAGTATATGTAGTATATACTATGATATACAGCTTGCAGCATAATGGCGAAAAGATAAATCTTTTCGTTGCTGGAAAGACATGTGTGGGAATATTAAAGCAACCAGAATTCATCAAATGAATAGAATAGATGCTCAATGAGAAAGTTTTTAAGATTGCGCTTGAATAAGTTGTAAATCGAAGCATTTTTTATACCTGGTTGTAATTTATTAAATATACGAAGACCCAAGTTGTCTGGACTATGGCTAGTTATATGCAAGGTGTATTGTGGGACGTGGAAATGACTTTTCCTCCTTGTACTGTAGTCGTGAATATTTGATTTTTTTTTGAAGTGATGTTTGTGTTTAAATATGTAGGACGCCATTTCCAGAATAAATAAACACGGAAGTGGCAGTATGTGTAAGTGGTGAAAAATTGGTCTACACGAATAGCTATAGGGGGCACCCACGATGCTCCTCATTACGGATTTGTGGGCTATAAAAACAACGCTGGCACACAAAATGTGTGACAGGTGATCCACCACAAACAAATCTGTGCTGGCACTCACAAATATGAGACTTCGTATTGCAATACAGGCATGAATAAATGACTTTTCATATACCTTGACTTTTCTTAATGAAATAGATATGGATCTGTAGTTCCTAATAATATATTTATCTCCTTTATTGAGAACCGGACTGATTCTTGCACACTTCGACAAACCAGATGTGAGTTAATAGGTAGTAGTCTTAAATTAGTCAAGATTCACAAAAAATTTTTAAAATGAGTTCCTTTTTAGAAGAAGCTATTCAAACAATGCAATGGTTAAATAATAGTATATTACATACCGAGGTGGAAAGTGTTTCATTACTATCGAGAGATTAAGTAGTTAACCGAAACGCGAAGCGTCGAGGTTAACTTTATCTCGAGACAGGAATGAAACTTTTTATCGAGGTTTGTATACTATTTTATTTACAACCTTAATTAATATATTTATTTGTGATAAAAATTCCGGTAAAAGTTTTGACATATTGAGTTGTCATATTTGTGATGTTCTAGCGTAAACGTCAAATAAATATACGTCAGTTTTTTTCAGTGAATAGATTATAAAAGAAACGTTGAGTAGTAAAACCTTCAAGGACTGCACTCCACTTGAACTGAGGGAAACTGTCCTCCCGTGCCAATCCAGATATCTTGGTTCGGATAGAGAAGGACAAGAAATCACTATTTCATAATATCAGCAATAGCAGGGCGGCCTATCTACAGGGATTCAAGCTTCCAATAATTCTAATGTAACAATTAATTTTATTTACAACCATACAATTAATAATTATTTGTGATAAAAATTCCGATAAGGTTTCGACATATGGAGTTGACAGTTTTGTGAGTGACATTGAGGTTGGGAAATGAGGGCAGTAATAGCGGCGGGAAGTAAATGAGGACAGTAATAGAGGGCGGGAAGTACACGTGCACAAAGTCACACTTCCAAACTTTTAAAAAGTCAGAAATGCCAACATTACGCGTATGGTTGTAAATAAAATAAATTAAAATACGTGAAAGACGAAATCAACCAGCAATAAATTCCAGAAAAAATCACTGATTTAAAAAACCTATGTGAAATAAAATGCAAAAGGAAAATCCCTTACCACAAAAAATATATATCAAAATATCTAAATACGTATACAGATATCTACTGAAGATGGCAACTTAGTTGCCGAAATACGTATTTAGATATTTTGATATATATTTTTTGTGGTAAGGGATTTTCCTTTTGCATTTTATTTCACATTTTTAGCCACAGTCTCCACCCATTATTGGATTAAAAAACCTATAACAAATATTTATTGCTCTAAATCATTATCAATAAATTTTTAATCAAAGTGAATAAAAGAAATCAGCAACAAATAATCATTAAAAATTTCAAAATGGTCGTACTATATTCAGAATAATTGGACAAGAAATTGTTCTTGATATATTAGTTCTAAGAATTCCTAATAACAGAAAACTATATATAAGAGTTTAAGTGTATGTAGGTAGTTATTATATGTCAATCTGAAGAAGCTACAGTGTAGCGAAACAGCTGTCGTTGTTATTAAATATTAAATACAGTGTAAATAATAAACATTTGTTTGTTTTATTTCACAATTGGAAATAGATTTTACATAAATCCTGGCAGGATCGCTGTGCATTTACATGAATCTTGACAGGATCGCCATGTAAAGGCAGGTCAAAATTTGGTTGGGATCGCCATGTACTGCTGGTGGAAATCTGGAAGTTATGATAGTCCGAAGCTAGGTGGTGTAAAAGTTAAACACTTACATCTTAGTAACAAACCTTACTGTGCTCTTATAACAGTGTTATTATAACAAACGTACTACGGAGAGATTTTGGAGAGACTACCTATTACTATCCTACTTCTACTATTTATTTCTGTTCATCTTAATCTACTTACACTATTTATGAATCATATTATTGTATACTAACCTACTTGCTTAGTGGATTACCATGTAGAGTTAGTGGAAACCTGGCAGTGTTAATGATGGTCCGAGGCTAGGTAGTATTGAAGTTAAACACTTACATCATAGTGCCATTATAACAATCATACTTAGGAGAAACTATGGAGAGACTACCTATTCCTATCCTACTTCTACTATTTGTACCTACTTATCTTAACCTTCCTACAGCATTTATAAAATATATGATTGCATACTAGCCTACTTGCTTACTTGCAAAACATTGCTATGTGAGTGTGCTAGATATTACGACAAATGTAGCAATTTCCGCGATGCATAAAAAATTGTAAAATATTGCCCTCAATATCTATCACACGACTCTTCCCAGTGGGAAAGAAAAAGGACGTTGCTGTTGTTTATCTTCTTTCATACCTACATACTAAAATACTGCCCCTATTACCTATCGCATATCTTTAAGGCAAAATAAAAAATAATTAGAAGATGGAAGAAAAATATATTTAAGGAATTAAGCGCAAGTACAAAAACAATGAAAAATCTATATTCGTCATTATTTTGCCACTCCTCCCGAGCATATAACATCTGCAGACGTAACAAAAACATTTTGAATCGACTCTGCAACGCTGTCTCTACATTTCCATAGGTTCCTACACGAAAACAAAACACTTCCAATGCAATTGAAATGATTTTTCTATCAACGCAATCATCTATCAGCCGTTATGACAATGCAATGCTACCAACATGCGAGAACTCGAAAACTAGAACCAATATTGACAAATAGATTGAAAAATCGGTTTCAGCGCATCAAACAACGTTAAGAATCGTTCTCATCTGCTCGAATCTAAAGGTTGATTGGAATTTGTAGGCTTATGTTATTATTTTATATCTACTTCTTCAAAATATTATACCTACGTATGTGTTTTGAATAGTGTTTCTAGATATATATACAGTAACATTGTCATATATTTATCTCAGATTTAGCCCCAACTGATAAACAAGCAAAATTTTAAACTTTGTAACTGACGTTAAATTATTTAATATTTGAATATGAAGTAATATGGTAGTCCTAGTAAATGAAGCTATCTGGATTGAAGTTAATGTTGAATACAAAATCAAGAAATAAAAATTAATAAATAATATTACGACTAATACCTCAACTTCAGCAAAACTGTTATATACCAATACTATCGTACGTTTGTCTATACATCTTTCCAATTCTTATTTACTTTCTTTAGTAAAATATTCTTAGTCTTGTAACATTTCTTCAGAAATTCAATAGTTATTTGTCTGTTAAGTAGTGTGATGAAGGACTATAGTATATTCATTAATTAGGAGCACTCCAGCACAAATACCAGGATGCCAAAGTTTGTCCGCTTAACTTCGGCATGTTAATACAGCAATAGAAGATTACGATGTCAAGGACAATATGAATAGCTGCAAATGTACAGGATAATGCAAAATACCCTGTTATAATAAGCTGTTAGAATATAACACGCCTAGTATATTCTCCTATAATAAATTATAATATTTAGTATTAACAAATGTTCTGTTAAAGAAATTAATACAGACATATTGAAAGGATTTGCAAAACGTAAATGAATAATTCGTACATACAATTAATGACTGTGATATATCTGTAAGTTCCATTACAATACGAGAACAAAAACAATGAGATATGAAATGTAACTCATATACAAAGTGAAATCATTTGTATATCGGTATCCCAGCAAAATTGATTTATTAAACCACGTTTGTTACTGAGGGAGGTGGGAATGAAGTGAATTACAGCTCATATATTACTAAAAGCGGGAATTATTTCTTTTTTCATTCTATTTTAAAATAAAAATAAATAAATATGTATTCTTTGGATAGCTGTGACGGTCTGTTAGAAAAGCAATGAAATTCATATCTTAAGAGCCCTTTCAATAGAAAAATTGATTATGGATTAAAATATAACTAACTGTTGCCCATCACAGATGTCTCTCTAATTGAAATAGAATTTAATTTACGGCGATATATCAATACGACTCCTATGATAGCAAAGACTTAGAAAGTTTGTCATAACAAAAGAAAGAAAATGAAATAGAGTTTTAATTTGACATACTGAAAAAGATGGATATTGTTAGGCAATTATATTAATTCAATAAGGCATTTCGGATCGTTAAAACGTTGCACTATTTCTGTCCTTAAACAGATCATACTAAGTATTGATTTAATTTCTTTTTGAAGTGTAAACTTCTTTGGGCGCGTTGCGTTGATTGTGGGCACTGAACAAGACTGAGCCGTCATGCTCGGCTATGTAACGCTCGTTCGGGTAAAGTCGGCTCGAGTCGACTAAGGGAACGAGAGAAATATATCATATAGAGGTATTTAATTTCAATTAAATTGAAATTTAAATGAATAAATAAATTCATGTCCCCGAGCAGATTCGATCCCGAGCCGCACGGGTGAAAAACCGGCACGTTAGCATCAGACCAGCGCTGGACTCGTAAGCGAGTATTCATATCGTCTATTTATATATATATACAGGGTGAGTTTTTTATCTTGAGACAACGGAATATCTCTAAAGCACCGCATAAAATCAAAAAAAGATCTGAATAAGATTTGTTATAATGTAGGGGGCTCACTGAATGGTGCCGAACTCGATCCCCGCCTCACCCCCCAGAGTGGGAGAGGGGGGCAACTTTGAAATCTTAAATGGGAACCCCCATTTTTTATTACAGATTCGGATTTTCCGCCATCAAGTATGTATGTTTTGTTTGAAAATTTTTTTTCTATTTGTTACGGATTGCGCTGTTATCGCAAAAAACATGATTGTGAACGTCTAGAGAAAATACACAAAAAAGAGAAACAAGCAAACATGATTTTATGTTTTTTTATTTTAAAGTAAACTAACATTTCAAAAACCATGTGTTCGAAATTGTGCTCCCCCCCCCCACTTCGATACAATTATTTATTCGCAATTAGAATGCTATTCAGCGATCCAAAATTGTACTTTATACAGTATTGGGCAAGCTGTAAATACTTACACATTGTCCGATCCCCATTTAGATTAATAACTTAATCCAATACAAATTAGTTTGTGTTGAATATTTGAACAGTAATGGAGGCTATAACATTACAAGAGAGAATTGAAATGATTTACATCTATGGAGAAAGTGGTAGGAATATCAATGATGCTGTTAATCTTTATTCACAACGTTTTCCCGACAATGTGCGATCGCGCGCTCCTTTTTACCGAGTCGTTCAACAGTTCTCTAGCGAAAAAACTGTGCAGCCAAGAAAACGTAATCTGCGAAAAACAATTGCTGGAGAAAGTAATGAAATCGCGGTATTAGCTGCAGTAGCTAACTAATAATCCGCACATTAGTACTCGAGAAATAGCTCGCGCTTCTCAGTTCACTATCTGCCAAATATTCAAGCGTAGGCAATCTCATCCATTTAGAGTTTGCTTGCATCAAGAACTTCATGGCGATGATTTTCAAAATAGAGTGCGATTTTGTCAATGGGCGCTTCAACGTATACAAGATAATCCCAATTTTTTTGCTCGAGTATTATTTTTTGACGAGGCGACATTCACAAATCACGGTACGGTAAATCTGCACAACATGCATTACTGGAGTATCGAAAATCCCCATTGGTTGCGCCAAGTTGAACATCAACATCCTAGGAACGTAAATGTTTGGTATGTAATAATTGCCAATGAGCTTATTGGTCCATATTTTATCGATGGAAACTTAAATGGTGAAAAATATCAAAACATCTTGCAGAACGAACTTCAAGTGTTACTTGAAGACCTTCCTTTGGACGTACGACAAACAATGTGGTTCCAAAATGACGGTTGTCTAGCACATTGTGTCAAGAATAGCAGGAGAAGTATTAGATCGAGCCTACAATAGTCGATGGATCGGACGAGGTGGTCCAGTGTCTTGGCCTGCAAGATCGCCAGATCTTACTTCATCTGACTTCTTTTTGTGGGGCCACTTAAAGTCTGAAGTTTATACAAAAGTGCCAACCACGAAGGCAAGCATGATTGAGCGAATCACAAACGCTTGTTCAAGGATTACGCCGGAAACACTTCTCAGTTGTGTGCAATCATTCCAATTGCGAATAAATAAATGTATCGAAGTGGAAGGGCACATTTTCGAACACGTTTTCTGAAATGGGTATGATAAAGTAAAGTTCTTGGATGTTGAATGGCGTTTTGAAATGTTATTTAATGTTAAAATAAAAAAAAACACAAAATCATATTTTCTCTTTTTTGAGTATTTTTTCTAGACGTTTACAACCGTGTTTTTTGGGATTACAGCGCAATCTGTTACGAATCGAAAAAAAAGTTTCAAACAAAAACTAGATACTTGATGGCGTAGAATCCGAATCTGCAATACAAAATGCGAGTTCCCATTTAAGATTTCAAAGTTTCCCCCCTCTCACTCTGGAGGGGGGTGAGGTGGGGGATCGAGTTCAGCACCATTCAGTGAGCCCCCTCAATTATAACAAATCTTATTAAGATCTTTTTTTGATTTGATGCAGTGGTGTAGAGATATTCCGTTGTCACAAGATAAAAAACTCACCCTGTATATTATATATACATGCGTCCGTATCGGAAAATCTCTCCGTCGAGGAACCCTTTAAAGTTGTTCGTACGCGATTATATTTCGCAGCCGCTGCCATAGCAACTGCCGCGAAATTGTATTTCGCGGACTGTGTTGCGTTCGCTAATTGGTAACTTCGCGGACGGTTAACCAAAACATTTGTTGTGTGTGTATGAGACATTATCTCTATAATAATATAATATAATATTTTGCGCTCAGGTAAGTTTTAGCATTTTTATTAAAATGATATGGATGACTCGGAAACTGATCAGTATATTCCGGGTGTTAAATAACGTCCACACGCATTTACTATAATTTGTATACCAATGCAAAACAGAAACATTGAGAATAGAGCATTGCTTTAATTGCTCATTATATACGAATTTATAAGCATTTAATTCTTTTCTGTTACACACGATGGATGAAGAAAATCAAATCGATCACAAATTAAAACGAAAAAGGGAACTGTCTAATGCGCGCGTGAAGAAATATCGTCAAAAGAAGCACACTAAATCTCAGCAACTGAATTCGTCGATGCAGGATGACCCTAATGTAATATAGAACGAAAAGAAAAAGTTGGATTTCGTATTATTAACCTCGCCTTGATGAAGTTTTCACTTCCGCCGTGTGGTTTTAAGCACACCCATTTTCTTGTTTATTATATATAATATTGACACTCCTAGTAATACTATATTGTAACTGTTCCTTAAACAAACAGGAAGAAGTGGCACACTTGCAGAAGATGTCTTTAATGGTAGCGTAATATCTGCACCGACCACAGAGCAAAATTCCGAAGTGGTATGACTATTAACTAGAACTAAATTTTCCATCGATGGACAACTACTGGGGTTGGATGGTGGAAAGCTCCATCGTGTCATAACCTGTTCAGTGTCATCAGTTTTAATACAATCGCGTGTGTAGTATTTAAACTATCGTCGACCAAGCAACTTAATCGAGAAGAAAGTGTGAAATATGGAGAAAAAAGAGTATTGCGCCGTTGTCAAGTGCCTTACAAAACAAAGAAAGTCTTTTCATATTATACCATACTAGAAGAGACGTCATCGTTTTACGGGGATTTTTGTCCGGGAAAAACTATGGTTTTTAAGTGGCACAGTTGCTTTGGGTAGAGGTAAACTAGGCCACTTTAGATATTTTAATCCTTCGCGGTCAAAATAAGTTTTAAGCTATACCTATAGGTAAACTCAGCCTGATACTCCAACCATATAATTTGAGGCGATTAGCACACTTATCTAAAGCGGCCGAGTTTACCTCTACTCTTTATACTAATTTTCTTAAATAAAATCACAAATGCATATGACATCATAAAAATTTATGTAACATAATCCTAAAAACAATATACATAGAAATATATACAAATTCAAAACATATTTTAATATTACATAGTGGAACTATAATAATGCGAAGTTAACTTAAGAAATTCTATCGTTGACACTTTCCCATTATTAAAATCATAATTTTGTTTTGAGGGTATTTTTGCCTTTTCCGAGTGTCCAAATTAGGTATATATGGCTTGTGAATACTTTGCAACTTTACATATATTTCATTTTGAAAATTAATTAGAAAATCAAAAGGAACGAATCCAGAAGGGTGAGGAGAATTTAAAGTTTTGCTGATATGCACATGGAAGGATTCGCATGCGTCGGTGGTGCGAGCGCTTGCAGTTTTGGTGCCCATAACTGGGGTGGAAAAACGGCATACTCGGATATGTAAGTGTCGACCAAATAATCACAAAAAAAATAACTTTATCATTTTCTGGTTGAATAACAGATAATGTAAAAACGTAAACATCACTAACATCTTGTGGTTCTAGAAACAACAATCCAAAATAATAAGCAATCCATTTTCCAACCTCGCTTCTTTCTTTATAATCTGCTGAAAGTCCAAGTTTTTGAATTGTACGCCACCAAGCTTGCGTCTCTGGTTTAAGTGAACTGTGAACTTCTTGTTTTGTTTTGGGAAGTACTGGTTGTAATTTCTTCTTGCGTTATATATATTCTTCCTTATACGACAGATCAGTTGTGGCAATAATTGTTGAATCTTCTTTGACAATAAGGGAACGAACAATTTTACTTGGTTGACTGCCAATATCCTCTACAGCTTTACGTTTTGCTGCACTTCTAATCACTTGTCTTTGAATGTTGCGAATGTCACATGCCGAAGGATTATGAATTAAATTCGATTTCGATATTGTGTTGTCCGGGCCCACTGTATAAATATTTGCTAGACAGTCTTGCACCTTCACTTTTTCTCGCCACTTTTGAGTTCTTCTTTAAAAGAAAACTTATAGTTATCTACCAAGAGCATAACTTTACCTCGTTGACTAACTATTTCTTTAACACTCTGCATTGTACGTCATTAAACTTCAACTGCAGTTTTATAAATAATATTTTATATGAAGAGAACAAACACAGAAACTGTTATAGAGAATGTTATATTTCTAGGAAATTTTTAATGGGGGGGGGGGGAGTATAACACAGATTTAAGTAACGACTTTGTTTAGCTGTATAGATAGGTGCAGTTATCGACTTTTGATATTTGTTTTCTTAATCCCTTTTATTGAAAAATATGAAAGTATGAAATAATTTTAATCTCTAATCAGAATCAAAATAGCAGGTAAGTATCTACCGGTCGAATTTACCTATGAAGACTAAGGAAGAAAATTTCTGGCAGGGCCAGTTTACCTGTGGGATTAGTACATGTTCTGTTAAGCGGCCGAGTTTACTATCGCCCGTTGCTTTAAGCCAGGTTGGGAATCATTTCAAGACGAGCCACGGCCTGTGCGGCCTATCCAATTCACCATTCCAGCTAAAAAAATTAATGATGGAAGATGCTCGCCTAAAGAAGACTCAACTCGCAGGAATGACTGTCGTACCTGATACAACCATTTTTAAAATTCTGCGTGATCATCTAGGCATGATTAAAATCAGCACAAGATGGGTGCCGAGAATGTTCATATCGGTTGCAAAAACAACAGCGCGTGGAAAGTTTCAGTACGTTTTTAGACCTCCATAATGAAGGCAGGAATAGTGTATTAAGTCGAACTGTAACTAGGGATAAAACATGGGTTCATCATTAGGAACCTGATATTTTGAATCACGCACCTTGCCAGACCTAGTTTCTAGCGATTTTTACTGTTCCCTTAAATGAAAAAGATTCTGCGTGGGAAGAAATTTACGAGCGCTGAAGAAGTAAGGACGCAGTTTCGGCGTATTATTCAGCCAAATAAAAACAGTTTTTTATGAAAGCATACACAAGATAATTGAAAGATCTGAAAAATGTATTAAGGTTGCAGAAAGGCATTGTCATCATCTTCTTCAATTCTTTCACAATCTTCTGCTGTCGTTACAATTTCAACAATCTCTTTTTCTATAAAAATATGATGACCTGCTTTACCTTCTCTAGACACAACTCAATGCTTTCCATTGTTACAGCATTTTCAACACATTAGCAAAATGTGCTGTGAAAATCTCCTGATCGAAACTCTGTTGTATCTGGTTCAACTTCCTCATTTATCACGATCTAGCTAAAGGTTAGGGTTGAACTCATTCACAGCATCTACGGCATTAAAAAATCATAGATCTCAAACTGTAAGTTTTCAGATTCTCTAAAGTCTTCGCCAATTTGTCGATTTCCTGAATTGCATCTAAAAGTTTCTTGTGGTAAAAGCGTTTGACTGTATTGATAAACCTTTATCCGTCGGCGGGATCAAAGAATTTGTATTGGATGATATAAACATACACAATCTTTTTTATTAGTACTTTTCAGAGTTTTGCTTCCGAATATACTGTAGCATTGTCGAATAAAAGCAAGGCTTTAACTTCATGACCAAAAATTCTTACAACCACAGTTTGGTAACTTCTAATTTTTTGGGACATTATAATATCTGAAGTAAACGTAATGAACTGTTAAATTATTTTTTTTTTTTAGGATGGGGCTGTTTGAATTAAACAATGTCCGGCACCATCAGGTTGTACTAAGTACTAGTTAGAGACCAATGGGAAGCAAAATATATTTGGAACACTGGCGACTCTAAGATATAAGAATATATCTGAGCAGGAATATATAGACTCTGGGGAATAACTATGATCCAGATGTGACTAAGTAACGTCATTTAGTATCACTGTAATACACAGTGATACTGAATGAGGGAACTTTCCCACGGTTTTGTGTCATATGCTGCTTACCAGAGCTATTATTAAAGATTTTGACTTATATATAGAAATTATATATAAGCTAAAGAAAGAGTCATAATTTTGGAATCAACAAAAGCAGCATTTGAAACTTTACAAGGTATATATGTAGATACCTATTCATTTACTGAATTAAGAGTGCTGTTTTCGATGTTTATTAGCTATCTAGCCATTACAAATCTGATGTTTGACAGACGTTTTAGAATTAGTGATTGTCAAAATGCTCTTTGATTAAAATTAATGATAGATACTGAGATCCTTGTTCCATTGTGTGGCAATTATCTGATGAAGGAAATAAATATTTCCGAAACGTTATAAGCTACAATATAGTGTTTTCTTTATACCTACCCATACATTCTGTTTTCGGAGTTACGAAATAGTAATTAAACTGGTTTATTGATACCTATAGATATATCTATGTACCTATAAATTAACATATACTCCATTTATGTTCATTTCAATTTGAAAGTATGTCATATTGACTTGCGAAATTAGAATAATCTAAACTAATACTCTATAATTATGGTAATGGTATTTATTGACAAACACATAAATACCATCAAACGTCAGTAAGCAATAAGTGAATTAATAGACCAATAATAGTTTGAGTAAATATCAAAAGCTATTTAGTGGCTAATGAAGCATACGTATCGATCACGTGGGACTAATATTATTATCGATTGTATCAGAACATGGATAATGATCGTGTAAGTTATGTAGACACATGACGTTATCGTTGATGTGGTGTAATCGCCCTACCGACATGCGTGCGCGTTAAACATCAACACTTGTCACCAAATCAAATCCATCTCTGCCAGTATTATATTACATAGCTATTACTTTAAAATATCGACCGGAACTATTTTTTGTAACTGTGTTATGTATCAACACTTTCAGCAATAAAAACAGGTTATTTCAAAAATTCTAACTGCAATTTCTACTAAACGAATGAAGTTATTGTGTACTTAACAGATATTATTCATTCTCGAAAATAGAATAAGAGTAATCAGTTATACCAAAAAAAAATTACACATTCTGAATTTAAAAATATTAGAAAATAATTGGATTGGATATCACGAGAGCGAAAACTCCAACTCGATTCGTGTTTGATAATGGTGAATCAGATTACAAATCGGTGGTATGCTAATAAAATATCTATGACTGAAAGATACCTTAAACATGTTGGTCAATAAATTCAATAATATAAGAGCACCAAAAAAATGCTGACGGCAAAAATTCAATATTCTTTGTTGGTTCAGAAGCTGCACAAAATTAGTATTACGTAGAGAATAGATACCATAAATTTTGAAAAAAGGCGTTTTCAAAATGTGTACTGAACTTTATCGACGGAAACTTATAAAAACAAATAATGACGTTGCCACACAGGTGAAATGTCTTCAATCTTACTAGGAATAAAACTCGAGAAAATAGTTTTTAGTAGTAAAGTATTTTTAAAATGTCATGAATTGCTCGCTTCCAATATGCTCATGCTTTATTATATTCGATGTTTGATATGACAGCTAACTCCAACTTGAACCTAATATTCAATATCTGGGTACGGTTATGGTGAAATGTTGAGCGGATCGTCAGTAATATTGTAGATGCTGCAGAATTTTTTAGAGCGCTTGCACCATATCACGCAATTTAACTTTAGATTCTCAAAAGTTCTCCCACCTAAATTGTGGCAACATGGCTCTTTAGCAGAAATAGGTTTTCTCATCCTCATTTATTTTGAGTTATAAGAATGGAGAATAGTCCAAGTACATCTTCAAAAAACTGCTCATTCATTCTCAAATAGTTTGTATAAGCTTTTGGTTCGACTAGTTGTGACAAGATATATAACTAAATTTATTTCGTTCTGATTTTGCTTTTTTTGTAAGCTCTATGTTAGAAACATAGTATTTGTGTTTATTTATAAACATATATTCAATATTATTTTCAGCAAGATTCGCCATTAGTATATTTAGGTTATTACAATTTAACTACTACATTTACATACATTTATAGATTTGTTAATTTAATTACATTGTATGTTAGATTCTATCTTTTACCGGAGGCATTTGCGATAATTACGTTATGTTGGTAGTTGTGATGGTAAAATTTTCCTAACATTATATTTCCTAGTACCACTCTCTAATAATGGGTTAATTAATTGTCCGCATATTTCGACTATTTAAGCGAATAATAAAACTGCAATATCTATTTAATCTTCCGTTATAATAAGTAATAGATCAGTCCCGTTAAATTAGTAGATATAGTATTTATCAATTGCAACCTCTTGTTCTTCATTACTCTTTGTTAACCCCGCTTTTTTGATTTCCTAATTCTGAGTAAACATTTTGTAAAATCAGTAACTAAGTAACAGTTCTGTTAGCTACGTCAAGTTGCAAGAACATTTGTGTATACGCATTTAATTTAGAGTGCAAACCAACATCCGCCTGGTAGCTAATATAACTATAATATAAATAGTATATTGTCATTTTGTAAATAAATCAAAAGAGTGTTTATTTACTGAGTGTACACAAAATTTTATATATATATTCTTTATAATTTCCTTTATTGTGATTTTTTTATTTTGTTCCTATAATTTGTATTGAGTCTCTAGCTACAGATGCGGATAAGCCAAAAACAATATCAGAATAAATTTTATTATAATTTCCAAGTGCTTCAGGGTAACTTCATTAAATTATATTTAAACCAAATATTAATATTGTTCTAATTTGTTATGAAATATGCAGATATTATTTTCTGTATGAAAATTACGTATATTGGTCATCATATAATATTGTTTTTCTTACGAAAATGAGAAAATATAGAAGGATAAAGATCAATAACAATGAAGCAAATAATTAATTCTGGGTCAACATTCACAAGTCCGTGAGTTTATATACTGCGACCATTACTGCTACAGTTGGGAGCATTTAAATCATTAAATACGGCGGAAAATCGACTTAAATTAATTTCCGGCCCAGGGTTCACAGTTATTTCTAATTCGCTTTGGCGTAAACGGTCGTCGCCATAATAAATAACATAAACTAAACCTCGAAACAAATGTAGCCAACGATCAGATCACATAGGCTTCGAGATTTTGCTGACATCTGAAAACGGAGTTTACCTCAAATTAGTTTTTTATAATGAATGGAAAGTCATCATAAATAATAGACATCAAATATATTACTTTCGTTTTTAGCATAAGTATGCATATACATACACACATATACCCTTCTGTTTTCAGAGATTTTTAAAAACATCGAAGAGGGGCACGCTTGATCACCCCCCCCCTCCCCAAAAGTCAAATTGTTTTTTAAATCTTGCTTCTTTCGCAAAGCACGCCATTTGTGCTCAATTGTACCACTCACTTTCGAAGTTATACCTAAAAAAAAATCCGAAAGCCCACTTTTGTTATAAAATATATAGTATAAAATGTGTGTCAGTTACACTCGATTTATGCTCAATTGTGATGTTATTAGTTTCATTTGGACTCTAATGTTTACAGAAATTACAAAAAAACATTGAAGGGAGGTGAATGTCATTTAATGACAGTAGTAGAACAATGTGATAATTTTATGATATACTTGTTGCTTTTTGAGAATAATTACCTACCAAAAAGTGCCTCAGTTATTTATTACGAGGGACACTGCTAAAGTTCGCGGAATCGAGTACTCCTTGCATTGCCAGCGTTCTACTATTGTCATATTCGTTAAATTTGACGTTTTTCACCTTTAATTCAGTTGACAGTTCGCTTTCAAACATAGCAGTTTCGTTTCAATAAAATTTAACAAAATAATAATTGTGTGAAAAATGGAAATTTCGAATCGTGATTTTCGAGTGATGATTTTTTATGATTTTCGATAAGGTTTAACAGCACAGCAATGTGTGGAAAAACTTAATTCGTTGTTTGGGGATGAAGCACCATCCAAAACTATGGTTTACAAATGGTTCGCAGAATTTAAGCGTGGAAGACTAACGTTTGATGACGATCTTCGTGAAGGTCATCTATGCACCTCTGTTGTTGCGAAGAACATCGATGCTGTTCGTGAAATGATTTTAGAATCGGCATGTGACATATAGGGAGATAGAGGCATCCTTAGCCATTGCGGCGAAACAAATACATACGATGGATCCCACACAATCTCAAAGACGCGCAAAAACAGACACGTGTGATTTGGTGCAAGGAAATGCTAAAAAGATTCGACGTTGATCGTTCAAATTCCGTATATCATATCGTAACATGGGTGTATTCATACGAGCCTGAAACTAAACAGCAGTCGACCGTATGGGTGTTTCAATCTGAACCCAAACCAACAAAAGTGGTGCGTTCACGAAGCGTTACGAAACAGATGATTGTTTGTTTCTTCGGAAAAACGGGTCATGTGGTAACTGTTACATTAGAAGATAGAAAGACAGTTAATGCTGAGTGGTACACTTCAATTTGTTTGCCGAAAGTTATCGCTGAAACCAGAAGAAACAACGTAAAGCGACGAATTTTTCTTCATCATGACAATGCAAGCGCACACACAGCCCGACAAACTGTCGAGTTTCTGACCAGACAACATCAAATTAATGACCCATTGCGCCCAATGACTTCTTCTTATTCCGACGCATTAAAAATAAAATGCGTGGCGAGCGTTTCTCATCGCCTGAAGCAGTCAATTGTAGTACACATAATTATGTAACTGGTTTTTTTTTTAGTGATTTAGATTTAATTTCAAAAATTATTGATTTGGACTGGGGAAAAAGTACCTAAAAGTTCGATTCTTTTAAATATCTCTGAAAACAGAAGAACACAGATAAAGCTAATAATGGCACAAATGAGCACAAACGGAGCACAATTGGCACACGTTTTATCCTATACAAATTATAACAAAGGAAGGGACGACAGTAGATTTTCGTCAATTTCGGAATTTTTTTTTAGATATAACTTCGAAAGTGATTGTCTGGGTGGGGGGAGGGGGAGGAATGCTATACGGCACAATTGAGCACAATTGGCGTGCTGTGCGAAAATAAATTCAACTTTTTGGGGGGCCAATCGTCAATTTGTCCTTCCTTCGATTTTTTTTAAAAGTAATTAAATGAAGTGATGGAAATCTCTTGGTGAAACATGTCGAAATATAAGTAAGTAATAACAAAAAACACACTTGGTATTGTTTCACAAATAATTATTTGTGAAACAATACCAAGTGTGTTTTTTGTTATTACTTACTTATATTTTTTAAAAGTCTCTGAAAACAAAAGAGCACAAATGAAACTAATAACGGCACAATTGAGCACAAGTGGGGCACAATTGGCACACATTTTATACTATATAAATTATAGCTGGAGGGGTTAATTTGACAGCGAGCTCTATTTAAAGTTAGAGTATATATGGTGCCAGATAAAGTGTACATATGATAGGGTAGGTTTGTCCTACTACATTTGAATTTTTGTATAAGCAATGTATAATATCCTTAAATTATTTTGCAAAAAAATCATTTGGTTATATAAATAAATATATATCAAATATTTGTATTAACTTTTACGATTTCTGACTTATTATTCTCGCAGTAATATGTTAAAATTTTTTAATTGTAACGTGAGCACTGTTTTATCAATAATGAAATATAAGAAAAACAAATTTGTGTTGCAATAATTTTCCTGTTTTTTCTAATAAAATGTACATATATTTATATTTTCAATTAGAGAACGGTCTAAATGCGTTTCAACATTAACAGGATTAGAAAAAAGAATGAATTAAATGATGATTACTTGCAAAATGCTTTATTATGTTTCGTAAGATTGTAGGTTAGCCGTTTTCTTCGAACACCATTTCATAATTAACACAAAGCGAACAGCACTACATACGAAAACGTTCAACTACACTATAATGTTTGGAAGATGCAAGTCATTGCGCCCATTGTAAAATCGTTGTTTCATATTATCGCGGCCAATTTCGATTATTTCTTTGAAATACTTTGGAACAATTTAGAACAAACCTAGACCAACCTGGAACAACACTCAGAATTTAAATTTTCACCATAAGGAGGCTGTAAGAAAACCATCTTTTCCAATTATCTCCCCCAATTTAGAGCAACCCTAGAACAACGTCAGAATTTCGGTTTTTAAAAAAAATGGCTCTGGCAAAAAAATTGTTTTTCATCATTTTCACGGTTGATTATCATTTATTTTTTGAAATACTGAAGACAAAGTAGAACGGTTCCTGCAAATAATTTCGGTCTAGCTACTCCATACAATGGTTCTTTATATTCGCTTCTGTCATGGATATGATATACTAGCAGATTTGTATTTTATTTATAAAATATTCTTACTTAAGGCTGCGTTTAGTTTTCAGTTTGGGGACCTGAGGAAAATAAATGTGGGGGGTAAGATGAGGTGCCGTAATGTGGCGGTTCATGTTGGCAAATAGCCGAACTTATTGTAGACAGCAACAGAAATGTAGATTCCTTTTACAGCAACAAATTTATATCTTGGGCTTTTAAATGAACTCGAACATAGACAGAAAAAAAAAACAAACACGCACAAAAAATTATTAAAGAAACACCATGAACACGTTTTTGTTTACATAGTATTTTAAATTTGTGGGAGTATTTATTATGAAACTGACCAACTAAAGCATAAGAATAATATATATATATATATTCTGCGGCGTTGTAGATACAGCCACATCTTTCCAAAACACATTATCAACAACATAAGGACATTGGATTACAACACAACTGGCCACAGCAGCAACATGTTGAGAAGAGCCGAAAACATCATTTCAGGTCTGAGGTCACAGATATTAGATTTCGAAATAGATAATACATATTCACATATACAATTCCTAACAATTAATAGAAATTATAATATGCAAATTGCTAGACAAAAATTGCCGCGTAAAGTTTTCAATGATTTCAACAATTTTCAAAAAAGGAATTACAGTAAAATATATAACAGCTTTAAAGCCAAGCAGCAACATAAATTTACTAATCTTAGAAATCTTAGCCTCGCAACTAGGCATTATATTAATTCTCCTTCCACCTTGAATACTGGGACAGCTTGCCCTCTTGGGCCGGCGGTGGGTGACGTGGCGTCCGGGTTGGGGGTTGGTACTTGGCAGCCTGACTTACACTCGTTAGACTCAACTAACGTTATTAGTGATGAGGTCACAAATGACTTCCTCGTTAATCTAACTACGATTGACATTCCTGTTGCTGTCAAAGAGCTATTGGCCCTTGGTCCCGGTTTCTCGTTGCCTACAAGTCCGGACAACATTAAATTAGAAAGGGTTTTGGCAGAATGTGAAGACATTCTTTCCTCAACAGATGTAACTGACAAAGATTATTATAGGTCTGAGATCGCTTATCGTATAACACATTATATTAGTAATCATACACACAACACACTACATAACAGCATAGAAAAACAATGCAGAGAATTCTTAAAACAACATACTGACATCATAGTCACCCAATCTGATAAAAGTAATGTCACAGTGGTCATGTATAAAGCTGATTATGACTACAAAATGTTAGAACTCCTTAGTGATACTCATACATATACCAAACTCAATAGGGATCCCACATACTCTGATGAACGCAGAACTTGTCAAATTATAAATAAATTAAAAGCTAATAACTACATTGATGACATAATACACAAACAACTCATCAAAAAGAACTCTGCCCCCTCTAGGGTATATGGAATCCCCAAAAGTCATAAGTCTAACATACCCTTAAGACCTATAGTGTCTAGTGTTGACAGCCACTCGAGACATTTGGCTAAATATATGGCGAATATTATTAGTATGTCCTTCAAACCGTATAACAGCTTCAAACTTATTGATACATTTGATTTTGCCACAAAAGTCAACAACACTCCCGTCCAGGCTGACCATGTATTAGTTTCTTTTGATGTTGTCAGCTTGTTTACCAACATACCGACAGAACTAGCCATCGACGTAGTTAGAGACAATTGGGCTCTGGTGGCGGGCAACACGGACATTCCTTGTGGTGAATTTTTGTCCTTGTTACATTGGCTGTTTAGCAGTGTCCACTTTATTTACAACGGTCAGCATTATGCACAGAAATTCGGGACTATGGGTTCTGCGTTGTCGCCCAGTATAGCAGATATAATAATGAACACCATCCTCAAATATGTCATTGCACATGCCAAAGTTAACATTGAATTCATCTATCATTACGTTGATGACATTATTGCTCTAGTTCCCCAAGATAGTGTTGGCAATCTTCTTATAACTTTCAACAATTACAACAACCACCTTCAATTTACGGTGGAGCGAGAGACTAATGGCACCTTGCCCTTTTTAGATGCACTAGTCACTCGCCAGGATGATAAGATTAAGCTTAGGTGGTATAGAAAACCTTCCAATTCGAACAGACTGTTGAATTTCCACTCTAATTGTCCTACAAAATATAAGATCAATTTAATAAAATGCTTAAAATATAGAATAATTAACATCACTCATACGGATTTGCAACACTCGGACCTACTACAACTGAAAGACATTCTTCTAAAAAACAGCTATCCCAACGCCATTTTAAACAAGATCTTGTTTTCAACTGGCACTACCCTGCCAGTGCACACTATTGTTCCGCTAAGTCAGGTACAAACCAATAATACCATAAATAACTTGGGGAACACAGATCCTGTCATCTATAAGAAAATGACATATATACCTGGTCTTACTAACTTTATAAAGGAACTGTTTGAGGATAGAGTACTATAGCATTTACAACGGCTAACTCAGTCTCTAAATTCTTTACACCCTTAAAGGACAAATTGGATACTAAATATAGAAGCAATGTAGTTTACTGCTTGAGGTGTAGGGATTGTCCGCAATGTTATATAGGACAAACTAAACAAAGAGTCAATGAGCGTAACATACAGCATCGCAGTGATGCTATTCGTAAACCTAAGTCATGCAAACTTGGTGATCATATGAGTAACACTAAACATACTATTAACTTTGACCAGACTCACATTTTATATAATGAGGCGAACTTGCACAAGAGATTATTTCTCGAGACCTTTTGTATCAATGTCATAGAACCAAATATGAATTCTAAGTCTGACTCTGCCAATTTCAGTGTGATATACAATAATATTCTAAGCTTTATACGACCCAAAATCTTACGTAGTTTTGGTTGGCAGTAACCTGTAAATGTTGAGTTACAAAACTTTGCGGTCGGTTTCTGTAAATATATCTTCCAGACGTTTGTGTTGTTGGATGACAGATGGCGCCTTGGCACCTGATTTAAATAGTTGTTCTAATTTAAATAATTAAACCCATTATTTCAGTATTATTTTATGACAATCGCCCACCTTACCCACCCCCGCCCCCTTCTGTATTCTTCCAATTTATCCTATCGTTGCTGGTTCCTAATTCTTGCGTAACATCCTTGTATTGCCTGGTTTGCGGTGGTCTTTTGGGTCTTTTAACAAAATAATTTTTGTTTGCTTTACTGCTGTTTATATCCAAATTAATATATCAGAACTACACATGAAATTTAGAATTATCATATTAACAGTTTTATTTAAAGAATCTGTGATAATTCGCTATTGAACTGTGACCTCGGACCTGCCTTTGACATCGCGAAGATGTGACCTCTAAACACTCACCTACGGTCAGATAGGTCATGCAATTTGAATTGTTGTTGTTGTCTTCGTGTTTGTGTTTTTTGAAAAAGAACTAGTATTGTCCGTTAATAACTTTGTTTTTGGTTTTACTGAGCATTTGATTTGAAAATTGTTTGAATGTAATTTTAATATGTGACACGTTAATGGCCTACGTAATACATTAAGTTTTAATTTATTGAACCACCAACACGAGTTCTCTGTTTTTATGGTTGTATCTGTTGAGATAATTTTCGGTGTCCATAGTGGCAAGTAAGTGAGTTCTCTTGTTTTGCGTGTTCATGACTTTTGTTCTTTTAAGATTGTCCCTAATTATATAAAAATTGTTAAACTTCTTGTAGAGTCTGAAGATGGAATAAATTGATTCCGAAACGTTACCAGCCACAAATATAGTATTTTAATTAACCCAGCCCATACATTCTGACCTTCCGGATCAGTAAATATACATACCTATATATATATATATATATATATATATATATATATATATATATATAGATAGATAGATATAATGTCAACAGTTAAGCATCAATAAATACAAGCATTCATTTATAGCAATTTTATAAAATTTAAATAAAATTTCAAATAGGCCCGCCTTATAAAATAAATAGGAATAAAACGATTCATGTTTGGAAAAACACATTTTTTGAAGTAATATTAATAATAATAACAATAATATTTATTAGTTCATGTGACCATAAGCATGGTATAGAACAAGTCAATAAGTATAAAAATTAAGTAATAGAAACATTTTATGCCGGTCACCTTTCGGAATGGGATACGTCTTTATATCATTTAAACATTAAAAGACAGCATAATAGTTGTACATATAAAAAAACTAGAACTACAGTTAGATTACACGGAGGAGTCATTGAGGTACTCATCCTAAGAGTAGTAATATTTTAAAAGCAGAAGTTTTTTAATATCATTTCTAAACCTTCTGTATGGCAACACTTTATATTTGTTTGGTAATTTATTGTAGACTCTTATAGACACGTACATTGGACTTTTCTCACTGAAAGCGCATTTGGCCGTGGTATTTCTAACAATAAATTATTCCGTGTACTATATGTATAAAACCGGGCCAATTTAGTATACTTGTTTGCATTTTTCGTTGCATATAATAATAATTGAAATAAGTAATTGCAGGGCAGTCATTATGTGCATCCGTATGAATGCATCTCTACAGCTTGTTCGTCGACTGACACCACTCATTATTCAAAAACTATTCTCATGATGTTTCTAATCCATGTGTGATCATTTCCACTAGCTGTTTGAAGTTTTCTTTCTCGCTTAATTTGTAGTGTGTTTAATGAATTTTGGATGGGTCATTGTAAGAAGAATGTTGGACAATGCCATCAACCTTCTATTGCCGCACAAAAACTGGCAAAAACCAATGAAAATAAAATATTTATAAGTGACATTTTGTGTGATGTGTTACAAAGAGTAGAAAGAGGAGAACAGTTGACCATAGACTGCAGTTTTATTCCAAACAATGTGCAATAATTCGGACATATGAGGCCGAAATTACGACGAACAAAAGAAATAATGTATCATCACGCAGTTACTGAATAGCACTATTCATATGGTGAACTTCAACATCTGTTTTCGTCGAGAAAACGGACAGCAAAAACAGTCGATTTTAATGTTAAATTCCTTTCTTCATGGACGTAGGTAGAAGCGTGAGGTGTTTTTAAAATGTATTCAATTTACCTTATATTTCGTAAGATTAATAAAATACGGGGAATTTACTCGATTTTAACTACAATATAAACAAATAATAACGTATTTTGTACTTTATAGATCACAACCCACTTGTTATCCAATTATATAAATAAAATTAATGATGAGCCATCGGCCGCTCATGTCCGGTCTCTGAACATATGAACTAAAACTGACAGCATATATTGTGATTTTCAAAACTTTAACTGTGTGTGTGTAGGGGATATGATTCAGAATGTATCCAGAAAAAATCAATAGGTATTAATTACTTACGGTTGTATTTTAGTCCACAATTAATTTTTATAGTAAATCTGTTCAATTATAGGTTGTCTATAGGTGACACTAGTGTTTTTGGCAAAAATCAACTGCACTTCTTTACTTAACATTAGTCATATTTTATTATCTTCTTAAATAATATTGGAGATGCGCAACATTCAGAAGAGAAAGTAATTATTTTAGTTGTTAAACGTACCTGAATATATTTTACCGAATTGGAGTAAGTTTGTAAAAATAAGGTTTAGATTTTTCATATTATTCAAAGATGACATATATACTATTATATTCGTTTAATAGACTTACTTAATATTTCACTATTAATAACA
This sequence comes from Amphimallon solstitiale, assembly GCA_963170755.1. Classification (NCBI taxonomy): domain Eukaryota; kingdom Metazoa; phylum Arthropoda; class Insecta; order Coleoptera; family Scarabaeidae; genus Amphimallon; species Amphimallon solstitiale. The sequence goes on along the minus strand of OY720679.1, from coordinate 66,862,603 downwards.
ACATAAAGAATTTTTGGTATAAACCACCGAAAAAGAACCTATCTACCTGACGAAATGGTTGAACATGCAGAACACATAATTTAAGCCTATTGTGCCATATATTTATATGGTCTACCAAATCTATTAAATTCAAGAAATATCTAAAACGTAGAATATTAACTTTCTGTGATAGAAACATCACCGATTTACCTAATATCCTTGGAGAATATACATATAGTCCAGTCAAACTATACCAAAGTCTCGCATGGTTACACTAATTAGGGTAGTCTTGATTTGATGATATGGTGTATGGATTGGTAGATTGTTGCAAAGTCCCAAGTTTTCTTATTTCCGCCACCACCGCGGACGACGCCATCTTGAAAAAACCGCTAAATGTTTTGGCCTGTTTTTACAAAATATCTCCTAAAGTATTAGTTTGAGCAAAAAGCCGTTTACGCTTTTATTAAACTAGAGAAAATTTTCAACAATTTAATACAAAAACGGGATATTTAGCTCCAATACTTCCGGAGATAGACCTCTTCGAAATTTGAAATTTTTTTTTAAATCGGTTTTTGCTCGATAGTAAGTAAATGGTGTATTCTACGCTAAAGTCTGACATCGCATTTATAGTAGAGGTAAGTAGCTAAAGTTTAAGACCAAACTGATTCTTCTAGCTCGTTTAGACTATGATACAATCTTTTGAATATTTTTGTAGATTTTTACGAAAACACGAAATAACTTAATACTTAGAAAATTAATGTACCTATTTATTAAAAACATAAAGGTTCATTTATTGCTAAGTTTGTATATCACATATATTCACCAGGTCTGTGAATTATATATCATAAATTTGTAAGTAAATAAATAATTGATAAATAATTATAAATAAATTATATAGGTACTACATAAGTTTCATCAACAAAAGTGATAAATAAGAAGCAAATGGTGATATTTTGTTATATGCAGACAAAATGTGCCTGGACGACAAGCCACATTTGGAGCTTTGAATTCACTATATACTTACTATCGAGCAAAAACCAACTAAAAATCTGTGACTTTTACATTTTTAAGAAAAAATCTCTAAATTTTAAGGTATCTATCTCAGTCTCGTCGCAGACTTCCATAAATATGTGCATCAAGAATTATTTAATTTTCTGAAGTAGACTAAATTAAATATACCTATAGTTGGTATACCATCTTCTAGTTTATCCATGTTTATGTGTGTAAGTAAAGTTTATTTGGATATTATATTCTAAAAATTTAACATAAATTCTGTATGAGTATGAGCAGAAGCATTGTTTAAGTCTTCGAGATTATCAAGATATAAGCTAGGTACCTCTGCAGGTTTTACTTATTTCAGTACAATTATAAATACACATATAATCATAATTAGATAACATTATAAGAAGTTAATTATATCATATAGTAAATCAAGAAAGGTTTTCACTTTTCCACCAGTTATATATACATACATCACTCGAAAGTAAACAATGTATCTGATTATTATATTGCAAATTTATCATCGTTTTTGTTTTTTATAGGTAGATATAGGTATATTTTATATTACATTTCGCAAAGTGTTAAACGGTTGAATAAATAATAATAATATATAACTCTTATTATTATTTGACAAATAGCAAATGAGCAATTGTACTTTTGCATAAATAAAAGTAGCTACCCTTTAGAAATTTTTAATTAATAATACAAATATACGCCCTAATTTGCAGTGCCACCTAATGTCCAGAAGCTACACTAATATTTAAGTTCCTGACGTGATAATTCTACATCTTGACGGTTTATCTCCACACTATAGTTGAACTGTAACCCCATTTTCACATAATATCCACGCATTTTTATTTTTGATACCATTTACAAACGAAGATATTATTTTCGTTGCAGTATTTTTTGTAACAATGCAAACTAATTTTTTCAGGTCGAGGGGGGTACAAGAATGCTATACTTTATTTGAAAATTACAGATAAAAAATATTTATTTTTACCTCTAAAAGGGGTATTTTATTCACAGTACACAGGTTCAAAACAGCCCAATTAGACATTTAAAACCCCCCTACGACCTCGAATCAAGTTTCCTTAACATAACTGTGTACTTTTTATAACAATTATATTAATAGTTTCCATTTCTTATCAAAAAAATGTGAGCATGTTTTCAACGTGAATATTGTCCGGTGTATCGTAGGGTACGCCAGCCTTAATATACAAATGTCTCTGGAATAGATTCCTAAAAACATGTTTAATGCTTACTCAAACATGCAGGAAAGAAATTAATACGTCTTTTATTACTTAAATATAACAGTCTGGGGGAATTACTATAGTTGATCATTTTTACCTTTCTTATTAAATGTTCGACGACCCGTCGAAAGTTTTTGACTCAACTATACATACATTTAGTTAGTATCGATATAAAAATAACAAAATATGTTCGAAATGTGTATTTAGTCCGTGTTTGTTTTGGATTTGTTTTCGTATCTCCTCAGCAATATAACACACGTCCTTTTATCAATTACTTCCGTGAATACGTTCAGAAATATTCTGTCAGGGTAAATATTAATATAAACAAAAACATATCTTGCATTTAAAGAACATATGTATGTACTTAGTAATGTTTGTGGAACTATATTGTGCAGAAGACAATAATTTTATTAGATCTATAAATAAATAAATTTCACTTTATGTAAGTTAGCAAAATATTAATAAGCCCTCTAGCTGTCGAGGATAAATTAGAAGAAATATGACACTTATTATAATTTTATTTTCTAAATAAAATCAGTTTCAACCCCTGTATTTTCGAATTACTAATGCTACAGTAAATGTTTATACTCCCACTCTATTTTTCATTTTTGAAAGGCAAAGTGGATGCAGTTTTTAATGGCTGAGTTATTGTAATGTTAATGTTTCAAAAGGTAATTGAGAGTAGTTCAAGGGTATTAACTGCAGGTCTATACTGGACGATATTGTAGTGTACACCAATCTCTCTGCTCTGATATTCCTCAGTTAGTTCCAAGTATACATTTTTTAAATTTAATTTCCCTAATAACTATTATCAATCAGATAAAGTCAGAGTATAAGTATAAAATTGACAGTATAGTCGGATCCTTTGATGTTTCGCGTTCCACTTTTGCCTTGTTATATTGGAGTGATAAATAACTATCAAGAAGTACACCGAGAAAACATATTTATATTTACACTGAAAAACCCTGGGTAATATATAATATATAATACATATATGCAAGTGTTAAACTACGCAAAAGAAATTCTAATAACTTTAAATTTGAATTTGTTATTAGAATTATAAGATGTATTATAATTATAATTCTACAATTAAAATGTATCTTTTTTGTACTTTTTAAGGACAGAGGATTCATTGTAATGGCGTTTTAAACTCGAAAAATGTAGATGTTTCTGATAAATCAATGAACATTATAAAAAAATTGAAAGGGGTGTTTCTGCTGTAAAATTACAGGTTACTAATTAATATGTTTTATAATTATAATTGTTGTGTCTTGATGATTCCAATAATACTCAGTTTGATATTATTTCACTGTTTATTAATATTTACTCATTCATTTTATCTACGAGTTACATGTCATTCTGTCACTGACTTTGGCGCCATCATCCATGTCCTGACGCTGCCGCCAGGGTGTCGTTGCCAACTTAACTTATTGAATACACTACATATATCCCTACTTCTAGATTAAAACTACCTAATTACATGATATAAAACTTATTTCCTAAATATCCCCTACGCGGTTTCGTAATCTTGTAATTTTCTAGGCATGATTTGCTTTCGTTTTGGTCTGCCTGTGTCGATTTCGGGTGAGGTACTTGATGACGTACTGGGAAGGTTCGGGATTTCAGTGTTGAGGTCTTTTTGGGTTTTTCTTTTGTTATGAATGATTTTCGTACCGTGTTCTCGTTTACCCATCGAAACGCTGGATGTTGCAACGTTTTGGTTTGGGTTTGTTGCTGGTGTAGCATTGATGTCTGTTTGGCTTCTCGCGTTGCTGCTTGGAGTTTTCCTGCGTGGTCCTTGTTGTGCTGTAGTTTCTTCATTTATGTTTTCTTCGTCTTCTTTGTATATTGCTTCTGTGATTTTTTTTATTTGGTCTACGTGTCTTCGCCATATCAAATTGTCGTCCTTCAGTTTACATTTGTATATTTTGTTTCCTATTTCTTCAGTTATTCTAGCTTCTACCCATCCCTTTTTGTTTATGTTTCTGTAATCTCGTGCTAGTATTTTGTCTCCAACTTTTAACTTGACCGGAGCTTGCTGACTATTGTTGGGTTGCCCTTTTCGTTCTCTTGGAGTTATGCCTGGTTTTACTAAATCTAATACGGTTCTCAACTTCCTTCCAATCATTAGCTTTGCTGGCGTTTCTTCAGTAGTGCCGTGTTTAGCGTTTCTGTACGCTAATAAGTACCTGCAGATCAACAGATCTATGGGTGTTTTACTGTTTCTGGGATCTATTAAGGCAGCATGAAGTCCTTTCTTGAAACTTTTGACGCCGTTTTCTGCAAAACCATTGCTGGCTGGGTGATACGGTGGTGATGTTATATGACATATGCCATTCTTTTTTAGGAATCTTTCGAATTCCTCTGATACCAATTGTTTTCCATTGTCTGATACTAATACTTCTGGAATTCCCCATCTTGTGCAGATTTCTCTTACTATTGCAATGGTCGCTTCCGAGGTTATGCTTGTCATTTTAAAAATTTCTGGCCACTTTGAATGTGCATCTAAAAATATGAGGAAATAACAGTTTTTGCTGGTCCCAAAAAGTCCATATGCATTCTTTCACCTGGTTTATTTACTTTGTACCATGGTGTCGGTATCGCTTTTTTGGGGTCGTATGATGTTTTTCCACATGAAATACACGATTTAGCTACGTTTTCAATTTCTTCGTCCATTTTTGGCCACCAAAAATGGGATCTGGCTATGGATTTCATTTTAACTGTTCCCAAATGGCTGGCGTGCAATTCATCTAGTAGCTGTTTCCTGAATTTTTTAGGTATTAGTACTCTGTATCCCCATAACAAGCAGTCTTTTTCGCAAGAGATTTCTTCGCGCTTTCTGAAATATGGCTTGACATTTTCTTCCACCTCTTGCTCATTTTCTGGCCATCCTTTGCTAACGTACTCATGTACTTTGCTCAATGTATTGTCTCTTCTAGTTTCAATGGCTATTTTCTTACTATCGATTGGAAGAGCCTCTGAAATGACTAAATTGATGTCTATTTCATCTTCTTCTTCCTCTGACGTCTCCTTTATCGGATGCCGACTTAACATGTCGGCCATTTTATTGTCCTTTCCTTGTATGTATTCTATCTTGTACGTGAATCCGGATAAATATAACGCCCACCTTTGCAGTCGACTGGATATCATTTGTGGTATAGCTTTGTTTTCCCCGTATAATGCCAGCAGTGGTTTGTGATCGGTTTTTATGCAGAAGTTCTGACCCATAAGGTAATAGTATAACTTTTTCACCGCCCAATAAATCGCTAGGGCTTCTTTGTCTAGTACAGAATAGTTTTTTTCTGCCTTTGATAATGTTCTTGATATGAATGTGATGGGTCTTATCTCGCCGTTTGACAGTTTATGTGAAAGTTCTGCAGCAATGCCATCCTGAGCTGCATCCGTTGACAGAATTATTGGTGCACTTGGATCGAAATGGACCAGCACTTGTTCTGATGCTATTTCTTTTTTTATTCTGTTGAAAGATCTGTCACAATCTGCGTTCCACTTAAATTTTACATTTTTCTGGAGCAACCTATACAACGGTGTCATTAGCGCTGCCATGTTGGGTACGAATTTGCTATAATAGTTGGCTAATCCTGCAAAACTTTTTAGTTGTGTAACATTGCTTGGTCTTGGTGCCTCCAACAACGCCTTGACCTTGTCTTCATTTTTACATAGGCCCTTTTTTGAAATGCTATGCCCGAGGTATCTTATTTCTTCTTGGAAAAATGCACATTTGGATAGTTTGATTTTAAATCCCGCTTCTTTTAGTTTCTGAAATGTGGCTTTCAGGTTTTGCTCATGTTCTTCTCTTGTTCTACCGGTCACTATTATGTCGTCGACAAAGTTTGCAACACAATCTAGCCCTTGTAGAGTCTGTTCCAGCGTTTTCTGGAATATCGCACTTGCCGGAGTCACACCATACGGTAGTCTGTTTACTTTGTACAACCCTTTGTGGGTTAACCACGTCAACATCTTAGATGTTTCTTGATCTACCTGCAGTTGATTGTATGCGTTGCTCAAATCTATTTTAGTGTACGACTCACCGCCGCTGAGTTTTGCGAAGATATCTTCTATTTTTGGAAGCGGGTACTCCACCTTCACTAGTCCTCTATTTACTGTTACTTTGTAGTCCCCGCATAACCTTATGGTTCCGTCTTGTTTCCTGACGGGTACTAGTGGGGTCCCCCATTCGCTTGATTCAATTGGTGTTATTACCCCTTCTTCTTCTAACCTCTTCAATTCTTCTTCTACTTTTGTTTTGAGTGCCAACGGTAGTGGACGGGGTTTTAGGAATATAGGATTAACATCATTTTTCAGTTTTAGTGTGAACGTTTTGTGTTTATAACATCCTAAACCTAGATCAACAATCTCTTTTACATCATTAAGAAATTTATCAATCTTACTACTAATGTTTAGTACTTCTGTCTCGGAAACTAGTTGAAATTTAAATTTGCTTAAAAAATCTCTGCCTAACAAATTTTGTCGTCCTACCTCTACTACGTGTATGGCAAAGTCTTTGCATGTTTTACCCTCATACTTAATGTCTACTTTAATATATCCTAATGTGTGTATTTTAGTGCCAGTGTAACCTTTTAAAGTTACACTGCTACCAAAAAGCTTACAATCACTTAAATGTTTTTCATAACAATCTTTGGTAATGACTGACAGCCCTGCCCCACTATCTATTTGCATGCATAAATCCACCCGATTTATTCTTATGTTTACATGTATTGGATTTTGATCTTTAAAACTTATATTGTACATATCTACCTGGTTTACTTCATCCTCACTTGTGTCCTCCACCTCTAACGCATTCTGTTTGCTGGTGTCCCAACATACCTTTGCCAAGTGTCCCGTTTTGTTACATGTGTTGCACTTATAGGTTGAGTACTTGCAGATACCTATGTGGTTTTTTCCACAACATTTGCATTTTCTTCTTTCTTGCCTTGTGTTTTCTTTTGATGTCTGGTTATCTTTGTAGCCGACTCTTTGACCTGTTCTATTTCCCGATGACCTTTTGTTTATAACGTTCACTTCCTTCGTTGACAGCAGTGTCGCTTCCTTTGTTAGTGCGATTTCCAGTAACTCCTTCAGGGTTTTTGTTGTTGCTTCTTCGCATAGTCGTTCACGAATTGGTCCCTTTTGCATTGCACACACAAACTTGTCTTTTAATGAATGTTGCAGATCATTGCCGAATTCACAATTTAATGAGAGGTTGTGTATTCTTGCGTACCACTCGTTCACTGTTTCGGTTTCTTCTTGCCTGGCTTCGTAGAACTCCATGCGTTCCCTGTAGGGGCATGTTTTCGGTGCAAACTGTGCCTTCAATAAGCTGCAAAGTTCTTCATATGACTTGGTTTTTGGGAGGTTGGGTGTACACAAATCTCTCAATATTTTATAAGTTTCTGGTCCAATAAGGCTTAATAAAGCCGCTACGCGCTTTTTCCCTTCTTCTGTGTCCTTTATGTCGTTTACTTCAAAGAACTGTTCCAATTGTTCCTGATATAGTACCCAATTGTCGGTCTTCAGGTTAAACCCGGGAATCGCACCTATTAGTGCCATTTTGGTGTTTACCTCGTCGCCACTGTTGTGTCTTGATGATTCCAATAATACTCAGTTTGATATTATTTCACTGTTTATTAATATTTACTCATTCATTTTATCTACGAGTTACATGTCATTCTGTCACTAACTTTGGCGCCATCATCCATGTCCTGACGCTGCCGCCAGGGTGTCGTTGCCAACTTAACTTATTGAATACACTACAATAATCTTATCTAATTAAAAAGAATGTATTTACATATACATATTATAAATAAGATTATATACGAAAAAGAATGTTTTCGTTTCTCTCACGGTTTTGTCACTTGTTTTAAATTTGAGCTCTTTGTTTGTGTATTTGAGAGCATAACAATCTCTCATTCTTACAAAGAACTTCTTCTCTGGCCAGACCGGGCCAGACGACCGCGTGGTAATATGACTAAAAAGAGTTCGTCTTGCCCACCGAAAAAAAATGAACAAGCTTTTAACGGCTTTGTCGCTTCTCGTTGATCGATATTTATTGATAAAATAATAAATTTCGAATAATTCTTTTGCACTAAGCTAACTGTTTTATCTCCGAATATTTATTTGGAAGGTAATAGATTTTTTTGGTTAATTTATATTTTTTATTCTTTGATTCAAATATGGACAATGTGAAAGATACTTTGCTAATACATTCATAGAAGTAATGAAACCTAATGTAACTGCAAGTATATAACAACCCTTATAAACTCAGTATTCATCTGATAACAACTGCAAGCGTAAGTATCAGTCAAAGTTATTGGCAATAAATTTATTTAGTGTATCGTTGAATATTTTTAGATAGCAGAATGTAGAACTTTTTAAGGTTAATACACAGGGTGTAGTATCGTAAAAAGAGACGTGCTACACTAACACAATAATAACGATTTCAGTAGAACGAATTATTGAATTTCAACAACATTGCAATATTAACCTGCTACTAATTAATACTATTATTTACCCATGCTTGCCCAACTTACGTTAACATTTTGCACCGCAACCTATTAGACTTACTGTATTGAAACTCTGTTGCTTATGATACCCATTTCAGTACATGCGTATGTTGTACAAGGCTCTCAGGGCCTTTATTAGTTGTTTCTTGAGCATCTCTAGATTGCTCAGAAAGAAATGTATTGTCTCCTGTGATCCAATCCAGAGCCAGTTCTGGACCTGTGCGTTCCGTTTCTGATTCTCTCCTAGTGAATTCATTGGTTTTTTTTTTTTTTGTTACCGTCGATCCCTCTATGTTCTTGCACTCAGATTGGTTTTCCATTATTTTGGTTGGTCAACGATTTTAGTTCTTTGAGTCATTCCCAAACTAGTTTTAACATCACTTGTTCGGCTAGATATTGCCTTCAGTGCCGATTGACTGTCATTCGTTAATGCTTAATCCAAATGTGATGCCGATTGAAAAATTTGTTTTAATGATATGCCAAAATTCACGGGTGTAAATAAGGTAAAAGATCATATAATCATTATTCTACTCAAAATATTGTTATTGTCAGTTAAAGGAAGGTATTTCTGATCAAACCCTTTTCTAAAGTTTAGTGCAATAAGAATTATAACAAACTAAGTTTAAATGAGCACCTACTTCACATATTGAAATATTGTGTTTTTTAATATTATTCGGTAAATATAGTGCAGATTGGTTTGAGAATAGTCGATAATTATTTACATCGAATTAGATTGTTATGATCTGAAAAAACCTCACCGTCAGTACCATACCAATCCAGTTTAAAATACTGCAATACTGGGTAGAATTTATGCAGTAAAATTATGTAGTTTTAAGTCCGTTTGCTGAATTACGACATTGTGTTTACGTTAAAATATGGAAGCATTCAATATGTTAAATATATCATTAATTAAATCAATAATGCAAACAGATTTCCAAAATAATAATTTCGAACATAATATTGCTTTAGCAGGTAATACGATATAAAGACGAGCGTAAGCGATTGATAGAGTATCATTAAAGAGAGTGAAGGCCGATTGAAATATTGCGAAATAGATCCTGTTATTCATAGCGACCATAATAGGAGGTACAATATGTTTTGTAAGTACCTAATTAATAGTTTCATTATTAATAGTTAACTATTTAAATTAGTATGCATACGGATATAAAATTCTTTATTTCACATTAGTAGATAATTTTATTCTCCACAGCTAATATAGAATAATTATCTTGAAATAGATATTTCTATTGAATTTAAAGAAATATTTTTTCCGTTGTAGTTTTGAAATAAATATTGCATACTTATAGTGAAAAATAAGATATTCCAAAACCGACTTGGAATAAAAAATAAATTACAGAATTTCAATATTAAAGAAAAGATCTGAAAACATATCTGCATGCAGAACCGCAGTATTATGTTACTCTCTTAGCTAGTGCCATAAATTAATAATACTATATTTATGATCAATTCATTTAATAGGCTGTAATTTCCCTTCAACTGTTTGGATGATACTTAGACATGAATGATTATTATTGGTCGCATAGAGTATACCAAAATTTTGAAGCGTACTGATTGCATAAACCGCAACATAAGATATAAATGAGAAGCCGTTGGTTGCTATATTACCTACCGAAGTACTTGAAACATAACTTACGACATAAACTCAAGGTTATATTTCATTGACCTTATAATAATAATAATTTATTTCATTTCAAACAGCCACAGGCTGATACATACGTAGCCTTGGTACATACTAATTATATGTTTTTAATCAGTGAGGACGCGCGGGTTGGAATAAATTCATTTAAAATTTTTGGTTTTGTTTTATGGAAAATACTCGAATAGGTCGATTTTTATTTTTAGCTGCAGTTTTTCTGATGGTAAATTGATGTACAAAGAGTGGTCCAAAAATAAGTTACGACCATCAATTTTTTCTTTCAAATGGAAACATATGTTTTTTTATTTAAAATGTTAATTCTGCATCGAATGGACCATACCCAAACTCAACAGTAATCGAGAAATTTACAATTGAACATATCAATAACTGAGAGAGTATCCTACAAAATTTATTTCACTCTCTTGTCTGAAAAGGACCGATTTATTAAGAAAGCAGAAAAACAAGTCAAATTAAATGTTCAAACTGTTGACCACTAACTTCCTGACATAAGGCAAGCCGAAGATCAATTTCTCGTAACACGGCCGTTAACGTTTGCGACTTAATTTGTTGTATTTCGGTTATAATTTCTCGATAACTGTTAAGTTTGGGTATAGGACATGGTACATGAAATATACTTAGAATTCGATGCAGAATTAATAAATTAAATAAAAAACATATATTTCCATATGAAAAAAAAATGATGGTCATAACTTATTTTTGGACCAGCCTTTGTACATCAATTTACCATAAAAAAACCACAGCTAAAATTAAAAATCGACCTATCCGAGCGTGTTTCCATAAAACAAAACCAAAAATTTTAAATGAATTTATTCCAACCTGCGCGTCCTCTATAACTCATAAGTATAATTACAAATGAATAGTGGATTAGCATAATAATAATTTCACAGTGAAATTAATCTCTGAGCAAATGCAAACCTGTTGAAGTAAAAATTGTTGCAGGAAACTAACTTTCCAAAAATTCGTCAATGGTGTATATGTAGTCTATATTGACAAGCAGATTAAAGATGGCTCTTTCGAAGTTTTTAAAAGTTGTCATACCTTTAATTTGTTGCAGCAGTTTAATGAATAATTTTATGCTGAAATAGGGCGGATATTTTTCCAACATTCTAAGTTTGTGTATTGGATTTGGAAAATTTGTTTTTGAATTTCAAAAACCCCGACCGAATATTTTAGTTTGGAAATAAATACCCATATTAAATAGCCATGAGAACTGGTTTTTCGCAATAACTTTTTAGAACTTTTATTGAATTATATGGGCTTCATGTCGTATTTCCATCCAGTGTTACGCACAAAATTTTACCATTATTATTTAAAGTGAAAAGGTTGTTATCAATACTTAGTTATATTCATTATCCAATACTACTGTTGATTTTATAGTTTTGAAGAGAACAATTTGTAGTTTTGTCAGTGTTTAGGACTTGGTCTTTTGCATTATTCAAAGTTTAATTTTGTGTATATTACCTATTATAATTGTTTTGGAATTATGTTAATACGTATTTTTTCTAATTGATTATAAATTTCTTCTAGTTTTAAGAATTTGTTTCGGTAAATATTCCCTCAATCTTTAGACATGTTCAGAAGAGAATTTTCACCATGAAACGAGAGAGATAGGCATAGGTTGCGCTACATACAAAGCGTTAAAGACCTATGCATCTAAAAACATCAGTCTAGTACAGCGTTTCCCAGCCTTTTTCTCCTCGCGAACCAAAAGTAAAATCCAACAGAATTTGGCGAACCCCCTATGTAGTCGTTAATGATAGGCAAAAAAACAATAAAATTTTGTGGAACACTTATTTTACATATTGCACAAACATTAATATAAGACTAAAATGATTAATATTAATAAGACTAAAATAAGCTATAAAAATTGAATACAAAATAAATTTAACAAACTGGTTCTTATTTCAGCACATGTTCCCTTTGAAAAAGCTCTTAATGGGATATTTTTGGCTGTTTCATGGAACAAAGCAATTGAAAGTTTGGCTCAATATCTGACAATTTCAGTCTTAGATCAGGTTCTGCATTTAACCTGTTTCTATATTTATCTTTCAGATATTAATAGAACGTCTATGGCTTTTTTTGACAGAACAGGATATTCATTTTTTATACTGAGCCAGAAGTCAAATAAGGAGTGATCTTTAAAAATAGCTTGCAGAGAACTGTCACAGGATAGCTCTATGAGCTTTTCTTTTTCTAATAAAGTTAGAGAGGTTTCTAAACTTACATTTGCTTGAAATGGACTACGTATCCAGTTGTTTGAGATGGATATATTGCATCTATTGGGAAAATAGTCATCGAAAGTTAATTGAAGATGTTTCAGATGTTTATATATATTCCTTTTAATGTTTTTGTCAAGTTTCATGGAATTTTCTGATGAAAAAGTGCAGAGAGAACTGAAACATTCATACTCATTCATCTGGAGACATTGGATCCAAAAATTGATCTTGTTTAGCATAGCCTCAATTCTATCATGAACACTGAAAATGGTGACACCTGCGCCTTGTGTTGACATATTTAATTCATTTAATTTACAAAAGATGTCAGCTAAGTATGCAAGCCTTTGCAGCGAAAGAACATCGGATACACAAGTGGACAAATAAAACGGATGATCAATAAAAAATGCTTGAACTTCAGACTTCAATTCAAACAAGCGTGTCAAAACTTTGCCACGGGAAAGCCATCTAACTTCTGTGTGAAGTAGTAAAGAATCGTGGAGACTTCCAAAGTCTTCACAAAGCGCACGGAATAGACGGCTATTTGTAGCACGCGATTTTATAAAGTTTACAATTTTTACGGCTTCACTTAAAGTAGTAGATAACTCTTCAGGAATACGCTTACATACCAACGCTTGTCTATGAATACAGCAATGAGTCCATTCAATTTTCTCGTTGATCTTCTTCACCCGTGCCATAAAACCAGAAAATTTTCCTGTCATTGATTTTGCACCATCTGTACACACACCCACACAATAAGACCAGTTTATTCCATTTTTTTGAAAATAACCATTGATCATATCGAAAATTGCTTCTCCAGTTGTATAGGTTTTCAATGGTTTTGCAAATAGTACATCTTCTTGAACGATATTCGTGAAAATATATCTAACGTAGACAAGCAAGATTGCGGCGTTTGCTACATCGGTCGACTCGTCAAGTTGGATAGCAAAATAATTCAATTTTATTCTCTTCAAAAGTTCGTTCTCCACATTATTTGCCAAATCATTAATTCTACGCGACACCGTATTGTTAGATAAGGGAACCAGGTCAATTTTCTTTACTGCCTTTTCTCCAAGCATACATTTCGCGATATCTTTTGCACATGGTCCAATTAAATTTTCTGCCATTGTATGTGCCTGTCCAGATCTTGCAATTCTATAACTTACTCGAAATGATGCCTCAAGATCCATTTTACTATCTTCGTTTGAAGACAGAAAAGAAGAGAGGTTACACTTTTTATTATCTGAATTTTCTTTTAAAATACTCAAGAGGTTTATCCTTGTGCGTCGGATGTTTTGTTTCAAGGTGTCTACGAAGAAGTGATGGTTTTAAACTACTATTAGCAAGAATTTCGTTGCATATAACACAAAGCGGTTTAGGTTCAGACTCTTCCCCAGTAAAATGAAAACCTAGTTGTAAATAGTCGCTGTCATATTTTCGCTTTTTTCCTTTTTTCACACCATGTTCACCATTTTCTTGGTTCTTACTCTGGTGAAACGGTAGCTCAATACAACTTTCAGTATCATCATGTGTTGTTTCTAAACGACCCGTTTTTAACCATCGATCCATAATAAAATTGGGGTATAATAATTATTAAAAGTTATGTACACGAGAAGAACTTTAATAAACAAACAATGTCACAGTAGCTATTCTACTAATTGCGAACTAATATGTAACTATGTACGAACGTCGGTAAATGCAACACTACTCTCCCAGTTCCCAGCTGAGAACAAGCATCTAATTCTAAAGTCTGCGTGCAACAAAAATCTAAGTTTACATGGACCGTTGCCACTGTCATTTTTACGACCGTTTTCTAAGTATTCCAGACGTTTGAACGTTTTCTAAATATTCCAGACATGTATTTATCTAGTGCTGATATTTAACGGTGCATGTAGACGCATCATTTGATTTTTACGGCATTGAGTTTGAATTTAAAGGCCGTAAAATAGCTTAACTAACTGTTGGCAACCATAAGATAAAGGCAGTATGCATACGTTCGAAACAACAGCGTGCAATCTGCATTGCGTTTGGTGTGTTTTTTTATTTTTTTGTGTGTTTTTGTTTTTTTATGCTTTTATTTTTCTATGGCCATTTAAAATCCCGCAATTACGCTATTATTTTCGCGAACCCCTGGGTTCCCAACCCCTGGTTCCCAACCACCGGTTGGGAACCACTGGTCTAGTAGATACTTTTAATGAATATAATACATACTTAAGGCTGGCGTCTCGGTACGCTGCACCGGACAATATTCACGTTGAAAACATGCTCACATTTTTTTGATAAGAAATGGAAACTATTAATTTAATTGTTATAAAAAGTACACAGTTATGTTAAGGAAACTTGATTCGAGGTCGTAGGGGGTTTTTAAATGTCTAATTGGGCTGTTTTTACACTATATACTGTGAATAAAATACCCCTTTTAGAGGTAAAAATAAGTATTTTTTATCTGTAATTTTCAAATAAAGTATAGCATTCTTGCCCCCCCTTGACCTCAAAAAATTAGTTTGCATTGTAACAAAAAATACTGCAACGAAAATAATATCTTCGTTTGTAAATGGTATCAAAAATAAAAATGCGTGGACATTATATGAAATTAGGGTTACAATTCAACTATAGTGTGGAGAAAAACCGTCAAGATGCAGAATTATCACGCCAGGAACTTGAATATTAGTGTAGCTTCTGGGCATTAGGGGGCACTGGAAATTGTGCGTATATTATGTACCTATTATTAATTAAAAATGTCAGGATAGGTACTTTTATTTACGCAAAACTACAATTGCTCACAATACTTCGTCTAATAATAAAAACAGTTATATATTATTATTATTATTATTATATATTCAACAGTTTAACACTTTGCGGAATGTAATATAAAATATATACCTATAAAAAACAAAAACGATAATAAATTTGCTATAGGTATAATAATCTTACACATTGTTTACTTTCGAGCGATGTATATTTATAGCAATTTTTGACAGTTTGACATTATTTGAAATATGTGTGTTGTGATAACTGGACGAAAAGGGAAAACCTTTCTTGATTTAATATATGATATAATTAACTTCTTATAATGTTATCTAATTACGATTACATGTGTATTGTATTGTACTGAAATAAGTAAAATCTGCAGTGGTACAGCTTATATCTTGATAATCTCGGAGACTTAAACGATGCTTCTGCTCGTACTATTATCAGAATATAATATCCAAACAATCACATAAACATGGATAAACTAGAAGATGGTATACCAACTCTAGGTATATTTTATTTAGTCTACTTCAGAAAATTAAATAATTCTTGATGCACAAATTTATTGAATTCTGCGACGGGACTACAAAGGCATTTTGATACCTATAAATATATATAGGTACATTTTTTACTTATTCAATAAATTTTGAGATTTACCGGTGCTTAACGCAAATTATCATTGTGTACATTACTCTAAATAACTACTAATTCATTTATTCATAGTGTATGATTAAATAATTAAAAAATATGTACCTATGTATTTATTAATAAGAGTCTATTTGAAATATGTAAATGTACAATAGCTTAAATTACATCAATAACTTACGAAAGTAATTTTTATATTATACTCGTACACACAAACAAAGAAGCTGCAAGATTTACTGTTGCAGAGCATAACAAAATCTATATTATTCCTACTAATAATATTTATACGTCTAATTTGCTATGATTCCGATTGATAATTGGTAGAAAGGATTAAATATAATACCTATACACGATAAATATAACAAGCTTTTTTGAAAACTTTTTGGCTTATGAGCCGCCATCTGAAAAAACCGCTAAATTTTTGCACTATACCAGTTTTTACAAAATATCTTCCAAAGTATTCCAATACTTCCCGAGATAGACCTCTTTGAATTTACAGATTTTTTCTTAAAAATGTAAAAATCAAAGATTTTTAGTTGGTTTTTGCTCGATAGTAAGTATAGGTATAGTGAATCCTACGCTAAAGTTTGACACTGCATTTATAGTAGAGGTAAATAGCTAAAGTTCCGAAGCTCCAAATGTGGCTTGTCGTCCAGACACATTTTGTCATATATAACAAAATATCACCATTTGGTTCTTATAATGTAAAGTTGTGGTATATCTGACACTTTTGTTGATGAAACTTATGTAGTATATAATTTATTTATAATTATTTATCAATTATTTATTTACTTACAAATTTATTGATATATAATTCGCAGACCTATTGAATATATGAGATATACAAACTTAGCAATAAATGAACTTTTTTTTGTTTTTAATAAATAGATACATTAATTTTGTCAGTATTAAGTTATTGCGTAACGTGTCTTCCTAAAAGACTACAGAAATATTCAAAAGAGAGTATCATAGTCTAAACAAGCTAGAAGAATCAGTTTGGTCTTAAACTTTAGCTACCTACCTCTACTATAAATGCTATGTCAGACTTTAGCGGAGAATACACCATTTACTTACTATCGAGCAAAAACCGATTATAAATCTTTATTTTGACAATTTTAAAAAAAAATTCTCTAATTTCAAAGAGGTCTATCTCGGGAAGTAATGAAGCTAAATATTCCGTTTTTGTATTAAATTGTAGAACATTTTCTCTAGTTTAATAAGAACGTAAACGGCTTTTTTGCTCAAACTAATACTTTAGGAGATATTTTGTAAAAAGAGGCTAAAAAATTTAGCGGTTTCTTCAAGATGGCGGCGTCTGCGGTAGTGGGGAAAATAAGAAAACTTGGGACTTTGCAACAGTGTACCAATCCATACACCATATCAAAATATCAAAGGTACCCTAATTAATTGAACCATGCGAGATTTTTTGGTATAGTTTGACTGGGCTATATGTATATTCTCCAAGGATATTACATCGGTGGTGTTTCTATCACAGAAAGTTAATATTCTACGTTTTAGATATCTCTTGAAGGTACTAGATTTGGTAGACCATATAAAAATATGGCACAATAGGCTTAAATTATGTGTTCTGCATGTTCAACCATTTCGTCAGGTAGATAGCTTCTTTTTCGGTGGTTTATACCAAAAATTCTTTATGTTGTCATTAATAGTGAAATATTAGGTAAGTCTATTAAAAGAATATAATAGTTGATATGTCATCTTTGGATAATATGGAAAATCAAAACCTTATTTTGGCAAACTTACTTCAGTTCGGTAAAATATATTTAGGTACGTTTAACAACTAAAATAATTACTTTCACTTCTGAATGTTGCGCATCTCCAATATTATTTAAGAAGATAATAAAATATGAATAATGTTAAGTACAGAAGCGCAGTTGATTTTTGCCAAAAACACTAGTGTCACCTATAGACAACCTATAATTAAACAGATTTACTATGAAAATTAATTGTGGACTAAAATATAAACGTAAGTAATTAATACCTATTGATCTTTTCTGGTTACATTCTGAATCATATCTCCTAAACACACAGTTAAAGTTACGAAAATCACAATATAAGCTGTATGTTTTAGTTCATATGTTCAGAGACCGGACACGAGCGGCCGATGACTCATCACCCACGCGCACTATTGAAATTTTGTATTTTTAAAAAGTTTTTAATTTTATTTATATAATTGGATAACAAGTGGGTGGTGATCTATAAAATACAAAATACTTTTTTATTTGTTTATATTGTAGTTCAAATCGAGTAAATTCTCCGTACTTTATTAATCTCACGAAATATAAGGTAGGTAAATAGAAGAAAGGAATTTAACATTAAAATCGACTTTTTTGCTGTCCGTTTTCTCGACGAAACCAGATGTTGCATCACCATACGAATAGTGCTATTCAATAACTGCGTGATGTTATACATTATTTCTTTTGTCATTCATTACACAATGTTTAGAATAAAACTGCAGTCTATGGTCGACTGTTCTACTTTTTCTACCCTTTGTAACACATCACCCAAAATGTCACTCATAAATATTTTATTTTCATTACTTTTTAACAGTTTTTGTGCGGCAATAGAAGCTTGATGACATTGTCCATCATTCTTTTTACAATGACCCATGTTTTAAATCCAAAATTCATTAAACACATTACAAATTAAGCGAGAAAGAATACTTCAAACTGACTTGTTCTTTACCATGTTTATAGTAACATGAATTACTAAATATTGTTATTATTATTACTTCAAAAAATATTTTTTCCAAACATAAATTGTTTTATTCCTATTTATTTTATAAGGTGTACCTACTTGAAATTTTATAAATTGCTATAAATGAATGCTTGTATTTATTGATGCTTGACTGTTGAGATTATTTCTATATAGTCAGGTTCGTAATAAATACTACATAAATTTAAAATACTATGTAGACAAAAACGTGTTGAAAGCGTTTCTTTAATAATTTTTTGTGCCTGTTAGTTTTTTGTCTGTCTATGTTCGAGTTCATTTAAAAGCCCCAGATATAAATTTGTTGCTGTAATAGCAATCTACATTTCTATTGCTTCATCTCTCATCCTCAATTAAGTTCGTCTATTTGCCAACATGAACCGCCACATTACCGACACCTAATCCTACCCCCCCACATTATATTCTTCATCACCACCAAACTGAAAACGAAACGCCAGCCTTAAGCCAGAGCTCTTGAGTCTCAGAACCCATCAGCTCTTTGGTAATCTCTACTTAGGGGCGCTTTTATTTTAAGATATAAGGAAAGGCGTCCGTTCTCTAAAAAACTTCGCCCTCTTGAACCAAAGTAGCAGAAGCAGTAGATTTTTAAACTAATTAATGCGAACACTCTCCGTTTTATGTCTACACTCAACAGAACCTCCTCTCAGTTGCTATTAATATCAAATACCTATTGCTAATGTTATATTTATTATATTGATGTTGTTGACATTTTAACTTAAAATTCAATTTAATTTTCTTTAAATTTAGTATAAACGGTTTTTTTTTTTGTTTCTTTTTGAGTAACGTATTATAGGAAAGCACCTACACATGTTATAAATATAAATTTGTCCGGTATGCTTGCGCAAATTAACCTCATGCGAGAATGACCACAAAAAATGTATACATATGACCATTTGAAACATAAATTACCATCTTTCTCTCAAAATTTTAATGTTTTAACGAGGAAATACGCGCGGCCTAATTGAAACAGGTAAAAACACATCCTAATTTAATTTTTTGTAATGTATAACATCATGTTATTTATGTAAAAATATGCGATTGCTATCTCACCAGTATTCTAAAGTACGACATTTAATTATTTGGTTGAATTAAATAGGTAGGTATAGGGATTTACTATTAAATAAAGGAAAACATTATTGACTGAACAGGAAAATATGGATTATTCACATTAATTTTAAGTTTCTTCGTGTAATTACATCATTACAGAAAATAATTATACTAATTAATAGAATTAACTAAAATATTACAGTACATATACACATTTTAGATATTCAACTTTATGTTGTGATTAATTAAAATGGAAGGCGTCACCAATGTCCCTCAAATTTGAAAATAAACAATTTTTAATTATTAAAAATTGATTTTCTATCGATTTCGATAATTTTTTTTTTTTAACATTATTTAAAATGAATATACTGACTCATTTAGAGTAAGGTTGCCTATACATTCTACCTAGTTACTCTTCTGACTTCTAAAAAAATTTAAATTAGTTATTTAATTCCCCACCCCCTGTTCTCTTACGATAAATATAAGGCAAATTATTTTTTAGTCACTACTCACACCTCTACCAAAAACCAGTACAGTATAATCAGTGAAAAATATAAAACTGTTGACTAGTCTCATATTTTTATATTATTACCATGATTGAAAGCACTTCTTTCGTAAGGTATGACTTATCTTTAAACCTCTCTAACCTAACCTATTTAACAGTTCTTATTAGGTGATAATTCACAATGTCACTAAATATCTTTAACTATATAAGACATAGTTTAGATAATGTCATTTAGACAAAATAAAAAGTAAATCTGCGCCGTGTACACGCACTCCTACAGTACTGAAAAGTTTTGTGAAGAACTGAGGTTTTATTTAAAACAATCTCAAAATATTTTATAAATAAAACAGGAGAATTACGAAATTCTATAGACGCAATAAAATATTGTAAATAAGGATTTTAACTTTTAGATACACTCAATCCATATTCAAATTCTGAAAGATCGTTAGCGGGATTTCTTTTCCTGCGCCCTGTCCAACTTAATCCTCACCGTACACTTTCACCAGTAGAGGCATACGGTACTTAATATATGTGGTTATGACAGCCACTCTACTACTTTTGTGACTTGTACTCATTGAAGTACCTATTTCATTGAATTTTCATTCAGGATCCATGGTTATACGTTCAATTGCTCAAAAACTCATTGTCTCTGTGATCCAGTGCCTCCCAGATCATTAAGACATGCGTGACTGTAACTGTTTTCTTTTATTGATGAGCTTTCAGTCAACGGTTTCATTATAGTCTTATCTTTTTCAAATGTAAAAAAAATCAATGCCGTCATTCTTTTAATACTTCTTACTGACGTTGCAAGACACAAGGGATAAAAATAAACGATAAAGCTGACGAACTTGCCAGGAAATGATCACAAACAGAACGTATAGGGCCAGAAATGGCTCTGGAAGTATCGAAAAATATGACACAATGCCACAGATTTTCTTAAATAAAACCTCAGTTCTTCAAAAAAATTCCAGTACTGTAGGAATAAGTGCATATTTAAATATTTTCCGATCTAGAAAGGTTTAAGGGGCCTCTGTACGGTTCAACACCATATATGCATTTACATGTAACTGAGCGCCAAAATATCTCATTAGCCACCGAAGCTGTCCAAAATATATTGGAAGATTTCAAAATATATGTTGTTAGATAAAATTCATGTGTATTGAAATACCAAGTTGTGTAATTCATTTATTTCGTCAAACTTTACTGATATATGCGTTCAATTATTCTTTTTAATATTCAACGCAGATTAACCAACATAAATGACAGAGTACAAAGGAAGTACAAGTTTTGCAATAGGTTTATATATAGTACATGAAGTATCTGTGCAATCATTCAATTTATAAGAAAATTACGAAACAGGTACACTTGTTATTGTTATTGTCTTTTCCACTGAAACATTTCTTCAAAAAAGAATATTTATTTTATTTTTACAACAGAATAAATTTGCATGGCAACGCATAATATATATGGTCTGTACCAACATATAGTGCGAATGCAAGCTCCCACAGCTTGCTATATCTTGAAACGGACTATGATAGATATACAGTCTGTTTCAAGATATAGTGCAAATGCAAGCTCCCACAGCTTACTATATCTTGAATCTGTATAACATGGATAACTTCCTTTAAAATAGAATATCATCCACACTAGCCCACAATATATTTAATAAAATGTAGTGCAGTATAATTAAAATGACAAAAAAGTTAAAGAATTCGTGAATACTACCATTTTTATAACCACTAAAGTAATTATGTAGTACGAATTTTTTGTAATCTTACCTTGTAATGAGGGTCACTGTCGTCTTCTTTTTTAAAAAATCGCCATACCTAGAAAAAAAGACATTCTTTGTTACACATATTATCACATTCAAATATTTATATATTTGCAATATGAAATGACTATTTGGATTTCAATAAAAATGAGTACATTTCAGTCAAGCGCTGTATTTATATTCGTCAGACAGCTTGCTTAGTCGAAAAATAACATTAGTAACAGTTGTATTTCATTAATTTCAACTAAAATACTGTAATTGAGATTCCTTCCTCTGGGGATCTAGTCGGTTTGGTTTAGTATATTTTTGTTCATCAAGTTGCAAACGTTTGCAAACCATTGACACATGTCTGGAATTACTACACTTCTGGAACACAATGCTCAAATCAAAAACTATGTTGACGCCCATGCGACCCAGACATAGGGGGAAATTAGCACATTCTGAAACCTACATAAAATTCTTGTGAATATAGAATTCATGCTTACTATAGAGCGTCTGAACCTTAGTATTCAGTACAGTCTCTTATGGGATATACACGTTGGACAACCCAGGTTCTCGGCATGATCTAAATATGGTATAGGAAATAGTCATACGGTGTTGCCACATCGCAGTTTTTATATTCACCCGTCCCGTGTTTAATATTTCTAATATTTCAGTACGAACCGAGACGCTGTGGAGTATGTTGTTGCCGATTACGTAAATATTACGTAAATGCTAATCAATAATAATGCATGAAGCGATATTTCTCATATTAATTAAATATTGGTGTAGATATTTACAATATGTAATACTGACAAAGTGTTTTCACATTCTAAAAATTTTAAAATTCTAATATTATTTAATGAAGCGCTCAAAAATCCCTCCATTTTTTGCTTCACAGTAACCTAGCCTATCATAAAATTCTCGACGTATGTACATTATTTAGAGTTTGGGGTGGAATGCTGTTGCATATTTGTGTAATTCGCATTCGTAACTTAATGGTAATGTTTTAGGCCTTCCGTGTTGATGTCCTTAGATCATTTGTTTTAAAAATCCCCATAGAAAAAAAATCGTTGGGTGTTAAGTCAGGAGATCTAGGCGGCCAGCGTATATTGCCCCTGGTGCAAATGAGGCGTTGAGGAAAATTTAAATTAAGAAATTCCAATACTATTCTGGCGTTATGGGCCGGACACCCATCTTGTTGGAACCAAATTTCCTCAAGATTACCAGTCACATTGGGTGCAGCAGGTATAATATCATGATGCAGTAATTGTAAGTATGTCTGGGCGTTTAAAGTGCGATTTATGAAAAATGGTCCTATAATATGGTTACCCAGAATTCCTGCCCAGGCATTTAGCGTCTGTGGGTACTGCCTTTTTGCTGTTAAATTGATATGTTTATTTTCCCGAGACCAATATCGGACGATGGACGGATTGTGGCGACCATAAAGCGAAAAAGAGGATTCATCCGTGAACAAGATATTTCGTACAAAATTATCATCTTCGTCGTATTTTTCCCTCATAGCTTCACAAAATGCAAGCCGATTAACTTGATCATGTTGGAAAATTTCCTGACTCTTTTGTGTCTTAAAGCACTTATATTTATGTCGCTTCAAAATATTCATAACTGTAGTTCTTGGAATGTTCACGTTTTCGGATATTTGACGGCCCGAGCACGGTTCATTTGCTTCAACAAATGCACATACTTGCACCTCCCGCTCCATTCTTTCATCAGAAAAAGGACGTTCCTGCCGACCGCTAATGTTGCATTTAGAACAGCCAGTAATACAACCGGACTTTTCGAAACAATGGACGATATTTAAAACTGTTTGACGGTTTGGTACTGGTCGATCGGGATACGAAAACACAAAACGCCCAACGACTGCTTCTGCACTTGGAGCAGAATAATACCATTTAATGATACTTATTCGCTCCTCTGTTGTATAAGTAGGCATCACAAAGAAATGTGAAACTCAATATTTTAAATTGTTACGTGTAATAGCCCGTTTGACACGATCATTTTTAATGTACTATGGTGGACTCCCCAAGGTGGACACCTAATGTACCCTGTGTAACAAGTACTTAGTACATTACATTGGTATAAGTCAAAGTGACACAACTGACTGAAACGCCACTAATTGAAACCATATTTACAATACATCAAAATAAAAAAAATACTATAGCAACTAAAAGGTGTCGACTTTAAAAAGTCCACCGTTGTACATTTATCTGTCAATTATTGAAGTAATGACAAATTGACAGAAAAATGTACATAAACACTTTGTTAGTATTACACATTCTAAATATCTACACCAATATTTTATTAATTTGAGAAATATCGCTTCATGCATTATTATTGATTAGCATTTACGTAATATTTACTTAATCGGCAACAACATACTACACAGCGTCTCGATCCGTACTGAAATATTAGAAATATTAAACACGGGACGGGTGAATTAAGAACTGCAGCGGCAACACCGCACGACTATTTCCTATACCATTTCATATACGATATTTAGGTCATGCCGAGAACCTGGGTTGTCCAACGTGTATACCTCTTTTAGTACCGCAAGCAATTTGTAATAAACTGTCTTGTTTTTATTTCAAGGCAATGTGGTCAGTTCGATTTATTATGTTTATGGTTGGTATTATCGATATGGTGTAACTATCACAACATAACCTTCCTGTCAAGTGTCAAATTAATATTATAATATAATAATATATAATCTACGAGGAAAGAATAGAACAGGAGAGATAATAAACTGGTGGGGGAATAGGTATTATTTAGACGGAAGTTAACACTTTAAGGCAGGTCAGTTATGGCAATATTGACAAGTCATTTTTTATAAAATGGGTATTTTGAATAAGTTGTCATATATCCGGTATGTTTCATTATGTGTTCAGTGGCGTAACATACATATTATAGGCATGTTTTTTTAATGTTTTCTTTAATACAGTTAGAATAAATGTTACTATATTAAAGAGATTAAAAGGATTAAAAAAATAATGCACTCACAATATTACTTTAATTATTATTAGACTAAGAATATTTAAGCACGCCTATGCATTGCGCCAGGCATATTGAGTTACCACTTTGGTTCTATTCCTTCCTCGTAGTATAGAATAATATCCTAACCAACAAGTATTTAATATGTCGTGTTATTATAATGAGTTATTAACCTAACCTGTCATCGTCGAACTGACAACTATATTGTCTATCTCCATAAGACACATACTGAATACTAAGGTTGAAACGGTCTATAGTGAACAAATTATATTTTATAATTTGACAGGATTTGTCAGATTAACAATTTTGTCAAAAGTCTAAATATTGAAAGTACAGCGAGATCAAAAATTATATTGATAAGGGTTTGCCATGGAATGTAAAACGTCTGTCTTAAGTTATATCATTAGGTGTCATACTGACAAATATTAACGACAGTATGACACTTAATGATATAACTTAAGACACGTTTTACGTTCCATGGCAAACCTTTATCAACATAATTTTTGATCTCGCGGTACTTCAGTAAACACAAAATTTTAAAACTCATGAAGCAGTGTATAACTTATTTCAATATTTGTATTAGAATTGGCATCCTATATCATGCACTGTAGAACTTATAAGCTATAACTTGATCGAAAACATAAATTTAGTTAAAAATGAACAACCGAACATGCAGTTAATGTACTCCCGACATATATCTCTAGCAAGAATATGTTGTACACCTTTGCACAAATTTTGCAATGGCCTGATAGAAATCTGTATGTGGCTAATCATCATGAATGTTAGTACTTGATAATTGACCCGTATCAGATGGATAGGTGGGGTAAGCACTATCATAAACACCCGTATTTGTTTATTTGTTACATATAATGCACTAACGGTACATAAACATTAGACAGTCTTTGTGACCAAGTTGCTTCTATAATAGAAGATGTGGATTTGCATGTAAATGATGGATACCAACAAGACCTAATGTCTCCTCACTAATCTCAATTTCTTCTAATCTAACTCGGTGGCTTAAGTATAATGAATGGTGTGCACTTTCTCCATGTATCTCTTTTTTGCAATCTTATCACTGCAAAATATTCTTCTCCAAACTACTCTGTATTGTGTTTCTGAATCAACTCTTTTCCAGTTGTCTTCACTCTGACATCCAATCTAGCTTAGCAATGTTTTCAATAACATATATTACTCCGTATTGCTTTCTAAGACTGGCGTTCTTAATTTTATCTTTAGGTGATTTTTAATATTCTCAGCTCCACAGATCTTTGTGCGACCATCAGTTCCTTTGCAATATTTTCCGTTAAAGTCATAGTTACCAGTCCACACGTGAGAAACGGAAGAATACATCTCTCAAAGACATTTCGTTTTAATATATCGAAGTCGTTTGAAAGTCATTCATCCCTGCCAGATTCTCCTAGTTGTTTCCGCTGTTTGGTTTTGTTTGCTCAATTTTTATGTTTATGTGCCTAGGTAAATGTATGCTTCCACGCGTTTTAGGTTGTGTTCTTCGCTGTTTGAGAAGATTTTCGTTTTGCTTATGTTTATCCTCATGGCTACTTCTGCAGCGACTCTATTTACTTGCAATAACATTTCTATTAGATCGTTTTCTTCCTGTTATTAGAATGATATCGGCAAATATTAAGTGGTTTTCGAATTTAACGTTAATGTTTTTTATTTATTGCTGCTTTTTCGTATATTCTTTGATTTCTTTCCTAAAATCAAAAATAATAAATATAAGTGAATTGGAATTATGTATTCTTCAGCTTTTTCTATTTCTGTCTTTAAAGTCTGGAGGTGATCAATTATGCTGTATCGTTTACGAAAAACCGTATGCTCGTTGGCCTGGTAGTCATTTAGTTTGTTGGTAAGTCACCTGGTTATGGCTTTAGTCAGTAGTTTGTATAGGTGTGATAAAAAACTGATTAGCCGGATATTTTCTAGGCCTGCCCTATCACCTTTTTTATGTATTAGGACAACTTCTGCCTTTTCCCAGGAGAATGGATTGTGTAAGCATTAGTAGTGCGATTTTTAAAGCGTTCACCAATGACAGTATTCTGACAGTATTCGGAGCTTTATCATTTCTACAGTGATTCTATCCTCACCAGGTGCTCTTTCATTTCTCATATTATTTAAAACCACCAAAAGTTCACTTGTATGACTTGATGATGACTTTTTCCCCGCCGGCTTGCGGGTTGAATATTTATGAGAAAAGTTTCTGGAAAATTCATCAACTGTTGTTATTTTTCTTGAGTCTTTTATAAATCTCTATATTATTTTGTCGTTAATTATTGTTATTTTCAGTCTACCTTTGTTTTTTTTTGTAAGACGTTCACATACATACTGGTTTCTTCTATTCTGTGATGATCCTTGGATAATTATTTTTCATATCTTTTCTTATTTCTGATTAATGGTCATCGTTAGGCGTTTATATTCATTGCTGTTTCTGCCCATTGTTCTTCTCTTTTCCATCAGATTACACGACTACCGACACAAGAACTAAGAACAGAAATAACAACCCTAATAAAAACACCTTTCAGAAAAATATACACCCAAGCAAGAAGAGCATTAAGCAACAACACTCTAAAGCTGCAACATATTAATAGGGTGAATTCATACATTATTCCCTACTTCTTTTACCTACATATTTACTTCCGAAAATAATTTCCCTCCTATTTTAGATTAACTTAGTCTGAATATATTATATATATAACCTAAGGTAGAAGGAAACATTTAAAATAAATATAAAATATAGTACTAATAATTTTAGTCATGTTTTAGCATACTCCAGCAGCTTAGCTTAGTCAAATTACAGGAAGGTTCGGCTATCTAGTCTCCTAGACTATCAAATAAGTTGGTAGTATACTAGCAACAAAAGCGATTTTTAATACGGTAGTAATAACTTGACAAAATATTCTCTACACAGGAAATCTGTTTTATTAATAATCAATTCTCTTAGTTTAATAAGAAATTTTTATTTAATAACTGTTTTCCGCCCAAAACCTTCTAACGATTATACTAACAAAGATATTTAATTCCAAGGAAATTGGCAACCATTCTGTTGAATCTGTTATCGGGAACAACCAGCTTACTGAACAATAACATCCATCGGCATCACACTTACAAACATTTGCATAATACATCACGAAACGAGATTAATTGTGCGAAAAAAAATTGAATTAGGGAACTAATGCTGGAAGTGAAGAACAGGTCTGCTTTTCTGTATACCCTTACCGGTTCTTTCCGACACAGCATGCGGATGGATAAAAAACAACGTGCAACGCACATTTTCCATCCCCTAGACATAACGCAATTACTCTCCATTATCGTTACAGGTTTGCCAACCTCAATTTATATTCTCGTTTCTCTGAAAGAGAAAGATTATGGGAATACTTTTCTCTATTATTCGTTCTATACTACCGTATTTATACAAAGATCAATGGGATGTTACATACACGATGGGATGAGATGATTCACTTAAAGGTAATAGTGTTAAATACTTATAAAATGCGAGTAAATTTTACCTTCATTATACCGGTTGTGTAATGCAACACTTGATATAGCAAGTCCAAAATACATCAGAATTGCAACGTGGCGTACTGTATCCCCGCTCTCGCTACATTTAATGGTGAAGCATCGATTGGCAATGTAGCAGTTATCTCTACTCTCTCCTATCTTTCATCGCACTCCCAGTACGGCCAAAGAATACGACGTTGCAATATTTAACTGCTAATATCAAGTGTTTCATTACACAAGCTGTATAAATGATGAAAATATAACTTAGGTTTGGTTTATCATTCCGATCATCGGTGCATAAATATGTATTACACTGTTTAATAATACAAATAAATGGCAAAATTGGAGGTTCGGAAAAAGAACTTTGAAGAAAACACTCTATTTTTAGCTGACGATTTGATACTGTTTCGGTGTATTACCAACGTTGGCGATGGCCATCAGCTGCAGAATGACATGAAGAGAATACGTAATTGATGCTCAATAAACAACTTAGCTCTTAATCCTACTAAATGTAAAGTTATTACTTTCTCCAGAAGGCAGGGACATGCTCACTACTCCTATTTGCTGGGTTATGTAGAGCTGGAAAGAGTTCAGATGGTCAAAGAATTGAGGATTCCTTTCGATGCTAAACTTTCCTTTAACGCACATTTTCATTGCTTATCTAAGCAAGCTAGATACTGGCATTTTTCATTTGGAACAGCAGAGAGTTTTCTAACACCCGGGTACTAACCACCTTATGTACACTGCTGGTGAGGCCAAAGTTGGAGTATGCCAGCCTTATCTGGTATCCGTATTAAACTGCTCAGAAGCGCCCCGTGCAGCTTGTGCAAAGATAATTTGTCAAATTCCTATGGTACAAAGTTGATGGTGTTTATCCTCCTAGAGGCTCGGACTATCCCTACCCATCTGTCGTTTTGACATCTCTTCCCTCTCTTTCGGACGTTTCTATAATAGCCTTACCTTCCCCTACAAGCTGCAGCATTTTTATCATTCCTAGACTTTCTGGTTCCGCAATCCTTCACCCGTCACTCCTCTGCCTTTTATCTTCCATTTCTCAGAACGAATGCCAGTTTCAAATCGTTTATGTTATGTCCTCCAATACAATCTTATTTTCCCTGGCACAGACATTCACTTCGATTCCCTTCCTTCATTCCAGAGCATTGTCTACAACTATATTGATAGATTCTCATTTTGATGTTAACAATTTTTTAGAGTTTGATAGACTTGCCTGTTGTTGTTGGTGTTGTTGGCCAGTGTTTCGATTCTAATTTTGATTTATTATTTTCTTTTTTAGGTGATAGATTTATTTTTACATTTTAACTAGAACACCAGTATATTTTTATAGTTTTCTTTTTATTGAATCGTTGCTTTACATATTGTTTTATGTATGTTTGTTGTATAGGAAGTGCTTTTCAACTGTAATTTCTTTTTCCTAAATTGACATTACTTGCTGTTGGATAATAAAGACTAGTATTATTATTATTATTATCACTAGCTGCAGATGGAGCACCTCCTATGGTTGGGCGTTATCGTAGATGTTTAAGCTATTTAAAACAAAATGTACCCGGGGTGTTAACAATACACTGCTTCATCCATCGACAACATTTAGTTGCTAAAAACCTGAATGTTAAATTACATGAATCTTTTCAATTAGTCATTAATGCGCAATTGTGTAAAGAAAATGATGAAAACTTTTATCAATTACTCTTTCACACTGAAGAACGCTGTCTGTCGAAAAGCTTATGTTTGACAAGATTTTTTGCACTTTTTGAGACTATTTTAGAGTTTGTGGATGCTAAAGATCCAATTTCCAAAAAAAATTAATCAAACGGAAACAAAACTTTCTCTATTTAACAGATTTGTTTACTAAATTTAATTAGGTTAACTTGCAGGTGATAGTTTTCGTTTGATTAAACAACATCCATCATTTCAGCGTTTCTTGCCAGAATTGTACGGCGCGAATTTTACCAGTTCACCAATTTGTCACAGACAGACTGCCAAGAATACGAAATTTCAACCTACGTTCAACATGTAAATACTCTCTGTTCAGATTTTGAAACTAGATTTGAGGATGCTTTGACTATAATAATAACACAGTGGATAATCATGGTGACATTAAAGAAACGGATGCCATACTACAAACGGAACTGATCGGAATAGGCACTAGTGTAGAACTTGAGGTACAGCTTAGAAATGGATACTGTTACGTACTATGGAATATCCCGAGAAAGTTTTTAATTATTTTTCCTCCTCATACCTAGTGGAAGGGGGTTTGAGCGCGGTTGTCAATCTCCTAAAAAAACAGACTGGACGTCATCAACTAAGTTGATGCCAAATGTTGAACATTTATTATTAAAGCATCAGGTTTTTCTCTCCCACTAAAAGCATTTATTATTTGCTTAGTTATTTTATGTAATAGATACTAAATTTTAATTCGGTTCGTTTTAATTTGAATTTAATTAATAAATGTATTTTTTACATTTCACCTCAGTACATTTAGAAATCTAAATCTTTCAATGTGAGTAGCACTACCCCAGCTATCAAAAACATATTTGAAGTTAAAGGATTTGCAAAAAAACAATATCATGTAAGCAGGGGGTCTACGAAAAACAGAAAAGCATGATAAGTGGTTTACAAGGCATAAAAGTTTGGCGACTTGTGCTCTAGTCGAAAAGCGATTTTTTACAAATTTTTGTGATACAATAAAGTAAATGTCAAATAAATAAACGTCAGTTTAAGACATATCCAAGTTTTAAAATGTCAACTCGATATGTCAGAATTATATGTCGTATGTGGTCGAAAAACTCGAAAAGTAGTTGGTCGATTGACTTGAAATTTGAAACAACGTTGCATTTGAATACTAGAGTGTTTTTATAGTAAAATAAAATTTTGACACAACGTTGCATTCCAATACGGGCGTGTGTATATACACAGCGCGACATAAATCTTCTCGCACAAGTGAAATATTCGGTGTGGTTTGACATAACTAGTGCTATCTTTTGGAACAAGTTAAACAATAAAGAATAATAATTTGTGAAAACATATCTTTTTCTTCCTCTCCCTTCATTCCACATAGCCACAACAACGCAAATCAGGCATTGATTAAATGATGTATTTTCTTGTTAAATCTATATTCCCTTGAATATTTTCCCAATCATTTCATAATAATATCAGACTCAGCATAGCGCTGCGTGGCCGAGTCTAGCTATATAGTACTAAGTAATTGTAAAATGTCACTCGTTTCAAAATTGTCCATTGTTAAATTGATTGGATTTTGTTTTTGAAGTGAAAACTTCTATGGGCGCGTTGATGCATTGATTGTTGGGCACTGAACGAGACTGAGCCGTCACGCTCGAAATGTAACGCTCGTTCGGGTAAAGTCGGCTCGGCAACCGTTTCACGCTCGGCTTTGTATTATAACACTAACTAGCGGTATTTAATTTCAATTAAATTGAAATTTAATATAAATACGCGAAATATTGTATTTTTATTTTCTGAAAAATTCTTGTCCGCGTGCAGATGCGATCCCGAGCCGCCCGGGTATGAGGCCGGCACGTTACCATTAGACCAGCGCAGGTACTCGTATGAGAATTATCATATCGTCTATTTGTATATATACATGCGTACGTACGAATTTTTGAAGTGAAAACTTGATCAGACCGGGCAAAATGTACTAGAATAATGTATACATAATAATAATAAATATATATCTTTTAAATGTAATGTAGTACGAAAATGGAAAATGTAAATGTAAATGAATATAGAACGAAAAAAAAAAGTTGTATTTCGTATTATTAACCTCGCCTTGATGAAGTTTTCACCTCTGTCGTGTGGTCTTAAGCACACCCATTTTTTTTAACATAATTTGTAGGTAAGCCAATTTAGATATAGGAACTAATATACGATTTTTTTCCTTTTTTTAAGTAGAATATACCTAGCTAAAAAGAAAAAAATTAATTACTTTCTGTTGCTAAACATCTATGCTTGAA
Organism: Amphimallon solstitiale; assembly: GCA_963170755.1. NCBI lineage: Eukaryota > Metazoa > Arthropoda > Insecta > Coleoptera > Scarabaeidae > Amphimallon > Amphimallon solstitiale. The sequence continues at coordinate 66,829,997 of OY720679.1, read as the reverse complement.
TGATCTCTTCCGGTAGCTAGGTATAATTTTTTTATATTTTTTTATTAATGTATATAAATAAGTTAATGTGATCACAGTCAAAGCTCAAACAGTAATTTATATGGCTTACCTGTATTGAAATATATTAGCAATTACGACACATACCTAATGCATTTTTAAATTTCCAGGAAATGTTAAACATCATTAGTGTCATTAGTGTGTATCATCGAATTCGTTTTTAACTAATCATATGCCAGAAAAAACAAAGATATAGTCCACGGCAATCGTGAATCATCCTGTATAGCTTAATAAAATTACAGACGGCAATATATTCAATAAAAGAAAATAATATTAAAATCTAAGTATCTGAATCCGTATTACATATACTGATGTGCTCTTATGTCTCTGTTTGTCATATTGCTATCGTTGTTGTTGGCAATATCCCTTTCCATCTAAATGTTTTATAAATCGACTTTGACTCCAACAATGAAGACGTGTAGTGTGAAGTGTGAATGCGATTCCATTTCTTTATATCTCGGTGATATTTGAAAGGGAATAAAAGGTTGTTGGGTCAAGTAAATAATAGAATTACCCAGACAATGGCTCAGTTTATTCGGTATTAAAATTAAAATTACAGCGTCTCGCAACGCTTTGTAAGTTGTTTATGAGTTTTGCAGAAATGGAAATTTCATAAAGAACAAACTTTCCGAACTCTTTAGTTATTCATTTACCTTTGATTTTCAAGCAAAGAAACTTCTGTCATTGTTCATGGGAACTTCTTGGAAGTATGTACGTATGCAGAATGGCTTTGAAAGCGATTGGGAAAACCTACAAACCTTGAACATACAAAGAAAGTCCTTTGTGAAGCATTCGACATGCAACTGAGAGGTTTAATTCAATTTGAATAAATAATCATATTTGTTTTGTTTTATTTGGACGTAATTATATGATTGAGAAATAGTATTTAATGTGTTATTTGTGTATTTATCTCAATTTTTGCATATAATGCTTGTATAATGTTTGAATTGCGTAAATAGAGGTAATTAAATGTGTTCAAAGTTTAAATTCAGTTAATGGCAAAAGTTTTCTCTCGTTAGGTGTCACTAAATAAACCGCCAATAAAAAGTCGCATGGCGGTGATATTTGTAGAAAATTTAAATATTTTATTATACATAGGGTCTACAATTCATAAAAATAATGATTATGTGATTAATGATTATATTAGGTAGATGGGTTTTATAAAATATGCTATGCGTACAAAAAAACTAGTAATACTTAATGCGTCTGTAAGTCAAAAATTATAAAGTTTGGTGTTATGAATTGGATACTTCAACAAACTGAAATATGCTGATTTGCAGATCTAGGGTATTTAATTCCAAAATATACATGAGTTTAAAAGAAAATCGTTCTGTGCACATATGGGGTATAAACACATTAGTGTTCAACCCAATCCTAACTTATTGGTGCCAAAAGTTTGAGCGTTTGCCAAACGATTGAAGTCTCGATTACAAAGAATGGGAATGAAGTATTTGAGAGGAGTTATGAGCAACAAAGAGAGGGAGGATAACAAACTCGTTCATAATAGAGCAGTTAGATGTGGAGCGATTGCTAAAAAAAAGGGGAGCCAGCTGAGGTTGTACGAATATCTAGTACGAATAACAGAGCGAGTGGAAGACCGGTCAAAACATGAGATAAGCACTTGGAAAGGTAAGATTGGCACGTGGTCTAGCATAATCAAGAGCAATAGTACTGGCAGAATCTACGAAATTAGAAAACATATACAGGACATTCATTCACAGCAAAGTTACTGGCAAATTTTGGAGTGGATGTTTTTGCGATCAAGAGGCACGGTGGGTGAAAAACCGCGACTATTGCAGAAAGTTATGTTGCTGACAGTTTATGTGTCAAAAATGAAGTAGCTAACAGAATTTTTCACACCGACACTTAATCTGCAGCGTCTAGTAGTACATCGCATCAGATTATTACAACGGATCAGTCAGACAGTAATGAACCTCAGGTTATTATAATGGGACCAGTCAGATCATTTTGAGTAGAATGCGGTAGTCAATAGACATGAGGGAAGCTATCCACGTTTTGTAAATAATGTTACCAATTGTAATAATTCTACAATAACCGTAAATATTAATAAACAATAACTAAATTTTGAAGTTCAACATATTTTATTATTTGCATGACTCGAAATCACTTATCAACCCAAGGGTGGCAAGTAGATCACTTACCATCCGTTGTCAATAGCAACTGAGACTATCGCGGTAAAATCAACTTGCTTGCTTGAAAACAATTTAACAATAGTCTACTTATTATAATGGGAGCAGATAAAATATATTTTTGACACAAGATGTCATTATGTAGGTTTAATTTGAGTTGGAAGTTATCTCTTCTTTGTCACCACTCTGATTATAAAAGCGCCCTAATTCTACCTAGAAAATAGCGCCATCTATTGGCACATATACCAAAACAATTTTGTTGACCACTATGAATTGTCGAACATATAGTGTTCATATAAATCAATTTGGTTAATAAATATAAAATTTATTAACAACTCGATCGCAGTGCCACCTATCGGGTATAGATTTTGTAATTTTCCTATCTGACACTAAACCAATACATGATAAATACGAGTCATATTGGTCCATAAATACAGAATTTGTTAATAACTAGACTACAGCGCCACCTATCAGATTCTACCATAGCTATGAACCTTCATCTCGATAAAACAAATATAGGATGTGGTATGACCTCCATTATATATTTCTTGTTTTTCGTTGCCTGAAGATTACTATTTGTATGTTTTCTTCGAGGGTAATTCCGGCTTTTTCTTAAAATAAAAATCACATGTAGAATGGGATGTAAAATTTTATATAACGTTTCGACCTTTTTACATTCGGTCTTCTTCAGACATTTTTTTGCTTAATTCTTATAAGTATAAAAAGTATTCTTTCTTTGCAGTTTTTATATTACATTTGGCGTAAACTAATATTTCTTTTTTCATTCCCATATTTAAGTGTAATTGGTTACTATGATTCATTTTTAATTAATATGTTATTTGCGTTATATATAATGTTTACGCATGCATTGCTAATTTCGTTTAAACTGTATACAGGTGTCCAGAAACTCTCCTGACAAACGAACACCGGAGATTCCTCAGATAATTTTAAGACAATTTAACCCAATTCACCCTAGTCCGAAACTGCTTCCTAAGGTCATAGGCGTCCGTTTTGGGTAGGTAAACGGTTATTTTAACGCATAACTTTTTTGTCTCTAACTTTTAAGCATTTGTGACACTAGATTATTAAATTTTCAGGTATTCTAGTACTAAAAGGTACCACGATACCTTCTCTAGTATACGATATCCTAAACTTTTGACGAACCCCTGTATATACAATATATTTTCTGCTACCAATCGGAAAATACTCATCTTTCCGAACTCTACTATAGTGGAGGACAAAACAAAAATAAGTTTGTCAAAAAATGTCAATAAGTCAAAATATTTTATCATTTAATTATAAAAATGTAATTAATTCATTAATAATTTAGCTATTTTCATTATCTTTTTACTTTTCAAAAACCTTTGTTTATTTTCATAACTACTGCCTATATATTTGATCTTGTAAAAATAACTATCAGCTATATCCTAGTCCTAATACATGATCTTAATAACGATGTAATTGTTGTTAACAAAGGAATCTTATCTATTAGGGATATACTATATCTACTAATTAATAGAGCAAGTTCATGTTGCAGAAGGAGTACAAAGCATTATCTCTCCTTTGAAATAAACTAAGCATTCAGATATCTTTACAATCCAGTTACAAACGTAAAGAGCGCGTTATTTTACTGCTCTGTCATTCCATTTGTTTATATGCAAAGCGTACTTCGTTATAGCACCCGAGATAATGATGCATACACATACTACGTCAGATTGTACTTTATATGCGAATGCGAATTATTTATTAAGCCTAGGTATTCTTTTGTGTTATATACGGATCTCTGTTTGTGACATTTTTAATGATTTGCCTTAATAGGCTTAACATTTCATTCTCTAACATGTGCGTAGACTGAGTTTATTTTTAATTGAGTAATAAAATTCATTATCCAAATTAATGATTGTGTTCATTTTCGTAATAAATTACGTATACCATATAACAGAAAAGGATTAAATGGATCCCTTAGTGGCGCAATAGTTTTATGCTATATTAGTGGTACATGTATCCAATAATGTCGGAGAAACAATTAATTTTGTTTAGGGTTATTACCAAATAAACCTAAAATTTAAGTTAGACTCAATCAATCCTGTAATATCGAGAAAATCAATTAAGGTGGCATATCCGAAAACTTGGTAACTAGTAAACTAAATTGAATAGCACGCAAATGAGAAGTTTGCAAAATACATCTGTAGCCTTTCATACTAAAAGGTTAATTGATAATATTATTTAATTTCTGATAGAACATGTATATGATAAATTAACTTGAAAACCACATTGTGGTGTTCTACTCAGAAAATTGGATTGGCTATCAAAGTTTTTACCCAGAGTCAGTCACTGACAAAACTAAAAAGCATAAACTAAGTACAAATTAAAATTAAAAATTAAATTAAAATTTAAAAGTAGCACTGATAAAACCACTTCATAAAAAGGGAGACTGCAATGATTTTGCAAATTATAGACCAATAAGTGTTGCGTCAGTCTTCTCAAAGATTTTTGAAATAGTTGTTACTACTAAACTAACTGAATACTAATTTGCCATGTTTAGCAATGTGCATTGATTTGTTAAAGGCTTTTGATTGTATAAATCACACAATTCTTCTTTATAAACTGCATAGGTATGGTATTTGTGATATGGTGAACAAATGATTTGACTCTTATCTCCGGGACAGAAGGCAGCGGGTTACATGTTATGGAGAAATATCAGTTGAGAGAGAGGTAACACTGGGGGTCCCACAAGGCTCAGTAATGGGTCCCATATTGTTCTTAATTTGCATTAATGATCTGCCAAAACTTATAAAACCATTGGCCGCAGTCTCTCTCTCTCTATGCGGATGATATTAATATAATCATTGATGCTAATGACTTATTAGATCTAAAATCTAAAGCAGACAGGATCTACACACAGATAAAAGATTGGATGTCAGTCAATAAGTTATTAGTTAATGATACAAAAACCAAATGTATTTTATTTGAAAATCAATTGAAGTTTAGGGAAACAAAAATTAACCTACATCAAACTTCTGTGGACTTGGTTAGTTCATCCAGGCTATTGGGGGTTGTGTTGGATGAGTCTTTGACTTAGTCCGCCCATATTGATGTTTTGTGCAGTGAGCTGAGTAGGGCTTGCTATACAATATATAATCTGCGGAATTCTTGCAGTTTCGAAGTCTTGAAGACATACTACTACTCGAATGTGTTTTCCAGAATTTGATATGGTATAATTCATTGGGGTCATTGCAGAGATGCCCAGAGGGTATTTTTGATGCAAAAAAGCGGTACGGTACATAAATAACCTGAGATTGCAAGAGTCCTGTAGAACTGCTTTTAGAAAAGGAGGAATTCTAACTTTCTTTGACATATACATATTGGAAGTAGTGTCATTTGTTCATGAAAACAGGTCATCTTTCGCCTCCAGTATAGACCACAAATACAATACACGGCAAAATAATTACCTGCTGCCATTTCAGCATAGAACAGCACTTTTTCAAAAAAATCTTCTTTATAGTGGTTGTAAACCATACAATAAACTCCCATCCGAGATAAAACAAGAAGGTTTAAAAAAATTTAAACTGAAAGTTAGGGAATTACTATTAACATTAAATTTTTACTCCTGTGAGAACTTATTGAATCAATGATTTGTTACCTATATTTTGTAGTTTTCATTTTTGACGTTTTCACACATGTATGTTTTCTTTGTATGTACACATGTCTCTGAAATAAATTTTATTATTATTATGGTTACGGGGGAAAAGAAGGTCGAGACTTGTTCCGACGTGATTAACTCGTTCGTTCAAGTCTGCATAGGTGTTTGGATCGGTGATATTCGAAATTTGAGTGAACTTTTTTTGCAACTAATTGTAAACATGTACACTTACAAAACGTATATATGTACACCTATAGCTGCAAAAAGGTTTTCACTAAAATTTTGAATACCACTGCTCCAATGTGGTAATGTAATTTTTTTTTACAGCTAAGTGTACATGGCACGTAAAGGATGCGAATTTAAATAAAATAGTGATGATGGAGAATTCATAGGAGTAATCTTGTTTGATATAGTTGCTGCCTTTGATGCCGTCTGGCATGATGGTCTCATCCATAAAATGATCAGTTTTGGCATCAATACGAAAATGGTGATTGATGCCAATGATGGTAATCTTGAAGTATCCACAGGGTGCAGGGAATTATACACCATGGCAACCTGGCATGACAAACCCCGTTCATACAACGCAGTCCTACGCGCGTGCGACCTAATGGCACTTCGAGGCAATCTCAAGTTTAAGTGGTGTACATCAGTGCGAAATGTAATTAGATCGTGAAGATATGTAGGTTGCTTGATATTAATTATTGCGTAATACAATTTAGCAAATTGCAAGAATCTGCGGTTATCCAAATTAAACCAGGCTGGATTATCATATAAACTGTATACAGTTCTCAGTTGAGAAATTCTTAGCAATGAAAACTAAAGGCAATCTAAATAAGTGGGCTTGTGAAAAGAGCGTGGTTGACATAACCTCAATGAGGGGACAGAACTGCGAGGAAGTAAAAGACGGACATGACGCTTGGGAATAAACCGTTATATCGAGAAAAAAATTAGTGATAAACTAACAACTTTGGCTAGTGAGGTTGTAGAAAAAATGTCTGAGAAGTTTAAACTAGAATGTGATAAATTGGCTCAAGAAAACATAGTCCTCTTGCAAGCAGTGGCAGAATTAAAATCTTTAGTCACAAAGCTGACAGATAAATACGATCATACAGCTGCTAGAGATCAAATAGTAAACATCGTGACAGATCAATAAATCGAGAATCCAAGTCAGAAGAAATTACAACACAAAGCACCAATACACAAGAAACCTATATCTAAACAATCTTCAAATAAAAAGGAGATCGATGACCGTAGCACTAAAAACACATCGATAAATAGCAACTCCGACAATGCTGTTTCAGGCGATATTGATAAACAAGATTTCCAAGTAATAACATATAAAAAAAGAGCTCGAAAAGTAGTCCATGGAAAAGGGCCGGACATTTTGCAGATCCGAGGTTCTGAGAAACTTGGTCATTCACATATATATGATTTACACGTAGAAACAACTGAATTAGAAATTATTAGTTATTTATCTTCTCAGAATATAAAAAATAATAGTTGTGAAAAATTAAATGCAAAAAGACCAAATGAATATTCTTCTTTTAAATTGACTTGCAATCTAGCAGATCTTGATCGCGTAAAATCTCCCAGTATATGGCGAGGCGGGGTGAAATTAAATAGATATTTTTTTCATGCCCGCCCCACTCAAAAAGAGAAGATCTAATTACAGAGGGATTCAATATTAAAAACAGAGTAGACCCTTCTAAATCAAAATAAAAATATTAAACATTAACATACAGTCACTGCACAATAAAATGGATGAATTGGCACTATACAGTGATACTGAAGAAATTGACGTGGTTTGTATTACGGAGAATTGGCTGACAGAAGGGGCTGCTGATGTTTTGAAATTTGCAAATTATAATATAGTAGATACGTACTGTAGCAATGAATCGAAACATGGAGGAGCAATGATATTGATAAAGAAGGAGTATGTCGCAAATAAGATACCAATAATTAAAAGACTGGCGGTAGATAAAGAAATAGAGGCGACTGGTATGTACCTAAAACATCTGAACATCGTAATTGTAGCAATATACAGGCCACCAAAGGGTAATCATGTTTTATTCATACAACAATTAAACAAAATGCTTATATATATATATATATATATATATATATATTTGAAATACCTAATAATTCTTTTTTTTTACTTAAGCATACTTAGTATGATTAATCAGCAAATATTATTAAAATTTAATCTAAAATATAAACAATTTTGCCGGGTTAATAGTGTCGGGAATTAGATTTAGCCACTTATATAATTTTTACCCGTGTAATTTAGTTATAATGTTCCACGTTTTCCTGTTTTTGTATATAAGATTGCTGAACACATACTATTCAACAAACTTCAAACAAAATTCGGAATATTAAAAACCTAATGTATAGGAATCTATCATTAAATCCCAAACCACCTTTAGAAATTTATATTTATTTTTCTTATAAACACTTATAAATCATTTACACCTGCACGATATTTTATCGAACACATTTGAAGACCTATACATATATGATAAATTAGCGGGCCCACCGACTGTTTAAACTTTCCAAACCGCACCGAGATTAGCGGGGTGAATTCCCCTGTCGACCGTCTGTCCCTTATCGGCCTGCCTATAAATCCGACCTCCTAGAACGACCGAATACCCTGAACCGAACTGCACGAACTATAAAGTTTCCAAACCATCATGATCATCACCAGTGCGACCACCGCTATGGTCATTATCGTCTTTTTGTTGTGCAAGTATAATGGGCATCAGAAAGAGACCGCCCATCTCTTATGTATGGGAGGAAGTATCTGATGGAATTATGGTTTACTTCTTACTTTACTGCTAGGTTAATTGAATAATGGAGAGTAATATTAGTTGGGTTAAATATGCAAACGTATGCGGAATTACTTAATTAACTACTTACACTATTACTCATCTATGAATATTGTTTATAACAAACAATAATCTTATGCGGAGATATTTTAATATACAATGTATGTATTGCAATAAATAATTACCGAGATAATTACTATACTAAATTATATATGACATACAGCTTTATATTTTAAGTCTAGTAAGTATCTGCTGGCATCGTTTAATACCAATACCGACTTGCACTCTGTCAATGAATTCTCTCTCAAGATTGACTTAAATATAAATCCAGTTAATCACCTCTTCGTGTTTTTGGAGCAGTATATTTGTATTATTATGTTAGCTTATGACATTCATTCACATAGAATATGGTAGCTATGTATATGGAATAACAACTAAACTGATCAAATGGGGAGCCATTTCATAATTTCTTAAAAATTATATTTTTTTGGTGTTATCTAGATGGGAAACAGTAAAATAGCTATTAAAAAGAACACTGCGTTCTGGCAGTTCTCCGTAACATGTAGTAGTTAAAATAAGTTCATCGATCTATCTCTAGCAGCAATAACTTCTGACCTATCGACTTGTCACAAAAATGCATCGTTCTGTCAAAGTAAATAAAATTTCTTAAAGAATTTTTTTTTTTACCTTGAAATAATGCTTGTGATAAACTGAGGAACTTAAAATTCAATATGGATTCGATTGGTCATTAATCTCCTATATATACCGTCTCAGAAACATGTATGAAACGTATTTTCAGCTAATTTCCATACAAGTTTTTGCCCAGAAGCAAAATCGATACTGGCAACTTGTGGCTTTTCACACCTGAAGAGTCTAAAACTGTAACACTATGGAAGATTCCAACTTAATGCAAAAATATACTTATGATTACAGAAAATCACAAAAGCTAAAGAATACCATGAGTGAGAAGCAAGAAGTGTAGATTCCTAAGCAATATGCTGTAATAACCCACTAATTGGCAAGACCCCGTACATTAAGTACATTTACTATAATTTTACAAAGATAGCATTAACGCAATACTCAAGACAAATGTTATTCCCGTGCATATACATATGCACGGATAAGCATTTCTTCCAATTCCCATATATGGGAATACACAATGTCGATGCACCTGCGACGTGAATAATTTAAGTAGGTTAATATAGAAATAAGTTATACCGCATGTGTCAATTTTCATTAGGTATAGGGATTCAATGTTTACGTGCGATTTATACGTATACAAGTAACACGTGGCAACGTGGCACCCCTACTGTCCGTCACCAATCCCGGCAACAATTGACATCACAACCATTTTCTCCGATCTTCCCACTTCTCCCCACCAGATTTTACATTCAATGTTTAGCTGCGAACACGTTGCGATCTAGTCTGCAATAAAAGCCGTTTTATTACTGGAACGGGAAACATCAAATGGCCGCGGCGATCTGCTGATCTAGTAGTTTATTTTTATTTTCAGAATCCTTTTTTATTTACCTTATTAGGGTTATCTTTTAATTTTATTAGAATTACGCTTTTGTTTGTGTCATGCAGCGTGAACGCAGTTAATAATTCTCTGCATTTACTGAAAGCAAAAAGAAAAACAAATCCTTGCAACTCGTAAATATTATTCCTGAACGCATCACCCAAGTCAGTGGTCCAATAGTTACTGCTAAGCTAACTTGTATTTTCGAGCATGAATTGATCGCCTATGGCTAATGAAAATTGACACATGCTGTATATACAAGTGTAAGTTAGTTTTAAGACATTATTCACCAACGTTCAGAAAATGTAATTACTACGATTCGAACATACACGAATATACAATATACTTAGTTAAAGTGATGTGTTTTAATTGAAACCGTCTAACAAATTCCCTATTTTGATCCGATTCAAGAGAGCCAATCGAGATGACGATCGAGTAGAGGCAAGCCTTAGGACCAGGCTTATCACAATGATTGAAATTGCAAGACACTTAAACATAATTAAATTGCTAGAAAGCATGTCACAGACTGAAATATTTAGTAACTAGCAGGTTGTATAACAGTATCTGTGGTGTTTCAAGCAAAGTAATATATATTTTAGTTTAGCAATTTTCAATAAATTTAAATTATATAGAAATTAAAATGCTTCTATTACATAGATATTATCTTTTTCAATTAATTAAAACACTAAAATATTAACTAATTATTAATAAAATTGTAAAACATATTTAAAAAGTATTTTTGACAAATATCTTTCAGTACAGAAAAAATTAAAGTTGGTGTATTCTTGACAATCCAGCAAATATATATAAATGAAGCACAATATATTTTATTAAATTATTGAGTGATAAAGTACTGCTAAATATTGAATTTATGTTCAGCCACTTACTGTATTATTATCTTTCTTTGTTCATATTAGTTTCAGAATATTTCTAGTTTTTACATTTTGTTCTTACATAAAATTTTAGTTTCCTCAAATTTAAAGTTATTTGTATTTATATTGTATTGCTGTTTTTTAAATAGTAACGTTTTTAGCAAATTTGTGGTTATTTAGTCTATCCGATAAATATTGCATGTTAGGACTATACAGTGCGTGTCTAAATTCTCCCCCCTGTTATTTTTAAATGAAGTGGAACAAAACATTGAAAAAGAGATCTATTCAAAATTTTAGATTTTTTTTTTAATATCCTTCATTTGTTAAAATAAAACGCCGAATTTCACGGATAGGATAATTACATCATTGTTTTGCAATTAGTTGTTCTATTGCCAAGAGGTTGAGGGTGCTCATTTTGAATATTTAATTTACAAAAATAGTGATGTGTTTAGGATTATTATTTTTTTTTTTTCAATTTTAGTAGTTTCTTTTAATTCGCCACCAGGAAAATTTGGCGGTTTTTTAACACATGAAATTAAAAAAAAAACTATGACTAGATCTTCCAAATACCTTTCAAATGAGGGGCCATTCGACCCTCTTTGTCATTTAATATTTTTAAAGGAGGAGGCTTTAGACACGCAGTGTACATACGTCACATCAATGTCCACATTAAATGTGTTAGTTCATCAAAACCATCTTGATTTTTAATATTGGTGAAAAAAAACTTTAATTATTATTATTTTTAGGGCAACTTTTATATTCTAAGGCCGCAATATTTTCTTGTTTTTTATATTTTCTTCTGATAGATTTTTGACATAAGGAAATGTTTATTGCTTTGAATTTCTTATTATTTATATTATTGTTATAAAGTTTCTGATTCTTTTTTTTTTGATATTAGAATTTATAAATTTAAAGGATATTTGTTTTTGATTAATATGTCTCTTTCATTTGTTTTATGATTTGTGGTCTGTATTTAAAATATGAAAATTTAATAGTTTTCTATTTGTGAAATAACTACATTTTTTTTAATTGAAAGCGATTGGCATAAATTATAATTTAAATGGCCACTTGACAAAGTCTTTTTTTTGATATAATTTTGTAAAGATTGTATTATTTTCTCCAATTAATATTAAAATTAAAAAGAGAGTGTACCATTGTTTGTTTCTTTTCCAATGTAAACTGGAAAATAATATATACCTATATATATTTATTTAAAAATTTATCAAACTCAAATCTAATTCTTATTGGGAATTATTCTTTTATTACGCTATACTATTAAGTAAGAAGCCTTAAGAAAAGTGTATCAGTATGTCAGAAATAATTTTTACTGATATTTCAAAACTATCTAAATTTTAACAAATTCTGTAAACAATTATGAAAGTAATTTGAATTGAACATCGTTTCCTTGTAGACGTTAATTAATGAACTGACTGGTTTTTTATAGTCATTAGTTAGGGAAGTTTGAGTAATCCGGGCGGTGGCGCTGTTGTCGCTTGTGCAGCTTAAACTCTTCCTAGGGGGATTGTCTTCTAAGCTAGGGATTTTGCGTGAAATGGATTTTTAAAATTACACCTCTTAAATTTCATTAGCGTTTCGTTTAGAGAACCATATTTTTGTGTTTATTATCATTTTGGGATCCACTTTACTCAGATTACTTTGTGCTGCGCGCAACCTTTGTGATATTATTTAAATGTAAAATGCACTTCAAAAATAGAATGAAAATGTTTTCATTAGCGGTGCTTCCAATTTATAGCGAATGTATTTCAAATGTCCATTTTATTGAAATGTTTAATTACTTTTTCCTGGTGCCATTAGTTCTTCATTATTTATTATTAAATTTGTTGCATTTAAATATAAATTGACATTTGTATTAATTTAACACAATCAAGTCAGATTAATTGAATAAACGTCTCAAATCAATCTTTATTCAATATGTTTCACATTTTCTCTTTTTGTATAACAAAAAAAGTCTTTTCTTAGGTTACGTTAGACGCAAAGATGCACATAATTTTGACTTGTCTTAATAGTACACATTGGTTTTGCATGTTGAACTTTCTACAACCCTCTTTCGATCGGGCATGTAGGAACAACATATTATGTATTTCTCTCTTGATCACAAATAATCAGCGTTGAGCTTGCGAACGAATCTTTCTTCTGAATATTTCCTACTTTGAAAAAAAACGTTTTTGGAAATACTGATTAAATATTTCAAAAATTAATAGCTGTTATCGTTTTTTTTTATTCGATTGCAGCAGAAGTAGCTGGTTTATACCTTAACACCCAAGAATTTCCCAAAATCGGTTCTTTTCCTTCAGCGAGGGTTTAGCGATTTCATTTAGTGTTGTAATGGGGGCTATAATCTAACATTCAGTAGATTTTAAATTGCCATACAGGAAAAAATCTGAAGTATAAAAGTTATTAAGCTGCATCCATCTTTCGTAATTAAAAGAAATCATTCCACCTTTCTATTAATATATTTTGCTTTTTGCTTTTTCCACTGTGTCCATTCTCTTCAAGTCTTTATTTTCATTCTTCAGTTCATATTTGGTTTAAATTCTCAGCCACTTGTTGCTCGTGTCTGTTTATCGATCTTCCACTTCTTCTCCTACCCATTTGGATCCATTGGAAAATGTTGTATATTTTTCCTCTTCGGTCTACTCTGTTGATGTGGCCATACCATCTTATTCTCTGAGCTTTTATATGTGGTACTAACATATTTTCCTTTCACTAGCTGGGAGATTTTGTGGTCCAGTAAACTTGGCAGTTTACCTAAATTTTGTTTTCGGCCATACATTGTTTTTATTACTGTCCTTTCAAATATTTTTTGTTTTATATACTTATCTTTGGCTTTGCCGTGCCTGTTAGTATTGGTCATATAACTGCCTGTAAATTTTTATTCTTGTATCAAATCTTATGTTTTCAGTCCTGTAATACTCTCTATTCACTGCTTGTAATCGGTGTGTTTTTCCGGTGGATTTATTATTTTGTATGCCAATTATTGTTTCCATGTATTAGAAGGTGTCTATTTTCGATATCCCGTCTTCTGAATAAGTTCAGCGGAACAGGAACAATCTCACACAACAATAACTATCGAAGTATACCCAACATATTTAAAAAATTTCTCCATAATAACTATCCTGTTGTCGACTTTAAGCACAATAGTAGAAAAAGTTCAATAACTCGAATAAGTGAGCACCTAATATACAACAATGTAACACAGCATAGAAAATATTTCATAATAATATAAAAACCCTTATAGATATGAAGATAACATTTGACTCAATATCTAAAACTACATTAAAAGAAAATTGCAAATTTTAAGAATAAGATAAACGGAAAGCAAACTCAATAAAATATGTCTAATGCATAGACCACAAACCAAAATGATAAACAGGATAGAAAACCAAGAAATACAAGCTGAACATGGAATATCACAGGGTGAAAATCTTCCTCCCGTCCTCTACCATGTGTCTCAGATAACAGGTTTGGTTAAATTAGATGAATTATTCCTAAGAATTAGCGAAATTACATGATATTCTCCAATTCCAAATTTGCATATATTTTAGGACAAAGAAAAAGAAAAATGTCAAATTTGTTTTGAATGTAATAACTTTGTTTTAGTAGACACATAATTTTTATTTGCATTTTCTTGAGACACTTATCGTGCAGAATTTAAATATTGACTTGGGTTTTTTCTTACACTTTCCATTTTTCTTATAGAACGTCAAGTCAGCTTTGAAGGAATTGAACGTGTTCTTTTATCCTTTTTACAATGATGTTACGTGAGAAATCGACAAATAATAAATAACAATAATAAAAGAAAATAATTATAAAAGATGTTCAAACAATTGACAATCCTGTTCTAGACATAGCTACCTATGCTGATGACACCGCCATTCTATCTTCTTCCATAAATCCCAATATTGCCCTCAGAAACCTACAAGATGCCG
This sequence comes from Amphimallon solstitiale, assembly GCA_963170755.1. NCBI lineage: Eukaryota > Metazoa > Arthropoda > Insecta > Coleoptera > Scarabaeidae > Amphimallon > Amphimallon solstitiale. Next base: position 66,814,984 of record OY720679.1, on the reverse strand, counting down.
TTAACAAAATAACTGCTTGGTGCCATAATTGGCGAATTGCCACCAACGGTGAAAAATCACAGGCCATAGTCTTCCGACGGAAAATCAAGCTAATAACTGGTCATTTATACATTAACCACGAGCAAGTCCCATGGAGTCCACAGGTCAAATACCTCGGTGTTACACTTGACCGAAGACTTACTTATTCAAACCACCTACGAAATGTCTGCAAAAAGACCAGAATAGCCAGAGGAAGACTATGGCCTCTCCTGGGAGCAGCCAGCACACTATCTAGCAAGATGAAACTTCGAATCTATACTCAAATACTAAGACCGATGATGACGTACGCCGCCCAAATCTGGCTGAACACAGCCCCGACATGCATCCAAGCAATCCAACGAATACAGAATAGTACACTGAGAATGGTGCTGAGGGCGCCATGGTTTCTTCGAAACACTCAGATCCATAGGGGTACTAACAAGCCGCCGCGCCGATAGAAAAATATCAAAAAACTCACATCCGATTTTTACCTTAAGATGGAAGAAAACCCAAACATCACCCTCACCCCGGAGATGGTATATGATCCGCAGAATTATCTGCCACACAATGAATCCTCAATAGAGTTTATACCCAATTACTGAAATTCAAGATGAAACCTAATTAGATTATTAGTAAAAGGCCTAAGGCCTAACTAGAAGCCACAATAATAATAAGAAGAAGAAGTTCTAGAAACAATTCCGGCTGCGTAGTGTCGACGTAAGCGCACTGCAATACCTTTCAGTATTTAGTTTTTCGTTAAAAAATATGGGCCCAATAAGTTATCGTCTAACTTGATGCCGACTTTCATTAACAACGTGAGGATTTTCTCTGTCCCAAAAGTGAACATTGTGTCTATTAAAGAGACCATTATTTATAAATCTGTTTTCGTCAGACCATAAAATTGTAGCAGTTAAATTATTGTTATTCTCATATTGGTTAGAATACATTTGGCAAAATTTTAATCTTCTCTCTTGATCTCCATCCCTAAGGCCCTGTACTTATACGGGTGGTATTTGTGACGCTTTAAAATTCTTTGTACTATAGTTTTCGAAATACCAGTGTTATGATCAATTTGTCTAACAGATATTGAAGGATTTTCAATTACAGATTGTAATACATTTAATTCCACATCTTCATTAATTAATTTCGGATTTCTAGTAGGTTTGGAAAACGAAACGTATTCTTCTAAATTAATTACCAAATTTACGACATTCTTTCAGGATACAGCCTCAAGTACATCCTTTCTGCCTCTACACTGTTTTTATGACAATGGATGTAACAACTTCACATATTTATTTAACATTTCAGAATTAGTTAATGAAACCATGGTTGACACAATAATACTTATATAATAATTTTTAAGTGACATTAAATTCGATTGTGTTTTCATGTATCACGCCCTACTTATTAGTTAATGAAGCCATGTTTGACATAAAAATACTCTGGACAGAATAACTATCAAGTGCCATAAAATTCGATTCTGTTTTTATATATCACGGCCTATTTATGGTCGAGTGTTTAAAAAAATATATTTTTTAATATTTTATTTGTTGTTTTGAAAAATAAATAGGACATATTCTATATCACTATAAAGCTGATAAAAAACACGTTAAATTCTTTCAAAGCCGACTTGACGTTCCATAAGAAAAATTAAAGTGAAGAGTTAAAACTAGAAAAGGGAAAGTTCTTGAAGAAATCCAAGTGGATATTTAAATTTTGATTGAAAAGTGTCTGAAGAAAGAGCAAATAAAAATTATGGATCTAGTAAAACAAAAGGGTTATTACATGGAATAGAAATTTGACATTTTTCTTGCTATAAGTCCTGAAATACGTGGAAATTTGTACATTGGATAATATTGTATAATTTCACTAATTCATCTAATTTAACCAAACCTGTATCTCTTATAATAAGCGAAAACCCCATGCTGGAAATATTATTTGGGACACATTGTATATAATGTTTGCAAACGATATGTTTGACATGAATACATATGGATGAATTTATGCAACTATTGCAAGAGCACATGCAATCAGGAGTAACCAAAGTTGAAGCATGGTGTCAAAGCAACTTCCTAACAATGAACGAGAAAAACAAAAAATATGATCTCAAAAAAAATTAACACTGCCATCTACATATAAATAATCTAATAAAAAATATAATAACTAACATGCGACGTATGTAGCAGGAATACAGAAAACACGAAAGGTGATGCCAGAACAAAGTGAATATACCAAGCACTATTTACAGCACACATAATTTATCTGAAAAACATAACAAAACAAAATACTCAAATTAATATACTCTATGGATAGGAGAACTTTAATATTAAAAATATACGAGAAAACGTACAAACCAAAAATAATGCAACTAATTCAGAAAATTAAGGTGTTACAAATACCAAAAATCGAAAACAAAACAATAATGCTAATAGAACGCTATCAACCGCTGAGCAGATACATACTAACTATACCAGAAGATCGTTGTTCATAAGAACAAACAAGTATAATTGTAATAGACACAAAAGAATACACCAGAATTTATAGCAAAATATATCAAGATGCCTAAAACAATTAAAAATCTAAAATATTTGCAATTTAAAGTCGAAATCAATCAAATGATCGAAAAAGGGAAGTTATAAACAGAAAAGGAAGAAAGAAAACGGCAACAAAATCTCATTTATTCCGAGATAAAAGGACGAAAACAACAGCGCCGTAATGAACATGAACATATATTAATAATGTACAATTGTAAAAATATACAAACAACACTTAATAAACACCATTAAAAAAGAAATATATTATACGAATGACACAATAACACTCACGGAGAACCACCAAGGTAGTCTTGAAGCGAATAAAAGGTTTTTCCCAAAAGAAATTCTTTAAGTACCCTTTTAAACATTCCTGGACCGCTAACATCTCTGATGTTGTTGGGTAGCTTATTAAAGATTTTGGCAAAGGAATAGTGACTTTTCATATATGTTCGAAGTGTGATGCTTCAATCTTATAACATTAGTCGATCTTGTTTCGTAAATGTGTGATAAGGAATCGTAATTTTGTATATTTGTTTTAACATACATTGCTGCTTTATATATATAAATGCATGCACACGTAAGGATCTTACTACTTTGAAACGTGTTCCTACAAGTGTAAGTTGGTGTTAAATCAAATATTAATCGTATAATCCTTTTTTGAGCAGTAAATACGCGTTTCCATCCCACTGATCGACCTCATATAAAACGTTATAAGAAAGTGTAGAATAAACAAGAGCATAGTACATATTTAATTGGCCGTCAGTATTTAAGCATGATTTCAGCTTCAATATCGCATAGTATGATTTGTTTAATTTTTTACATACAGAGTCAGCATGACCTTCAAAAGTGAGGGCAGCATCAACTGTGAACAGCGTAGAATTAGATACTATATTAGACAGATCCATGTCGCAAGTAATAAGTCTACGTTGAGAAAAAAATATGCACACGGTCTTGTCACTATTCGTCATTAATCTGTTTTTTCTGCACCACGATTGGAATTGATCAATCACCGATCGTATTAAATTTTGCAGATCCTCCCGATTACTTGCAGAAAGTGCAACTGATGTATCGTCAGCGTACATCACTACAAGACCATTTTTTATGTACTTCGGCAAGTCATTTATGAATATTAAAAATAGTAAAGGGCCCAAGATTGACCCTTGTGGTATTCCCATACCATTCGTAATTTCCTCTGATTGGTGGCCGGATAACGATACGACTATTTTTCTATTACTTAAGTATGATTTAATCCATTGCAATAATGGATCCCGTATACCGAGACAGTATAATTTATCTGCAACATAGTCAATATCAAGACTATCGAATGCGCGAGAGAGATCAAAAAAAGACCTGCCACGTATTTACCGGCCTCAAGCGCATCATATATATATATCTGAAAAAATTAATCTCTTTGTGTATAGAGGTTTATACTGTTTTCAAATAAATAAATATATTTATTAAAAGCTGTTCCACTGCTCGCCATTTACTCAGTTTTCTTTCTAGTAATATGTAGACATCCATCTGCCGCCGCGTCTACGATTTTTCTGAATGTCTCTTTTAAGTTTCTTTCGTCTCTTGAATTATGACCAAATCATTCAATTATTCAATAATCTGCCCTAATCTATTTATAATATTCTCTGTTACTTTCGCCCGTTTTTGCAAGACTATGTTAAATAAAGTTTTTGAAATTGCATTCCCCTGTCTAGCTCTTTATTTCAAATCAGTCCGATGTTCTTTACACTGTAATGATTGCTACCTGTGAATGAGAGATTCTTAGTTGTTTACCGTATAGGAAATGTTTGAACCTTCTAATTAACATTATATGTTAATCTATGTTATAGAAATAGATAAAAACTTAAATTACTGTACGTACATGTACGTAGTTACAAAATGAGGAGCTATTTATTGAGAAATTGCATGACAACTCCGATTTTATACGTATTGATTTTCGATTGATGCTATAAATATATTCCAGTAAGTAATACAAAAGAATTTTATTATACTACTTATGTTTTTCTGTAAAGATATAGTTCCAATACTACATACTGTATTTGCATTTATCTTTTACAACTCAAATAAATCGTCTAATAGTTTATTTGATAAATATAGTTAAGTATATACAAATACATAAATTTCCGGATTAAATATTCCATGTTTTAGAAAATATCGTTTGTCTAGTCTAGTTGATATATGTGTAATTTATTTTATCTTTTGTCAGGTTTCTAAAATATTCCGTCTTGACAAATAGACACATTCCAAGAATAAAACACCAAACCATTCTATCTATTATAGCACAATTTTGGATGCTCATGCCAGTCGTATGTGTATTTACATCTAATTGTTTTCAATTTTGACAGTATAATTTAATTTAGTATATAGAATTACACAGAATAAACAAAAACAATACAACATTTTTTAACGTCTTTTTTGAAAAAAGGAGGGAAAACAACCATTCAGGCGAGGCTAAGCTCATCATGACAGATTAATTAAAGTGATCCCCAAAATTATTTCCTTTAATTTTTCTAAAATTAAATACAAGTAATCACATCATATTGCTAATAATTTATTTCAAATAATTGCAAATGATCGATTTTGTTACACTTCTTCTCAAATAGTTTCAAGTTGGTAATCATAGAGCGAAACTGATATTTTAAATATTTTTTAGAATATGTTAATATAACATTTTATTTAAAGTGGAATCAATGTGCAATAAACATAGACAATTGTAAAGACTAGTTAAGCATAGTTAATTAGGATTTAAACAAATTGAATGATCCTGAGATGTTTGTTATTACAATTAAAAAATATATTATTTGTATTTCTACTTCATTCTCTACTTCATCAAAAGAAAAATTAGGGTGGACGTCTCCCATTTAATCTTAAATATATGCTGGTGAAAGTATTCAAACATAGCCTGTAGATGCTTGGAATAGATTTTCTAGAAATAAAATCAATGGGGTTGCTGCAACCTTAGATTAGATGCCACACTTATTGCCTAAACGGAGTTTTCCTCATGCTGGTTACAAAATGATTCTTCTAAATTCCTGTATAAAAATTAAAAGTTGTAAAAGATGCATTTATTTCTTAGCCCAACGTTTAAGTTCTTGCATAGCTGCCATGGTACGTTCAGGTGAAAGGATGTCCAGAAAGTTGCGTCATCATTCATTTTGATGTATAGAAACTTGCAATTTCATTAAAAATTAGTTCAAGCAAATCATCATTAAAAGTACATGATTCAAAATGAAATTTCAAATAAATTTGTGAATTTTGAAACATAATAATTTAAAGTACAAGAATTTTAGAAAACTAGTTCCAGTAAGACAATGCTAACAACTTTGCGTTTATGCTTCTATGCCTAAAATTATATTTGTCTAAAAAAATTACTTATCACTAGTGGTTCACGAATGAACTTATCAGATAACTTGGCTGTAATATTGATGACACTCTCGACCAACTCACTTAGACTTTTCGGAGGGTTTGTTGACTATTAGATTTTACTGCTACAAATAACTAAAAATATACATCCCCACCCTTATATTAATAAATGTCAGCGAAGGAGGTAGTTTTGTCCGTTCTGTGGATTAGAATCTTCTGGAAATATTTAGGAACACATGTGTACCGGGTGTTTTTTATCTTTGATATCATTTTGATTACCTGCAACTTTTTTGTTTTTAAAAATATCAGAATGAAGCAAAAATCATTTTGCATAGGTATCTATGAAGTTTTTTACGTTTTAAAAAATAAAACAAAACACTAACGTTTTTCCAAGATATTAACCTAACATATATTTTTTTAAATGGAAAGCCCTAAATATTTTCGGATATTTCGCTTTTACATGAAATTTCAAGTATATTTTATAAAGCATACCCCATACCTGTCTTCAACGGTTTGCGAAAAAACGGCGTTTAAACATGCAACAAAGAAAAATTTAGTTTTGTAACCCTGTTCTTAAAGATGTCGAAATCAAACAGAAATCATTTTTCATAATTATTTAGAAAGTCTATTTTCAATAAAACAAAAGATTAACGATTAACAAAGTAACAAATTATTAAAAAAAACAATTTTACAAAATTAAATTATTCTAAAAATGGCATGTTTAAACGCCGTTTTCTCGCAAACCGTTGAAGATAGGTATGGGGTATGTTTTATAAAATATATTTGAAATTTCATGTAAAATCGAAATATCCGAAAATATTTAGGGCTTTCCATTTAAAAAAATATAAGTTAGGTTAATATCGTGGAAAAACGTTAGTGTTTTGTTTTATTTTTTAAAACGTAAAAAACTTCATAGATACCTATGCAAAATGATTTTTGCTTCATTCTGATATTTTTAAAAACAAGAAAGTTGCAGGTGATCAAAATGATATCAAAGATAAAAAAACACCCGGTACATGACGTAGTCAGTCTATCGTGAGAAATGCGTTTATGCTTCTATGCCTAAAATTATATTTGTCTAAAAAAATTACTTATCACTAGTGGTTCACGAATGAACTTATCAGATAACTTGGCTGTAATATTGATGACACTCTCGACCAACTCACTTAAACTTTTCGGAGGGTTTGTTGACTATTAGATTTTACTGCTACAACTAACTAAAAATATACATCCCCACCCTTATATTAATGAATGTCAGCGAAGGAGGTAGTTTTGTCCGTTCTGTGGATTAGAATCTTCTGGAAATATTTAGGAACACATGTGTACATGACGTAGTCAGTCTATCGTGAGAAAAGAGCGTGCTAAGTAAATAATACTGAGGTCGCAGATAGAGAAACAATTTTTTGTCTAGCACAGATGCGTTAATATCGTTTCAAAACTGGTAACGACAAAAATATAATTACTAGAGAAAGTGCAAAATGTATAATGTTAAATAACGGTGAAAATATTATTATTATTAGAGAAACAGTAATTAAATATAAAGCACAATTTGTATGCCACCAAAATTTAAAATACTAGAATTGCCAACGCTTACTGATTTAACATATTTATTAGACAATAGTTATTTACGTATCATGGGAGTAAAGTAATATTTTACATTTAAGATATGAGTATTGTGCTAGAGGCGAAAAGCCGAACCATATTGAGACTGTAATATTACTTTTCTTCCGTGTTGCGTACAACACTTTTTTGCCCGCGTCATTACTTTTACTTAAAAAAACTACAAAAGTACTGATATTAAATAATTACAAAATATATTATTCACAACTTTTAAATTTTTGGCAGTCACTGATGTTTTGTCAACTGTCAAATTGGATGTATTGTAAGTAGCCGTGATGAATGTATTCGTAATTCTGTTGAATATGCAACACAATATACACCACAGCAGTTGTTATTGTTTTTCCTTCTCTATGTAATGAAATATTGTATCTATCTATCATTGTTCAGTACGTGGATGTAATGTATTTGATTTCCTTTGGTCGTTATAACTAAGGTTACGTCTTCGATAGCAACTCAGTTATGTTCTCTTTATATAGTGAAGGGCGGAAAAATTATTTATACGTCTCTCCATACTACATATTTAATAAGTACTTATTATAAGGTATTTTTTTTCCTCCATGGAAGATAAATCTTTTACAAGTGATTCTTTGCTCGCACCGTCATAAGACATTAAGAACAACGCTGCTCTGAATGCGTTTCGATGTACATAACGGGATACTCATTAATCAGTTCTACTGATAATAACATTTTTTGTTGTGCCATGCGATTTGAACGAGTAAGTATTTGATACATAATCAATTTCTTATTATAGTCTTTCATTTCGGACTTATTGTATTAATGTTATGTGATATATTTCTTAGGAAAATAAAGAACATAGTATTATACGAACATATACAATGATTTTAGTTCAGAGAAAAAGAACTTTTTACCTGTCTTTGAAATTGAAATATACCAAAAGTTTTTTTTTTCTTTTGAAACAAAAATATGCAAATACTTCTTTATCCAATAAAACTTCCAAATGGAAAGGACAACCTTGGAGCATTTAGATTTCAACGTGAAATATACATATATGTATGTAGGTGTGTATGCATTGTATTTCACATCGATGCATATCACAAAATTTTTCATCCATTCCGTCTCCGTTGTTTGCCAACACCGTAAGTTCGATCTTTCAAATATAGGGGCTTACAATTTCAAGTAGTTCCGAGTTAGTTCAATTCAATTCTAGGTGATTGGAAAAGCTATTTGTATGCATATTTGCAATGCCAGAGATATAAAGCGGCTGCGTCAAGTTTATCGGAGATAGAATTGTGAAATTATATTCTGCGGAACCATATTTGGATTTTTTAATAAATTTGCATATGTGAGATTAAACGTCAACAACTCTGGTGTTATTTTTCTCTAAAATGACGAATAAATTTCTCTTTCATTGTACATACATATATCGTACTGTTAAATTGTTAATTTGTGCCCACAAAAATATGAATATTTGCGTAATATTGAGCAATAAGAATATTCCTAGAGGATATTTAAAACATGAAGAAAATCATATTGACTTTTAATTCAAATCAGATTTATATAAATATGATCATGTTTAAAATAATTATAATGTTATATATTCATCATGATTGCATCCATACATTGGTTAGATCATCCTTTTTGGAAGCGATTAGAGGAAACATAATAAATTCGATAGCTTTCAAGTTGCACACCATACTTATTGTAAAAGTGTTTTATAAATAATAATAATAATAATAATATATCTTTATTAGCAATACGCTATTTACATACACTTAGATTATTTATACCTATTTCTCTAAAATATACAATGACAGTTGTCTCTTAAACCAATTTATATTATTACTAGGGCGCGGACATGACCGGTTTAAACTACGACGAAGTTACAACGGAGGAAAGAAATAATGTAAACAACACACGCTTACTGAATAGCACTAATTCATATGGTGAACTGCAGCATCTATTTACGCCCGAGAAGTGCCCGAGAATGACAGCAAAAAATGCCCATAGAATAAGGAATTTATGAGTAAAATCCTTTTTTCATCGGTGTAGATGGGAGCGTGAGGAGTTTTTAAAATTTATTATATTTACCTTATATTTCGCAAGAGAAATAAAATTTTCATTCATACTTACGTTAGTTTCGTTTTTTCATTGTTTTGACAGTTAATTACGTATTTCGTAATTTTTGTAATAATCTGTTTAATACCAGTTTATTGAATCGACTTCTCCCAATTATCTAGACATAAGTATGCACTGGATTTCGTTTAGTTTCAATAACATACGCGTACATTTTTAGTTATCATTTATTTAGATCTAGAACGTTGTTTATGTTACTTTTTCTGATATGAAAATGAATTGTCAGTGATTCCGAAATTTATTACAAAGTCTATAAAATATCGTTACAGAATGCCAAAATATCGCACGTTCGTCACTTAGCTTTGCTAAAACGTACACAGAAATAGTTTTTATGCAGAGAATTTCGATAGTTTACAAAATTTCGTTACATGTTTAAATGACGATGCTCGAAGTATTTCTGAGTGCCAGGAACACAAATCCCAAATTTAAAAAATCAGTTGTTTATTCCTTCAGGAACACTTTGGAAATTTGCCTAAACTAATCACATATTTTGAAAATCGAAATCTCAAATTAAAAGATGGATTCACCACATTAGATGTGGGCTATTAATAATTTCAAAAGTATTCCAAGTAACTTCAGATGTGGCCTTCGGCAAAAGTTAGACGCAGTTTTTAATAGAAATCCAGATTTAATAACATTGCGGCAATTGTGTATGCTAAGGACGCTGAAATAAAAGAATATATCTAGTACGCACCTATAACCAATTGCGATGTAGAAAGGACGTTTTCTATCTACAAAGGTGTACTTAATTCAAAGAGAACAAGTCTTACAGAAGAGAAAATGAACAAATAATAAGGTATTGTGTATTTTATAGATCACCAGCCACTTGTTATCCAATTAAATAAATAAAATTAAAACCTCTTTAAAAATACATTTCAATAGTGCGCCCATGGACGATGAGTCATCAACCGTACGTGTCCGCGCCCTAATTATTACAATGTTTTATGTCATACGGTAGGCTGTTAAATATATTTAGACCATTAACAAAAACATTATTAGCCGTTGATGATCTATTTAATTTTTCTATAAAGAAATCATTGATAGTTCTTGTATTACATTTATGCGTTTCATGTACATAAATCAATTTCTGACTAATATACGATGGCATAACACCTTGTATACTGCTGTAAATGAATAACATTGTTTTGTATTTTTTTTGTCGCACATTCATTAATTTCAATGTACTCAGCATTAATGCAACTGGTGTATATTTGTTACACTTTAAAATTACTCTCATCGCCCTATTTTGTATTTTTTGCATTTGCTGAATTTCGTAATTAGGTAACTTAAATGGAAGAGTTGTGTAATATTCCATCTGTATCGAAAATAGCGATTTATATAGTCAGCTTAATATATGTTGACATATTTTGACCTATTCTAGTTAAATAACTTACTTTTTTAGACATTTTATTTAGAATATGCTTTGTATACATCTTTAAAATTTAAAAACTGATCTATAATTATACCTCGATATGTTATACTATTTAATTTACCCTTTATAAATAATTATTATCTATTTTTATATTAATATTGTCATAATTAATTGTGTTTAATTTATATGCACTATCAATGATTACAAATTTATATTTACTTATATTAATACTTAAACTATTGGCACACAACCATTTATATAATAAAGACAAGTCTTCATTTATTTTATTCTTCATTTCATTTAAATCATTTCCACTAACATACAACATTGAGTCATCAGCAAACAAATGTAATTTACTATTTTTGGTCCTAAGCATAATGTTATTCACATACAAATTAAAAAGTAACGGTCCTAATATTGTTCCTGTGGTACAGCATATTTAGTAGAACGCACAAATGATGTTGTAAACGTTACTCTTTGGTATATGTCAGTTATGTATGAACGACACCATTCCAGAACGATGCCTTTGAAGTCGATGATTTTCAATTTCTTAAATAATAATTGTCGGTCGATGGTCTCAAAAGCTCTTCTGAAATACAAAAAGACAGCCAGCACCAAAAGTGCTTCACAAGAGTGTGATTTCTTGAAACCTGACTGGTTCAATGATATTATACCATTTGCATCACAATAATTTTCAATTTGCTTTTTAACACACATTTCCAACACTTTTTCATATGACGGCACTGTATTTATAGGTCTGTATTCTTCACACAATTTCGTACCATTTACTTTGGGACAGGTACTATATACGATATTTTCCAATATTTAGGAAATACCCCTGGCTGCATTGACGTATTTATTATGTCTAGTATTCTATTTGCTGGCATCAAGTAAATCTCCTATAAAACTCACCAGCAACGTCTCCTGTACCTTTTAGAGATTTAACTACATCTTTAATTTCTTTCATAGTTACATTTTCAAATTTACTAAATTCTGCATGCTGCGGTATATCACGCAAAACTTCATCTTCACTGTCAATATTTTGTCTTTGTACCCATTAACTAGTGTATCTATGCTTGTTACAAAGTACTCATTAAATTTTTCAACAATTTCCCTATCATTCTCTATTTCTTCATTATCAAAAAAATGCTTGTACTATTTGTTTCTTTACTTGTTGGTAATAACATTTTAAGATTTTTCCATAGTTCTTTTGAGTTGTTTCTGTTTTGATCAAGTGCTGTTTTCAAATACTCTTCTTTCCGTTCTCTAATCATATGAACTACTTTATTTCTAATTAATTTGTATTCATTCCAGTCTTCCTCACGTTTCGTAAATACTGCTACCTTATATTTGTCGTCTCTAATATTTATTTGTTCTAGTATAGCATAATTCATCTACTCATTCCTTAGATACTTTTCAGGTAAAACAAAGTCACATTTTAGACACATTTCTTCAATAATGTGATTTATAGTTTCAGTTCACTGATCTACGATAATGTTGACATCATTTCCATTATTCCAACTTTTTTCGTAAATGTGTTTATGCAGTTTGCCAATGTCATAATTTTTAAAGCTTCTTATAACTTTGTTTTTCTTTTTTGTCACATCACTTTTTGTCTTTATTATAACTTTTAACATCGAATGATCACTTATTTTTGGTGTATGAAGAACCTCATGTTGTATTGTTTTTTCGTTAGTAATAATGTAATCAATGAGTGATTTGTTATTGTTTGTTATTCTTGTATATTCAGTTACCACTTGCTGTAAGCCGTTTATACGTATTAAGGTTTTCAGTCTGTTAATGTAATAAATGCTTTTTGTATAATCTACAGGGTGTAGCACCTAAGATGCCTCGGACCGTAGCTCCTCTATCACACAATATATCGAAAAAATTCTAAGCGAAAAGTTGTCCATAACTACAATCACCATTTCCCTAAAATATTTTTGGTCATCAGTGCCGTGCCGTATTCCAGTGGCGTATAAAACCAATGTTTTTTTAAATGGAACAATGTATATTTTGTGGCTGATTCGTAAAACCCCCAAAGAGTACTTTTTTTTCTTATATAACGTCATACTCATAACTTTAGCGGTTTCGCTGTTATAACGGTTTTTCTTCGCAGTTAGACCGTACTTCGACATTTTTTTTTTTGGCAGGAACTAAATTGTACCGGCGTTTCGCTTTCGAATTTTAAAATAATTATATCGTTGGATAATCGAAATTCCAAGTTTTCCATTTATTAAAAAAAAAAACACACATTTCATTACAAAATTAAAAAGAAAAAAAAGTTGTTAAGTTAATTCGTTGAAAAACGTCTTTTTTCAAAGTCAGCTGTCATGATAAAACAATAGAAGTGTCAATGCAAACGGAAAAAATAACAATAAACTGACAGAAGTATTATTGTTATCTGATAAACGTTGCGAAAATGTCTGGAACTCAACAAGAAATGGTTGACATGTGTTTATGCTTGGAGAATGTTTCAAAAATTGTTTGTTGGCGTCACGAGTGTACTCCGAGAGATATCCTCTCAGAACGTATTCAAATTCACGTGAGTTTACAAAGGTGTTGGATAGATTTACGTCTACTGGTACTGTTGAACGAGCAAAGAGAGTTAGAACGAAGCCGGTTTTGACCGTAGAAAATGAGTTGAATGTTCTGGAGGCTGCTGTTTAAAATCCTCATATCAGTGTCCGCGAAATTATTAGGAACACTGACTGACAAGTTACATCCATTTAAAATTCAATTGCAATTGGAATTTCGATTATCCAATGATGTAATTATTTTATATGGTTCCGATTTGATATTTTAGAATAAAAATGACTATTTGCAAAGACCAATTGCAGAAATTCTGCCTGGTTTCAAAATCTTGAGATTGCAATTCCTGGTGCAATTGAATTTTAAATGGATGGAACTTGTCAGTGTTCCTACTAATTTCGCGGACACTGATATGAGAATTTTCAACAGCAGCCTCCAGAACTTTCAACTCGTTTTCTACGGTCAAAACTGGCTTCGTTCTAACTCTCTTTGCTCGTTAAACAGTACCAGTAGACGTAAATCTATCCAACACCTTTGTAAACTCACGTGGAGTTGGACACGTTCTGAGAGGATATCTCTCAGAGTACAATCGTGACACCAACAAACAATTTTTGAAACATTCTCCAAGAATAAACACATGTCAACCATTTCTTGTTGAGTTCCAGGCATTTTCGTAACGTTTATCAGATAACAATAATGCTTCTGTCAGTTTATTGTTATTTTTTCCGTTTGCATTGACAGTTGCACTTCTATTGTTTTATCATGACAGCTGACTTTGAAAAAAGACGTTTTTCGACAAATTGACCTAACAACTTATTTTTCTTTTTAATTTTGTAATGAAATGTGTTTTTTTTTTTAATAAATGGAAAACTTGGAATTTCGATTATCCAACGATATAATTATTTTATACGGTTCCCATTTGATATTTTAGAAAAAAATGACTATTTGCAAAGCCCAATCAAAAATTATCTTCTTTCCTTAAATCACTTGAAAAAAAATTAGGAGTACTTAGTAGATCCCTAAATTCGAAACCGAAACGCCGGGACAATTTAGTTCCTGCCAAAAAAAAATGTCGAAGTACGGTCTAACTGCGAAGAAAAACCGTTATAACAGCGAAACCGCTGAAGTAGGAGTATGACGTTATATACGAAAAAAAAGTACTCTTTGGGGGCTTTCCGAATCAGCCACAAAATATACATTGTCCCATTTAAAAAAAACATAGGTTTGATATGCCACTGGAATACGGCACGGCACTGATGACAAAAAATATTTTAGGGAAATGGTGATTGTAGTTATGGACAATTTTTCTCTTAGACTTTTTTCGATATATTGTATGATAGAGGAGCTACGGTCCGAGGCATCTTAGGTGCTACACCCTGTATATTTATATCACCCATCATTAAAATAGTCCCATTTAAATTGATTATGTGATCAATATAGATTTCAATACATTCCAAAAATAGGTTATCCACGTTTTGTGGAGGGTGATATATAACTGACAATAAGATTTGTTGACTACCCATTACAATTTCCGCACTTACATCCAAATATATTTGTCAATGTGGATGTTATGTATTTTATAACTTTATATTACCAGTTTTCTATTTTCTGTGAATGCCTTTATTACATTATATCCTTTAATTGAAATTTTACCATCAGCAACTTCATCATCAACATGGTCTCTACAAGACCCAATATACTCGGTTTCCACATATCACATAGATGGAATATAGTCTTTATTATGCAAAAAAACCCTGACAGTTAAATACCAAAATATACCTAGAAATCCTACCTTTTTCACCACTATCGACATTTATTAGTTGCTATTAATACAAATTTTAAAATTTTATTTGTTTTCGTACACGTGCTATATCTTCGTAAAAACGAAATTATCAATTACTTCTAAAGCTACTTGACGTCTATTATATGTTGTTGATAATAAAATCGATACATACTTGTAAATGAATTTAATAATACACTAAATATTTTATTTTTAAGGTATAGAAGGTATAAAATAAATACTTTCAATGTAGCATTCAAGCAAAAACAATTTATAGAAATTGCAATTTAAAACGTAGAGGGTTAACTTATCATACTGAACCGCCCAATGTTTGTCTGTTTTAGTATCAAATTGTCAACTAGATTAGTTCCACTCAGATCTAACGTGTAGACATGACAAGATTTCAGGCAATGCAAACACTAGGCAATTAGCCTCATTTGACCGGATAATGCAACCGCACAAGCTCGAAATTTAGTTTCTAATGTTCTTGGTGTTCTGCGAACTTTGCCGACATTTGTTTTACCGTAAACCGCTTTGTTCTGAAAAGGGGTTAGCGTTGAAAATTATACCGGGCCCCTCTAGTTGACGTCAGCCTAATTTCGACGCATTATTAATGCGACGTATTCAGAAAATCAGAACGAAGTAGAAGCTCCTCGTAAAGTTGGAAAGTAAGACGACGACAGGAACGGCAACGACTACAATTCACCGAGTAAATTTAGTATGAAAGGCAACTTGCTTCGTAAATTGAGATTGTCTTCGTGATTTTAACGGGTTTATTCTTCGCACACCGTCATGAATAAATCTCGTTTCTTCTGAAGGAAATATTCTTCATATACTTCTCTATTGTGAGTATAAACAATAAGATACTTTAATCTGAAGGAATTTAAATTTCATTTCGAAAACAATGTAAGCAATATTAAAAATGCCTAAAGCATACTTTCCGTTTTCCTCTCATGCTTGATTTAATTATTTATGATATTAGGGGCAAGTCACATTACAGAAATGAATTTGTATTAGACATTTCATGCCGGATGAATCCTATGGTATAAAATACGCGACGTACCATCTCTTTCTGAACTCATTCACTTAAAGGTATTGTCTTTCAAATTTAACGGCAAATGCTATACAGCAGGATAATATATAAATTACATTTGCAGATAAAATGAATTTTAGGTATTGAGTATTTATTTTATAATGCAAAGATTAACTTACTAGAATAAATAATACAATAAATAAATTTATAAGAATTATTTTATTTATTAGATTTGAGTACAGTGCATGACATGACATTTACATAATTTATCCTAGATATAGTATTATTCCTATACTGCTGAATTAAGTTATTAACAAACATTTCTTGGCGTGATAACGTTTTCTTGTGCGTATTTGCACTACTACTACCAGAGATATAAAATTACAGTAATTTATGATTTTGGTAAATTACTGTGGTAAGTTACTGCTCTTTTTTTACCAAGATTTATTCTCGCGTAATTTACTACACTTTTTTTTTATTGTTTAAATAAAATACCTACAACAAAAAAAGTCTTATACATTTTATTAAAGGAAAAAAAATAAAGAGTACAATATTAACATATTTTAAAATTAAACAATATTCTGAAAATAGAACAAAACAATGATTTATCATTATTACCATTATTAATTACACAACTATTCCAGATCACTCTCAGACTCAGTATTGCAATTCGAATCAGAACATTCCAACTCTTCTGTTGGGAGATCTTTCAGTGTCGAATTTTCTTTCAGTTTTAAATTTAAATTCACATATGCCAACTTAGCAGCTCTTTCATTAATCTATTTCATTTTTTATTGTATATAATACTGGTGGGCTGTTCAAAATTTCTATTGCGACTTTACTTAAAGCTGTAGTACAACAAAGTGATTTGCACCATAATACAGAATTAAATTTGCCTGTCTCCAAAATCTTTTGAAAACAATTCTTCTTTCGATTTGTAATAAGCAACCTCAGTCATAATTTTTGCTATATCAGATCCACTAACTAGTTGCGTTGATAGTTTGTTAATATATGTCAGTGCTGTGATATATTCCTCGGTATTGAGATTTTTGCCTATAAATTTTGGATCTAGTAAATTGGCAGCCAAATGCATAGGTGTTATAGCCATTTCTCTCCGTGATTTTAAATGTGATAAGACAGCATTTAGTTCTGAAACTGGGCATGCAGCAATCAGTTGGTCATTCAGGTCTTGAAAATATTCAACAACATGAGATATGCAAGGTTGAGAGGTTTGTATGTTTTTTAAAATTACGGAGACAGGGTGTAAAATTTTATGTAATGTATCAACTCTTTCCCAAAACAGGTCATCTAAAATATTATTTTTTATACTTTTGTTTAAAGTATTAGCTATAGTTTCTGTTATAGCTAATTCTTTTAAATTTTTTTTATTTAGTCTTAAGCTTTCTAAACAGAAAATATTAGAGCTCCATCTAGTTTGGCCAGGTAGTTTAAGAGATGTTAGTGTGTTTGATTTTTGTAATGCTCGCTGTTCATCCTGTATATTTTTAAAAGTAGCATTTAAAATATGCGATATTTTAATAGTTTTTACTATGACTTTACAATCAGTAATTAAACATGCAAATACTTCTAATTTTAAAATATCTTGTGCGAATAAATTCAAAATATGAGCACAACATCCATAACAAGTAAAATAATTGAACGGGTACATATCACTAATTAATTTCCAAGTTGATTTCATGTTGATAGCGTTATCAGTCACTATGCTTATAACTTTATTAATACCTAAGTCGTCAATAACAGAACTAAGCAAAGAACAAAGATATGCAGCATCGTGGCGATTTTCCTTGCAATCAATTACTTTAAATAAAACTGGTTCTGGACATGTAATTATTATATTTATAATGGTTCGTTTCTAATATTACTCCACCCATCAACTTGAATTCCAATTGTTTTAGGCTTTGCTATTTTTTCATTAACTAACTGATTTATTTGAGAGTGCTTTTTATGTAAAAGCGCATTGGATAACTGATATCACTGATATCTAGTGGGCAACCGTAGAGAAGGTTTAATTTTTTTAAACAATTTTTGCCAATGAACATTTTCCGTAAAATTTAAAGGAGTATTACTAGCAAAGCATGCTGTTGCTAAGAGATCCCAAATTTCCTCTTCTTCTGATTTATTCATTAGATCCACAAAAAAATCCAAATTTTCACTGTAAGCGGATTTTGTGGTGCTTGCAGCAGATTGTGGGCGAGAATCGCTTGAAATAGTCTCTCCATCGTCGTCTTCTAAATCTGTTTGCGGAGAACTTTCTCTTTTCGGAATCTCTAAAATGTTAAATATTTTTCCATAAAACCCAATAGAAATCAATCAAAAGTACTCACCCTTATTTATTGCTTTAATTTTCTTAACACTTAATGCTCTTGATTTTGATTGTATTTCATTCTTTATTTTACGAGGACAACGAATGCACTTATTATGTAAGTGACTGGACATTCTGGTTACATTTAAAACACAACTTTGCGAACAGAAGTTACACGAATATAATTTCGAATGTTCTGTGGATTTTGAAAATGCTGTTAAAATAACTTTTTTTTTATTTTATCTTTACGTCCCATCCCAGCGCACAGTACTACGACTAGTATATTCACAAACTTTATATAGTTTAAGTTATACATAGAAATCTTTTGAAAGACTACTTCACTTGTTATATAAACGGCTGATTCACGGGCTTTTACATCTGCTAGAAAGGGACTTCCCAAATCACCGAGTGTGCAATGTCATACGTGTATATAGATGATGTTTTACTTTCTTGGTAATTTACGAAAATTTTATTTGGTAATTTACCGTAAATGACGGTAATTAATTCGGTAATTTACCGACTTACATCACTGACTACTACTAATTTTAACACACGTATCTATTTGAAACTGCAACAAAGTATCTACGAAAATAAAAATGTTCGGATGAGCTACGTAGAATACTTACTTAAATTTAGAGTGAAAAGATTCACAGCAATTGGTGGTTCTACAGAATGAACTCTCACATTTAGCCCAAACTTGAGATTGAAACATAGCTTCTTCACTAATATACATGCCCACTAGATAATCAGAACGTTTTACTAATTTATCCGGGGGTAAATAAGTAAGCCCAAACTTATGCCTCAATCAATTACCAACATCTGATTGTTTATCTTTATAGTCGTTGACTAAGCCACACTTGTAAATTTGTCGCCACCGTACTTGTGCTAAGTGAAACCGGCAACCAACGATTTTTACATTTGAGCACAAATACACCCTGACGTATAGGTATATGGCATTTTCAAAGTCTATAACAGTCGGCTGAGGTTTAATTGATAAATTTAGTAGTTATTTATGTTTCTATACTACATATCATTAAGAATTTATTGCAAGTCAAATATTAAAATGTGGTTACGTAAATGCGTTATAATCCACTGTTCTACCTGAGTATTAATATTTGGATATGCTCTAATAAACTTCGGATCTCATATTCCAAGTTGCGATCTCAGATTTAGATGTGCTTACGGATTAACTAAATCGGGATATGACATTCTATGATGTATAATAGTTGAATGTAATTGACTTATGCTTTGCGATTAAGAAATGATCATGTTATTAAATTGGCAACTACGAAATGCTTTCTTTCATTTCTTCTACCGCCAGTGCCGTGGCTAAATATTTCATTTAAAATACTAACACAATTTTATAATTATATAATCATGCCTGTATGCAACTATAACATTGCCAATATATTAAAATTTCATTAATATCTTGTAATATCAAAATAGTATTATATTAAAGTTGACTAGTTTATGCCGATAATTTTCAAAATAACTGCTAAAAGACCCTTTAATAAACAGCGCTCATGGCATTCTTTTGTCAAATTTTTTGACAAATATATTTCAATATACGCAGGAGTGGAACTGTAATACGTAAAAATCCAAATGGCGGTGGTTGTTAAAAAGTTAACATATTTTAGAAAAGTTTTCTCTAGTCTAAGTGTAATTTTTGGGGTACGAACCTTTTCTTGTAAGAGGATATATCGTCTGTATGTTAACAAGTTTTGGAATTGTTGTATTGACTGATTTTATATAGATTGAGAAGCGTTTACTATTTAATATTTTCTTTATTACTGAGCGATCTATAACTTTACGTACGGGTCACAAATTTTTGTGTAACATCCTCCTAATACTTCAACGGTTATCTTCAGAATCTACTAGATATTTGTGCATAATGGTCGTAAAAGAAAACTAGCGTCTCATGATCACGTGCAAATCAAGACTGGCTTTCAATGAAAAATTTAATTTAAAAATTTGTCATGAAACTTTACAAACTTGACATTTATAAGACAAAAATGATAATAGGACCAAAGACAAGAAAAATAAATGTGTACATTCTAAGATAAAAAAGATTAAACAGAAAACACTTGGGATCAATAATGAACCTGAAATAACTATAGCAATAAAGCAGGAAATAACAAAAGAAGAAGAGCAGAGCGTGGCATTAAGAAATCTGTAAATTACTGAATACAATAAATAAAACTCGAGAGAAAATAAAAAATAGAAAAGGAAATTGATGTGTTTTAGTTTTGTCTACCTTATCTAGTTGTTTATAGATATATCTAATTTTCGGATATACAGTTAGTAAAACCTAGTAGTCCACCAGATGTACTTAGTAAAATTTAGTATATTCTGTAATAAAAATCTAGTATATTCTGTAATTAAAATCTTTCTGTTATTTTGTAAACATAATAACCATCTGACACAATTGTCTCTATTTTGTTATATTTACAAATGTTGTACAGGTGTTGTTCCGTCGTATGACGTTGCCGTCAAATGTTTGATTTTAATTATTATTAAAGTTTTATTTTGTTGTAGTGTATGTCATGTATATTTGTGTTTGTAGTTAAGAGCCGTATATTGGCCATATCTATACCTGCGCGGCAAGATACATTTACGACGATTTTTCTTGTCGGCTATTTATGACCGCACGTGCATATATAACATATATTTATAACTAAGAATTTTGGTAAAATACCACATTTAAGTTTACGATTCATTGTCAAAAGGCGCAAATATTTGCATATTATATTTAGTACCGACACTTTTTTAGTCGGTTTGTAATTCCCGCTTATAGCTTTAGTATTACAAACATTGTCTGTAATTTGTTTTCTTTGACAAAGGGACAGCATCTTTTCACATTTAATTGTGCATAATTTAAACTAAATACATCAGGAAATTCCGTTAGAACTTTGTAAATCGCGACATTATTATTAATAAATGAAATGGAGCCTTTAGTCCTTCGATATAACAGCGTTCGAGAAAACTAGCGTGGAGTCGCCCCTACAGTCCATCACCAAAATACACTGGTTTCACGCAAACCCAACAGCTGTTGACCGATAACCCTGATAACAGACAGGTTAGTTAGTATTTTGATTGTTTTTAGGCTTAATTAATTTTGACATGATCATATAAAGGAGGATGTTTTTAAAAATATTTTCGAATTAGAATAATTCTTATTGCTAAAACAGTTTTCGTTGTGATAAATATTGTAGCTTAATTTGAAATACGTATCAAGCGGAAAACTACTGAACCTGAAAGTTTAACCCAGTGAGAATTTTATTGCAACTTTTCGCTTTAATATTTTTCATTCTGCCAAACTACGAACATTTGCACCAGAACATTCTCCGCACGTAAAAATTCTATTTGCATGAAATTATGCACCTACAAATGGAAAGGTCTAGAGGATTGCGTGTCGAAAACTTCCTAACTGGAAATGGTACGAAGAGCGTTTAAAATATCAACATTTCCCGCTGAAACGTAAGGAAATAGCTTGGCATCATCTAGTTAAGATAAAAATTGCATATTCTTGAAATTTCTTAGCAATCGGTGTCAATATGAGTACCTGAATTAAATTAAGGTATTATTTACGATATCTTACTGATATTCCAAATAATTTAACATATCATTACACTATATTATTGCTTAGTGAGATTTTTATGTATTGCCAAATCGCCAGACCGGAAGTAGTAGTTTACTTCAGTGAAAAAATCGAATTTTGCAAATATTTCGTCAATTACTAAGTTTAAACAAATTTATAAAGGAATCAAATGTACTCAAAATTAAATTTGAGAAAAATTGTATTAATAAAGTTTTTCGAAATTCCTACCGGAAGTAGGTCTTTTACTCTTATCGAAAATCAGTTTTTTGCGAATATCTCGCAAGTCATGCTTTCTAGGCAGGTACATTACGAGTATAAAAGTATTTAGAATGTACTTTTAAATATCTTTTGTATAAAAAAAATTTCAAAATTCAGACCGGAAGTACCACTTTTACTCTTATCGAATAGCGATTTTTTGCAAATATGTCGTAAATTATGCATTCTATATATATTTATGAAGAATACAAAAGTATTTAGAGTTAGATTTGGAATATTTTTTGTATAAATGAAATTTAAAAATTCGGACCGGAAGTAACACTTTCATACGTATAAGAAAGTCGTGTGGTGGCCACACCTCATTTTTTTAATGGAATTTAATCTTCTACATCACAGCAACTTTCATTCCGTATCTACTTTTATTGTACATATTGTATAACATTTTTAAAGAGATTGTAGCAATACTACGGTGTATTAATGTTGACACACATTTGCTAATATATCAATCATCTTCAAATATTAATATATCAATTGTTTGTGCAAATCGATATATTAATACGTGAAGAAAAAACTTTGCACCCCTTTTGAAGTAAATTGCGCGCGGAGGAGTATGACATTTGACATAGTTAAAGTATATATGGAGAAGGAGTGCAGGATGATAAAATTTATGTATAATATGTGTTACAAGTATGTGGATCTTATTCAGAATTTTTTAATTGCTATTTACTGTATAGTTGTTACCTATCATGTTGCACCAGGCAATTTAGGGTATTAAATTTGCTTTTTTTCTATTGGCCGAAGAAAACATTTTATAGTGAAGGTTCATCCACCAAATTATAGAAACTCCGGCGGAAACCCAATGTTCTTAGCATTCAACCAACTTTTTAAGACAACAGCAGAAAATTTTGAGGGTCCTAGATTGGCCCTTATTTAATTCTAACGCTAAATAAAAAGTGTTACAATTTAATTTACGCATATTTTCTTGTACCTATTATTTTGAGGTACTCTGTATGTATACAGGATGTCTCTAAAAGGTCTTTAAACAACTCTACCGCGTATTTTTCGGACCAAAATAAACCGATTTAGCAAAACTTGGCTTAGTGAAAGTTGCTTAGTTTGTGCGCAATACGGTCCTGAAGTTGCAGTTGGAAAATTGTTTTTTTGTTATAAATTTGAAACGGCTGGAGCGATTGCGCTAAATTTTGTCACGTTTACATAGTTTTATGAGTCAAGAAATTCTGTATCAAAATTGTGATAGTAATCAATCCATAGGCGGAGAACCTGCGTTTATAAATATTAAAACATTTCCATATTCTACGCCAATGGATAAAAAAGAGTTTGTCTATACAATTTTAGATTAAGTGTCTTAAGTACAAGAAAAAAGGTACTCTTGGTAAGACTCGAAAAATTGCATCGTTTTCTCAAAAATCGCATTTTAAGAATTGTTAACAATTTTTTTATGATATGTTTTCTTTTTTAATAATTACGGAACGACCAATACCAAATAGGTCAAAACAAATATGCACAAGTTAATAAAAAAGATATTCTGTTTATTTCGTCAATTAATACAAAGATGCTTTTTTTTAATAATGTTTTTTCATATAAATTCCAATTGTGTTCTGGTTGGTGGACAACAGAGAATTATTAACAATTAAACAATGAAATAATGAAAATGAAACAATGATTTAAAAAAAAAAAGAAAAGATATTATAAAAGGTGTTCAAAATGTCTACCATTTTCGTGAATACAAAGGTCTATTCGCCGGAGGAAATTAAATTTAACTCTTTGCAAAACTTCTACATCACCTCTGAGATTATTGGTTGCTTCTTGAATACGTTGCCACAATTCTTCTTCATTATTTACAGGTGTATTGTAAACAATGGATTTCTGGTGTCCCCAAAAAAAATAAGCCAGAGGATTCAGATCTGGACTTCGAGGTGCCCATTGTACAGGAGCGTCATTACCTCTACCGATCCATCTATTTGGAAAGTGATGATTTAAGTAGTGTCGTACGTTCATCGAAAAATGTGGTGGTGCACCATCGTGCATAAACCACATATTCCGTCGAATATCTAGCGGTATATCATCTAACAAGTCCGGAAGAATATGTTGTAAAAAAATCAAATAGGCTTCTCCAGTTAATCTTTGCGGTAGTCTGACAGGTCCAATAATAAAATTTCCGATTATTCCAGCCCATGCATTCATTTTAAATTCATGTTGAAAATGGTTAATTTTAATGGCATGTGGATTTTCCTCTGCATAAACATGTTCATTATGAAAGTTCGTTATCCCTCTTCTTGTAAAACAAGCTTCGTCGGTAAATAAGATTTTTTTGCAAAAGTTTAAATTTCTTGCTCTTTTATGTTCAATAAACCGGCAAAAATTTAGGCGCCTTTCAGGATCTTGAAGTAAGAGGTCTTGAACTCGAATCTTATGGTATGGATGTAATAATTGTTCTCTAATTACTCTATTGACCACATCTTTAGATACTGCAATTTCTCTAGCTATTCGTCTAACGCTCAGTTCCGGATCTTCTTGAACACGGTCTAAAATTTCTTCTTCTACTTCAGGTTGCCTCACAAAGCGCTGCCTGCCATAGTTTGCTGTTACAGGAGCTAAGCGACCGGTTTCTCGAAGGCGTCTCTCTACTGCGGCAAACGTTGGATGACTTGGAACACGACGATTTGGAAACCGTTCCGAATATACTCTAACACTCTCGGCACAATTGACAATATCCATATACTAATAACATATCGGTATATTCTTCGTTGGTGTATTGAACAGCCATGACAAAACGAAAATAAAAGTAATGATGGAAAACACTTTTGAAAATCCAGAAAAGTCGTTGTCAAATATTCAAATAGTCATAACTATGGAAACCAACAATAACAACTAAATACAAACATATGTATTTTACAAAACGCAGGGCACAAGTGGAATTCTTAAAACAAAAAAAACATCAAAAAAATAGCATTTTTTGCATCAATTGTCGAGATAAATAGAATATCTTTTTTGTAAACCATATAATACAAACATATGTATTTTACAAAACGCAGGGCACAAGTGGAATTCTTAAAACAAAAAAAAACATCAAAAAAATAGCATTTTTTGCATCAGTTGTCGAGATAAATAGAATATCTTTTTTGTAAACCAGTGCCTTTTTGTTTTAACCTATCTGGTATTGGCCGTTCTGTATTTTTTAAGAAAGAAAACATTTTACAAAAAAAAATTATCAATTCAAAAACGACGTCAAAAGAAGTGTACATAGTTTAAAGAGACGTCAAAACGGCCTAAGACACGTGTACACGGCTTAAAGATACATGTACATGGAGCACACAGTATGCGCTGCCGTCCTCTAGTTAATGTTCTCAAATCTTAAAATGCGATTTTTGAGAAAACGATGCAATTTTTCGAGTCTTACCAAGAGTACCTTTTTTCTTGTACTTAAGACACTTAATCTAAATTTTATAGACAAACTCTTTTTTATCCATTGGCGTAGAAAATGGAAATGTTTTAATATTTATAAACGCAGGTTCTCCGCCTATGGATTGATTACTATCACAATTTTGATACAGAATTTCTTGACTCATAAAACTATGTAAACGTGACAAAATTTAGCGCAATCGCTCCAGCCGTTTCAAATTTATAACAAAAAAACAATTTTCCAACTGCAACTTCAGGACCGTATTGCGCACAAACTAAGCAACTTTGACTAAGCCAAGTTTTGCTAAATCGGTTTATTTTGGTCCGAAAAATACGTGGTAGAGTTGTTTAAAGACCTTTTAGAGACACCCTGTATATCTCGTTCACGTAACATTTAGAATTGCCAATTAGAATAGAATTTCTACTATTCAGTTTAGTGAAATTTATTCTTGTCTTTGTTATTTCTTTATTTAGGAGAACATTTATTTTGTTTCTATATTTAATTACCATTGGTAGCTATTTGTATTGATTTTCTTTTATTTATCGATGTAAAATCGATGTAGATTTAAGTATTGAATGGGTATATTACCGACATATATAGGTACTTAGCTAGGTACTTGTCGAACTTTCGAACTTGCAATGTGCGCTGATTCTTACCGCAGCGGTAGCCGCTGTTTAACAACTATAGATGGCGCGTACCAATTTATATTTAAATATTTATCGGAAATTCTTTTGGTTTTTGTCTTGTCGTTTAAGCGTTGTTTGGGGATTTATAATTTACATTATAATTAATCCGTTTGAGATTATCGTTAATTAAGCCAATATAGTTGTTTTAGTCCGTTGTTATTGTGTCATAATATGTCCGGTTAGAGGGCGCCTTGGTAGAATTTTATGTCAAATTGTCTGGAATGTTAAACTAATCTTTCTCTTCCGAATCCAGTTTTGGTCTTAACAACATCTATCGATGCCAAAGTAGATAAATGCTTCTCATTCAGTATTGTGCAAAATTAATTTTATATTTAGTGTACCTTAATCTGAACCTATTTACCTGTGGGATTAATTATTATTTTTGCCAAGCATTATATTATGTATGACGTTTTAAATCTTGTAAGAGGATGTAATGTTTTTTTGGTTGGGAAGATCAATTACTACTGTGAGTATCATTATCGAATATTTCATTAATTCTAATTGCGTTATTTTTCCTGTTCCGCCCTTTTAGTTTGCATAGTGAATTTTGAGACGTACGCCGTTTCATGTTAGAAATTTCGAAGTCACGTGCATGTTTTTTTGGTATTGAACACTGTGTCCGCCATTTGTAATTTGGAAGAAGGCATGTGCAGACATTTGTATTTTTAATTATCTGGGAAGATATTCAGATGTTCCGGTGATATTTTAATGAAAGATTTTTAACTACTGCCCTGCACATCGTGGGAAATCTTTTGAGGTTATATTTAACTGAATAAATAAAATACGTAAACTTGGTTTCAAAAATTATTTAATAATATCACTACAATATCGTTTCGCCAAACTTTGAGTAACAGTTACTCATCACCTGATGAAGCCAAAGTTTGGCGAAACGATATTATAGTGATATTATTAAATAGTTTTTGAAACCAAGTTTACGTATTTTATTTATTCAGTTAAATATGGAGTTTAACTATATGTTATAACTATTGAGGAAATCTTGTCTCGAGCCCTTGTTGTTACTGTGTGGACAGATTCAGGTATTTATGAATCAATTTTGTTGCTGTCTAAGTGTAATTTGTGTGCATAGAAACACTGCCGATTAATTTAAATAGGCACAGTCCCCTGTAGTTTTCCGGAGCATATCGGAGTGTGTGAATACTGTTTCCTTTGTCAATTCATAATTTCAGTATCGAAAATTTGACTATTATAATGTTATGGCATCTAGGCCTTGTACCATTTCAATTTAGTCATTTAACGTTCAATTTTTAAGATAATTTAAACCTCTTTGTGGAGGTTTTCAAGTAATTTTTGCTTGTTATACTGTCAAATGTTTCAAATATTTTTAATGCATTGAGATTTAGTGAGCTACTTTAATTGCCATACCTAGTATTCTATTTTGTAGTTTATAGCGAGTGTAATTTTGGTAATTTTGGTCTGACTTATCGGCCAAAGGTTATAATTTTTAACGATTTAATTATCATAATGTATTAATTAGGTTATTTGTTTCTCTAAGGCGAAGATATATAAGCTATATTCAATACCACCTAGAATCTAGCGTATAGTTGTCACACAGCTTGACACATTATTTGGTCAATAACAAAAAGTGTTTGAAGTTATTTTGAGAATTTAAGTATGTATTTCGTGTCTATTGATTTCTCTAAGGTTATGCGCACCAGGGAATAACAATCAACGGGAAGCGGTAGGATAGCTGAATCCTTTGTTGTTTCGTGTCTTACTTTCGCTTCGCCGCGTTTACGTTGTAAACAACCAAGTCCACTACAACCATTGGACAGGAAAAGACAGATCAGGGATAGCATGTCAGTGGTGACAATGACGACTAAACAACAAGGACGGACAAACTTTTATCGATTTTGTTATTTCTCCTTGATCGTTATTCTCTCTTTCACACGTCGTACCAAATGACGAAATCTGCACATACGTATATGTACGAAATTGTACCACTCATGTTGACGTTATAATCGCCAATATAAAAAGAAGCCCCCTGTAGTTGTTGTGTTACCATTATTTTCAAATAAAACGGGATATTAACAACACGTAACTAATCATTTTATTAGTAGTAATAGAAACGGTTTTTAATTATTTCTAGTATGTGGGTTTTTGACAGTTATAGACTGTTTCGTTCTTATATTAACCAACCTAGTCTCAAAAAGAATGCGTAAAAAAAATTGCTTATTTGGGTAGTTATTGATACAGATAATATATTTATTTATAGTATAATCATTCTAGAACCGACTCGGCCAATATAGGAACTACAGACAACGAGTCAATGCCATTCGCCAATGACATTCACAGTAACAATCTCAAATGAATATAACTAATTAATATTGCAGGATATAAAGCCTTCACTACGAAAATACTAATACCTATAAACCATATACAAATTATATATCACAACTAAATGTATTAATATTACTTACACTTTATTTAATACTTGGCTGTTCTGTTTAATAGACAAGCATTGTTGATGTTCCAAACTCATACATGTCATTTACCAACGCTCTAAGCAGCGTAAACAGTACTTCTATCAAACCACCATCGGATGGACAAGATGTTGCAAAGATGGTTTAGAAGATTGACTTCTCAGTTTCGCACTAAAGTGCAATTTTGTATATTTGAGATATGTTTTACTTAAGTAATTTAAGAAAGAGTCTCTTTGTGTTTACTGTAATATATTTCTTCAATATATTACATAAGCAGATAGTTAAAATTAACTTTTTTGAATAATTCCTTATTATTTACCTATCCCCCGTTTGAATTAGACCCTTCAATTGAGATTACGAATACATAATAAAATTTTGTAAAAGAAAGAATGAAAATATATCATTATAGACAATATCAAAGTGGATATCATAACAGAGGAGGATATTCGAATCTATTTGACGCAGGAACGTTGGAATTAATTCGCCATTCTTGCCGAAGGCCTCCCATACCATCATGATATATATAATTGCAATTCCTAATCACGTTATAGTAATAGTAATACAGGATTTTCACGTTCATATGATACACAATTTCCTCTCTGAATTCTGATTGAAATTATAGTACCAAATGTGCCGCGTGCAGAATTGATTACATATCGAAAGTAAGGCCGGAAGTGTGCAATAACTAAAATTACGGAAGCATATATGCCAACAATGCATGCGTAATTTTTGATACTACAATCTAACTAGTAATATATAACGCAGAACACGATCTGTACGTATAAAGTGATTTTATTTAAATTATAATTGTTATTATGAACAGAACTATTTAGACGGCAAATTTGTGGCCGTCATAATTTTGTTTTTCAAACACATACACTAAGGAGAACGATAACCACCCTTAGATGTTATTGATTCTTCCTACCACTACTGAATTTCCATTGCCGTAAGACCATTTCACTACATTTTTTAAATAAATTGCTTAAAGTGGACATACTGCACTTCTGTGTTGTACTGATTTCACAAAATGAATATTTTTAGTGTTATCGCCAAAACTTACACTTGTGGGAAGCATACAATTTATCCCTAACGATGCGTTTCCTTTTCTAGTGCACGCACCAAACTGGGCGACTGTAGTTATCTACAGGTAACGAAAATAAGAAATCTCAAATACAACATACATATAATTCACATAATATACAAGATTGCGAATAAATCGGTAATTAATTCCGATCGTAGTCAACGCCAACATGCCTGTATAGAAATACATATAGGAACATGTAAAGATATTTGAATTTTACCACAAGCCCATGATTTGCATCGATTTCTTTATAGACTAAAACAAATTATTGATAAATTATTATAGGCGTCTTAAAAAAATGTCTTTCTTTTAAGCTGATCGTTTACTATAGGCACATTTTTTTATATAATAATTAGAAGTACCGATAGGCGAAATATTAAACCAAAATTATTTAAAGTGTCACACAACATGTATGAAAATCGCCCACTCATGTCAAAAATAATTACGGTATCATCTTCGACATATACATTATATGTTTTTTATTATTCCCGAACCAATTTAATAATTTAGATAGCAGCAGACTACGCATAGCACATTTTCCGAAAGGAAATTTTATGAATAATTCATACGTGGATTTGGTATTTTTAAAAATAAAATGTAACATTAGAATATTTTAGTGAAAATAATAATAGTAACAGATTTTTCAAATTTATTTATGTACTATTAAACTAGTTTATAACGAATCGGTAATCGCAGTGCCAAAAGGAAAATTGAAATTTAATTTTGGAGACTTTGAAATTGTTGCCATTTACTATTAGAAACGAAAGGAAAAAAGAAACATTTTCTTTTTCTTAAGACGTTAATTTTCAGTTATATAAAAAATACCTTTTGCAAGTCAAACGTTGTCAGCGACTTAATAATATACTTGCATATACGAAGTTTGAAGAATAACTACAGGCAGTCATCTTGATTTAAATTTTAGAGTATCTTGGACAATTTTATATACATAGACATTTTGAGATTTGTTATAATTACTCTATGGCGTAATATAAATTTGTCAACAATACTTGCTAACTAAACGGAATAGCCAATTATTTAAAAAATTACAGGCATATAAAACTAATTTTTAAGAAATTTATTTGTCATATCTAATTTGTAAGTGGCATTCATGTAGTAGTAATAGTATTATTAATACTTAATTAATTATTTTGTTTTTCGTACATTGTTCCCATCAATTTATAGTTATATTAACCCTTTGAAGCATAGTGGTTTCACTGTAAAACTACATGTCAAAAATCGATATCTATTTGCATAGTGCCCTTGTTGAGGTACAACAGCCCATACCCCGCTCTATGATGCAATCTATCCACAGAATTGCAACAATCGGTTTATAATCAACGTCGTTAGTTTCAAATCGTTAACTTGACAGGTGCATAGATTTAACGACGTAGTTGAAATTTGCGTTTATTTTTGTAAAAATGAACCCATCGTTCTTTTTCACACAAGTGTTGAAAAGGTTATTTTTAATAGGTACGTGTCCCATTTCCATGTCCTGTTGCATACAGGAAATTGTTTCGATAAGCGACCACTGTGCATCAAGTGTCATCATTCTTGTTTGTTTACGATGAATGAAAAAATATGTTTGGAAAATATGACATTTGAAAATGCGTATGTCTACTTTGATGAAGGACATCTTGCAGAGATGATGATGCTGAGGAAAAAATCAAACACATTTGCGATGATGAAGACAACTTGCCACTGGTGAATTATATAGATTGAGGTAAAAACTACTTTACTCCAAAGATAGACGACTTTGCGCTGCCTATTAGCCTAAGTTCATGACATTACACGACCTGTAAATCTTTTTCTTCTCCTTTGTGATGATATTATTGAGCTGGTTGAGCGACAAATAAATTTATTCGTTCTTTGGTAACATAGTAATTTACTTCCAATAATTTTACAAGAAATGAACATTTTAACGCAAAAAACTTACTAATGCGCATACAAAGTATCTGTGCGTCTAGAATTGCTCGAAAATATAAAAAAATATCATATTCTAGACGAAGTATCAATCGACAAGAGCCTGGTTAAATTTAAAAGCCAAAACAGCTTGAAACAACACATTCCACTGAAGCCCTTAAGGCGAGGATTCATAATTTCAGCTTCTGCTGATGTGAAGGGATACATGAAAAATTTCGAAATATACGCAAGGTAGTAAAATGATCAAACTAAAACTGGTTTGGCTGGACGTGTGGGTTTACTAAATACTGAAGGATTTACAGGAAAAGAACATCAAGCATATTTTGACCACGATAACAGTTGCAAAAGGGAACAGATATATATATATATATATATATATATGTGAAACAGTACACTTCAAGGGGGAAAATCTTGTAGCGATCTAAAAGACGACAGAGATCAGAAACGCGGAAACTACGATTGGACGACTTATCAAGAAAAGGTGAGTTGCAGCAAATAAAAGCACAAAAGAATAATCAATTGTTGTCTTCGATCCATTCACCAATTCACCAGGTAACAGTCAGGAAAGGAGATATAGATGGAAGTATGACTGAAGTCAATTGCCTATAAAACTTGATAAGAGTACCGAAAGTATATTATGGATGGAGTAGACAACGCGGATATGCTATGGTCATATTATGCAATTGATCGAAAAGCTAACACGTGGTACCATCGCTTGTTTTGGCCCTTTATAGATACGGCGATTGTGAATACATGATTTTAAGAAACCAAGCAAACCCGATATGTGTTTGAAAATATACCGTTGCGAGATAATTCTTAATTTTATGGGATAATCTGTGGCCACATTCAGCAGAAAAAACTTTCCTTTTGGAGCACGGAAATTCGCGACTTTGTGCTCAATGTAGCACTGCTATAAATCAACAAAGAACGACAAGGACTTGTACATAATGTAAATTATGCGGGAAAGCGCACAAAAATTGTTTCTTACAATAACAAGAGTACCTAGTTTTTAATGTGTTTCATTAATCATGAATACGAGATTTTCCTTAGAATTAGTACGAAGTGTTAAATCTTTTCATATTTTTTCAGATTATCAACATGTTTCGCTGTGTGGTTGGTAGAACGATTCTACTATACGAAAATATACTGAAACAACTAAGTCGAACGGTAACGGTAAAGGACTATTTACACACGCCAGTGCCGTATCAGTACCGTGCCAGTTCAGTATCAGTGTCAGTGAAAAATAAAATATCGTTGCGTTTGTTTCAAACTGACCTGTTCACACCAGTCCGACAAAGTACCGTCTTTTAGGGTCAGTGCCGCTACAGTATCCGTGACGTGAAATTTAAATAGATCGGCAACGATATTTTACGACATTTTCACTGAAGTGCTAACGGAATTTTCTGGTTGCTTCAAGAAAAATAAAAAATGGATGAACAATTAATTGAATTAGTACGGGATTGTCCAGAATTGTACGATTTGTCAAATACAAAATAAATGGATACCGGTTTTAGAAACAATATTTGGGGAAATATAGGAAAGGAACTGAAACTGGAAGATAAAGATAAGTTGTTACTTTATTGTTAAATTTAAAAAGTTAAGATGTTATTAATTAAATAAGTTATAAGATAACTCTTTCTCAATTTTTTTCATCTTGCCAAGGCACGCGTCCAATATCTGATATAAAGTAGTTAGTAAACAATTCTCTTACAACAAATGCGGCATTAGTTGCATTTCCCCCTTGCATAGGTAGATTTTGTCGGTCTCTCTGCCGAATAACATTCAAGTTTGCATTTGGATTTTGGCATGTATATGTGCTTGTGTCATATTTTTTTATGAAGTTATGTAGAATGCAAGCTGCCAAAATTATATTATCTAAATTTTCCGGTTTGGCCTGGATTCGCCTCGTAAATATTCTAAATTTTTGAATTAAAATACCAAAAGAATTTTCAACAGTCCTTCGAGCTCTACTTAAACGATAGTTGAAATTGCGCTAAGAATCGCTCAATCCGCTTCCTGGATACGGGCGCATCAGATAAGTTTTTAGAGGGAATGCCTCATCACCAACTATCACATGAGGAGCCTCAGTGTCTATGCCTGGTAATGTTGCAGGATGTGGTACAGATAAAGTATTGTTTTGAAAGGCTTTCCCCAGATTAGATTTTGCAAAAATACCCCAATCACTATTGTTGCCATAAGCACTAACATCAATAGCTATAAAGTTGTAATGTGCATCAACAAGTGCCAGTAACACAACAGAAAAGTTTTTCTTGTAATTCAAAAATTGGGATCTGCTATTTGGGGGAGCTTGAATTGTAAAATGTTTCGCATCTATCGCAACCAATCAATTAGGGAAATTCCAAATTGTGCTAAAGCCATCAGCGATAGCTTTCCACATTTCTTCTGAAGGTTGAGGCAGCATTTCACTCATTAGAATTTTTGTTAGTATTTTGCAAGTTTCACTGCAAGCACTGTTTATATACTACGGACGAGTGTGTATTGACATCACTGATCGACCACGGATAACATTGATACTGAACTGGCACGGTACTGATACGGCACTGACGTGTGTAAATAGTCCTTAATTGATAAAAATTAATATTTTTAATTTATAAATCATCTATCTATCTATTTATTTTTATTTAGAATCACCGACTTATATAATTCAAAATCTAGTCGTGGATTACTATAATTCTTTATTCACATTAAATATTGATTTTTATGCAATTACATTATGCAATTAAGTAATTCTTTCGCAAAATAATCTAACAAGAGTGAAAGTTATTATACTGTGCTATGTAATTATAGCTTACATCTAGTTTAAAATATTTTAATTTGGGTCCAATGAAGCTTCATATATTGGACCGAAATTAATATATTTTAAGCGAAATATAAACTAAAACGACATAATACATAATAACTTTCACTTTAGTTAGATTACTGTGCGAAGTCGAACACACAAATATACTACTTTCAATTTAAAAATGGCAGCAGCTTTATGCACTCTCGCTAATAAATGTACTAAATTATTCTGAAGTATGGAAAAAATTGCCTTCATATTAAATATTTCACCTTTATTGAAAATTATTATGTATCCAATAACACTGATAATACTAATAGTGAAATTTTGATTCTGGAGTTGGTATGGTTCTGATATAAATTTTTACAATCAAATTTCGATAATTAATATTATTACTATTAATTGAGAAAATTATCTTTATTAATAATTCCTACACACTGAGGAAACGTTTCATTTCAAGCAATATTTACCTTAAGACGCGCAATTCATATTATTCACCGGCGGATTTATATAAATGAAGATTTTTAAGCATTACAATGTAATGAGAATGTGTTAGGTTCAAATATTTTGCTAATAAGTATTATCAGTAACGTGTAATTCTTAAGGATGGAGTATAATTTGATATGTTACGTGTGGTATTTTCATCGATTAGATTTGTTTGATTGATTCAGGGTAGCCCTATAAAGAGCTCTTTCTTGCCAAGACTAAACTAAATAGTGTTTTTATGGTAAAAATTTGTATAATTGTTATAACTCACAAATTTTCACCAAAAAAACACGATTTACTTTAGTTTTGGCAAGAAACAGCCTTTTATAGAGCTAACCTGATGACTACAGACGTAATGTTCGTCGAAACGTCGGTTGTTTGGAAATCAAACGAAGTAAATAGCACAACTAACATATCAAAGTATTATAAGAGTTAACTTGTAACAATATAATTTCAATGTTAGAATTAGATTTCGCACTAGTGTAGAAATTATGAAGAATAATTTATTGTTTGTAAAAATAGGTAATTCAGAGCTCTTATTCATGTCAGTTTTCCTTTAGGGAGCACACTTTCAAAAAGAAACACTTGTGTTAGCACTAATTAAATCGAGGCAAAGTAGCGAAAAGGCAATCAAACTAGCACGGAAAATGAAAATATTTCATTATTATTAAAGGTGTATTCACGGTGCTTAAGCGATGTAATATCGTGTTCGTTTTGTATGCTTTTCGATGCACATTAATCATAATTAAAAAGATGTTATCAATGCGTCATTACGGATGGATGACATTTTCAGTGATTTAAACGGTATTTATAATTAATGGAGAGCGATTCTGATCGCGGGCGTGAAATAAACACTACAGAAATCGGTTTCGATCGAATAAGTGGCAAAACTCCCTGTTCACTACAAAAAATATATCTAATCAAAAGTAATGTTGTACTTTGTTAGTCGTATCGTTCGTTTTTATCATCAGCCGTAATTGATAAATACATTCCACACTATCGATAATATAAAAGCTTTTAACGAATAAAAGCTTTTAGCCCAAAAGCAATAACATATCTAATAACGATAATTTATTATTTATAGGTTATTTATACAAGGAAATACAGAGATACAGCGGTGGTAATTTCTGTATGATATATAATTATTGTATTTGCGTTATTAAATATTTAATTTGATGATGTGGAAATAATGGAGCTGATGTTTAATATGGAAAGTTTCATCAAATTATAACTTGGTAATGGAAACAAATTGCTTTTATAAAAAAATACAATATATTAGTTTAATATACCACTATTACATGAAAATTCATATATAAAAGTGGCTGACAAATTTTAAATAATCATGCTTGGGAATTCAGACAAAAAGTATTACGAAAATAAAATACGTCAAACTATTTAACTAACTATGTGTTGGTGTAAAAATAAACCATTTCTATTCCAACTTTATCAGGGTGCAATAGGAAAGTATGATAATACACTGAAGGATTCTTCTCCTAAGGCTTTCATGCAATTTTTTAAATGTTACAAATAATAATAATATAATATAATAATAATAAACGTTTATTTTAGCAATTGCAATTATTTTTTATATTTTCCGACATAACAATACTTTGTTGTTTACATGAAACAATTTAACGTAATAAAAAAAATTAACAGTAAACAGACTTATGGACTACCAATTGTGCAACGTTTACTAACTAACTAACCTACTTTAAATTATATATACACAATTTCTAATTTCTATAGGTAACTTATTGTAATGAAGCAAGCCCACAGAGAAGCAGATATTCGGCGCGACTGGTAAACATCGTAAAGCAATAAATATGTACTGAGAAGAGACAGAATGTCTATCGAATGTTCTACAAACATCGAGAGGAAGATGTAGTTTACGCGAATGCTTCCAGATGTTTCGTATGTGTACATAAGGCGGCTGAGTCACCGATGGATGAATAATTCCGGTATAAGAAGTTCCTTAAGTAGTGGACGCGCGGAACAGACCAAAGTAGAAATAAATATAAGAAATAAATAAACAGTTCCTTGAGTGGTAGACGTAAATATTAGAGTGTTATATAAATAGAAGTGATATAAATACGGTGCAGTTTTTATTATAGTGCAATAAAGGTATAAATATTACCATGTCATATAAGTAGTAGTAGTAAATAAATACGCGCGTTAATTTTAATTTATTAATAGTAGTTTTAAGTGCATTACATTTATTTCACATTTTTATATTTTGACTAGTTTTATATTTTTATATTGTAATTAATTTTACGTGTGTGAATATACAGACTGTTTTAAATAAATAAATTGCACGAGTTGTTTATTGCGAACCCGAAAACGTTACATTATTATAAGGTTTTTTTGATGTTTGTACACATTTATATATCAAGAAATACTTATTTTTCTAGAATGTATTATAATTATGAGTATTGCACTAAATCTACTTAATTTTAGACTTTCGTGTTTCTATAATTCATTGATAACTGGGACAGTTTCTGTCAAATACTCTATGGTTAACATCCAAATCTATTTTTACTGTCTTATACGTAGTATAAGGAAGTACTGTGATGATGAAAATTTTCGACCTCGAGACTTTTGCAGATGTCCACGTTTTGAAGTCCCCTGATACCGAAAGAGTGGTTTTTAAAAAATGTCTGTGTGTCTGTGACCACGATAGCGGTCAAATCGCTGGAGATATCAATTCCAAATTTTGTACTTACGTGTATAATCTCCCTCTTGAGATCTGGTTAGTTTTTCAGTAAAATCGGTAAACCAGAAGCGGCAGTTTACTTGAGTGAAAAAATCGAATTTTGCCAATATTTCGTCAACTATTAAGTTTAAACATATAAAAAATTCATATGTAATTAAAATTAAAACTGAAAATAATTTTATTTATAAAGTTTTTCGAAATTCCTACTTTAAGTAGGTCTTTTACTCTTATCAAAAATCAGTTTTTGAGAATATTTCGCAAGTCATGCTTTTTAGACAAGTACGTTACGAGTATAAAAGTATTTAACACATAATTTTCAATAACTTTTGTATAAAAAAAATTTCAAAATTCAGACCGGAAGTACCACTTTTACTCTTATCGAATAGCGATTTTTTGCAAATATGTCGCAAGTTATGCATTCTATATACCGTAGTCGACAAATTTTAATTTCTGGTACGAAAGTAGAAGAGGAAAAGAGCACAGCGAAATAAAGTAAAGACAAACAGATAGCGAGGCTGCCAAGTATACCCGGCAAACGTTTCCTATGAAAGGTGAAGATCCTCCGAATGCGTTACTTCTCCCACCACTGTTGGAAAGCAGGCATCGCTGCATATTACAAGGTCATCTTCTGCATGCGATAGATAGCTAGTAGAAAGTTGTAAACAGAAATTAAAATTTGTCCAGTACGGTATATTTATCAAGAGTACAAAAGTATTTAGAACTGGATTTCCAATATTTTTTGTATACATGAAATTTCAAAATTCGGACCGGAAGTAGCACTTTTACTCTTAGCGAGTAGCACTTTTCTGATAATATCTTGCAAAGTATGCATTCTATAGAGATTTATTAAGAGAATAGAAGTACTTAGAATAGGATTTTGAATAATTTTTGTATAAAAAAATTCTTAAAATTCTATAATTTGAAACGCTCATACGTATAAGAAAGTCGTGTGGCGGCCACACCTCATTTTTAATTTTACTACCATCTTCAGTTGTACAGTGTTCACCTGCACACTTGCCGCATGCTTTAATAACTGTGCAATCCCTCGCAAAATGATTATAACCTGCACTATTATAACACCTTATTTTATTGATGTATTCATATACATATATCGCATTTCTTCCATCGAACATAATTTTTTTCTTTCTGTAGCATTTTTCCAAATATATCCGATTATACATCAATTATTATGTTACCATAGTTCATTTTCCGTTTAGTCAGACACTTCCTATTTATCTTTACTTTTCCCTTTATATCACGTATTTTTAAGTCATTCTGATTAACAATTGCCCACATAATATCCTCTGCCTACATGTCAATATATTCTTTTTCCAGTCGTACTATAATATGTGGATCTTTAAGCTTAGGATCTAACACATCATATTTATTTCTCAATTCTTTTTTCATTTGATCTTTCAATTTTTCTCTGGAAGTAGTATCACCCTAACTAACCAAAATAGCACCTTTGCTTATATTTTTAATTGTTTCTACACTAGTTTTTTAGTAGGATCAATTATAGTTCTCAATTTTGTATTTGTTTCCTTGCTTTTCTGTGTTTCATTTTTTAGTTTTATAATAATTTTGTCATTAATATTTTTTACAGTATCACTGTATAGTATTCTTTCCCGTTTTATTTCCGACGATCGAAATAGACTTTAAAATTTCACGAATCAATATGTTTTGATCTAAAATTGTTTGAAGGCAATCATTACGTTGTTTATCCATTTCATTCATTTTTTGGCCAACTTAAATATCGCATACATATTGCAGTGATCTTGAGTCTGGTATTGAATTGTAAATAAGTTTTATTAAGATCACTTCTAGATTTAATTTAATTAAACACTGTTTTATTTATTTTATAATGATCATTGTATATAAATGCTTATTAAGTTAGGATTTTAGTAAATTTCAATTATTTAAGATAAAATAATGTAAGAGGTTTTATAAATTTTATTTAATTATTCATAACAAAGTGTTTCCCGCAAGCTTCAGCGCAAGAAGATATTATGACCGAGAACTTTCGATAGATCGGCCCGGCGAAACAATATTCTTCCTTAGATGCCGTCAAAAATAACAAACACAAATGTTTAAGTTATATTAGAAATGGTATAATTATTATGATGTGCTCACCAAGTAAAATATCAGGGAAATAATTTGCTGTTTGTAGCATTCATGTTTCATCATAATTCACATTTACATTTCTATAAATTTTTGTACATTATAATTTGATGTAAACAAATCGACATTAAAATAGATGTTTGTTTACGATTTAAAGCAAGTGATACATCATTTGACCGAAAGGTGCAGCACTGTAGTTATGCATTTTTGGAAGTGGAAAATATAGCGGCACAGAGCATGGCTTTTTATGAAGAAAAATGTCAATATAATGGCAAAACGTGAGAATTTATGGGAGTTTGCTGGTGAAAACTGCTCTAAAAATAAAAGGACCTTTAGAAGCAGGTGTGAACCGCTTTTAAAAATAGAAACACGGGCCTTATAATATTCTCCGAGATATTTAATAATAAATTGATTTTATTTTGAACTTAGAAAATTTTTCAATAAATTGGAACTTGTAATATTTTATAAATTAATTTATTTTGATCTTAGAATAATTTTGCCTAAATAAAACTTTAATATTTTTAGCGAGATAATTTTTGGAAACTAGGATGTTTTATTTTAACACGCGATGGTTTTACACTATGCGTTATGGTGAAACATTTTAGTAATTGTAATAGTTCAGTTTGATGTTTAATGAGAGGATTTATTTTAAAAATTTTGAATATAAGTATAGACACTTTACGCTTGCAAGTCTATGGAAGGTCAAAAGTATTAAGTTTATCTAAAGCTTTTTCTTTGTTTGTAGAATATTTTTACTGTATAAAGAGATATATAGATATATTTTTTAAAATGGATAAACTTGAACAATTGTATAAGGAATTAAGGTAGTTGAATTGTGTTTAATTTGTTGGTTTTGTATATGGTGTTAAACAAAATTTTATGTGGTGATTTCTGCTGGAGTTTTGAACGATGTTGGTAATTTCATTTTTATTAATTAATGTACTTTCACAATTTATATTTTAGTTTTTCTTTATTTGTGCTTGTGCATTAGAATTTGACGTGTTGGGTAATCGGTCAGGGATGTGTACAATGAATTAAGTAGGTGATTAATTCATAGTATGGAGCCTTGATTAATCCTTAAAATACGAATTGGTTTTGGTGGTATTGTTTGGGAGCGAGAAAATGCGCTAGGCAGTACTAATCAGAACAAAGGCAATATTTTAAAACGCAACTTAAGCATGTAGCAATAATTTAATATATTGCATTAGGGCTGGACATGTAATAATATACATTGGGGATGTGTGCAACGAGTCGAAGGATGTACTCGTAGAACGGAGCCCTGGTTTATTAATTTACGTGCATTTTTGTTTTTGGCGATATTGTTTGGGAGCGAGAAAAAGGCGCTGGGCAATATATATGTCAAAACAGAGTTCATGTGTTAATGTGTATATTATTTGGACCGTAGGAATTCATTATATATTTTATTTATATTTATTATACAGTATAAATCACAACATTTGACAGAACTTTGATTTGTTGATTGTTTTGAACTTAAATCTTCATGAATTAGTGTATAACGAATGTGTATATATATCAGAAAATATTGCATTATTTTCTGATTTATTTATTATCATTATAATTTTCATAATTACTGTTTTATTTTTTTTTGTTTTCGTTATTTTATCATAACATGCGAGGGTTTAATTTAGTGTTTAAGATCTATTTATTTGTAAATATACCTGTTTTTATTTTGATATTTAAGTTACTTTAATAAATTATGTTATAAGGTTTTTCTTTATTTTTATTTATTTTATCTCACCTGGAGACAACTTGAGAGCATTCATTTTGGAAAAGGAACATTGTTATTATTTTCTGCTCCTGAGAAAAAATATCATTAGTATAGCTGAGCTAGTGAAGTGTGAAATTGCTAAACCTACTTTTCTGCAGAAATTTATGAGATCCTAGTCTAGCATAAGGCCTAATACTAATATATATGCTTGATTCTGTTTTTCATGTATTATTTTAAATAATTTAAATCATTGTTATATAATCGTTAATTTGCAAGAGTCACAGCAATATGTAATTATATCGCTTTCACTTAATTTTTTAGCTGTTTCGTTGCTTACGTTCACGCATTTACCATATCTCTCTTCCTCACATAAGAAACACTTTACCGCTTTTCTCCGTCCTTCTGAATTCCAATTCGCAAACATAACACTTATTGGATGACATATTTTTTTGTTATTTTATATATGTTGACCTACGCAAATGATTATCATTAATTTTGTGCATCGATATAAATAAACAACAATTTCATCATCAAAATTTCATGTTTGACAACGTACAATATTTTACTTTTTTCTTACCACTGCACTTTTGCAGAGCCGGTAGAAATACGTATTCACTCTACAAATTCTAAATTACTACTACTGAGTGGGTGATATTAAAAATAACAACAGTTGTGGTTGTTATGTAAATGACTGATTTTGAAAAGATGATTAGAAAACATAAACTTTTGTTAAACGTATATTATTCTAAATAAAAAGACCTAAAATAAAATAGAATGTTTTTGGAGATTCTTTTATATCAACGCTAGGATACGTTGTAAAGAGTATTATAAAGAATAAATTGACGTGCTACGATTGATATAAGCAAATTATTCTGCGCATTTTGTGATTTGGGTTTCATAAATGCTTTATATAGAAAAGTAAAACAAAAAGGCTAACATTTAAGAAGCATAGAAAAACTACAAAAACTAGCTATATGGCGTCTTAGAACCAATAGTTAAATTATAATTTATTGTAATATAGTATTCGTAGCTAGGGTGAATGAAATAATGTGGGGATGTGGTAATTGAGTATAGTGGTAGAATGTTGGAAATGGGTGAAGAGTAAATGAAAAAATTTAAAATGTAAATATAGCGAGGCTTTAACTTTTGTTTCAAATATGTATAGGAATATGATAGATTTCTAAAAAGTAGAAATGTTAATGAACAGGATATAAAACGTGCGATAAAGTATTGATTTTAAATGAGAGATATGTTTAGGTTTGGTTAATGAACGTATGGAACTTAAGGAATAGCAGCATGATGTTTTTGTTTTTGACAGACGTAAATGACTCTAATGAAAAGATATGGTGTTGTGTATGGTGTTAGAATATCGACGGAAACAATTTGCTAAAACGGGTGTGATAAAATTCAGTTACCTTGAATCGCAAATATCAAGCTTCAGGAATTTATAGGAGGAAAAAAGAACGAATTCCTAAAGTCTCGAAACAAAAACTGACGGAACGATAGAAGGAGTGACACTACTTAATCAAATCAGAAGCAGCGCTAAGAGAGAAGAACTGCAAACTGAAGACATAGTTAGATGAGATAGATCTCGGAGACGATAATGGAAAGACTCTGTTAATGGATTTCGACTATAACTGAATTGCCAATGGTCAAAGACTTAAAAACAACAAAACCGAAGATAGGTGATCAGACTACCGAAGAGATGATTGGAGAGTTGGGTGTCAGCAACATAAGGACAGCGCAAAGAAGGAGAACAATCTAAGGAAATGTCTCTAATTTAAATATATGTGCACATAAGCTCTTAAAAAAACTATCAGACAGTAGAGGTTTTAGCCAAACATTTTAATGATCATATTACTAATTTGTTGTGTGATTAAATAAATTTACAAAATTTTACTAGCATCAACTGTTTATATCCATCCAGATTAACTGCAACCGTTAAATCTTACTTTAGAAAGCAGATATCAATGATATGAACAACTATAGACCAGTTGTTTTTTTTTTACTAAAATATTAGAGCATTAATATATATAAATTTCAGGACTGATTATGTACCTTCAGTGCATCAAAACAGCTCTTCTGCAATACAGTCTGGATTTTGTCTATACTCGAAGATCGTAAACTTGCATGTGGTGGTTTAGTGTACCTTATCAATGCTTTTGATGATACGGATCTTAACATTTTATTATCAAAACTTAGTTCTATCTACGCATAAAGTTTCAAATGAACTCTTCAAATTCTATATATCGAAAAGGAAACAAATATTTATCTCAATCGTAATTGTAGAAAGGGATTCCTTTTATGTTTTATCGTTGTTGAATGGAATAACACAGGGCACTGTGTCCGAAATTATATAATATATTTTTTAAATGACACATCTACTTGTAAACTATGATAACGGTATAAATTTTTTCATAAAACAAAAGATTCATCGGACTTGCTAATTGAATATATTGCGAACATATACTAAATTCTGTGATATTGAAAGTGACTTATTCAGGCTAACTTTTATGGCAAATTTTTGTTCATTTATAATTTTTGTTAGTGTATTTTTGAGAGAGTCTATTAACAATTTTATAACAATACGCTATTGCGACAATTTTCTTACATGGAATTTCTGTGACATTCTATAGTGCGCCATTTCGCAGTTTAGTTCAAATCACTTAACATTTATTACTTTTCCATTCGTTTAAAGAAGAGAAGATGAGTAAATTGAAACTTGAACAGAGACGTGTCATGATATTTTTATCAAAAAAATGCAGCAGCCCGAAGAATATCTATGAGTGAATGCAGATAGTGTATGGAGAAAATAGCCCGTCCTATTCCCATGTCAAAGTTTCGTGTAAGCAGTTCAAATTCCATTCATGATGACCCTAAATG
The DNA here is from genome assembly GCA_963170755.1 of Amphimallon solstitiale. NCBI lineage: Eukaryota > Metazoa > Arthropoda > Insecta > Coleoptera > Scarabaeidae > Amphimallon > Amphimallon solstitiale. The sequence continues at coordinate 66,770,211 of OY720679.1, read as the reverse complement.
TGGGAGATCACTAGAAACACGAACTGAAGAAATCATCAACAAAGTTGACGAGTTGATGTTAACTGACCGCCGAGTAAAAGTTTCAGTCATTGCTAGAGAAATAAGAATATCACAAATGAGTGTTTTTAAAATTCTATACGAATATTTGGGAATGAGCAAAGTGTCGGGACGATGGAGTCTCAGGCTACTCAGTCCCAAACAAAAATGTGTAGACGACAAATTTGTGAAGAGAATTTGAACTTTTATCTCAAGATAAAGACTTCTTAAATAGAATTGTAACTGGGGATGAAACTTGGGGACCCTCCTATGGAGCAAGAGTCCATGCAATGGGTTTATAAGAGCTCCTCACGGCCCAAGAAGGTAAACACGCAATTTACTGCGGAAAAAGTTATTATTTTATTAATATAAATTCACACTTATTATAGCAAATAATAAAATTTAAATTTGTCGACAAATTACGTTTCTAATTGTTAACATATAATATATTGTTCTGTAAATCACATTTTTAAGTATTGCAGGTCTTAGCGGGATATTTGAAACACTCTTTCTTATTCTAAGACATGGTACAATCAATTAAAACATACAATTTGTAAACACCTAACCTCATAAACTATTTACAAACAAATGTTGTCAACAATATTATGATACCACTACATGTTGTTCTATACTTAACTCGTCCGATTTCTCACGAAAGAAAGTTATAAGGAAACATTCGCTTATTGGTTAAAGCTGTCAGATTATGCTGTTAACTATGTCTGTTAACTTTTCTACAATTATACTAAGCTATTCACCAGATGAATTGTAACAAAGTGTCCTTGTACTGATCCAATAACCTCAACCAAGTAGTTCCAAGCGATGAAAATAGACAAATTGATTTCGAAAAATAGTTTCTAGTGGGTTCGATACTCCAATAGTATAAGGCCCAGTCTATATATTTTGTAGTTTGTGTCATCACCAGTCCTCTACAATTTATTTAACATTGCAGTACATATATACTCGTATTATGTTCGTCTACATTTCCTTTCATTTTGCATAAAAGAATTAATATTCTATTTTTCTATAAAAAATTTTTGAAACACTTACAATTGTAGTTTACAGAGTGCTGATATCTGTACCAAATCCTAGACATATATTTATCAAAGATTATAGAAGTCTTTACTAGGACATTATTCACGATTTAATTTTAAAATTCAGAACATTCTTTTTAAGTGTGGAAAATGGTTTGCGAATGTCTAATTTCCACTTTCCACTCTATTGCTTCTTTTATGAACAACTTCGTAAATATATGGGACAATAAAAGCCGTAGATTTCCATTGCCGTCATTATGTATCAATATTTGGCTTCTAGAATAAAATGGTGTCAATATATCTTTCTTTACTGTCGCTGTTTTGATAACAAATGCAAGGGTTATCTTCAAGGCCATTGCTTCATTCCTAGAGAAGCAAGCCGGGATAGAATATATTTGAAACTTCCAAACAAAATTACCAGAAAATTCTGACAGATTGTATCTTCAATGTTTCATTGTGTAATTAATTTTAAATATATGACCATAATGTCATTGGTATAGCATTTCCACGCTCCACAGGAATTAAACTGCTTTCTCACAAGTTGACAGATTATTTCGAATTTGTTAAGAATCTGTAAGGATGGAAGGTTTTCCCAAGTGGAGTGGAGAGGCAGCAGTTACAGATGCATCTAAAGTGTTTCCATTTTTATTTGGGTTCTCCATTAACGATAATGTAAAGTCACAACATTTTGTCGTGTATTGCTGTATCAATTCACCAAAATATAAAATCTCATATAAAAACTTGAAGGCGGCGTTAGTGGAGGAAGACCAAAATGCAACTAGAATTCGGTGGAAATTAAATCATAACAAAATTAATATGGATTAAAATAAAATACTAAACAAAATTTATTTTATTAGGGAGACTTTTCAATTTAATTATTTTTTTTTATCTAAAGAAATTCTAAACACAATTCGAGTTATCGTCGACTAAGTTTTAATCCGAAAGTATAGAGCGTAAATCTCTGTTTGTTAGCAATTTAAACCTAATAGGTACTCAATGTATTTTCAACGGCAAAGCCATAGCCCGAAGTTCGTTTCGAAATCGATAATATATATTGAAATTCGAGCAGACTCCCTCGCCTTAACAATATTTCCCGGTTCGTCGCATTAATCACTAACGTCGACGAATATTTCGGTAAACTTTCCGATATACAAAAGCTAGCGCCGTCTCTTTTCAACTTCCATCAGTCACAGTTAAATCGACGTTTTAAACTTTATGCAAGACAATGATATCCCATTTGTAAGTTTGTTCTCCGGTCCAAAACATAACGAAGGATAAGTTTCAGAAATATTTCTGAAAAATACGTTAACCCAAAAATTTAATATATACAAAAGATTCTTTATTTCTGGAAATCTAGGTACGAGACGGCGTTTTTAAGTTCGCCGAATGGGGGCAAAGGAGAAAAAGTTAAAACAAAAATTACTTTTGTTTTTCAATATATTCACCTGCAATCCAAATACATTTTCAGATCTTTCAATTAGCTTGTGTAGGTCTAAAAAAATGTTTTATCTTTGTCAAAAAAATACGCGGACCCAGAAACTTCTTCAACGCTCGTAAATTTTTACCCACGCAGGTCTTTTTATATTATTGAGAGGTAATAATCACTAGGACCCAGATCTGGACTATAGGGTGGGCGATTTAAAAATATCTAAGACCACGTTATGCAGAGCAGCCAGCGCAATTCGACTCTTGCGGACGGAAGCATTGTCATGTAAAGCAGGACACACTTTTCCACTTCTATCTTGTTTTAAAGACTTCTTTTAGCGGCTCCAAGATTAAATCTTAGTATTCTGCAGTAATCGAAATGCTTTTATCTTGTTAATCCTATTTTTGTCCTTTGTAAGCAAATGCATGGAGTCTTGCCAGGAGTCAGGTTCACAATGATTAACCCAACTTTTATCCCCAGTAGCAATTCGACTTAGTACACCATCCCTGTCTTCATTAGATAAGTACAAATATGCACTGGAACATTCCACGTGCTGTTGTTTTTGCGGCGGCTTTATCATTCCTGACACCCATCTTGCTCTCACTTTAGAATGCCAAGATGATCATGAAGAATTTTAAAAATGGTTGTTTGAGATACCTCTGCCATTCTTGCGAGTTGTGTGTCTTCTTTAGCCGGACATTATTAATTTTTTCACTTATCTTATGAGTCACTCCAAATTCAATAGGCTGCCCCTGTTTGGAACAATGTTTGTATACCAGAAATGTCAAAATTCAGACCAGAAGTAACACTTACTCTTATCGAATAGCAGTTTTTTGCGAATACCTCGCTAGTCATGATTACGACAGATATATAGAGGGTTTTTTGCAAATATGTGACAAAGTATGAATTCTCTGGTTCATGTTCAAGTGATTCCCTATTTTATGCGACTGCGACACTTAAAAGCCATAGTCTTTCCAGGGCAAAAATCCTTGTAAATCGACAACTTCTCTTCCAGTATGGTATGAATAGACTTTCCTTGTTTTTTAAGGAAATTGATAACGGCACAATAGTTTATATTTATACAAATAATGTGTCAGTGAACACATTACGATACGAACGGACTCTCTGACTATCATCCAACCCTTGTATTACGCGAACCTAAAAACACTTCTTCGTATGATAAAATTATATTTAATCGTTAATGCAAATGTCAATAGGATAATACTGGGCACAATTCCAAAATCCTCTCCACTGTAACCCAATGATTATATGAAAATTTGAATTTATATACACTTTATGAGAGACATATCTTTATCTGCCTATCATGTATTTTTTAGCCATCAATTGAAATAACATAATTATTTTTCTATATATTTAAGCAGGATATTATTGTAAAAAATGTTGATGTGTACAACATATAATGGTAAATATGCTTTCAGTTATTCATGATTTGATGATTTTACACTGAACTTATGTTATTATTACTTATTATTGTGTTGTGAGTTACAGACAACAAATATTTGATTTGCAGAAAACAGGTTTTGCTTTGTCTCCTAAAGCCCTGATAGTAAGTGTCTATTCTTGCGTTGAAAAACTAAGAATTTTAAATAAATTTAATTTAGAGAAAACGAAAGCGAGAAGGAATGATATAAATAGTACATGAAACGCCATCACAACTTATTTCTAAGAAAAGCACAAAACATGATCTTGCTCGGGTTCAAAAATTGAACAAACCTACCGTGCAAGATTAACTATAGAATTTGGATGTCATCTTTGAGAAGATGAGATTTAAAAATAGCCTACAAAAGGTATAACGTGGATGAAAGGAGCTGTCGACCTACCCTGCATCACCAAAAGTATGTTAAAGCAAAAAAAGAACAAAAAGAGTTTATCTAGTGAGTCGAGAGAATTCCAAAACTGTAATTATTGTGGCATATGGAAATACTATGAGTTAAGTTATTTCTCCCGTGAGTTTATTCAAAAGGCAAAGAATTAATTCAACTTCTATCAATGGACTTGCTCCTGCGTCTGAAGTCCATATAACAATTTAGGTAACATGGATTAAACAGTTTTTCACTTCACGTCCACTCCTCCTAAATTTAATTTTTGACGGGGTTTCTAGCCATCTGGACATATCCATTGTAAAGAAGGCTAAAGAGTTAGGCATCCACATATTGTGCTGAATAAGTAACACAACACATGAATAAGGCTGTATTCAAAATCTTTGAAAGCTACTCGACGAAGAACGTTTTCAGTACTGGAGGAAAGTTGGATACGAAAAGATTTTGTGACATATTCACTTCTGTTTGGGTACGATAATGGACAATAAGCAACATATCCAATAGTTTCGAAGCGACTCAAACTTTTCCGTTTAATCAAAACATTATTCTTGACCAGGCCTTTTCACCTAGTCTTCCAACCAAAAGAGAAATTCTAAACGTCAATAAAAAAAAGTCCAACGGGCGAAAAACGGGATTCGGAGAACAAGAACTCATTATTTTAATTGGTTCAGAACTTACATGACTAGAACACGGCTGCTTCCAGTTCATATTTAGAAGTCTTGGTAACACCAAAGAGCTAAAAGTCTTAAACATTACGGAAGAAGGTCCTAAACTATAAATCCCAGAAAGTAACTAGAGACCTCTTCCAAAGCGGGGACGATATTGGGAAGAATTACAAAACACATCAGCAAGAAAAAAGAAGGCGCAAGACTGTGAGTCAAAGGTAATTGCATCAACCTCGCGAGAAGACATGGGCATCAACTCTAAAGCAAACTGATTTTGCAAATTATGCGAAACTGAATTCGTGGGTTATATGCGTCAGTGTCCAATATGTTTCTACTTGGGTGCATGAGGATTGTGTTGGTCTCACATCTGAGGACGAGGATGTCTTAGTTTGCCCGAAATGTTCACCCTAAACACATAAGCCTAATTGTATATGCTGCAGAAACAAGGCCAATATATATAATTTACAGTTTGTTTCTAAATTTATATAAAATAAAGCGTTCTCAAAAATATGTAATTACATTTTAGCAAAAAATATAAATCGTTAGGTGAGCTTTATTACGCATATTTATATTCTGACAGAAAAACTGAAAATAAGAATTTTTTGAGTATCTACATTTCAATTATAAAAATATTAATGTCCTCTAAACTCAAAGAATTTCAAAAGACGCAATTTGGTGGAAGCTAAGGGTGTCTTTGTAGTTTTCAAACGTACGTACTTTCTCGTGCGAAAAAAATATCTATGGAAAATAAATAAATGAATTTGATACTTTCTTTTGGTGAAAACTTTATGGCCGACATAATATATGTTTGCGTCGCAAGAGCTACATCCCAAAAATACATATATAGAAAAACTACCCACTAAGCAGTCATTTCTAACGAAAGAACATCCAGATGGCGGGTCGTATGTAGTTAGTACGACATCTGTTAAACCGAGAACCCTTGACCCGAGCCTGATAACATATTTATATGCGAAACATGGAACCGCCATTACGCAAAATAGACTCTTTAGGTTCGGTGGCGCACCGCTCCAAATTCGGGAGCGCACAAGACGCTGTGACAGCAGCCATCGTCGACGGCCGCTTCAGCACGATCACATAGAAAGCTCTACCGCCCCATTTACTTTCTTCGAAGTAACATATTGCGTTAACGGTTTGGCGACTCTTCGCAAACTTAGTTAACCGTAAAAACTTGTTTTATTTTGCGAGAGATGAAATGAGAAACTTCTCGCTCGTCTCGAAGACGGCGGCGACATTTCAAATTGTCGTAGTATTTGTAGAGCTCAAATGACAAGATATCTTAGACAGTATCTTCATCGCAGAAATAATTCAACGTAAATTACTTTATTTTAGTTACAAGAGATAGCTAACGTGAAAATATTAAAGAACGAATATCTGTGCATGGTTTTAGAATAATAAAATATACATTGTATTTCATTTAACATAATTTAATGTGAGTAAAAAAAAATTACATTTTTAAAATAAAAATTTACTCAAATAATGTTGACAGAAGCAGGAAATTATATTACTAATACATGTTAACATTATTAATAATTAACTGATTCATATCTAACTAATAGAACGAGATGGTACTTATTGAAATCCATTTAGAATGAATAATGAGGTAAAAATAGCTTCAATAATTTTCTTGTACATTACAATACTGTTTCGCCAAACTTTAGCTTCATCAGATAATGATGGAGTAATATTTACAAAATGATTAGGTACGTTATATATGTTATCGCCAACCGTCAATAAAGCGATGCGTTACCATAGCGTTTTACGCAGGTAAACAAATACTTTCTCGTACTGTACAATAAAGTACTTTACTGCCGCTAATATCTGTCAACACAGACACGATTGTATGACGCTAAAAATAAATCCTTTGTCACTGTCATGAAATGCAATATGTCATTATACTTTTATTTTTAAATTACGAATTTTTGCTGTTGGCGATAAAATTTTGTATGCACCACGTCAATAAAGTGCCTTTATCGAACTCGTCTTTTGTTCGCCTCGCTTGCTTCGCTAGCTTGGCTCATAAACCAGACTCGTTCGATAAAGCGATGCGTTACTACGGAGGTAAACAAACACTGTATCGTACTGTACAATAAAGTACTTTACTGCCGCTAATATCTGTCAACACAGACACGATTGTATGACATTAAACATAAATAGTTTGTCGCTGTCATGAAATGTCATAAGTCATTATACCTTTAGTTTTCAAATTACGAATTTTTGCGTTTGGCGGTAAAATTTTGTATGCACTATTTTTTTATATGTGTTGATTTTTAAAGTTTTAAATAAATTAAGTTTCTTCCCTTATCTTGTACATGTAAAATTTTGAAGTCTTTATTTAATTTATGGGTTACTTCTGCAATGATTGGCGAATTTTCAATCTGTCGTTTTACCGCTGTAGCTTTTTTATAGACATCTGAGTTCGACTTTATTTTGTCCTTGTCATTCCCAATGTATTTTTGTAGTGTGTTGTTTATTTTATATAATATGAAATCATTGTTGGATTTTTTAATTAGATTTCCAATCTTCTTCTGATATTGGTCCTAATATGTGATTAAATTATATTGGCATTTATTATTGTTGGTTGCTTTTGGGTAAATTGTTTTAACATTTTGTTTATTAAATTTTTATATATCCATTATTGACTACTGTATTGTACAGGGTGAGTCATTAGTAGCCGCTTTTTCGATTGCTCTTTTGTGTTTTAAATAACAGAAAAAACAAGTAGTTGAAGATCCATGGTTGCTTGTGGCGCATATTATAAAAATACTTTAAGCTCTGGCGCACTTCCGGTTTCACCGGAAATGAACGCAGCTTAATTTTTTTAAATGACACAGCCTATATATTTTCGGATTTTCTTGTACTGCTTTAAATTGCCTGTTCAACTATTTTTTTCTTTTTCAAAATTGAGCCAATAGTTTTTGAGTTATTAATTTTTTTTCAAAATATTTGACCAAAACACGTGTTCAGAAAAAAATCACTTTCACATTGTTTTTAAAAGTAAAAACATTAGCTTTGGTGGTGCTTGTAGCCAAGAAAATTCTGCATCATCATGGTAAAGTTGCACTCGACAATACCTCAAAAAACTTTGTTTTTTCAAAGCCTTCTTCGTGAAATTTTCACATACCAAAAACTTATTTTTTTAAATAGAACTCCCAGTATTTTATTGAGTCTTTTTGTTCCTTTTTTTATTCTCTTTCATTTTCGTTAACAAGGTCCTATACCTATCATTTGTAATTTTTGAGATAATCACTATAGTAGCAATTAGCGGTCAATTAAAGAACTACGGGCGCTGTTCTATGCACCCAAATATTCGTCCAATGAAGGCTGGAATGCGGCTGACTACCTGAGTCAACTGTTAAAAAAAGTCAGTATACACTTATGTCAAACTTATAAAAGCATCGCTATTAGTTATCATCCAAATGAATTATTCTTATGAAGAGTTACTAGATATGATTGACGTTTTGGGTGAATCTGAAAGAAACTCTTTGCTAGCATCCAGACTTTATGCACAGCGATCCCTGGTAGAAGTCAATCGAAGCCAGAAACCTTCGAAAATATAAAGTGGACAGTTTGAATGAACAGAAAGTATTGAATATGAAAGAAAGAGCGGAAAAAGCAATAACTGATCAGGATAAGACGTTTATGGTACTTGCGAGTGTAGTCGAACACCCCCATACTAGTACTACCAAGATTAGTCGTCAGTTAGATGTAAGTCAAATTTGAGAATCCAGAATAATTAGGAAATATGAAATTCACCCGTAGCATATTTATACACAGGCTTAGATGAAAGAAATTTTCAGAATCGCGTAAATTTTTGTCAATCGGCAGCAGATAAATTATCCTGGCTTTCTCAATTTTTTGTTGTTTACCAACGAAACCTTCTGTTAAAGTGAATACGTTCATCGTCACAATTTCCGTTATTATAACACATAAAATCCGCCACTTTATCACACCTGTAAACTATCAAAATCGTGGGTCATTAAAACTGTGGGGAGGAATAGTGGGTAGTTACATAATTGCTTTATTTCTTTGATGAAAATGTTAATGGAGGAGAGTATCTTCGCTATCTACGGACGGATTTTCCAAACTTTTTAAAGACATCTTCAACTATGTCAGTAAACATAACCTTTATTTTATTTCGATGTTAACCAACAGTGTCAAAAATGAAATACTGCAACTGGACATTGCGGGAATTAAAAAATTGAAATACGATGCTCTGCATTCTATAAAATTATTACTTTTGGGATAGTTGGATATAACATTTACTTTGACAGTTGACTAAGGAAGTCAGGCGCCATCCCTGCCTTCCATTGGTTGAACGAATATTTTGGTGCATAGAACAACAGCGCTCGTAGTTCTTTATTTGACCGCTAATTGCTCATATAGTGATTCTATCAGAAATTACAGAAGATAGGTATAGGACATTGTTAACAAAAATGAAAGAGAATAGAAAAAGGAACAAAATGCCTCAATAAAATACTGGGTGTTCCATTTAAAAAAAATAAGTTTTTGGTATGTGAAAATATCAGGAAGTAGGCTTTGAAAAAACAAAGTTTTTTGAGGTATTGTCGAGTGCAACTTTGCCAAATGTTGCAGAATTTTCTTGGCTACAATCACCACCAAAGTTAATGTTTTTGATTTTAAAAACAATGTGAAAATGATTTTTTTCTGAACACGTGTTTTGGTCAAATATTTTCAAAAAAAATTAATAACTCAAAAACTATCGGCTCAATTTTGAAAAAGAGGAAACAGTCGAACAGACAATTTAAAGCAGTACAGGAAAATCCAAAAATATATAGGGTGAGTTATTTAAAAAAATTAAGTTCCATGCATTTTCGATGAAACCGGAAGTGCGCCAGAGCTTAAAGTATTTTTACAACATGCGACACAAGCAACCATGGATCTTCCACTAATTGTTTTTTCTTTTATTTAAAACACAAAAGAGCAATCGAAGAAGCGGCTACTAATGACTCCCCTGTATACTCTACTTAGTGTTCTATGTTAATAAAGTCATGATTATTTAAAGGACAATTACTAGGTGTAGTAGTGTATCATAAGTAAATGTAGGTCAATTTCCTTTCCTTGTCAAGAATTTGAATCCGCTTCTACGATGCCTGCATAAAATGTATCTGCCCTTTGACCTGAAAATATGTGACGAGAATAGGACTCTAATCTCCTTCAAAGTAGAACCATTGCGCTTCCATACACTTAGCTCACCGATCTTCTCACTGCCAAAAACACTTCCGGAAGACTTCTTTGGAATGGTGTGCATCTTCGCTGTCGCATTCTGCATTATTTCTTCTCTACTCTCGAAACGAGATCCCTTCAATGGCGTCTTCAACTTCCGAAAACAAACAGAAGTCGCAAATAGCCAAGTCTGGAGAGTAAGGAGGTTTTTGAATGATTGGAAATACATGAATTAGTTAATAGTGTTCTTTTGGTACTATTTTGCCTTCCCAGCAGGTACGGCTGGTGAGTATGTTTTAGCGGTGTACGTACAAGACTGATTCGTTTATTATCGCTGATATACTCCCAGATGCCTAGTATATCACCGATCATAAACAAGTAGGTTTTGTCTATGTACGTTCACCGCCTAAACGTACTTACCAGCCGCGACTGCTTCCCAATATGTATTTACGATATACAATTCCATGGATACTAAAGAACACAGCTAGCATCACTTTGATCTTGCTGTTTCGGCCTTTGGGAGCCAGGATGGTTCGACTGCAGCAACTGTGATTTGGTTTCCGTTTTCTTACCCATACACCAAAGACTCATATCCAGTTATTAGGATGTGCAGTAAATCGGGATTAGTGTTGGTGGTATCCAGCAGATTTTTTGCAACTCCAAAACGGAGTAAGTTTTTTCTGTTCCACCGACAACAGCTTTGGCATTAATTTTGTAGCCGCACCGCGCATGTTCAAATCGTCCCAAGCTTTTCGACAATCTATCTGCGCATGAAGCAACGATCCTGTTTACCACATTTTCCACCCTCTCAACAATAGCTGCATTTTGTGCGGTTTGTGCCCTTCCAGAACGCTGCTCACTCTCCACTGATGAGCGACCATTTTTGAATTGGCTTAATTTATGATACCTCCATAGCATCCTCTCCAAACACCTGCTGATTCTTACAAGTAGTTTTTCTTTGAGAATCACCAATCTTTCGACAAAATTTAGTACAGTATCTTTGCTCAGTTCGTACAGTCATCTTGAGAAAAATGAAAAATGCGACGAACACTTATAAGAGCACCTCACTGACTGACCCACTAATTGTGTTAGATAGAATTGCCGTAATTCACATTCGGGTGTTGATTGGTTAATATAATGTTTTCGAATTTGGACAGATAATATTAAACTGAATTACTTTTTCGGTCTATTAGTCTTTAAACCCATTTCGTAATATAATTAAACTAAAATAATTTTAAATTTTATTCTTTACAATAAGAAGCATGGAAAGCATTTTATAAAGAAATCAATAACACAAACTTCGCATTTATCTACTTCGTACTCAGAGAATTCAATTGCTGCTAAAAATAAGGAAGGAAAAACTGTACAGATAATTAGCTTTGAACACGAGTTTAATATTGAAAGAAGTAAACAAAACAAAACGTAACGTAAATTCTTTAAAAATTTAGATATAACGTTGGCGTGCTAATGCAGGAAGATAGAATTTAATTTGAACTGGGAATGTTAAAAAGACGAACATACGTTTTCATATATCCCCGTCGCTATTGATCTTTTTTATGTGATGTTTTACCCCAAAGAATGTTTGTGGTCTGGCATGGCACTCATTAATAAAGCGCAGCGTGACGGGGCACGCGTACGTTATAATTTCAGAAATTCGCTTTAATTTAAACTTGATAAGGGTTTTAATGGAATATCGCCAGTGTTTTTTGCAGACTCACTTCCCTTAACACGTTTTAACTTGAGCAATGGCGCTTTTACTTTCCTACCTAAATCGTGGTTCGGAACTATTGCAAAAACCGAACACATTTTAAGGGAGGATATAATATGTGAGTTCCAAACCTAAACGCTTTTACGGTTTGTAATACTAATTCAAAAGTAGGGTTTGCATAATATAAATTCAATTTGTCATATGTATATTAAACAGATTTGTACATAAAGTATCTATGACTTACAATTAAAAGGAGTGTCATAATGTTCAGTTATTATTTCTTATCTTTTATCACAGATTATCAAAGAATATTGCAGTGAAAACGTTTTGCCATATTATTTTAAACACTATGTATGTCTTAAAATTTATTATATTTAATTTATATCCTTAGTATACATTGTTAATAGCGGAAATCACAAATTTGTTATGAAAGGATTCGAAAAATAGTCTGTGCATAAAATATGTACCTATGTGTTACATTTAATATCTTATAGTGAATATAATGGAGCACTGTAATAATGGGTTACTAGAAAGTTTAATAATTTTGCAAATGTAAAAGATGTTCTAACTCTAATTCAATTAAATACAAAAATTAAAATGCCAAATTTATCATTAATAAATGTGTGAAACAAAATCCAATGCTCTATATAGTTCACAAGTAAGTAAATGCTTTACGGCTTATTTACATACATACGTAAACAATTTGATACAAAGTGTAAATATTTTATTCAAGAACTTAAAAATTAAAAAACTTCAAATAAAAGTAGATTTTACCTTATTGATAATATTAAATTATAACGTAAATTAAGTGAAATGGTTAACATTCAAGTTTATATTTTTCTAATTAATATTCCTTTTAATATACCGAAACAAAAAGTATTATAAAAGGAATGTCTACTTATTTGATGGCAACTATAGAACTCAGCTTAGAGTGGAAGCAATAATCATGTCTGCTTAGCAGATGCAGCTCGTTCTCAATTGGCTAAATTTTGGAATTTTTGTCCTCACGCGAAGTTTATTGCATATCTTTTATTTACTTTTGTCTACTAGATTATTTGTAATATCCACATAGTAGAATTGTTTGATCTTGAAATGTTGAGGTAGTAATATCAACTTCTATAGAATTTTTAAATGTTGATAGTGCCCAATGATATTTTTGTTTATTAATATTTATGACTAAAGTATTTTTAAATGCATTCTTAAAAATCTGAGTTACTTTAGTATATATTTTTTTCTAATTCGTGTTATATGGAATATTATGAAGATGAAAACTTTCGATTTTTGTAGATGTCCAACTTTTGAAGTTCTCTGATATCAAAAAAGTTCTTATTTTTATAGAAAAATTCGATTTCTATTGCCATCGGAAACCGGAAATAGTAGTTTACTTCTGTGATATTTTACAAATATCTGATCAACTGCTAAGTTTAGACTAATTTCGAAAGAATAAAAAAAGGACTCAAGGCGAGTTACAAAAAAAAAGTTATATGAAACGTTTTTCGAAATACCTACCGGAAGAACGTCTTTTAGTTTAATCGCAGAGCAGTTTTGTGCGAATATCTCACAAGTCATGCTTTCTATACGACTACATATATTCAAAGTATAAAAGTACTTAAAGCTTAAATTGTTTTTGCATAATTTTTGTGTACACTTATTGCAATTATATAAGTGTACACAAAAAATATTCAAAAACAAGTTTCAAAAATTCGGAGCGGAAGTAATACTTTTACTCGTCGAACTGCATTTTTCCTACAAATATCTCGCAAATTGTGAATCCTATATAAATTCTTTAAAAGTATAAAAGTGTTTAAAACTTAATTTCCAACAAGTTTTGTATACCAATATTTTCAAAATTCGGAACAGAAGTAACACTTTTACTCGTGCCAAAACGCAGGTTTTTGCAAATACCTTGCAAATTCCTCCGCGGAGATTTATTAAGAGGATGAAGGTATTTACTTAAACTTAATTTAGAACAACTTTTGTATAAAAAATTAGAACTTCACATACTCATAAGAGTCATGTGGTGCCTACACCTTATTTTTTTCCGAATTTTTAAACGGCCTCTTCGCTTTAATTCGGTCATTGTTAAGCTTGGTGTCAATATTATTTATATACCTACTTTTTATTTATATACTTACCTAACAAAATACTTTTAACGTAATTTCTTTTATAAATACCCGTTCTTTAAGTCCTTATTTATTTATCTTAAATATAATTAATTCAAATATAATATTTTACGTACTTAAAGTTATTACAAATTAATTATTATAACCCATACGTTAACATAAAGTGAATATGTTCTTAAATGAAGATGTCAGATATCGCTAATAAATTAACAATTCTGTAAGAAACTATTATTTATTTATTGGTAATGGACCTCACTTTAATATAACGGATGAAAGAGACAACACTAAATTAAATATTTATCAAGTAGTAGTTCTTTTCTATATTGACTCTTCAACATTCTATCTTTAACGTCTCCATTTCGATTTGAAAAGTATTGTAGAAACGACATGTGACCAATACAACGAATGCATAAAAATTGATTTGAATTCTGTTTTCGTAAATCAACATTGTTTCTAAAAAACCTTTTAGTTTTTTGTGCCACTATAAGACTTTCATGTCTGTATGGGTAAAAGAAAATTCAGATTTCAAAATCCTATAGATTAATATCTGCTGGGTGAGTTTTTGTTTTCATTATATAAAAACAGAATGGAATATAAATCGAATAAAGCTGTTTGTTCGACGTAAACAAAATATAAATACACATAAAGTTTAGTAGAGTTTTATGTTTACGTTTAGAATTGCCGAATGACATTTTAAAAGCAATTGTGGAAATATTGCTTTTTAGGTGTGTCTAGAATTTATTGTTTGTACATGTTTATTTACTATCTTGTTTGTTGAACTATACTGTTTATGCTATTACAATAATTTCTAATTTCCTAATCTTTGATAGCAATTATCGCGCAAGAGCACTGAAGCTATTCGCCATACAACATAAACATAAACTGTGTGATATCAAGCGAATTATTAATATAATCATGCACATATAGGGCTATGATTAGCTTAATGCAAACGGTATTTCGCTTCTTATCTAAAAGAAACCTTTCGTAATGAGTATATTGTTATGCAAAATTGAAATCTAATCGTAGAAAGCTTTGCGTTTTACATTATAGACGTTGGAAATATTATTATTATTATTGCATTTTTGGGCTACTATTTACTTTTCAATATGATTTGAAATAGTTTACAACAAGTTTTGCATCACCTTTAGTCCCTCAAAGAAACCTCTTTCTCATAATGTTCAGAAACTATGTGATTGCGTATGCTTAATGCAACATTTCTCAACTTTTTTTATATTTGCGACTCAATTTTCAATCGCAATTTGCACCCCTTCTACTTTTTATTATTATTATTATTTTGTCTTAATAATATGATGTATTTTTACGTGATACCAGATTTTGTAATGAAATAAAAAAACTAATTTAGTACACAACATTCGATATTTCATTTTATTTCAGTGTTCTAAAAGTTGCAATAAATTTCTCCATCATTTACAATTCAAAGCACTTGTATGTTATGCGAACATGATACAGTTCGTATTGGATAGACTAAATTCGAACACGTCCAACGTGCTTAAAATAAATTTCAATTGCAAATTTATTGGTTTTTGATATGCAGTTAACAACACAGAAATTACGTATGGAATAAATCGATAGTTTAGGCATTAAATTTAAATTGGGTTTATTTTAATTCACGTGTTCTAAATTAAGTGTAATGTTTGCGTTCCTGAAATATTTCACGTCAAATCGTCAGTCATGTATAATCGATGGGGATAGTCCATTTCATCAACTCTGCCAAAGTTCTTGTCAAAGTAATTTATTGGTGTTTGAATTTTTTTAATAAAAAAACATTCCTCTATATCGTATCGTGTTTGGTAAATAAACAGCAGTACACGACTGATTGTAAATTATTGCCCTATTCGAACATAAATCTTTAAATTGTTTATGTAAAACAGATTTTGTACACCACAAAATAAAAAAATGTACACGGAATATTTTGAACTATCATTTAGTGTTTATTATCGGTTACAGTTTAGTAAACGAAAAGAAAAATATATTTCCATTACGTCATTAATGATTATATTCTATTTATGATTTATATAAGGGAGAACAATCTTCACAGTATAAAAATAAATTAATTGAATGAACTATTTCATTTTGAACCGAAGCCCGAGAAAATTATATATATAAATTTGCTTTTATAACTTATTTCACCTGTTACATTGTCACTCCGAATTACACAATTTCACATTTTTTTTTCTGTTTGACACTCAGTTGTCACTTAACACAGTCTTTGATAATACAAAAATCTTCCGACAAAACTACACAATTGAGTGGAAATCCCATGCTTGGTAAACCTAACTACAAATATTTTAAATAACAATCTTGAGTTTATGATTAAAGATACGTCCAAAATTTTGAAATACTATGATTTACAACAAACATTAAAAATATATGTATATCCAGCAAAGCATTTCAATTTAGGCAAACGTGATTATTTTATTATATTATATTAAACAAGATCATTATTGCATACGACAATTTAATGTTTATTGACTTTACATACAGGATTAAATAAAAATTAGAGTCATACAACAATACTTATATTTGAAATGGTGTAGGGAAAGAATAGAAACCCTTATACAGGGTGTCTCAGCTTTTGCGTTACAGGTATTATTTACTTTCCCTGTATAGATATCAGAAAACTTTTCAAATAAAAGTTACTTGATATTATGATGTGTCGAAAATGACAAACAGAGAATTTTATTTGCTCGTGACCTTGAAGGAGATTTCAAGGTCAACTTTGTTTTTTTTAATGGATATATGCATTTTTTAATGTTGTATCTTATTTATCAAAAACTAATAAATAAGTTTTATTTGATCCATTTTTTATTTTGCCTTGGCAGTTTTGACACAATTCAGATAAACTTGTCAAAAGCAATTTTTATTAACTTAAAGGAATACGATAATTATAAGTAAGTAATTCAGTGCAAAAAAATAAAAAAAATAAAGAGTAAGTATTTCAATAATAAATATCTCAAATTAGTGTATGTAGTTGGATAAGAAAACAAAACAAGAGGCATTAATTTAATAAATGTTCAAATTGGGCTCCATCAGCGTGGACACAAGCTTCCAAACGACGTCTTAATCCTCTGTTGCAAGATGAAAGTATCATTCCGTGAGTCATAATCCGGCATCCCATGCGAATTCGATTTTTCAGATCATCAAGATCTGCCGACCGAACTTGATATACAAATTCCTTTAAATAACCCCACATGAAAAAATCAACAGGCGATAAATCTGGGGAACGAGCAGGCAAAGGGATAGAACCTCTATTTCCAATCCATCCATTGGGGTACAGCGCATTTAAATAATTCGTCACAATTTGCGCATTATGGGGCGGAGCACCATCTTGTTGCCAAATTATGTCTCGTCTTTCATTGAGAGGAATATCTTCCATTAAATCGGGAAGCACATTTTGTAAAAAATGTAAATAACGTTGTCCTGTCAGGGTTCCTTCGTAAAAGTGGGGTCCAATTAAATGCCCATTAAACATTCCACACCATACATTGGTTCCCCACACTGTATGAAAGCGTGCTTCCTCCATCCACCGCGGATTTTGGTTGGACCAATAATGCGTATTATGTTTGTTCACAACACCATTATTGTGAAAGCGACTTTCGTCACTCCACAAAATACAATTAAGATAATTTGGATTTTCATCTTCTAGAACTTGCAATCGTGCAATGAAATCCAGGCGTCTTTGTAAATCGTTTAGTCTTAATTCTTGTAATAAATGAACTTTAAATGGATGGTACCGATGCCCTTTTAAAATTCTATGTACTGTAGCTTTACTAACGCCAATTTCTTCTGCCAAACGTCGAAGTGAAACATGGGGGTTTACAGCTACATAAGCCAAAATGTTGATTACATTTTCTTCATTTCTAGCAGGAGCATTATGGTTAGCATGTTTTACGGTAGAGGGAAATGAACCAGTTCGTAACTTCGCTTCTACTCTATTAAATGTTGTATGTGATGGATGATGACGTTCCGGAAATCTTTCTCGATACAAATTTGCAGCTTCTAGGGAATTCCTTCTGCATTCTCCGTAGACTATTAACATATCTACATATTCGTTGGAGTTGTATGTAAGTGGCATATTAAAAAGCTGCGGATAACGCAAATCTTTGTGATTTAAGCAAGACTGACAGTTGTTGACTGACAGAACACAACTTTTTACTTTTGACAAGTTTATCTGAATTGTGTCAAAACTGACACGGCAAAATAAAAAATGCATCAAATAATAGTATATTACATACCAAGGTTGAGAAGATGACTATTATTGCCCGAGTGGCGAGATTAAATTCCGAGGCGCAAAGCGCCGAGGAATTTAAGCCACAAGGGCAATAATAGTCTTCTCAACCGTAGTATGTATACTATTTTTTGTACCAGTAGTCTAATTGGACCTTAAAACCTTAATAATTATGAATAAATTTACTCATATATGTAAGAATGCCCTTGTAATAAAACTTCATGTAAACAAATAAGTAGGTTATATTTTGATGTTGACAAATAAGTTTTGACATAAATGCTGAAACTAAAAGTCAAGTATTTTTAGATTATTTTTCATTCCATTTATAATGTCTGAAGAGTTTAGATGTACACCACCTGAAATGCGCGAGATTGCAGAACAGGCAGCTGAGAACTTGCTTCCGCATAAATCTAATCACTTATACATGAAAACATTTACAGAATTTAAAAAATGGTATAATTCCAAATATACAGTAGTAACTTCTGAAAACGTACTTCTGGCTTATTTTCATGAATATTCAAAAAATAAAAAAGCCTCGACTTTATGGGCGCAATATTCAATGTTGAAAGCTACACTTGGCCTAAAAGAGAATATTAACATATCAAAATATTTTAAATTAGTTGCCTTTTTAAAAAGAAAAACTTAAAATTATAAGCCCAAAAAATCATTAGTATTTACTCGAGGAAATTATAAAATTCTTTACTGAGGTACCCGACATATGTTACATTGCAACTAAGATAGTATGTTTATATATTAATACTTTGAAATTATTGATAATTTATATCTCTGTAGACTGGTCTTGTAATTGGTGTTGCTGGTGCATGCCGAAGGATGATTTGTGTAATTTATTAATTTCTGATGTCATCATGAGAGATAATTTAATTGTTATTCACATCCACAATAGCAAAAATGGTACGTCTCAAAAGTTTGTAATAATGGAACCACTTTGTAGCTAAAGGTTATATCGAAGATTCCCTAGTAAATAAAAAAAATATAGAATGTATGTTACAAGATCTACCTACATCTACTTACGCAACCACACCTGCAATATATACAGGAATTTTCAATATGAATTAAATAATTATTTGCATCTGTAATAGTTAGGTGATATATTGATTCCATATTATACTTTCATACATATTTTATGTATTAATAGACAAATGCTTTTTTTTCATGTAAACAACAAAGTATTGTTAGAAAATATAAAATTAATAGCAATTGCTAAATAAACGTATATTATATTCTGGTATTGTTAACCTAAAATTGTGCCTAAAATAGTTATTTATTTTGACGGTTCACAACTTGACATACTACTACTACTACAAGCATGAGTGCATGGTTGCGGCATTCGTTTTATTTGTTCTCATTATTTCCCTAGGTCAATAATGGCCTCATTATTTACCTCTTATTAGTTCCAGGTTGTGAAATGTCATTTCGTGGCGCTTTGTTATGTGTAAAAATGCTATGATTTTTTACTACTGGTACAAAAAAGTTATTTATTAGCTTTTGAAAAATAAGATGCAATATTAAAAAATACATATATCCATTAAAAAAAACAAAGTTCACCTTAAAATCTCCTTCAATGTCACGAGCAAATAAAATCCTCTATTTGTCATTTTCGACACATCATAATATCAAGTAACTTCTATTTGAAAAGTTTTTTGATAACTATACAGGGAAAGTAGATAATGCCTGTAACGCAAAAGCTGAGACACCTGTATATGCGTAGAGATTGAAAACATTATCTTATATAATTAGGGTGTGTTTTTATTGCACCGAACTATCTGAACAACTATGTTTCATTTTGATTTTGGGATATATATTGTATTAGTATTTATTACATTCATAGCTTACAA
Source organism: Amphimallon solstitiale (assembly GCA_963170755.1). NCBI lineage: Eukaryota > Metazoa > Arthropoda > Insecta > Coleoptera > Scarabaeidae > Amphimallon > Amphimallon solstitiale. The sequence continues at coordinate 66,750,071 of OY720679.1, read as the reverse complement.
CTATAATAATGGATTTTAGACTTGATAGCATGTTTATTTTTGAATTAAATGAATGATTTTCAAGTTAGTATATTGTCTAATGAATTTAATTTGATACTGATATTACAATGACTGATGACGAATTAGAAATATATATGTTATTGGATAAATATCAGTTTCTAGAAGTGATGAAGTCTTCACTGTGTTGATATTTCATATCTGAAAAGAATAAATTGAAGCATATCAATTTTAGTAAATAATGTATTTATATATTAATATTGTAGAATTTGTTCATCAATTAATATCATTTATGAAAGACATTATTTAGCATATTCTGGGTAATATGAATAGATATTTAAAAAGTTATGGTAGAATAGTTTGAATTTGGGAAATGTCAATCAAGCTGTCAGTTAAAAATATTTTTTTGGATTTGACAATTAATAAGTATTGAAGCTACTAATTTATTCATGGACAATTAAAGTATTCTATCATAAATATAGCATGTCTTATATTATTAAAAAATTCATTATTATGAATTGCGTTTGCCTAATTTCATAACATCATAATAAAAGAAGTTATTATCTTGATTTATTCATTATTATTTTTATAAATGCAAGAGATGTTATTGTAGTAAGCCAACATATCAGATTACAATCTAAAAATAAAAGATAAATATGGTTAGAATCAAGTAAAATATATTCTTTGGTACCTATCAATGAAGATTGACTCATGCATGTTGTTTCAAGGCATTTTCTGTTTTATATTATAACTGGACCATATTACACGACTGAGATTTAGAAACTAATTTATATAAACTAATATTAATAGAAAAATGAATATTAATACATATGATTAATATTGTGTATGTAAATGTCAAACCTTATAGAGGTAATTTTCTATATTACCGATTGTTCAATTGAATAGAAAATTGGATCATTGATATACAGGGTAATTAAAATATAATAGATTTTGAGGGATAAATAAGCTTGTTTTAAAAAACGGTAAGAAATACTTATTATTTTTGAAATATAAAGAGTTTCATGCTAATGTGGTAGTATTTGTATTTATTTAACACTGTATTACAGTACAAGTATATTTTAGTACCCGATTGGGAGACAATATAATATTTTAGCTCATAAACATAGGGTATTATTATTATTAAAAGATGACGTTTAATATACTTAGTATTGCTGTTGTGAAATACTGCTTCAATATATAATTATTATTTATTTATCTGTATCCTCTTTTGCCGTTAGGCGTCGAGGCGATCTGCTTTGCAGAATTTTTTCCATCCTATCCTATCCCTAGTCATTTCTTGAGCTTCCCTCCAGGTACTTCCCCGGTCCGTCAGCAGCTGCGCTATCCCCTGATTCCATATTCTTCTTGGTCTACCTCTGTTTCTCCTCTTGTTCCAGCCGGCCTCCCATATTTCTTTTACAGGGTTCGTGTTACTCATTCGTGTAAGGTGCCCAAACCAACTAAGTTGTTTTTCCTGGATTTTTTCTATTGCTGATGTTACACCTAGTTTTTCTCGTATCTTCTCATTTCTGATTCTATCCAATCTGGTAACACCAACTATTCTCCTTAAAATCCTCATTTCGGTCGCTGTTATTCTTGATTTCAGCCTCTTAGTCAATACCCATGACTCGCTGCCGTAGCATAGTGTCGGAAGAAATATTGTTTTGTAAATCTTTGTCTTGATTTCACTGCTGACCTCTCTCTTACTTAAAAATATGTACTTCAGTGCATGATATAAACAGTTTAAAATTTTGATTCTATTATTCACATCTGCCTCTACATCTCCTTTGTGGTTGATTATGGTTCCAAGATATTTTAAGTTTTCTGTCACCTTTATTGGATAACCATCTATTGTTATATTTGTTTCTTCATCATCTTTGGAGACTGCCAATACCTCCGTTTTTCTTTTATTGATACTCATTCCAAAGTTCCTTAAAGTTTCGTGCCATACATCTATATTTCTTTGCAGGACATTTTTATTTGGAGCTGCAATTATCAAGTCGTCGGCATACAAGAATTCCTTGGCTATTACAGGTTGAAGGTTTCTGGACCCTACGTAAATACCCTTTGTTAGACTATTGGCACTTCTTGCAATATCATCCATAACAGTTATAAAAAGAAGGGGACTCAGAACTCCGCCCTGTCTCACTCCTTTAAGTGTGATAAAGCTTCTTGAATATCCGCTTTCAGTTCTTATTATGTTGCTCGTGTTGGTGTATATACTTTTGACTGCCTTTAGTAGCTCTTTTTTAATCCCTCTCTTCTCCAGCGATGACCATATCCTATGCCTCGGAAGTGTATCGAATGCTTTTTCTAGATCAATTGCACATAGGTACATTTTGCCGTTACTACTCAGAATTCTGTCAGAAATTTGCCTTAAACAGAATATCCAGTCCTGCGTGCTCCTGCCCGGCCTGAAACCTGCCTGATTTTCTTGGAGGGTCGATTCTAAGTTTGCTCTTAATCGTTTCTCTATTATTCTTTCGTATATCTTTCCAGCTACTGATAACAATGAGATAGCTCTGTAATTGGAACATGTCGTATTGTCACCTTTTTTGTGTAAGGGGATTATAATTGCTATTTTCCAGTCCTCGGGGGTTGTTTTCCTTTCCCATGCCAAGTTTATTATTCTAAGTAGTAACCGTGTAGCTTTAACTCCCATGTATTTCAGCATTTCTGGCTTTAAATTGTCAATTCCGGCTGCTTTTCCTGGTTTTAGCCTTTCCACTGCTTCTGTTATCTCACTCAGTTGTATGTTTGATGTTGTCTCTTCAGCTTCTTCAGGCGAGAAATCCTCTGCCTCGACCTCTCCCCCTGTTTCGGCTTCAAACAAATCGCAAAAATATTCATACCATCTATCCCTTATATCCTGTTCTGCGGTTAGAATTCGTCCTTCTTTACTTCTTATATATTGGAGGTGTGTTCCAGCTGACTTACGCAAGGTTTTCAATGTTCTATATAGCAGTTTGGAATTTCCCTTTCCTTGATCTTCCATTTTCGATCCAAAGTCTGTCCAGGATTTTTGTTTTGCTACTTTAATCAATACTTTAACTTGTGTTCTTTTCTTCCTGTATTCTTCATGGTCAGTATTGTTACCAGTTTCTAGATATTTTTTCCAGCATCTTTTCTTTTCTTTTACTGCACTCTTAATTTCTTCACTCCACCAAGGCGTATGTTTTCTGTTTTTTCCGTATCTTGCACTTCCGCATACCTTCTTTGCTGCGTTCACAAGTGTGTTTTTAAGAATTGTCCACAGTCCTTCCATACTTTCTATCTCCAAATGTCCTTGTTCTTTCAATTGCCTGTCTATTTCCTGCCAATATTTATATTTTATGTCGTCCTCTTGAAGTCTGTAACTTCTTATATTTTCAAATACTTTTCCAGCCCCTTCTTTCTTTATCATAACCGTAGAGTCCTTTAATCTTGCTTCGACTAGGTAATGGTCTGAGCCAATTTCGTATCCTCTTTTCACCCTTACATCCAATACCGATTTCCAATCTGCTCGTTTAACCAGCAACAAGTCAATTATAGATTTTTCTTGTCTACTTTTGACTTCCCTGGTATATTTGTGTATATCCTTGTGTTGGAAAAATGTGTTTGTAATAACCATATCATTTGTTAAACAAAAATCTAATATCAGAGAGCCATTCATGTTCTTCTTTTGCTCCCCGTATCTCCCTATTACACCGCCCTCCTTGTCAAAGTTACACCCCACTCGCCCATTAAAGTCGCCAACCACCATAAAATTTTCTTCATTGTACACCTGTTCCTGTAGTTCCATCCAAAAAAGCTCCTTATCCTCTTTCCTATCATTTTCATTCGGTCCGTATATTATGTAAATCATCATTCTCTTTTTTGGGTTCACTCGCCATTGTATACTCATTATCCTCTCATATATATAAATATATTAAAATTCTTTGCCGACTATACAAATGTATTGAAAAAATGGACATGCTTTCTTGGCAGTAGCGGCAATATGATTAGCAAATAATAACAAAATGAAAATATACTATATCTTAGGCGCATAGTTTGTATTATTGTGTGACGGGATTGGTTATTCGCCAGAGATTCATCCTGGCTGCCTGATTGACTCACATGAATAATATCAACAGTTCTACTTGCAATTTTTAATTACATAGTTGTGTCGTTATTATTTATGTATTTGCATTAAATATATGTTTATGGTAGACCTAAACCTTTTGGCCGGACAACATAAATAATACCGACTGTACTATGCTTATTTGTTTACATTTGCACATATACATGTTTGATTTTACATTCTATATTTGTCATTGTAATTTTTCTAAATGACACCCAATTGTCATTTTGTTATTATTTGCTGCATATTGCCGCTACTGCCAAGAATGAGAATGTTACAATGGCATCTTCTACATCAAATATTTTAAATTTTGTCTTGAATGGCTTTGTTTTATCTACCTTAGATTGTTTTCCCATATGTCCATGGCATACATATTTGTTAACTAAGATGTTCCAAAGCAACGTTTAAAAATTTGTTTAATTAATTTATACGATCTTTTCAGATATTATATATTTATTATTTATATAGGTGTAAAAGTTTGAGTCTCAACTGAACTGGAAACAACAAGAAAACATTAAATCAAACAAAATCGGTATTATAGTAGACTAAAATTCATACACCGCCAAATCAAAAATTTCAGTTCATATGCCTAAGGTAAATATTGTTTTATATTTGCACTACAATTATTTTACTCTTCTGCAGCCACATACATGAAAAAATAAATATTAGATTAATTCTAGATTAAACACTCTGAATTTGCAGAATTCTTTGTTTAATTATTGAAGTTTTTATATTATTTTTAATTAACAAAGCAGTCGTTCCAATTATGTTCAGGTTTAATTAGAATACATATAAATTAGTAATTAACCTTAATTGGTAGCAAATTGGTGATTTGTAGTAATTAATTAATGCCATATTGATGATAGTAGATTAATAATTAACGTACTTCAAAGCCAAGCAGTGTTTTATTTACAAATCTAAGCATAAGCGTATTTGTAAATAAAACATTATTTACGCAGTCTGACATCGAAATAAGCGACAATATTTAACGTCTGGTTTGACAAAACAGAAAATAGCATGCCTATTTTTGAAACTAAATACAGCTTGACTTTCAAACACATTGTCAGAACTCTATTTGAAAAAGGCCCGCTAGCCCGAAACATGTAATGAGAAGATAACAATTGTTATAAAACAAAAACAATGGCATAACAACGCCTTTGTTTTATTCACAAGTCAAGTCGACCTAAAAAACGCCAAAAAAGAAAAGAAAAAAAAAGGAAACCATATTAAAATACAAGGTCACTAAAAAGAAAACCCCTTATATATATATAAATAGATATATATATATATATATATATATTGTAAACGAAAGCTATATTTTTTAAATAAATTGAACGGTACTAAAAAATGGAAATTACAGGACTGGAAAATTTACTTTTATAGTACACGTCCAATCAAAAAAGTTATCTATTTGTATTAATTAAGCATTTAATAAGTATCTCCTCCGTGAAATATACTACATTCTTATATGCATATTTGTGCTGACAATATGGTATAGTTTTGAAAACATTGTGCGGATCTCCTCAACTTATGCCCCATATTCTTAATGCATTTATGTTTTAAATAAAAATGAATGAAAACTAAATAATTTTACCTGGTTAGCTCGTGTTTTTATCTGAGGACGACTTATGTAGAGAGATAAAAATAATCCTTGCACATTAAATAGTACAAACAAAGAAAACAACGCTTTTCTAATTAAATAACATCTATATTATAAACCGACACTTGTATCTGTCAATACAAATACAAACAACATGTGCAAAATAATATTAAATCAGTAAAAAATAAACACACAATTCGAATAACTTTAGAATTAATTGAATATTGACAAATTAGTTGTATTATTATTATTAACCTTTGCCGTTTCTACAAAATAGCATAGTATGTATTATTTGTTTTCAGGTGCCTTTCCGTACATATGTAAATACAAGCAGCATAGGCATAAATGTGAAAACAAATTAGTCTCAAAATAAACAAACAACGCAAATAATATCTGACGAAATTATTATCGGCAAGTATTTTACAAATACCTGGATATTGCCGTATCTAAGACAAACTATTAAATATATTTTTTAATCCTAGATTATCATATGATTTTATTAAGACTATAAATTATGACGAATTTTAATGTTTTAGTTTATTTAGCACTTGCATATTAATAACTTTTAAGTACCTTTTTTATTAACGTCTCCTACTTTTCTTCCTTTATTGGAACAGAAGACTTTCCCGCTGTCGGTTTGCTTAGTGAGAGACTTCCTCTGACGATAGAGTAGTAGCTTCGTTAATTGTCGTAACTTTACTTATAAGCTCGCCTATCCTTTTTCTATAGGTAAACGTGCACTCTTTCAACTTTTAATTAGTATATTTTTATATTATATACCTTTAATAATTATTAATATACTTCGTCATATGACGATTCGCAGATGACTTTCTTATATAAATCGGGAGACTTTTATCACTTATACTGTTCAGGACGACAGACTAATATGCTGTCGAATGCTATCCTTGAAGGTTCCTTGTCCACTTTTTTTATAAATCTGGATTCGTTCTCCGGGTTGTCCCTGCTGCTCCCTTTACTTAATCCTCCGTTCCCACATATTTGTACGTTCCAAACGGCGACATACACAAACACTAGGCGCGATGGCTCTTACTCATAAGAGATTATCCTGCGCACTTATTCTTAAATTTATATAAATATTTTCTCACCTAAATAATGGGTAACATATACATAAGTTGATATACATTTAAATAAACAACTTAAAGAAATTTACATGAGCCTTTAAGATATTTATGACGTATAATTACCACGGACTCTTCAGCAACTTATTTCAAACGATTAATTTATGCCAACGACAAGTTGCAGAAGTATTTAAAGAGATAACACAATTGATACTAAAACAATCTTTCAGGGAATGACTATCGGTTATTTAAAAAATTTATTAAAATACATATTTGTTGAACGAAGTTTTATAGTTTCCGAATTAGGTGTCGTTACACATTTTGAAAAATGTTTCTTTAGAAGCAATGAACACTGGCTTTGTTTATGTACCTATAATTGTGGTTGATTATACTAATTATTGCAATAAAGATAATATTAACATTTTATCATCTAATGTGTTTTATTTAGGTACTAATAAAAACAGATATTTCCTATTGCAAAGACGTATTATCCTATTAAAAGAAAGTTGTGGCAATGTATTTCATATAAACAAATGGATAAAGTAATTTTCAGTATTCAATAACTTATATATCCTTAATTTTTCTTTATTTTCATATCTCACATTTTTATTGTAAAGTAGTAATAGCAGGAATAATAATTGAGAATTGGTTTCTGAATATTTAATATGGAAGACGAAAAGAAATTTGACAGGAAACAAATTTCCTAGAAACGACCTGCAAACCAATTTGCCTAAAAACAATTTACGTTGAAGGTTCGATTTTTTTTCTGTTGCTCGTAAATTATTCTTTATAAAATTCCATCACGTTTAATGACGATGTTCCCCTCACATTTCGATCTATGTGTTACGCGATCCGACTCCGTGTTAAACATGCAATATCATTCTTATCTTGCTTCGTAATGACAGTGTAGAGGAGGATAGACGTCGTCGATGTGACGGTTTTCAGTAACGTGTTAAAGGTGACAGAGTAATACATCAGAGCGTCATCGTTTCAGGACCTGCGAGGGCCGTGCGGCACCATCAGCCTCCCTCGATTCAACCGGCACTGATTACTTCACTTTAGCAGTGTCATATATGGGCACCTGCTACCGATGATGTATTATGTTCCTTAGAGAGACAGAAGGCTCTGCTTCACGACTCGCATCCCGAATTCCTGTGTTAGGCACCATCACACGCGACCTCTGGGTGTGTAAAAAGAGACGGTGAGTATATCAAGCTGTCTCCTCACGGTGTCGCAAATTACACCGTTTTCTCATAGGCATAAAACAATAAGGTTGCGTGTGGGAAGAGTCACGGAAAGATAACGTCGAGAAGAAATGAGAAGTTTGTGTGATGTAAAGGCATTATGTTTATTGTTGAAATTCTGTTTGTTTTTCTTTTATATACGGTTTTTGTGAAGTTGAGCGTGTAGGAGAGCAAAGTAGGTAATTTAGACAAAGGATATTTTTGGAAAAGTTAAAATGCCATTTTTCACATTAAACGTCAGAATCTTAATGCGGATACACGAAATGTAAAACTACAACTCTGTTTTTTCTTTTCACTTTTCACTCAATATTCTTCCAAAAAACATATACGCTACAAAATATATATCTACATATATATATATTTATAATTTTTTTTTTTGGTTCTTGGTCGTACATTTTTATTTAATATTCAAAAGTTCCCTTCGGAAATTCCTTTTATGAGTTTCTTGGTGTAGCGGCCTTGTTGAAATTATTTAACAAAAATTAAAATTACTAACTACAAGTAATTAAAACAAAAATTCTGGTATAATAACGTTTGTTTTCAATTTCAAATTAAATAACATAAATTTATAAAATGATTTAGTTATCCTTCTTATAGTATTACAAAAAAAAAATACATGGTAAGTTTCACAACAGATAAAATGTTAAAACTAAATTAAAAATATAACCTGTTTCAAGAATGTTCTGTAGTTGTTTTTGTCTTTGTTTACAGTTTGTGTTGTGCAACAGTGCATGTATTCCGTTTTTAAAAGCATTTTATAATTTGAGAAAGACAAAATATATGTCATTTTGTCTTTCTCAAATTATAAAATGCTTTTAAAAACGGAATACATTCACTGTTGCACAACACAAACTATAAACAAAGACAAAAACAACTACAGAACATTCTTGAAACAGGTTATATTTTTAATTTAGTTTTAACATTTTATCTGTTGTGAAACTTACCATGTCTTTTTTTTTTTTTTGTAATACTATAAGAAGGATAACTAAATCATTTTATAAATTTATGTTATTTAATTTGAAATTGAAAACAAGGATATCTGTAAATGGAAAGTTAAACTGTATTAATAATTCTTTACCCCTTAAATAATGACAAATGGTGGACTTACCAAACATCATTTTCAAAAAATTGTTGTTTTTTTTCCAATTTACAAAGGTTTTAAAACAATACTATTTCATACATTTTTATTGTAGTTCCAATATTATTAATTGACATGAAGTATTTATTATTTCCTTCCATAATTATAATAATATGACTTCAAATCTTTTTGGTTTTAACGTTAATGCTTTCTTGATACTAGTTTTGTGTATTTAATGTCTATTTTTCATATATATAAAAGTGTAAGTGTTTTTTGGTCCGTTCTTTTATGATGTATAAAAGTTGTTATTTTCAAATACACAGGAAAGAATATTTACTCCGTGTACAATTATTTCAAAAGTTTTGATCACTGTATAAGGGGGTAATAAAATTTTGAGAGACCATCAATCTCAATTATATCGTTTACTGCATTGTTATGTTGTACTATATGGATCATGTCGACAACATTCCTTGCCCTTGTTGATTGTTTGATTAAACTTTTGGTATTTGTGAAATTGAAACTATGGTTGAAGTTTGATTGATGTTTTTTTAAAGCCGTGCAGTTTTTGGCATACTTATGTCATTTAATCCTTTCTTCAAGTAACTGTTTTGTTTGACCAATATACATTTTCTTAAAAACTTCAATAAACCGAGAAGCATTCTGTAAAACATAACAAGATACATGGATTCTATAAGACACCGCTTAAGAAATGAGGTGATTAACATTGAAGGTTAAGTAAGTGTGGCAATAATTATCCACTTTTGCAGTTCTGTAAGGATTTTGTTATTTATTAAAATTATTAGAACGTAAGGACTGTTATTATGAATCGCAATTGTTTACAAGTGAATAAAAGTTGTTTTAAATCATAGAACTAGAATTATATATGAACTTTTTTTGATATCTTTGACTAAATGTTTACAAGGTAGGTATAAATTTGGTGGTGTTTTTAATCAACTTGAGATACCAAAAAAGGTTTATTAAAATGTATCGTTTGTCTAAAGCATATTAATTTCTCATAATAGAAATAGCGCTGAAGGGCTTCTTAGGTATCAATACACCTGTGAATAGAGGAAGAAAATTCAATACTGTATGAAATAATTGCAATACGATGACTTCAATGAATATATAAAATTTCACACATTCGAGAATATAATTGTTACGCTCTAAAAGATCGTTCTTTATATTTGTATATTTTTGGCACCCATTAGTTGCTTTCGCATGGTTTCTGATTCATTTTGTTATTAATTCTAGTTTGTATATTTTTTTACACACTTTATACAGGGTGTCCCAGATAGTGTGCTCACCATTGGGATCTCGTAAACGGTAAGAGATAGAGAGTTGGTTAAATGAGACAAAATGTACGTGACACCTGGGTTTACTTTTTTAAATAAAAAAACTTTTAAAAAAATGAACGATACGTGCGCTATAGGGGAAAAACTAAAAATCGGCAATTTTAATTTCGTCGTTTAACTTATTTCATGTATAAGATACCGAAATACTATTTTGACATTATGAAGGTACTTTTTTACGCAGAATTCAAATTTGGTATTGCAACCTCTGAAGCTTTTATACGTTTCGAGATTTTTATACAAACTTTCTTATTTTAAATACAAATCGTAGGCGGCTTTGACTGTATCAAAAAGAGCATAATTTGCTGATTTCAATTATGTATAACACTTTGGGTTTATTTGTAGAAATAACAAAGTTACAAGAATAATTAGCATATTTTCTTGTTTTATACTTACCTATTCCTGGAAACAAAATACAAAAATGACTGAAAAGTAAATAAAACACTAACTTCACATACCTAACTATTTATTTACTACTAGTAAATAGATAAATTACATTAAATGCTCAAAAAGTCCTCCATTGTTATTGATACATAACTGAGCTCTTCTTAGTGTGGAATTAATCACTTTTTCTAAAATACGTCCATTTATCCGATGAAACTCTCTTAAAACACAAGCTTGCAGTTCCTCCACATTATTAAATTGTGTTTTATACACCTTATTTTTTATGTAACCCCAAAGGAAAAAATCCATTGCGGTTAAGTCTGGGGAACGTGCAGGCCATGAAATGGGTCCTCGATTACCAATCCACCGATAACCAAATCTATTATTTAGGTAATTCGTAATAATGTGAGCATTATGTGCTGGTGCCCCATCCTGTTGGAAATACATATTTGCAGTTAGATTAAGCGGAATATCGTCTAGAAGATCTTCTATTTCACCTTGAAGTAAGTTCAAATAGCGTTCACTCGTTAAATTGTTATTGAAGATAATAGGTCCAACTATTCTTCTGCCGATAATACCGCACCACACATTGAACCCAAAACGTTCTTGATGTCGAGCTTCATGTAGAGCATGGGGATTTTCTGTCCCCCAATAGTGAATATTATTTCTGTTAAATAACCCATTGTTCGTAAATCGAGATTCATCTGACCACAACACATTAAACAGAAATGTAACATTGTTGTTATTCTGATTAATGTACCAATGACAGAAACGAGTCCGCCTCTCTGCGTCTCCTGGTTGGAGTCCTTGGCTAATGTGGACATTGTAAGGATGATATCGATGCTTTTTTAATATTCTATGGGCTGATGTTCTAGGGATTCCGGTGTTGTTTTCTATTTCTCTTGTGGAAACTTTTGGATTTTCACGCACCTGATTTAATACAATAACTTGGGTTTCCTCATCTAATCTTTTTCTATTTCTTTTCGGTTTACTAAAGGCACCGTATGTTTTTATATTTACTTCTAATCTTCGAAATAAAGTTTCGTGTGGTTGCCGTCGATCTGGGTACAACTCCAAATAATGATTAGCTGCATTCCTTGAATTTTTGTGAGCCAATATGTAACTTTGAAGCATATCATATTTCTCTTCATTATTAAATTTCTCCATAACGTGAACAACAATAAACAAGTAATAAAACGAACCAAAACAACAAATGCGGTGATTTTTAAATAAACGAACAAAATAGCAGACTAAATAACACAAAAATAAACGGATACGTAACTTGCTTGTAAATAAATTTGACAGATACTACTTATTGTCTTAATAATTCAATGCTGCCTCTGATGTATAGCCTATGCATTCATAAGGATACCAAAAATTGCACAAATATCATTATAATTTTGTTATTTCTACAAATAAACCCAAAGTGTTATACATCATTGAAATCAGAAAATTATGCTCTTTTTGATACAGTCAAAGCCGCCTACGATTTGTATTTAAAATAAGAAAGTTTGTATAAAAATCTCGAAACGTATAAAAGCTTCAGAGGTTGCAATACCAAATTTGAATTCTGCGTAAAAAAGTACCTTCATAATGTCAAAATAGTATTTCGGTATCTTTTACATGAAATAAGTTAAACGACGAAATTAAAATTGCCGATTTTTAGTTTTTCCCCTATAGCGCACGTATCGTTCATTTTTTTAAAAGTTTTTTTGCTTAAAAAAATAAACCCAGGTGTCACGTACATTTTGTCTCATTTAACCAACTCTCTATCTCTTACCGTTCACGAGATCCCAATGGTGAGCACACTATCTGGGACAGCCTGTATAGTGTGCATAATTGGTTGTCAAATTTACGTTTATTTTTAATATAATTTTATTATCTTTAATAATGGGAGATTTCAATCAATTTTTGATTTTTAAATGTTATTTTTGGTTAGTAGTTTTCAATACTTTAACTATACCCGTTGTTCCATTTGATTACGATTCTTAAGTCTTCAATATTTAATTTCTTTTTGGTATACCCGCAACATCTGTGTGCTGAGAGTGCAGTTACTCTAAATTATTGAATATGTTATATAATTTAAAATTCGCCTCTCTTCTAGTTTAAAATTTGGATAATATTTATATCCGTTTTTTTTTTAATACTATCAGTTCTTTTCTTTTTGTAAACGCTATTAGCTTGCGCAAACGCTATTTTGCTGAGTTTTCTTTAAGTGTACTTCGCGTACTTATACCCTAAGACTGGAAAGAAAAACTTACTTACTTAAATTATGGAATTTTTAAAATTCAAAATATTTGAACTTAATTGTCATATCGAAAATGCATGAGAAAAGACAACTTCCACATAGCCTTAACAGTCCCCGAGGTACGAACGATAGGCGCCCTATTCCTGCAAAAATGTAAAAATTAAACACGTCCGGAATTGTGAAACATTGACAGATACAACTGATAAATTTAAAAGACAGAAAGTAATACTATTTTGGTCATGTTGTGTTTTTCTACGACTGTCGTTCGCTTGCCAGTTTATAAAAGTATTTCTAGATAGTGGAAAGTACCATCTCACTATATTATTTTGGAACAATATAAAGCTGCTATCATAAATATTCAAATACAACAACATACACTGCTGGAATTAAATAAAAACGAAAGCTTACAGATGCACGTGTGAAACCCAAGAAAGTTCTTTCAGTTGAAACAATTTAAATTCAATTTAACGCTAATAACACAGCTTAGCATACATGCAGTTTACAGTAGTTTTGTACTAAGTTTGTAGAAATAGCTCTGTAGTGGTTGCAGTAATATGTATAACAATTTAGCACGTTTAGATAAGTTTGTAAAACTGACATATTGTGGTTAGTAGGAAATATATGTGTTGGTATAAATAACAAAAGTTTATTCTCCTAGTCAAATGAATTTTCCATAATTGCACGTGGGAATGGAATTTGCGTTAATAATTATTTCGGTATTTATTGGTAATAGAAATTCTGTACTAATATGTTTCAATTAATTTAGGCATATTGATACGTAGTTTTCAAAATTACTAATTAATCTCTAGTTATAATAAAATAGAAGTGTCAGAAACAGAATTAATAATTACTCTCCCAAAACGTTATGTAGGACCAGTCAAATAAGAAAGGGACACAAAAAGATATCAAAAATATGAATAACATTTACTAATACAAATTACTAAAAACTATAGAAATATTGAACATTATTGGTACAACTCACGATTTAAAAATTACTTAAGATATGTCTCATTAAAACGTGTAGAATCTATAAGAATTGTACTTGTACAACATGGATTATTCTGAACGTGTACACGAATAAGATAAACACGGACCTAGGAGAACGACAGGATAGTTTAAATCAAGTCTACACTACGCGCAAATGGAAATAATATTATTTGGAAATAGGGAATATTGAATTATTATATTATGTAATTAGTTAGCGCATAATCCGTTTGTTCATCTTAATATATGTCTTGAATAACTAGCTCGTTTTAATATAACCCAGTTACGCAAAACTATCGTCAGATGTCGGGTAATAATAAATAAATTAGAGTAATAAATGTAGATTGTCTGCTAGACAATTGTTAACGATGAAAGACACAACACTGTTTGAATTAAAAGTGCATTGTTTAAAAAAACAAGAAAAGAAGAAAACGATCATCAACAGGCTCCTCGAGAATAATTATTACAAACATTTAGATGTCCCTATAATTACTTCTGTAAAGTCCACGACCTTTCTACACAACGGAAGATATTCTGAAAAATTTTCTTAAAAATAATACTAGACATTTCAAATATGATTTAACAGAACATTGTCTTAGAAAATGTAAGAAATTCTCTAGAACTCAAGAACTTTCGTCAAATATCTAGAAAATAAACTATTACAAAACTTGGAGAATTGTTAGCGATGTCTATACAAATAAAACAGAAAATTTTCAGAAATTTTACTAGAAGTTCAGAATAAATGCAAACAATTCGACAGAAGTAGTGGAGATAGGACAGTTCTGGATCCTGCTCCCACCACTACTGCCTCCCCCCACCACTGCCACCCCCACCACTGTTTTAATAGCTTCTGAAGGGCTTTGAACGGCGTCTGAAGAGTTTTGAACAGCTTCTGAAGAGATTTGAACAGCTTCTGAAGAGCTTTGAACAGCGTCTGAAGAGCTTTGAACAGCTTCTAAAGCTATTCAAAAAAGTGGTGGGGGTGGCAGTAGCGGGGGGAGGCAGTAGTGGTGGGAGGAAGATCCAGAACTGTTCTATCTCCACTTGACAGAGTTAAGAAGACCCTAGAATATAAATTACTACACTACCAATTCAAAATCTTTAGAGAATTTTCGAAGCGCTCTCTCTCTCTCTCGCGCTCGCTGAAGGACGATCTATCTCCTATACAACATACGGCACACAAGATTCTAGAGATTCTAGAGATTTCCAGAGAACTGGGAGACTGATTATTTGTAGCAATGGATGGATAAATGGATGAACTAGATAGTGTACATAATCGAATATACCACAACATGTCTGGCGAAATGCAATAGGAAATGAGCCATACCACATTGACAAAAGTCAAATCACAACCCTAAAGTATACAATAAATGGATTGGAAAATCCTAGAGATATTGAATAGGAAATGCGCAATATTACAAAGACAAAAATTAATACAAAAACCTTAAAAGAGAAAACTTCATGACTAGCAATAAACGCATGGAGGTCTTCTGAAAAGCTATAGCTATAATTGCAACTCTGAAAGCCATATTCTGTATATATTACATGCAGAAAAATGAAAATATTATGGATCTACAGAAGAAGAGCACAAATCTGCAAGAACTTAAATAAACGGTTGCTGAGTTGATTTTGGCATACATATTTCAAAGCACCAGATACTTTTTCAAAAAACCTGGCTCATCTTCTTTCGTTGATAATCTCCCCTATAATGATACATGGCAAGTACTAAATCTGGCACGTCCGTAAACCCTTCTCGATGAATTAGCTTATACACTGGAAGTTGACAGCAAAACAGTTTTCAAGAAGCATCTATTGGTGATATAATAAAATATTCTTTCATTTAAGCCAGTATAGGTATACCATATACAGCATGTGTCAATTTTCATTAGCCATAGGCGGTTAATTCATGCAATACGTGACAACATGGCACCCCTACTTTCCTTTCCAATGCGGGCGCGACCGATACAAGCTCAAGTTATAGCAGTAACTGTTGGACCATTGACTTGGGTGTTTGTAATGCGTTCAGAAATAATATTTACGCGTTGGAAGGAATTGTTTTTCTTTTTCCTTTCAGTAAATGCAGAGAATTATTAAGCTGCGTTCACGCTGCATGACACACACAAAAGCGTAATTCTAATAAAATTAAAAATAAGGTAAATAAAAAAGATTCTATTAATTGAGTTAGCAGACGGTTCTTGGTGGAACATTTTATCAATAACTATTTTAAATAAAATAAAAATAAAATAAAACTCTTGAAAACTTTCCACAATTTTTATTTAGTCTTTGCGACATATGTTTCGGTATTGTTCATACCATTATCGAGCGGGAACTAACCAAGTTAGTTCTCCGCGTACGTATTGTTCATACCATTATCGAGCGGGAACTAACCAAGTTAGTTCCCCGCTCGATAATGATATGAACAATACCGAAACATATGTCGCAAAGACTAAATAAAAATTGTGGAAAGTTTTCAAGAGTTTTATTTTATTTTTATTTTATTTAAAATAGTTATAAATAAAAAAGGAACTAGTAGATCAGGAGATCGCGGCGGCCATTTGATGTTTCCCGTTCCAGTAATAAGACGGCTTTTATTGCAGACTAGATTGCAACGTGTTCGCAGCTAAAGATTGAATGTAAAATCTGGTGGGGAGATCGGAGAAAGTCGTTGTAATGTCGATTGTTGCCGGGATTGGTGACGGAGAGTAGGGTGACACACGTTGCCACATATTATTTGTATACGTATAAATCGCACGTAAACATTGAATCCCCATACCTAATGAAAATTGACACATACGGTATACATGTAATTGCAAGTATTCACTAAGATGATACATTTTTCGAGTTGTTTTTGAAGTGTGCACTAGCTAGAGTTTCAAGCTAGAAAATGAAATTAAACAAAGTAGAGGAATTTGCGTTTTTTTTGTAGAACATTCAATATTATTTATTATTATGACCTTATATACTATACAAATTAAAATTATTTCAGAACTTTTAAATGTAAAATATTCCGCATGATTTCAGGTATAAGACAGAAATCAAATCTAACAATACTATAAGACCAACTCAGAATGAAATGAATTTGCACACCGAAGCTACAGACGGGCGAGAGAGATGAAAAATATAAAAAAACAAATAACATTCAAATTTAAAATTTAATTTCAAGATGTAATTCGAATACGAAAATAGAGATATTTCATAATAATGGATTCAAACTAAACACATTTTGAGTAATTTACATTAATAGTATAGTTCTATTGCTTTTTTTAATGCAGGAATATCATGAAATGCTATTAATAATGTATGAAAGGGAAACATAACCAGATATCTTAACAGTGTGCTATTAAAGACGAAAAAAGACCAATAAAATAAAACATAAAAACCGAAACAAAACAGTTTGAAATACAATTGCTTTTCCCCGGCATCGAGTAGCTTGAAATATGTCGATGAGACAATAACAGTAGCAACTGTAATAAAGACGATAAGAACAAGAATACAACAATAAAATTTGCAAAATGGTGTATCCGCATGTTCCTGGTGAACGAACGGTGGCAGTTAGGAAATTGTTTCGGAAAGTTTTCTAAAGTATATTTATGCTGAAGTCGTATTAACTATTTCAGGTCCGTTCGATTTCGTCAATTCTGAAAATAAGTGACCATAAATAATGTATTAAGTCAAGCAAGGTTTTCGTATAATCACAAGAAATATTACCTTCTTTCACGAGGAAAGTTTCCGTTAAACTTTGTGGCACAATCAAATGTAATAAATGTGACGAATATGTTATCTTCTATAAAATCAGTTTGTATTTTATTAAACAGAGAAGGCTTTTTCTTATTGAAATAAAAAGTCAAGAAGGTGATGAATTTCGACATAGACAGTATTAAACGCTAAGCATTTGTTACTCTTGAAATCATATTATTTAATAATTCTAAAACATATTGCTATAGCTTCTACTATTTAAAAATTGAATAATAATAACAATGATTTAATATTAGAACTTTAGCATAACAGCATATTCATAAATCTTGTGGATTCTGCAGTGGTTTACTCCCTTCCTTACCTGTCTTTCTCTTATCTATACAACTATGGGATAGGGTTTAAATTGAACACAGTATATACATTAATAATAATAATACCTAATAACATTATTTTCAATATGTACTTATGTTTTATTCTTATTGATTTTGAACAACAACAAAAATTAATATTTATTTGCATTATATAAAAAAAATTATTTGAAATAATTTTAGGTGAAATTCCTTCACAATATTGTTTATCTTATCTTATGACCTTATAATAATTTTTCTATGTGCGTCCACAAGATCTATTATATAAAAGAGAAATAAACTATTGATCAATATACATCCACTAATCCATCAGAGCAAACATTCTCATGTAGTACTCAGATGGTTTAGTCTTCTGCTGTCAAGAACATTCCGAAAATAGCGTCAACTAATTGTCTAAGGCAAACATTCGCACGTAGTACCTAGACCCCTCAAGAATATCCCCAAAATAGCGTCAATCTAGTAAAACTATTATATTATATAAAAAAAAAATTAATGGCGTCAACTAATCCACTTAAGGTAAACAGTCGCACGTAGTACCCCGATAGGATAGCTTTCTGCCATCAAGATATTTTAAATTAGTAAAGCAAAATTATAAATCAAAGGTCAACGATCATTGAAAAACCGAAAAAATTATATTATTATTCAAGAAAAACGGTGTTGTGTACCACTTACTTTTCTTGCACATATAGTTCTTCAAATTCCTTATAGTATGTCCGTATGTCTCTTCCATTTTTCCTCAATTCTTATAAATTAAATCTGATATTAATCTGATAATAATATTGATAATCTAAACTAGATTATATACTTTTTAATATCTGTGTATATATATTCAAATTAACGTTTCGTTTCTGCCCCGCTTTGAATTTCAAATTTGGGCGCGATACTGATCTTTCTAGAGCTCTCTTGGTTTGAAATTTTAAGTTTAGGCACCGCCTGCATTTATCTTCATCTCTCCTTTCTGAATTCCAAGTTTAGGCGCCATCGGGATCAACCTTGAACTCTCTGTTTTTCGTTTGCGTTCTACCTTTATGGTGCATGTTGTTTTTATTTCTTTTGAAAATTTGCCTCTGTCCGGCTTCTAAACGCTTCATCTTTCTACACGTGGTGCTCTTATCTATCTCAGGTAAGTGTTTACTTTACGTTAACGTAAGCATTCATTATATCTGTATATATAAAATCATTACTGTTA
This sequence comes from Amphimallon solstitiale, assembly GCA_963170755.1. Taxonomy (NCBI): domain Eukaryota; kingdom Metazoa; phylum Arthropoda; class Insecta; order Coleoptera; family Scarabaeidae; genus Amphimallon; species Amphimallon solstitiale. Next base: position 66,730,756 of record OY720679.1, on the reverse strand, counting down.
GTGTTGTTTGGTAAATATTTTTCCTCTCCATTTGTTAATCTTATTCATATTTTCGTTTTTCTAGTTTTCTTGATGGGAAATAGAGGGAAAACGTCGTATATAATTTATATTTTCTTCCCTGATGTTTTTCCACGAGGATCCATTTTTGTTTCAATTTCCTAATCTTCAAAACAATGTATTGTTCTTGGTGAGTTTGTTATTTCTGTTATTCTAAAAATGAATTATCGATATTTTATTTTTTAATGCTTTTTTGTTTGTTTTTTTTTATTTCGTAGGTATTGGACCGTACATGATTGTTATAAGAGTGTCAAGGACATAAAACTACGAGTATTTGAAACAGAGAATATATTTTTTGTACCAGTAGTAAAAAATCATAGCATTTTTACACATAACAAAGCGCCACGAAATGACATTTCACGACCTGGAACTAATAAGAGGTAAATAATGAGGCTATTATTGACCTAGGGAAATAATGAAAACAAATAAAACGAATGCCGCAACCATGCAATCGCAGTAGTATGTATGTATGTCAAGTTGTCAACCGGCAAATTCATTGCAGTTTATTTTTATTTAGATTTATACCACAAATCATACTCTAAAACTTATAAATGCTCGACCTCTAAGGTAAAATAACTAACAGTATTTTAACAATAGCAAAATATGTATGACAGAAGTATAATTGGAAACAAATATCCTAACAGGTAACTATTATAGATGTAAAGATATTTTACTTTCTTTACAATAACTGTATTTTAAGGTTATGTAACAACATAATATGGAAACAATACACGTAACTATTACAGATGTAAAGAATTTTAATTTATTTATAAAAATTGATAGTGCAATTATGGCATGTCAAATTTATTGATGGTTCAATTCTGATTCAGAGCTGTAGGCACATTAATGACAGTATTGTTAATCGTGTTAATTCCATAAGTATTTACGATATGTATGACAGAAGTATAATTGGAAACAAATATCCTAACAGGTAACTATTATAGATGTAAAGATATTTTACTTTCTTTACATATAACTGTATTTTAAGGTTATGTAACAACATAATATGGAAACAATACACGTAACTATTACAGATGTAAAGAATTTTAATTTATTTATAAAAATTGATAGTGCAATTATGGCATGTCAAATTTATTGATGGTTCAATTCTGATTCAGAGCTGTAGGCACATTAATGACAGTATTGTTAATTGTGTTAATTCCATAAGTATCTACGATATCTTCAGTTGAAATAGAGCCTGATTGTACTGGTGATGTTGATGGAATTTGCTTCATATCGAAAATTCCTGTATTTATTTCAGGTGTGTGTGTAAGTAGATGTAGGTAGACCTTGTAACATATATGCTATATTTTTTTTTATTTCTAGGGAATCTTCGATATAACTTTCAGCTACACTAGATTTCCAACCACCATGTACCATGTTGTTTTAACTGAAGAATATTACCACCATTGACAGCTAAAAGTGTAGCCTAGGTTCTACGGAAGGGCAATTTCTTCTGGCATCTGTCCTATTGTGTTATGTCCAATGTTTTATCTAGTACATTTACCATTACGTACACTAATAAAGAATTTTGCTATATCTGGAATTGGTCTAATTTTTAAATAGTTTTTAATTATTTTGATCCAAAGTGGCTCCATTATTACAATCTTTAGAGACGAACCATTTTTGCTATTGCAGATGTGAATAATAATTAAATCGGCTTTCATGATGACATCAGAAATTAATAAATTACACAGCTCATCACTTCGGCATGCACCAGCAACACCAATTACAAGAGCAGTCTACAGGGTTATAAATTGTCAATAATTTTGAAGTATTAATATATAAACATACTACCTTAGTTGCAATGTAACATGTATCGGGTGCCTCAGTAAGGAATTTTATAATTTCCTCTAGTAAATACTAATGACTTTTTGGGCTTATAATTTTCATTTTATCTTTTTAAAAAGGCAACTAATTTAGAATATTTTGATATGTTAATATTCTCTGTTAAGCCAAGTGTAGCTTTCAATATTGAATAATGGGTCCATAAAGTCGAGGCTTTTTAATGTTGTGTGTTTAATGGAAGTACGTTTTGAGAAGTTACTACTGTATTTTTGGAATTACACGATTTTTTAAATTCTGTATATGTTTTTATGTATAAGTGTTTAGATATATGCGGAACAAGTTCTCAACTGCCTGTTCTGCAATCTCGCGCATTGCAGGTGGTGTAATCTAAACTCTTCAGATATTATAAATGGAATGAAAAATAATCTAATACCTACTTGACTTTTACTTTCAGCATTTATGTCAAAACTTATTTGTCAACATCAAAATATAGCCTACTTATTTGTTTATATGTAGTTTTATTACAAGGGAATTCTTACATGTATGAGTAAATTTATTCATAATTATTAAGGTTTCAAGATCCAATTAGACTACTGGTACAAAAAATAGTATACATACTACGGTTGAGAAGACTATTATTGCCCTTGTGGCTTAAATTCCTCGGCGCTGCGCGCCTCGGAATTTAATCTCGCCACTCGGGCAATAATAGTCATCTTCTCAACCTTGGTATGTAATATACTATTATCATCTTATGAACATGCAAATGGATTTTATGTTTATAATATAATATTTAATACATTTAATATCGTAACTATATCCATTCCATCGACATAGTATGTAATTGTAGTTTTCAATATTTCTTCATAAATTATCAATTTATATTGCTTATATTAATATCTACTTTTGATTTTGGATAATGTCGTTTTTTCTGGCATATCTGTTTATCATCTTCATACAGTTTTATTGCGTTTAGATGATACCGCAATATACAGTGTGTTTCACTTTGATACTTGAAAAATCTGTATTTTTTAATGGAACATCCGATTTAATTTTTTCTTTTTTAAAATATATTGCACTTAAAAAGCTCTACACAGTGATGTGCATTTTTTTGATTTAGGCCCTTTGCATGGCCTGCTGTGGTATTGAATGTAACCCCAAAAATGGCAAAATCGTATTAGGCATTTTTTTAACAAAAAAACTATTTATGCAATCGATTTAGCCATTCTTCGAAACCCTTAGTACCAAGTTTCAAAGTCGCATCTTATACAGAGTGTTTATAATTTAGGTGCAAACTTCGAAAAATACCAATGTTTGGGAGCACCCTGTATTAACAGAATAAAATATTTTCGAGATTTTCTTCTTTCGATGGAGGTGTAAGTACTATGGCTTTGAAATTATACTCTTTTTATTGGCCTAGTTAATACAGGGTATTCGTAATAAAAAATCAAATTTAAGGAAAAATCGATTTTTTTCGTTTTTATTTTTAGTAAATGAAATTTAACTGAACATAACAAAAAACTACAAAATAAGTAAAAATAAATAAGATAAAATATTTTAGTGCTAGTCATGCATTCTTCTGTTATTCTCTGCTTAAGTTGAGGACATTAATTATTTAGTTATGTTGGAAGAAAAAATGACAAGTGATTTGGTTATCATAAATTCCGCACCTTACATTAATTTTCTCATAATATTGTTTTTTAAAATGAATAATCCAGTTAGGGTTTACATCCGAACAGAATTTTTTGTTGAGACATCGACAAACTTTGGTGGAAGGTATTTCGCGAAATTTTTCTAACGCTAGTGAAGCAGGCCTTGAAAACAAAAATGTATCAAACTTCAAACAATTTGACACTTGCTGTTATATTGCTTAAAACGTTATTGTGTGTACCATTAAAGTTGTGTAAAAATGGTTAGAAATAAACTAACTTTACAGCAAAAAGTTGAAATAATAAGACTAGTTGGTGACAATGCAAAAACTTATAAACAAGCTGCAGAAGAATTTAACAGGAGACATCAAGAACTAGAACCAGTGAGTTTTCAAACTGTAGCAAATATTAATTCTCTTTTCGATAGAACTGGTAATGTTATTTCCACAAATAAAAGGGGAAAGAATTTAATTGAGAACAGAGAAAACATTGTTTTAAATCAAATTCGGCACAACCCTAAAACTAGCGTTAGACAAATTTCGCGAAACACTAATATACCTTCCAGCAAAGTTTGGCGATGTCTTAAGAAAAATAAAAAGGTTGCTTACAAACCAAAATTCCTACACACTTTAGAAAATGGTGATGAAAATTCTCGAATGGAATACGCTCTGTGGTGTCAAGGACATTATCTAAATGACCACAATTTCCTAAATAAAATTTTATTTTCGGATGAGGCAACCTTCACCACAAACGGGGTTGTATCTTCACAAAATTGTAGATTCTGGTCGGAAGTAAACCCTCACTGGGTTATTCACTGTAAAAGGCAATATTCTGAGAAAATTAATGTATGGTGCGGAATTTTTGATAAACAAATAATTGATCCCTTTTTTTTCAACATAACTTGAAGGCCCAAAATTTTTTGAATTTTCTAAATACGAATTTCTGGGATGCCTTAGAAGATCTGTCAATTGCTAGACGTGCCGACATGATATTTCAAATGGACGGTGCACCCGTCCATACTGCAGCAATAATTAACAACTGGCTTGATCAAAAATTTCCCAGAAAGTGGATTGGGCGCTATAGTCAAGAAATTAAGTGGCCTCCGAGATCGCCAGATTTGACGCCACTCGATTTTTATCTTTGGGGGAAACTTAAAGAAAATGTTTACCGTACAAGACCCAATAATGTGGAAGAACTTAAGCGGAGGATAACAGAAGAGTGCGAGTTAATTTCTCATCACGAACTCGCGAAAGTAATGAATCATTGCCAAAGAAGGTTAGAAAAATGTATTCAAGTTGAAGGAGGGTTAATAGAAAACTCGAAAATTTAAAGATATTTGGTTATTTTGTAGTTTGTTATGTTCAGTAAATAAAAACGAAAAAAATCGATTTTTCCTTAAATTTGATTTTTTATTACGAATACCCTGTATTAACTAGGCCAATAAAAAGAGTATAATTTCAAAGCCATAGTACTTACACCTCCATCGAAAGAAGAAAATCTCGAAAATATTTTATTCTGTTAATACAGGGTGCTCCCAAACATTGGTATTTTTCGAAGTTTGCACCTAAATTATAAACACTCTGTATAAGATGCGACTTTGAAACTTGGTACTAAGGGTTTCGAAGCATGGCTAAATCGATTGCATAAATAGTTTTTTTGTTAAAAAAATGCCTAATACGATTTTGCCATTTTTGGGGTTACATTTAATACCACAGCAGGGCATGCAAAGGGCCTAAATCAAAAAAATGCACATCACTGTGTAGAGCTTTTTAAGTGCAATATATTTTAAAAAAGAAAAAATTAAATCGGATGTTCCATTAGAAAATACTGATTTTTCAAGTATCAAAGTGAAACACACTGTATAGGTATTAATAATTTACTTGTAGATAATAATTCAGCAAAATATTATATAAGTTGTTTGTTTAATCTGAGCATAATTTGTTTTCTCAGCTATGTCTATGTTGTTTGTGTTTATATAGATACGGAAAGGCACCGGAAAACAAATAATGTATACTATATTATTTTGAGAAACAGAAATAGTTAAATAGTTGCAACTAATTAGTCAATATTGAATGAGTTCTGAAATTATTATCATAGTGTATTAATGAGTAATATTTGAATTCTTATTTAAAAGGATTAAATATATCGGGGATAATTTGTTAGTTTCGGCACATTTAGAGTGTCATATATTTATTTCAATAACAGTTTTTAATATTAAAATAAATTGGCCTATGTTGAGTCCTTTGTGATGTGCACAAGCTGTTTGATATTGGTTGGTAGAGCTTGTTTCTATAACGTGTGCTGTGTGAGCGTTATTTTACTTTTTGCATATTTTTTATTATCTTAATAAATATATCTAGAGTTACTCTAATTTGAGCCCAACACATTCATGACTAAAATGCTGACTTGCCAATCGTCTCATCACGAATATATGGTATTTACATTACATTTAACCTTTCTTAGATTTAGAACTTCTAATTGACTATTAAAGTATTTTATGAGTATTCATTTCACACTATAAAAACTTTTTTTTTTTTGATATATAAATCACATTAACTTTACACTATGCAGATTACTTGAATTGAAACTAAAGTCTTTGACATGAATGTGACATGTTTCGAATCTATTTAACGCATGACTTTGGTGTATTGCAGTGCTGTGAGTATACAATATATGTGAGAAAGGACTTATACATACAAGATTTTATCAAAAAGTAACCATATTTTTTAAGTATCCGTGATTGTATAAGTCCGATTGTTAAAATCTTGATTTATTTTATGTTGGTGCACTTGTTGTTGATCTATGGTGACAGTTGTACATTGAATGTTTAGATTGATGTTGGTGGTCAAGAAGATTTCACACGTTTTGGTGTGCACGGCAATTGGATCAAAGACTTTGCCTTCAATTTTGCTTGAATAGTTCTTTCCATATTTGTGTGAAACACCTCATTGTAAATATTAACTGTAGATTTTGTTGAATCTACTATGATTGAACAAGAGTTTACGAGTGGTGCAAACGCTTCTAAGAAGGCCGTGAAGACGTTGAAGATGACCGTCCTGCATGCTCGAGCACATCAACAACCGACTGTAAAGTCAAATAAGTTATTCTGCCGCCATTTCATTTGGTTGTTTTGGGTATGAAACATGCACTAGCAGAGTTTGTTCCAAAATTATTGAATTTCGACAAAACGACAGCAGCTGCTGAATAAGTCAACAACAATATACCACTTCTCAAACGAGTCATAACTAGTGATGAATCATGGGTATTATATAGGAATGAGATCAAACGCGAAATGCCATTATTCTAGTGTCTCTGTGGCGAAGTGCACATGAGCTCCTGGCACATGGTCACGCGGTTAAAAGGAAACACTATCTGGAAGTTGTCAGCGTAAAGCAATCCAGCAAAACTACCTATAATTGTAGCAAAATAACTCCTTGTACCACGTTAATTCGCCCACTTACACCCCACGGTTTGTCGCAAATTTTTCGCCTAAAGCAGCACAATTATGATGCTTCAGCCCAGTATTCGCCAGAACTTTTCCTTAAAGCTGAAAGAAAGAGATTTTGCTAACCTTGAAGAGATAAATACAAAATTTAATAACCATACCACAAACAGAGTTTCAGAAATGCTTTGAAGATTGATAAAAGCGCGAGCACAAGTGTAATTGGACAATATTTATATTGAAGAATAAATAAAGATATTTTAATACAAGGGAACATTTTCTCTACTCTTTGATCAAATCTCGTAGAATAATACAGTACTGAGATGAAAAAATTACATTTCACCCTTTTCGCGGATCTCCATGCTTGAGTGGCCGGGTAATCGTTTAAAATTGTTGTAAAATGTTGCCTCGTAGCCATATAAAGTACAGTATTTCTTTAGTGTTGAATTTATTGGGTATTTTCAAAGTCTTCTGAGAGTACAGAGAAGTATCAAATTGCACTACAGATGCGTATTATTACCCTACGATAATTGGCGTTCATTTATGTTCATTCAAATGTTGAACCGAGTTTATAATTATTGAATATACTCAATTTTATTGACTAAAGAATAAACTATCAATTTATTACTCCCTATACATCACACGAATATGAAACCATACATTTCCCAATGCAAATAAAGAGGGAACATGCATAAATTTCTATAGAAACTGAAATGAATGCACTTGAACAATAGAGGAAAATTTTAATGGCAACATGTACACTCAAATACATTGCTGCAAATGTTATCGTAAGATAATTACTATTTGAAATATGAATGTTCCATTTTCGTTGGACTATTTGGTTTTAATGTTGTTTAATTGCCAATTTCACATAAGTCGTTATTTATAATAGAAACCGTGAAGAGGCTAAGTTAATTTGGACAATCATAAAGAAAGAGAATAATACATAGTAATATTATTCTCTAATAATTATCTTTATTCCTCTCAACTCAGAGTATGGAAAACGTCACAATACGAAATATGAAAGTACATCAACACATATTGCTGTGGTATTTTCTTCTTAAATAAATAAATAGATAAATAAAGAAACCAAACAAATAAAAAGTTAACAAAAATAAAACACCACTACATTTATTTTAAATAAATATAAATTTACATGTTAGATATAAATTATAATTGAATATTTCAACAAATAAATACAGAATAATTCACTAATTTATATAAAAATATAAATATATACATATAATTTAATAGCGAATACTCGAATTAATAACTATGCAGTGGAATACACGTCAATGCAATATGGGTTGCATACCCATATTAGACGGTAAGAAACAATTAGCCTAGTAAATAATGTAAGAATTAAAAAGAAAAATATTAACCTCAACTTTAAATAAACTAGTGCACAGGAATTACATATTCTATAAAACGATATTCAAATACTGACCTCCGTTTAATAAAAAAGGATATATAATAACTTAAAGCAGTATTGTTAGCAGTTAATAAAAAAGTAGGTCACTCGGGAACACATTCTTTGGCAGTAATAATAACCGATGAATATAAGCCTGCGTTCAACAGATTGCATTAACAATAAACACTACGACACGAACAAAGGTCTCTATACATAAATAAATGTATATTCCACTTATTTCACATTCACAAGATCAATTGTATTTTCTTCCGTATGGGACATAGAAATGCATACAAAGGTATATGATTTACTTGTTTTCGATATACACCAACGCATCCAGAATGTATATATTGTGGCCTGGTTCACCATCAAAAATAAAACATTATGTTGGTTATGCAATTTCACTGATATTCACAGAATAAAAGATATTGTTGAATGTACATCTAAATATGCGATCAGTACATTGTTTCATTCACATACAAATGCTTCAAGAGATTTCAGGCTAAAATAAATAAATAAAACATTAGTCAGTATATAATATAAGACAATAAAAGAATACCTACCAACAAATAAAATCAATAAAAATGTCGATGGATACAAATATAGAATATGTAAATAATAACAACAGTAAACATGGCGGAAAGAAAGTCACATGACCACGTGACATCGATAGTTATCACAACAAACACGGAGGGCGCAGCAGATCAAAAATTTTAAACGGAACGAACAATTTAAAACAAAATAAATCGTTCGTCAAATGTTAATCGGTATAAAAAGGCAGGCACCGGCAAAAATAGGGGAGTCCATCCGGGAGTCCATCGGAAGATCTTCAAGACTTAAAAGGGGAAAAAAGGTTAAACCAGTGCTCCAAGAAATAAAAATCTAAAAGGCATAAAACGCCTTTAAGATACAAACGTTGCAGAATAAAACGTGTGACACGCGGCATAAACGAAAGGTGCGCGCTATAAATAAAGGCGCGAAATATTACTATTGGACCTCACAAAGCCGCCACAATAAATTCGATAAAAATGGAGGGCCTGGACTACCAAGAAGAGTTTGAAATGTTATACAATCAAGAAAAGTAAGTACAAGCACTATAAAAATAAAACTCCATCTTGCAATCCTATAAATAAATAAATAAAGGAATCTTCATGTGTGTTTCAAAAATTATCGAGCAACAAAATTTTGGAATATTATTTAAATAATTAAATAAATTCTTCTTTGAGTGAGCTTTGGGTTGACGTGCGAATCTTAACTCAAGGCGATTCAACGGAGTATTAATAATTTTCCGGATAGCAACGAGGTTTAGAATATTATTTAAATAATTAAATAAATTCTTCTTTGAGTGAGCTTTGGGTTGACGTGCGAATCTTAACTCAAGGCGATTCAACGGAGCATTAATAATTTTCCGGATAGCAACAAACTTTAGAATATTATTTGAATAATTAAATAAGTTCTTCTTTGAGTAAGCTTTGGGTTGACGTGCGAATCTTAACTCAAGGCGATTCAACGGAGTATTAATAATTTTCCGGATAGCAACGAGGTTTAGAATATTATTTAAATAATTAATAAATTCTTCTTTGGGTAAGCTTTGGATTGACGTGCGAATCTCAATTCAGGGCGGCTCAACGAGGCGTTAACGTTTTTAGTTGAATAACGATAACTTCGAAATAGTATAGGAAACATTTAATAATTCCTCCTTGTTTAAATCTCGATTTTGACGTGCGAATCTCAGGTCGAGATGATTCAATGAGGATACATCGGTAAAGGTAAAGAAAGTGAATTAAGAAAAATTTCCTTGACACATGAGCATACATGAAGAATAAGTGTAGTGATTTTTTTTTTATATTTACAATTTCTTAAAGAACAAAGGATTGCAAGGTGCTTGTACCGTTGATAAAAAAAAAAGGCTGACTAGAATAATGAAATAAATAAAGTATTGTATTGTATAATAATAATAATATTTACTCAATGTTTTATAAATTTATTCTAAAAATAAAATAAGTTGTGCTGACATTCAATATCTACTTATTTATACCCATCCCAAAGGAGAACATAAGGAAAGTAAACATCACTATCACAGCTAGAACTCACAATAAGTACAAGGCTGCGACACATTACCCGTTATAGAAACAAAGAAATTCACACTTAGACCCTGAGATCACTAAAGTATATCAATTTATTAATTTAACTATTGGTTATTAACCAAAGTAGAAGAGGTCACAGCAATATGTATAAGTTAATATAATATATAGATAAAAGAAATTAACCACGAAAGCCGTTACAACACTGTATCGTTTAAAAATTCCTTTACCCCTTTCAATTAGAAATGTCTTACTTGTGACTTTGAATTTATCGTATGACATAGACATGCACTATACTATCAGTACTTCTGATGATGAACATAGTTGTCGAAATGCGTATTTAGCTTTTTGTGCATTAGTGTGGTAAGTAGTCTTTTAGTGTGTTTTACAAAGATCAAGCTTGAAACATATCACAAATATCACATGTTAATTACTTAAAAAATCATCCAGACCATGACATGAAAAAAGCAAAGAAATATTGTTGTATTTGCCCTTTAAATTCACTGTCAGTATACAGTTCATCTGGTTTAGGAAATTAAAGAAGACGTCATAATTTTCGGTACTGGTCAGATTCCAACCCAAGGATTAGGCTGGAATATTTGGTATTGTTGGTCCATTTCTTCTACCCGAATATTTATCTGGAACTTCTTGAAGAAACTATTGCTCCAATGTTAACAGACATAATAAAAAACGATAACCGATACTTAGAAGATTACTTAATATTCCAACAGGACGAAGCTCCTCCGCATTTTGCTGTAGCGGTTCCTCAGTACTTCGATAAAAGTTTTCTTCGACATTGGGTTGGGAGAAGAGGATTCATAGAATGGCCCTCGCAACCTTCGGATTTATCCCCCATAGATTTCTTTTTGTGGTGATATTTAAAAAGTAGAATACACACTCCACCTGCTTCACTAGCAGAGTTACGTCAACGCATTGTTACCGAATGTCGTCAAATAACGCCAGAAATGCTCCAAAACGTCAGACAACGGTTTGAACAAAATTTATACTCATGTATGACAGTTAATGGTGAGAACTTTCATCATCTATTCTAAACTAATTAAGTTTCTAGTTAATATTTTTTTCAGTCGCGGCTGGTGAGTACGTTTAGGTAGAGCAATTACATAGACAAGACTGATTCGTTTATTATTGGTGACATACTCCCAGATGCCGAGCATGTCACCGATAATAAACGAATCAGTCTTGTTTATGTAATGGCTCCACCAAAACGTACTCACCAGCCGCCACTAATTTTTTTCAATTTCGCATTAAATTGCTAATACAATTATCTTTCAAATCATGTGTCACATTTTGGAATACGTAACCGTCTTTTATCCCGATAGAGAGCGCTAGAATCAAAAGTCGCGCAACCAGCAATCATGTTGCTGAATTCTTCATAAAAATACAATTATGGATCATACTAAGTACTTTTCCTATTTGAATTTTAATGGTTAGAGTGATGGAGCGGAGGGGAATGACGTATCACAGTTGAGGATAATTGCCCTCTTTTTGCGTCTTTTCAGAAAGGATTTCTCTTTCGAGATATTCAGTCTGTTTCGTTTTCGATGGCGCAACCTGTAGAGAGAATGTACAGAGGGATTATTAATTTTACCGTTTAAATGTAAGTATTTAATTTCAGTCGTAACAGAATAGACTGTCAGTCTGACACATGTAATTACCTAACAGATCGAAAATTTGTTTGGTGTAAATTTACAACTCTAATTTCAAAGAGAATCACAAATCAATTAAAAAAAAACTAAATATTCGACAAGTTGACTTCAATATGCATTGTCACCAACTAAAACAAGAAGCTGCGAGTTGTAACTAATTGTAAACAAATAAAGGACAATTAATTGTCGCTGATTGTTTGTACCGGTTTATCAAATATGATATGTAAATTGTGCATTAAACAAGTCCTCTGGTGATGAACGTTAAATAAGTGTAATGATATACCTACATGTAAATAAAGTAATCGGATGGGATCGGCAAGATCTCTTTGCCATATATCATTTCAATATATGTTTGTGCTAGATTAAATTCAGGAAAACGCAAAAGGAAAGTGATGCGAAACAATTCCTTCCATAAATTTGAATTATTACCTTATTTTGCCTGCTCCGCTTTTTTGTTATTTTGTTTGTGTTTCTAGAATATCGAAGTCTACATTAAAATGTGTTTCGATATTTCGCCATTTATTTTGTTTGCGTCCGCTCGAATTTAATATACATCTACGTGTGCATTATTTAATGATTTGTTCACAAAACATGATAACAAAAACACAACATACTGGAAAATCGAGCTTTCGAGCCAATGGTATTCATACTTAATTTACGTTGTACAGAGGTCTTTTATAACAAAATCTGATTAAGTATCAAAACGAAATGTACAAGGACAGACAAAAAGCACTTTATTTGTCTAAAATGGATATATTCTTCCTTATATGAATATTTCTGTTATTTTAACTTACATACTCTGTGTCCAAAAAGTCTGGAAACACCCAAATAAAATCGAAACGGATGATTTTTGAGAAAAATGCAAAAACAGGTCAATTAGTATTTTCAAAAAACTACTGGCTGATGGTATCTGTTTGGAATTTTTGATGACCTTGAAAAAGTTATGATGTCATCAAAAAAAATTTAAATGGCAACGTCGCATTTTTAATTTTATTTTTGATAGATATTTTAATTGTCTAAATGACTGTAGAAAATTTTTTCATTTTACTTAAGAAAATGACCGAGAAAAATTTAATTACTTCTTCGAAAATGGAAAAGTTTGTCTTTACAAAAAAACATAGTTGGCTTAAAAGTCGATTATTTTTCAAATACATTTTGTTTTATTTGTGACATTCTGTCAAATACGAATTGTGCGTAAGTTAAAAAAATGTGTTTAAAAATGGTTTGAAGTGAGAGGGAACGTATTCAAATATTGATGATGATTGGTTTTGGGGATAGGGCTCGTTCAGTTTGAGAAGTTTGCGACTTATTTAATACAGAACATCCAGAGCGTGCCCCAATTAGTATTTCTGCAGTGAGTAAGATTCACAAAAAAATTCAGGAAGAGGGCCATGCTCGAGATCGTCCAAAGATCGCAGAAGATACGCAACACGACGTATTATTGTCAGTAGAGGAAACTCCAAATTCTAGTACACGGCAGCTTGCTCGGGAGTTTAACGTATCGAAGAGTACAATTGGTAATATTTTCCGGAAAACTAAGTATCATCCCTACAAAATCTGTTTGGTTCATGAGCTGTCTGAAGACGACTTTGACAGGCGTGTACAGTTTTGCGAACAACTGATGCCTATGTGTGATAATGATCCGTTTTTTATCAGAAATATCTTATTCTCAGATGAAGCTACGTTCACATTACATGGGACTGTCAATAGACAAAACTGCAGGTACTGGTCACGCCAAAATCCACGCTGGATGAGAGAGGTACGAACTCAGTATCCTCAGAAATTAAATGTATGGGCTGGTTTAATTGGTAACAGAATTATAGGGCCTTTTTTCTTCAACAGTAACCTGACGGCGGAAATGTATTTGGATTTTTTACAAAATTATTTAATTCCGTCATTAGCAGAAATATTTCCGAACCATGAAGATCCTAATTTGCCCAGCCAAAGAATTTGGTTTCAACAAGATGGGGCTCCACCCCACTATGCGAGAAATGTTCGGCATTATCTCGAGAATACCTTCCCAAACAGATGGATTGGCAGGAGGGGGGCTATCGAGTGGCCGGCTAGGTCGCCAGATCTAACGCCTATTGATTATTTTTTGTGGGGTTACCTAAAAAATAAGGTATACGCAACTAAACCTGAAAATTTGGAAGACTTGCGTCAACGGATTGAGATTGAAGTACGAAGGATCACTCTTGAAATGATAGAAAACGTTCAAAATGAATTTTATTATCGTTTAGGGTATTGCCAAGATGCTCAAGGACAACGATTAAAATTGTCTTTCTTTTCTATAATGATTTTTCTTTTCAAAATTTTTCTTAAGTAGAATGAAAAATTTTTTGACTGTCGTTTAGACAATTAAAAGATCTATCAAAAATAAAATTAAAAATGCGACGTTGCCATTTAATTTTTTTTTGATGACAGCATAACTTTTTCAAGGTCATCAAAAATTCCAAACAGATACCAACAGCCAGTAGTTGTTTGAAAATACTAATTGACCTGTTTTTGCATTTTTCTCAAAAATCATCGGTTTCGATTTTATTTGGGTGTTTCCAGACTTTTTGGACACACAGTATATAGACTACTGCATTGGTTGTAGACAAAGAAAATTGTGTTCCAACATAGTGAAAGAGAAAACATGATAATATACCGTTTCCTGTGACCTAGTCAAAACTGCACAAGCGTATTAGTAATCTATTTTAATAATAATAATAAGACCTTTTATTACATAACAATTAACACTATACATATAAGGAAAACAAAAGCAAACGTCAAACGCAATCAAATTAATCTTACTGCTACATGTATGTAGGTATGATACAACTCAAATATTTATTTTCATGTAATCCTTTAGACTGTAAGGCTTTATGTGAGTAAATGAAAACCTAAAACAAGTAACTAAAAACAGCGAGATTAGGAGCAACCACACTAGTCCCGCACAAAGAATTCCTCCATGATGTAGACGATACTGCTGAAAAGTAGTTGCTTGTTTTTTAAATGGATTAGGAGGCAGCGTGTTCAAACAAGATGGCAAGTGGTTATAAAGTCTTATTGTCATGTAATTAGATCCCGTTTGCGTACAGCCCATTCGGTGATAGGGGATCCAGTAATTATTTTTATTACGAGTGACATTATTGTGGTTTTCACTATGGGTTGGGTATTATAGTGTAAGCAGGACGGCAGGGTAAGTATATTTAAAGTTTTAAATAAGCTTTTGCAATTAGTTGTTAAATTTCCTCCCAGTATTGCTCTGATTGCTTGTTTCTGTTGTAAAAAAATCTATAGGAGAATCCCTTAAGAGGCCTTACTATAGAAACTTTAAAGTATGTATTTTATTTATTCTTCGATTTGCATATTTAGATTTTGAAAACGTTTTAGTTGGTGACTTGGTAAACCCATGTTAACCTTGCATCGAAGAAAATGTCCAAGAATTCTGTTGACTATTCAATTCACCTGTCATTGTTCAAATATGAACCAATAAAATAGCAAATATTTACTTTCGTATCATAGCAACAGGAAATTTCAGCGATTATATCTTCCTAGAAGGTATTCAAGTGGATATTTTAAACAAGTGAAAGTTTTTATTAATGTAACTCATTTACTAACAATATTGAAGGTACAATTAGAAAAACTAACATTACTGCAGTGCTGCAGCAGACATTCTGGAACAGAGCTATCACTGGGAGTACCCGAGGGAGTACCTTTCTCTTGTAGCTTAATACCGTCACTATTACTGACAGATGTCGAAGTTGTACATGACACATTTGTTGTTGTAAAATTTCTTCGCATTTTGGTGATAATCGACTCGTGGTGCTCATCATCAAGCTGCAAGTACGATTTTATGGAATTCAGATTTTGGTGTCCCGTTATTTTCATCAGTTGTTGCTCTCCGACTCCAGCTTTCGCCAGAGATGATACAGTTGAAGAGCGTACCGAATGATTTGATATCTTCCTTCTTTTAACATCTAATCCAGTTTTTTCAGCTAATAACTTCACCCATTTACTGATCTCACATATACCAACTGGACTGTTCTTATACCACACCGCATTCTCAACTTTATCCCAAAACGGATTCGGTGTCAAAAACATCCTTTCTGTTTTCACATTTTTTCCTCTCTTCGATTTCAGTAGATAATACAATCTAAATAACAGAAGAATATTAATTATACCGTCTTGAAATTAAATATAAATAGGTTACCTAACTGGACACATATCGGTATTGCTTTTATTCTCTATCAACCACTTGCTGCCTGTCAATGATTTAGTTCCCCCCTGCGCAGTTTTCGAAAATACTGGATTATACTCAATTCTACCAGTTCTTCTTCCCTTGTTATCGAGTTCCTCCTTGAAGTAATAGGTGAAACAGTTGCTCCCTTCTCCTCCCCGCCAAGCTAGTTCGTAAGATGCTATTAAGAAAAACTTTTTCTGTAAACCGTCTGGGGTACTCTCATCTAATATGCGTATCATATTTAAGTATTCTGGTTCTGTAAGTGCCGCCGCGTTGCTGGTTCTTTTTTCAGGACACGCTTGCAGTTTTCTTCTTGTAGCATCCCTGGCGTCACGTGCTGACTTAAATATTGCATCAGAAAACGGGTTTACGTTTATTTTCCACTTATTGAAGAACATTTCTTGAACCATTTTCGCCGTCACGTTCCACATGTGCTTGATGACGCCTTCTTTATAATCGGACCCATCTTTTTTCTTCATATTACATGCCCACGACTTTAAGATGACATTTAAGTCCACAGGAGAAGTAGATTGATCCAGTTTATAGCCTTTTGCTGTTAAAAATGTACTAAATTGTCTCCATACTGAATCTTTGGATTTCTTCGTGTTCCAAGGGATATTTTCGCAAATTTCAGCATCGATTTCGTCTTCAGATTTCGTGCCAAATCTTTTCTCAGTTCCCATTATTTAGAAACACCAGTTTTTATTCAACGAAACGAACTAAATAGGAACACGATTCCAAAAATTTTAATGACAAACATAAATGTTTTTTTTGTTGACATGGAAACGTAATCATGTGTAACTAAATTTTGAGTCATTTTAATATGGAAAATTGTTTTGGTTCATTGAATAGTCTCTCGAATACGATTCGTAGTCAAAGTTGAGTCTACTATTTTTGTGGTGCTTTACACTCATGTCTTTCATAATTGCGAATACTACTCGTGCTCCGCACTCGTAGTATTTAAATGCAATCATGAAAGACATTCGTGTAACCACCACAAAAATAATCGACATAACTTTAACTACTCATGGTATTATAAGTGATAATTTTTGGTTATTATCTGTAGAAAAGACCATTGGATTTTTGAGTATTAGCTTATTCGTGCCAAACCACTCTGCAGCTTTCGCCAGTACACCTTCCGCAGTCTGCATCAAACGAGTATTTTTGTTTCGCAAAAGGAAAAATGTATCATCTGCGTACATCAACGTTCTATGGCAGTGGACATTTTTAGAGGTATCATTTATGTACAGCAAGAATAACACCGGCTCCAATATGGATCCCTGCGGTATTCCCCTATTCACTACTTCCTGTTCTATCAGTTGTTCATTCCAACAAAATATGTTTAACTCTTTTCTGAAGATGAGTAAAGTGAAACTTATAAAAGATGTAAAAACATGATGGAATACATTTTATTTTGCATTGTTCATTATAATAAGATAATAATCAACTTTGTAAAATGAATAAATAAGGAACATTTCAATCACTGTAATAAAAACAAATGCA
This sequence comes from Amphimallon solstitiale, assembly GCA_963170755.1. NCBI lineage: Eukaryota > Metazoa > Arthropoda > Insecta > Coleoptera > Scarabaeidae > Amphimallon > Amphimallon solstitiale. The sequence goes on along the minus strand of OY720679.1, from coordinate 66,712,930 downwards.
TAGGAAACGTTAAAGGTTACTCCTAAAATCTGAATCTAAAATATTATAATAATTAGAGAAGGGCAAGAAAATATATATTAAGTATACTAAAGATGAAATTTAAATTACCAGTACTTTTCCAATATTTTCTCAGATAATAACTATGTCTTCTGAAAAAGAAATCCATTTCTACAAGAAGATAAATTAGAGAGGTATTTCAAAAAGCAACTAAAATAAGTTCTTCGGACAAAGAAAATAAAATAGTTTAGAACAACATAAACAATTACAAAAGGTTTAAAAATAAGAATTATTTGGCATTTCAATGCAATTGCATGACTTTTCTTAAGTAATATGAAAGATCCTCTAAAGCCATTTTGTATGCTTTTGCATTTAAAATCGTTTGTGTATGTATATAATTCGGCAACTTCGCAAAATTTTAACACAGATAACTACATTCCAGCTGATTTCGGTTTTCTAAAGATTTTTTGTGGAAAGATACCGCTAAAAGTAACTAATTAAATACTTATACGACGAAACTTTTAATCGTTGCCATTTTATTATCCATATAAATAAAAATGAAATGCTGTTGGTTGGTAAGCGTATCACGTCAAACGACTGAACCGATTTGGCTATTTTTTTTAAATGTTTATAATATATGAATAAGGCTTTTAGGAAAAGAAAAATTGGAAAGTTGCCCAAAAAATTAGAAAATGCGGGAAAAACTGAAATGCACTCTTGATCATAACTGACGACATATTTAGTTGATTCTTTTTTTGTTTGGTCGGTTAAGCTCCTGGGATGGAAATAATGTAACGTTATAACAATCATAAGCATAATTTGTTTCTATTCTAAAATATTCATTATAGTCATTTTAAGTATAGGTAGTGCCTTCTGCCTTGAGTCATGTAACTTGAGTGTGTTGGTTTTAAGTCAGTAAGCTGTTGTACCGATTTCTGCTGTAGTTATCTGTAAATTTATTGATTATTTTTAAATCAAATGTCCGAATATTATTTGAAGTTTCTTGTGTTTTCTCCTTAATGACAGCAGCAAATTTAAATGTGGGTTAAAATTAGTTAATTCAGTTTGATTAACATTTTATTTGGTTTGATTCTTCCTTTTTCGTCCCCTCTTAACATTCATTTTTCGTCCCCTCTTAACAGCGGGGCTTGTGGATCGTTGTCGGCGCAAGCCCGGTCATTCATTTTTTGTTCTGACGGTCTTGATAACAACTTGCAGCCTAGTGTTGATTAGCGTGCATTTTATTGTATGGTGTGGTATATATATATTTGGTAAATCTGTTGCCATCGTCTTAACGACGGATGATTATAAATTAAATGCTGATTGGGAAGGTGCACATATATGTTTTGAATTAGTTGGGTGTACGATTTTCCCTCTATGACGTCCATTGCCGGATATGCCTAATTAACCACGTGTGGGTTCCTCATTTATCGAAGACTTGATATTGCACTTTGGAGAATATAAGAACAATCAATCAGTCAAGTATTTAATTATCTTTTATCTAATTTGGAACAGTCAATGATTCATTTTCTTAATCTTATTGTTTGATTTTCTCTTTTTACATTCTTCATTAGAGCTAATTATTCTTTCTAATTAGGGAAATTGTTGTGGCGTATGAAACTGTAGGCGTTAAAGTTTGGTGTTGGATGTTGGATGTTGATGTTAATTGGAATTGAACCATTCCTTTTGTACCTCGGTTCGAATCTGCTTTTTTGCTGTTATCAGCTAATGAAGACTTCCTTAGTCCCAGATAACTGGATAACTAATTTAAATATGTTTTTTTGTGGTGCTAATAATTATTAAATTTTATTGCATATATGTCACCCGACTGGGTGTACTTTAAATTAAATTCTGTAATTTTTGACTTCCTTCATTGAATATATTTAATTTCATTTGTTAATATACAGAGTGAATTTAAGTAGGCGTCGCTTATTTTATACAGTTTATAATTTTATAAAAGTAAATCGTCTCGATAATTAGGACTTTAGAATTTTTCGTAACCAGCAGAGATGTTTCTCTGATTGTGTTAACTTTAACTCTGATTATCGAATTTGTCAATTTAATCATTTCTGCTTCTCGCATAACATTTTACTTTTTTTTTAAGATTATAGCAGTTCAAATTTTAACATATTTAGAACCTTTTTTTTTTGTTTTGTTTGTCTCTTCCTTATGCAGTGTGAATCGGCTGGTGCCACTTTTGTTTTTTTATATCCCCACGGATCGTTGCTTAATGTTATACTTTAATATACAGGGCGTTCCAGCACGATCGCTGTATGCTCAAGAGACATACTACCAATTCTACTTCATCTCTTTTATTTGTTTGTATAAATAGATATATCTGAATATTCTATATTCTTATGTGGAAATTAAATTTAGACCTTGTGTTTTGAATTTGGGTTGTTTTGTTTTTGAGTTACCATTCCTATTTCCACCTGATTTCATCATCATCTACGATCCGCGTTCGTTTATCTCAGATAGGCTATAAATATACGCGGTAGCGCACTGTTAATTTTAGCATCATAACGTTTTGAACCGCCCCATCTTCGCTGAGTAGTGGCAGCCTAAATGAGGAGGATAACAGGTAGGTGGATACAGAGATTGTAACTCATTTGGGTACTTTATTTGTATCTATTTTTGCCTTTGCGTACAATCTACCCAGCGCCATATTGTAATTATTGTTGCCACAGGCCTCTTAACGTTTCGTACGTGCCAATAACTTCATTGAATGTTTTAAATTGAAAATAATCTAGTAAATTAAAATATAGTTACATTACTACATTTCTATTTATCTATAAATTTTTCGTCACTATGTAACCGATTGGCTTGATTTACAATTTGACAATCAGCTGTCAAAACGACATTTGCACATTTAGCGAAATAAATTGGAATGGAAATAAAATAACCACATTTTTGATTTCTATTTCAGTAAACTAACATGTATTTGTTTTGTCGAGACTTTTGTTCATAGCTATGCTAGGATCTGAAAAGTGGCGCTGTAATCAAGTTATTAACAAATTCTATATTTATGGACTAAAGTGACTCAATTCGCAGTAAATGTTGGTGTAGTGCTAAAAAAGAAAATCACAAAATCTGGACCTGACTGGTTGTGCTGTGGTCTATTTATAACGCTATCTATCGGAAATGGCAGAACAACGTAACTTACTAGCTGGCCATCTAGTAAGTTAATAAAAATTTATAAGTTAGATAATTTTAAAAAAAAATCTATCAGAAAAACCTATCTAAGTACCTAATTTATTTTAACCAATTTTTTTCCGTTTCCTTACATTTATTAGTTCGAGACAATTTGATGGATATCTTGATCTTTATCTTTGTTCTAGTCTATAAACTCAATAAAATTAGTAGATGCTTTTGGAATCTTAAAGAGTGTAAGATATATGAATGTTTCATTAATCAGCCGAAAGGAAAGAATTATTGTATAAAGACTCAAAAGATGAAGAAGCGAGGTAGTGCCAATATAGACTGATTAGGAATGTTTGATGAATATATTTTACACGAACATCATCATCAACGCTAACTGGTAATTCCTTATTAAAGTGTTATTATAAAACTTATTTTCACTATATTCCAGAATGGAGTTGTAATTCCTCATTACATTTTCTCATCAAAACAGAATTCGCTATTGGATATGAAAATAATTAAATCCAGTTTACAAAACGATATGAGGCGGAAGTTACTTTTTGGGTAAGTTTTAATCTCTTAAAACCCTACAATATATAAACCAAAAAGAACATACAGTCTTATACATTACTGAAAGTTTATCCTCTAGAGAAATATCAATCTTCGGTGTACATGATCCGTCTTAAGTTTTGTTCGAGAACAAAGCATTGATTTATTTTCAATGTTATTTCAAAACTTGAAACGTGCATTTGCTAAAATAACAAAAGCTGCGGGAACATTTCCTATTTTAGTGTGTGCCGATAAGACTTTGTTTATAGAGCTAAAATTCAATGCGGCTATAATGAAAACTCATATACATACATTTAAAATGTTGGATAATATCATTGTTTCATAAAACAAATGAATACTAATGAATTTATAAACTTAAAGAAATTTGTATGAATCAATTACAGATAGTTTCCCACAGCATGATATTCCTTCTTTGAGAGTTTTGAAAAACTAAAACCTTCTAGAAACATTTTCTACATTTATAAAAAAACTTACTAAAGTACCTACTTCTGAAATTTAAATGACGGGGCAGAAGCACTAATAAATTCGAGTTAAATAAAAAGTATATTTTTACGCAAATGTCTACAAATATAAATATATAATAATTAAATAATTATGAACGGAATTAATTTTTCCCAAAATTACAAATACAGTTGTAAAAAGCTCATGAGTAGAATTAAGGAAGAAATCTTTTATCAAAAACTATCTAGTAATTATTATAATTTAAAAGCAATTTGATAATGCCTTCCTTTTTTATTTTAATTCAAAAACAGAATAAATAGATATTAATATAAAGTATGTCACAGGCTTACCTTGTACAAAATAATTAACGACACAGGCTTTGAAATTGAAACCAGTCTTGTAACATCTAGAAAATAGTAAAACTGATTGGTTGACGACCTTTTAGATGTTACAAAATTGATTTAAATTTCATATCAAATTCTATGAACAATGCTAATGAACAGCTAAAATTTGTTTAAGTATTTTCTTATGATGTGGGCTGGAAATGTTAACCACATTTTTACGCTATTTGGCATAATTAATTACGATTAAGTTACTTTTTAAAAGACTAAACACTATTTATTTAATTTAGACCAATAAGAATATTGTATTATTAAAGCAAATACTATTGTAATAATTTCTATTCATACTCTTTTGAAGTAGACGTCTGCAAAAACATATCTCTCCATATGAATTTGACACAAAATGTCGACTTAAAATCCTGAAAGTTAAAAAGTTAACCTGAGGCAAAATAGTAATCATATTTACAGAACGAGACATATTATTTTTGCAAAAGCTTCTTTTATGTATTCATTTTTTACCCTGCCAGTCATATATAAAACATGTAACGTAAATAAAAACTTTGAGCAGTGAAAATCAAAAGCATAATCCATGCAGCAAAGGCGAACACTAACACGAGCTTTAAAGAGACTTTTGTGTAAAGCAGTGTTTAACAATTTAATGTTACAAATGTTTGAAATAGTGAATTCCTTATGTAAATTACTATTGTTCGAAAAACTTTTTTAATAAAATTCTTCTCAATTTTAATTTTAAGTATATATGAATTCTTTATAAATTTGTTTAAACTTAGTAGTTGACGAAATATTGGCAAAATTCGATTTTTTCGCTGAAGTGAACTGCTACTTTCGGTCTACCGATTTTACTGGAAAACTAATCAGATCTGATCTCAAGAGGGAGATTATACACGTAAATACAAAATTTGGAATTGATATCTACAGCGGTTTGGCCGCTATCGTGGTCACACACACACACACACAAAGAGAGAGACAGATACACACACAGACACACAGACATTTTTTAAAAACCACTTTTTCGGTATCAGGGGACTTCAAACGTGGACATCTGCAAAAATCTCGAGGTCGAAAATTTTCATCATCACAATACTTCCTTATACTACGTATAAGAAAGTAAAAACGTAAACGTAAATTTTTCCTTTTACTTTCTTATACGTAGTATAAGGAAGTATTGTTGTGATGATGAACATTTTCGACCTCGAGATTTTTACAGATGTCCACGTTAGGGGATATCAAAACGTGGACATCTGCAAAAATCTCGAGGTCGAAAATTTTCATCATCACAATACTTCCTTATACTACGTATAAGAAAGTAAAAACGTAAACGTAAATTTTTCCTTTTACTTTCTTATACGTAGTATAAGGAAGTATTGTTGTGATGATGAACATTTTCGACCTCGAGATTTTTACAGATGTCCACGTTTTGATATCCCCTGATACCGAAAAAGTGGTTTTTAAAAAATGTCTCTCTCTCTCTCTCTCTCTCTCTCTCTCTCTCTCTCTCTCTCTCTCTCTCTCTCTCTCTCTCTCTCTCTCTCTCTCTCTCTCTCTGTGTGTGTGTGTGTGTGTCTGTCTGTCTGTCTGTCTGTGTGTGACCACGATAGCGGTCAAACCGCTATAGGTATCAATTCCAAATTTTATATTTACGAATATAATCTCCCTCTTGAGATCTGATTAGATTTTCAGTAAAATCGGCAGCCCGGAAGTACTAGTTTACTTCAGTGAAAAAATCGAATTTTGCCAATTATTCGTCAACTACTAAGTTTAAACAAATTTGTAAAGAATTCATATATACTCAAAATTAAATTTGAGAAGAATTTTATTAAAAAAGTTTTTCGAAATTCCTACCGGAAGTAGGTCTTTTACTCTTATCGAAAATCAGTTTTTTGCGGATATTTCGCAAGTCATGCTTTTTAGACAGGTACGGTACGAGTATAAAAGAATTTAGAACTTAATTTTCAATACCTTTTGTATAAAAAAAAATTCAAAATTCTGACCGGACGTAACACTTTTGCTCTTATCGAATAACGATTTTTGCAAATATTTCGTAAATTATGCATTCTATATATATTTGCCAAGAGTACAAAAGCATTTAGAGTTGGATTTGAAATATTTTTTGTATAAATAAAATTTCAAAATTCGGACCGGAAGTAACACTTTTACTCTTATGGAATAGCGATTTTTGCAAATATATCGTAAAATATGCATTCTATATATATTTGTCAAGAGTACAGAAGTATTTAAAGTTGGATTTGGTATATTTTTTGTGTAAATGAAAATTCAAAATTCGGACCGGAAGTAATACTTTTACTCTTAGCGAGTAGCATGTTTTTGCAAATATCTCACAAAATATGTATCCTGTAAGATTTATTAAGAGACTGGAAGTACTTAGAATAGGATTTTGAATAATTTTTGTATAAAATAATTTTTAAAATTGTATAATTTGAAACGCTCATACGTATAAGAAAGTCGTGTGGTGGCCACGCCTCATTTTTTATTTCACTCTGCGCTTTCCATTTTGTTTCCTGTACTATTGCTATATCCACTCAATATCTTTCATGCCATCTACTCATAATTACTGGCTGTAGCCGTGTCCGTATATTCTATGTAACTATTTTGATTTGATTTTTCTGCATATATTTTTTTATTTTGATTTTCTTGAGTGCTCGCATTCGTTTCATTCACCATCGCTTTTTTGTCGTCCTGTTATTGATGTCTCAGTATTGTTTTGAATTCCTACCAGTACTTGTTATACTACTTATCATTCCGTATTTTCTTTCTTCACCTCTTTTTTTCTCACGTTCATTAGGCCATCATTTACTGACTTTTCTTTTTGATGAGTATAACTTGCCCTACGTTCGTTTACTACGTTCAGTTTGCCTAAAGTATGCATATTGTAGTTTGTTGTTTATTTTCAGTTTATAGTAAATTTATGCTGTTTGAAGACCTTCTCTTGCTGATTTCATATATTTTATTAATTCTCTTCACTGATTCTAAATTTCTTTTGGTGAGTCTTTCCTTGCAAAAATACTTGTTCCTTCTAACCTATTTTATGAGTTAAGATTTCTTTCTTATTTCGTGTACTTAATTCTGTTAATGTTGTTATTTCACTATTCTTTCTTTCCTTCCCTATTCTCATTGCCATTACATCGTTATTTATTTTTAATTTGTTAATCATCCTCATTCTTTGTTTCTTCGACGCCTTGTTGCTTTACTTATTTCTCTCACTATCATCTGGATACTGCTTCTTTGCATAATTATTCCTTCTTACAACCCCCGCTTTTCATGATCTTTTTTTATTTTCCTTTATAAGTTAATTTAATTTTTGTTGTACGTTATCTACTTTATCCTTCACTCTATTATTTTTTGTCGCAGTTTGTTTAACTTCGTATGTATTTCCCTTATCCTGAAGCCCGGCTGTGTACTGTTTCTACACCGATATAGGAGCAGGTTTTAGGATGACCTCTACGGTCGACCTGTCGAAAGCGATAATCTTCTTCCAAAGTAGATGCTGTAATTGATAATACACTGTTTACTTTAATGATTTCCGCAGTTTGTGAAGCTATTCTTTGATCGAATGGTAAATTTGTATATTCAATAATCAATATTTAATATGCTTAAATTTAACATAAATTTTGTATAAAAAAAGAGCGAAGCATACAACTGAATAGTTGACGCTGTTATTGAAGAATAGAGTGGGGTTGTTAAAATATGGTAAATATGTTATTAACAAAAAATCAAATTTCAAATTACAGATAAAGAAATGAATGTTTAACACATTTATTTCTTTTATATATAATTAGAAATATGATAACACTCTCGGAAAATTTAATGGAATTGAAAATATAAAACCAGAGTAATAATGAATATCTGCCAGTTATAAAGCTTGTTATAAAATTAATTTACTTAATGTTTCATAAGTCGCAGAATCTTCAGTAAATCTACTGCAAGATAAAATAGCAGTTAAGTCACTTTTCTCATATACGTACACGGTTGTTATTTACATACATCCAAAAGGTAATTTAGCGCAAATTCTACCAAGTCTGCGATGAATCAAAACTACCAAAGTTTTCCTCACAAAACTGTCGTAAAATTATTAAGCCAACAGCACCATGATGCTAAGTTAATTCAAAGTTTGAAACTGTTCGTTACGAAAATGTGCTAATTGTCAAAAGTTCGCAGCGAAACTTGCTAACAATTAGATTTATTTAATTTAGTTATTGCAGCAATTGCGTTTCAGAGCTATGTCATGCTTTGGTGTGCTTGTTAATAATCATAATAAACGCCTGAGATTTAGATGAATATGAACACGTCGGACATATCTACACAAATGAAATTTCAAACATAATAAATTCAGTTAAACATCTTTATTTATATATATACAGGGTGTCCAGAAACTCTCCTGACAAACGAAGACCGGAGATTCCTCAGATAATTTTAAGACAATTTAACCCAATTCACCCTAGTCCGAAAATGCTTCCTAAGGTCATAGGCGTCCGTTTTGGGTAGGTAAACGGTTATTTTAACGCATAACATTTTTGTCTTTAACTTTTAAGCATTTGTGACACTAGATTATTAAATTTTCAGGTATTCTAGTACTAAAAGGTACTCTTACTTTAAGTCGGTAGGATACACCGTTTTCTAGAAAAATCCATTTGAAAATTTTTCGTTTTTTCGTCATTAAAATTCAATTTATTATTTTTTGCACTAGTTCGCTCTCAACTGCCAACAGAAATAAAACCTACGTTTTTAATTGTCAAATTGTTGTCAGTTCGCGAAGTTGAAATGACGAAAGATGAAATGACGAAAAAACGAAAAATCGATTTTTCTAGAAAACGGTGTATCCTACCGACTTAAAGTAAGAGTACCTTTTAGTACTAGAATACCTGAAAATTTAATAATCTAGTGTCACAAATGCTTAAAAGTTAAAGAGAAAAAAGTTATGCGTTAAAATAACCGTTTACCTACCCAAAACGGACGCGTATGACCGGTACTAGAAATTCGCAATTGATGGAATCGATTCATCTCTGGAGGATAAATAAGCATACCAGTTTTTGTTTTTCTAAATAGAAGCGTTCGGGAGATATTAAAAAAAAACTAATTACAAGGCGCCATCTTCAAAGAGCTCTAGCTCCCTTAGGAAGCATTTTCGGACTAGGGTGAATTAGGTTAAATTGTCTTAAAATTATCTGAAGGATCTCCGGTCTTCGTTTGTCAGGAGAGTTTCTGGACACCCTGTATATGTAAATATGTAATGTTGTTGTTATGGCTTTCGGTCTAACTGAAAACAGTATGCCAGTATTTCACACTGTCAAATGTGTTGTCACATTTTTCGATATTTGTCATTCAAAACAATTTTAAATGTTATATTAATTGTGCCACTAATATAAAAAGAGACCCAAAACCAGTGTTTCGCGTATTTTGGAGTAAGTTTTCCTACATATATGTTTTTATATTGTTCATAAGAAATGAATGTTTAACACATTTATTTCTTTTATATATAATTAGAAATATGATAACACTCTTGGAAAATTTAATGGAATTGAAAATATAAAACCAGAGTAATAATGAATATCTGCCAGTTATAAAGCTTGTTATAAAATTAATTTACTTAATGTTTCATAAGTCGCAGAATCTTCAGTAAATCTACTGCAAGATAAAATAGCAGTTAAGTCACTTTTCTCATATATGTTTGTATGTTTTTGTGATTATGAATTTTAATGTGTTTTAAAAAATGTTAAAAAGGAAATCATCTAATGTCGCGTATAAATTTTGTAATTTTAATTAAGGACATTGTTTTACAGTGATCATATTTCTGATGAAGACCCAAAATGAGGTCGAAACGATAAATTAAACTTAATGAAAAACCACTAAACACATTTTAGTGCATGTACATTTATTACAGAATTTTTTTTTAAATAACAAGGGTTTTATTTAAAGGCAAAAACAAATATTTTACCATACCAACAATTTTTGCAAGCAAGAATTACAATAACTGTGCAAAGTGACCACCTCGAGCTCGGATGCAAGAATCCAATCTTCTCCTCATCGACTGGCGAACTCTCTCAAAAACAACAGGATCGGTTTCAATTGAGTTGCACCCAGCAATGATTCGATTTCTTAAGTCTTCTACGTTTTCCAATGGAATAGCGTACACCAATGACTTCAAATGGCCCCACAGGAAAAGATACAGGGGATTTAAGTCCGGGGATCGTGCAGGCCATAAGTGTGGTCCACCTCGGCCAATCCAGCGATTTCCGTATGCTTGTGTTAAGAAATCACGAGTTACTTGACTAAAGTGGGCTGGTGCGCCATCGTGCATATACCACATTGCATCTCTAATTGCTAATGGTACGTTCTCCAGAAATCCAGGGAGCGTGTTTTCCAAAAAGTTGCGATACACCTCTCCGGTTAGTCTCCTTGGTAAAAATACCGGTCGAATTAAGCAGTCACCCACAATCCCAATCCAATTTTCAGTACCGTCGTGATTTTTAACTGCAATAAATGATGCTTACATTCCTCTTTATAATAAGCAATGAAAAATTCACTTTATTTTATTTGTTAATCAAGCATATATTTTTGGTATTTTAATGAATACTTCCTGTTAAAAATTATTTGTTAGTGACTGTCCTCCGTGTCTACTTCCAAAACACATTGCTAATTTTAGAAATGCTGTATTTGTTTTACTATTATCAACTTCACTAGTCTATATATACGAGAGTGGATTCTTTCGCTCTACCCCTGACCCACTCACAATAAAAAATTGACAAATATCTAAATTTTACTTTTCAACATAGTCTTCACTAAGGTTAACACATTTTACCCATCGATGTTCTAGCATATCTAATGCTCCTCGAAAGAAAGATTGTTCAACCTCTGCAAACCACTGATTTGCAGGACATATTACATTATTATTTGACGGATATCGTTTACCACGCAAGTGTTTTTAAGTTTTGGAAACAGTCGGTAATCGCTGGGGGCCAAACCTGGCGAATATGGCAGATGCTTAACTAATTCGAAGCCTGCTTAAGCTATTGAAATGGCAGATCTGTAGCTATAATAGGTGCATTATCGTGATGCATGAGAACTGCTTAGCTCAACTTTCACCGACGTTTGTCTTTTATCAAGTCAAGTATATTTAGGAGTTAAATTGGCACAATAAGCACTTGTAACTGTGGCCTCCTTCTGCAGGAAGTCTACTAAAATTACGCCTTGAGCAACCCAAAATACGGATAGCATGAGCGTCCTTGCTAAAGGTTGCATCTTGAATTTTTTCGGGGTGGTAAATCTTGATCTGTCCAGTCCTTATTCTGTATTTTGGTCTCTACATCATTATGATGGATCCAGGACTCAATTGTCACTAATCTTTCAAGAAATTTTTCTTTGTCGTGTCTATACCACGTTAAAATACGACTGCATGTGTCTTTTCCAGTTTGCTTTTGTGCATCTTTTAACATTTGTGCAGACAACTTTTTCATGTTCAATTCGACAGTAATTGTATTATATACCACATGGTATGAGAGGCAGGTATCTTCAACTATTTGTCTAATAGTCACACGTCGATCTTGCAGTACTAGATCATAAACCTCTTTAACAGTTTCTTTAGTAGTGACAGTTGTGGGCGCTCCATATGTATGTTTTTTCTATACACAATTGTCTACCACATTTAAACTCACTCCACCACATTTTAAGTATATCATATTATACTACAGATTTTCCTAATATTCATACAAAAATTGATTAATTTGAGTTGAGTTCATCTGTTTTAAACGCAAGTATTTAATCACCGCTCATTGCTCGACAAGATCCTTTTTAAGACTGATATGTGACTCTATCAATCTCGGGCATCTACTGTAGGCACTCTTTACTAGGTACAGATTTCTATGTTTATAGCGTTAATCTATACATAGCAAGTTACAACGCGACGTGAAAATAAATAATTGTATTTGTTTAAAAATGGATCGTGGGCGTAGCAATGGGATCGGCCCTCGTATATAAAAAGTAAATTAACCAGGATATGTAAAATACAACAAAAAGAAAATTTCGTTGTGGAGTAAGCGTAGGCACATATGGTTCAGACTCCTTGGTCATCATTAGTACATTGTAGCATAGGAATAATGTGCTATATCAATCAAGGCAGAAGTAATAAACGGAAGGCTATCAAAATGACAAACCACCATTTGCAGATTCAGTTTATCTGTTGAGGTGCAAATGATTTATTTAACAATAAAAGCTTTACTTTGAAGACTTTAGATAGAACTTTTTCTTCTTATTTATGAGGTAATGTTTCTTATAATTTATTTAAATTATTTTTTAAGTTTTCAACTTTGCTTTCATTAATTTTATCAGATTTTATATTCATACAGATTGAGTTCTTGTGGGCACGACTTTTTCTATTATTCTTTCATTTTCAGTAGGTACAGGGGTTACTGAGACCTTCCATTGTTTTTCATTTGGTCGTCGTGGGAAAATCTCTGTTAAATAAGAAAAAAGAAAAAAATATACCGTAATATTGAACCTCCGATTACATTAAACTTCTTCATTATACTTTTTTATTAAAAAAAACCTTTTTACACTGATTACTCAATACTTATTCAAAATATCAATTCACTAATATAAATTATTATTTTTTATATTATTCCATTGATATCTATTTATTTTAAATTAACACTGATAGTGTCCTATAATGTTTTACATTTATGTAGCATCACGGTTATTTCCTTTAATATATCGAGTTTGCCTTTACTTGATTTAAAAAGTTAAAAGCTTGTTATTTATTTCAATAAACTCTTAGTAATTGTAGCCTATATTGTATCCAGTATGCATTAACTTCAAAGTGTTAACTTGTACGGTATACGAATCGTTTTTCCCTTTACAGAATCTTAATTGCGCCCCTAAAATTTTGTAATTTAAATATTTTCCCTTCCGACACTTTTTACAGATTTTAATTCAATTGAAATTTTCTGATAAAAATATTATTATAATATTCTAAAGGTGCGCCAGCTTAAATTTAGATAACCAACTACATTATAAAGTGTTCCCACATTCCAAATTTAATATCCTCCAGCTAAGACTAATTAATGAGATCAGGTATTTATAAACTAATATTAATACTTTGTACCTAGTTGTTATAATGATGAGAAAATTTAACAAGCTTATCTCGTTAAAAATGCTGGAAGCTTGAAGCGCTTGCAGAGGAGAAACTCACTCATATAACGCAGTTTCATTTAACACACTCTCAAATAAAGGTTACTTCACGCCTCAGGTAGTACATATACAATATTTCTAAGTCAGAATTATAGAAGACTTATTCAAAAAATGCTCCATTCTAAAACGCAAGCGCAAACAAATAAACTCTATGATTTATTTTTCCTTTATGTTGATCTTTGTTTGTTTGAGAAACATATCGAGTATTTCCAAATCTTGTTATATTAACATGAATGCTAGGGTAACACCTACTAGATCGCTTGAAACAACAATAAACACGTAAAGAATACAACATTCTTGTATTTAGAAAGTCCGTTGAGTTAATCTAAAACATTGTTCACCAAGACATCGAGGCGATTCGAACTTATTGCATCATTTCGGCCTGATGAATCGCTTCGCAATAATATTTTAATATATTTGTCGTATATATACAAAGTATAGGTACATATACTTGGCTGTACGAAACATACCGTAATTTTAAAAAGGAAACTATATAACTTCAATACAACTTTCCACGAGGTTTTTAAGTTAGCTAAAGCTAGGAAGTTTTCTATACTCTGTTTTGCTATCTTACAGTATACAGTATATAATTTTATTTTTAAGAAATCAAAGTGAAAATAGTCAATATGTATAATTTTTCAAAATAATTTTCTGAATCTAGCAGAAGCAATAAATACAATAAAGCGAACAGCAAAGATTACAACTTTTTTATAACAATGCTCGTCGGCGTGTACCTAATTAGAATATACATATATACATATAACTATAATTGACTGTAACGTTTCAATATTTTATTCACCAAAAACAAAGTACCAATTACGCAAGAAACGCACGTTCCTTGTGCTAATTGTAATGGTGTTTACATTGGCCAAACACAACAACATATAGCAGAAAGATTAAAGGGTCATAAATACGCTAACAGTGTTACATCATTAAAAAACATTGTAACACCACGGGACATGGTTTTAATTTTGATAAAACAAGTATTCTAAGCAAAGCACAAAATACCAAAGTGCGAAACGGGTTAGAAATGATACACATAAAAAAGGAAGAACATGCTGTAAATGATCGAACAGAGATCAAGGGACTATCCGACACTTATTTTGGAATTATTTGATTAGATTATTAATATACTCAATTAATAACAGCTTATTTCTAAGTAACCCTTGTATATACCAACAAATATTCTGTGTGTGCGCTATTTTTGTCTGGTTTTTATTTTATTATATTTTTAACAACAAATGCAGATGTTAGAGTTCTCACTTCAAGGTTTGATATAAAAATAACATTGACCAATTGATAAAAATAAAATTTAGAATATACTAATTTTTAAATTACAAAACATTACTACCACGAAAATAAAAGAGACAACGGAAAGTAATAATGGAGAAAAAAAAAAGAAATAAAATAAAAGACGATCATTAATGTGAAAATAAACAAAACTAAATGTAAGTTGATTTTATATGTATGTTCATCGGTCATATAATGTTTTATATGTTATATGTATAGTTTGTCTTTATAAACTTATTTGTACAGTGTTTTATACAAATCAATTGATTAACAAAGCAAAATTAATAATAACTCAGTAGATCTAATTTTAATTATATGTAAAGCTATAGTTTTTTCAAAACAAATTTTAAATTATCCTTTTTTATAAAAAAAATTACAGGTGTCTGAAGAAAACATGAATAAAATGTTGAAACGTTACAGTCAATTATAGTTATGCCGCTATTCTCACAGAAAATATCTGTTATATTATATATATATAGTAGAAAGAGCTTCTTACTACTGAAGGCACGATTACGGGTAGAGCTAAATTGAATGAAAACACACTACTACTTAATGTGACGTTTCGACTAAATATCTCAATTTACAACAGACCTGCTTATTAAAAGAACACAAAAAAAAACAATTTCAGGAGAAAACCCAAGTTAATTTAGTACAACGTGTCAAAATGATACATACACAATCATAATTAATTGTATATACATCACGAAATAACGAAACTGACATGAAACACATTAAAAACTTGTTGTCAGAAAGAAAAAATGAGGTGTGGCCACCACACGACTTTCTTATAAGTATGAGCGTTTCAAACTATACAAATTTTTTCATTTTTTTATACAAAACTTATTCATAATCCTCTTCTAAGTATTTTTATTCTCTTAATAAATCGCTATAGAATGCATACTTTGCAAGATATTCGAAGAAAAGTGCTACGGGCTAAGAATAAAAGTGCTACTTCCGGTCCGAATTTTGAAATTTCATGTCTACAAAAAATATTGCAAATCCCATTGTAAATACTTTTGTACTCTTAATAAATATATATAGAATGCATAATTTACGACATATTTGCAAAAAATCGTTATTCGGTAAGAGTAAAAGTGATACTTCCGGTTCGAATTTTGAAATTTTCTTTATACAAAAGATATTGGAAATTAAGTTCTAAATACTTTTATATTCGTAGCGTACCTGTCTAAATAGCATGACTTGCAACATATTGGCAAAAAACTGATTTTCGATACGAGTAAAAGACGTACTTCCGGTAGTAATTTCGAAAAACTTTTTAAATAAAATAGTTCTCAATTTTAATTTTAAGTACATATGAATTTTTTATAAATTTGTTTAAACTTAGTAGTTGACGAAATATTTGCAAAATTCGGTTTCTTTCACTGTAGTAAAGTACTACTTCCGGTCTACCGATTTTACTGAAAAACTAATCAGATCTCAAGAGGTAGATTATACACGTAAATACAAAATTTGGAATTGATATCTACAGCGGTTTGACCGCTATCGTGGTCACACACAGAGAGACACACAGACATTTTTTAAAAACCACTTTTTTGGTATCAGGGGACTTCAAAACGTGGACATCTGCAAAAATCTCGAGGTCGAAAATTTTCATCATCACAATACTTACTTATACTACGTATAAGAAAGTAAAAAGGAACACGTACATTTTAAAATTAGTGTATATAAATAAAAATAACTTGGATATTACATTTTAATTTAAAATCTCTCAGAGTATGAAATCAAATATCCTATGTAGTTGTTTGTCTTCAACTAAAATATAAATTTCTTCAGAAATTCTAATGTTATTATTTGAGTGAAATACAAAAAGATAAAGAAATCATTCCATTGATATTTTTCTATGAGAAAAACAGAAACGTATGACACGGCTCTAAAATTACATGAGACAGACCCGGACCTCGTGTAACTTATAGATATATCCCCAAGAAAAACTCTTATTTCATCCCAGTTTTAATTCTCTGTGTAATCTGTGGAATTAGAGTAGAATATATATTGCTGAAATTGCTGCAACAATTTCTGTTATTAATATTTGGTTTTATTGTTTTAATTGCCAGGGTTTCTGGAAATAATCTTTTGACTAACTCGCTCTCTCTGAACAGCACTTGTATATTGTCAAATATTATATCGTGATTGGAGCTATTCAAGTGTGCAGCCAAAGTGCACCTTTCAGGATGTTTCCTCATGTCACTAGCATGCGATGTGTTTCTTTCCTTCAGGCGCTGTTTTAATTAAAGAAATATACATAAGGTATGCAGTTATCATCTGAACTAGAAATGTAAATACTTAAGCACAGTCATTTATAGAATAATTTTAAGTTAGGTTACAGAGACGTGGCTTCAATATGCCTTCTTTTTTGTTTTCACTAATAATTATGTAATTTACAGTCGAACAATAAAATTTTAAAATTTTATACTTTGACTAATAATAATTTGTAACGTAATCTATACATTTTTGGTATTTTACTGTTTTTAATGTTTTAATATATTTATTTGTGTCAAATGTTAATGTTAAACCGATATAAAAATAATTTAACTAATTTATTATCAATATTTCACATGTCGAAACCACCCACAATATATATATAAATGAGTGGTATAGGAAAACCAGATACTCGGTCTGTTGCAATTAATACTCAATTATTCATTACTCAATATTTCATTATAATTCATGACTTCATCAGGAATATGCTACATTACTGTAAAACATAACTGCTAAAGAACAATATCAAATAAAAGAAATCCTTCCTTAGCTTACAGTCAGAGCAACTGCATCTATGGAGACTTTAAAATATCATCTATGTATTTAGCTTCTACTGAATTTCTTGTAGAACTTGTAAAATACATCACAGGGAATTAAATAAGTCAACTATAAAAAACATATAAATTATAAACAATTTTACATGTAATTTACAATATTACAAACACGCTAAAAATAAACAATCACGGCAGTTCTTTTCACGCACTCCCCACTGCACAAATATAGACAGAGGTAAAGAAATCAAAAACAAAAAAACACATTATTTACGAAAGCTCAAAATGTGAAAATAAATTCTATTTAATTTGTTAATATCTGTCTTAAGATTAATTGCATTTTTATTATTGTTAATATGTTCCATTTCCAAAAAGTCTTTTACCATAATTATTCTCTGTGTCCAATACGCTTATGTTAAAATTAAAGGTATGACCGAGTGTAATACTATGTATAGCCAACGCGCAAGATGTCTTGGCTATTCTACAATCACTTCTATGTCGGGTGATAAGATATTATAAAGTTTGTGATGTCTGATCAATATAGCACGCATCACAGTCATTGGAATATAACTTATAAATGACGTTATATTTTTCTAACATCGGTGTATTGTCTTTAGTTTTGGTAAACAAGACATTGACTGTGATGGTCTTATACCTAGCTATCTTCAAATTCCTAGTCTGCCCGAAATGACCAACACTATTCGTTAATTTACTAATGTGAGGAATCTTTCTGTAAGTAGTGTTCTCATTGGATGCAATACTGTTAACAGGACCATTAAAGAAGTTGAAGTTGTAAATTAATTCGTTTAATTTCTTTTTGGGTAACCATTATCTTGAAAACAATCAAATAACTTTTTTAAATGCTTATCTACATAAATTTTGTTACTCCATTCTTCATCGCAACCACAAAATTGTATTTTTGGTTAATTGGATGATTCGAATGGAAATTAATAAACCTACCCGAAGCAGAGGGTTTTTAATTCCAATCGAAAATTACTATATTTATATATAAGCCACACGCTTGATTTAATATGTATTTTCTACACCGCACGTTGGGACTTTAAATAGCAATACGCAACTGTTGTAACGATAACGTGTGAATAATTAATACGTTTAGCTTGCTATTTCCCCCAGCGTAACGAAATCAATAAAGCAAAAGTTAAAAGAAGAAAAATCTTTTATTCCGCTCAATATCTATGTAGAAAAACTAACGGATTTTTGTATCCATCATTAATCTTATGACAGAACAGACAGATAAAAGGAGAAAGCTTCATTTGAAAATTCATTCTTACCGATCTTTACATCCTGTCAGTACATTCGATCGGCACACACCATTATCAAAAAGCACAAAACCACTTTTTTTCTTTGTTATTTTCAAATAGGAAACGCAAATAAATAACAGTTAAAAAGGAATAACATCTGCGGTATTTCACCCCACAGCAAGATTGTCTATTGTAAGAATATTTTCGAAACTAATTCTGCGATTTCGGCGATTGCCGTTTATGATTTATTTATTTTTCCGAACGAAAACACGAAACACGAACGGCAGAATCTGATTTTGAAATTGTTTTGCGAGCGCGAGCGATACTGAAAACCCAGATCGAAAGTCTTGTTGAACTTTTAGGGATCGGCACCCCGGAGACGAGAGCTTTACGAGATTTCCGGATCCGGTAGGATCTCGCACGAACTGCGCGGCCCGAAGTTTAAAACAGCACTGAAGGGAAGCTGAAATACGGGGCGAATCGATTTCAGCGCTCCCTCTGTCTCGCAGAGGTTAGGCAAGGGTAGCGCGAATGTTGGTATACGTACTAAATGCAGTACTGGGAGGTAAGATCATCGGCCGTGTACTACAACAACATGCGTATATAGGACAGCAGATATGACAAGACAAGAAAATGTTATTTACTACGAATGCAGATAGACGGAAACTTTCGTCGCTTACAATATCAGAATAAATTTCGACAGATATTTGAATTATTTCTATATTTCAAACAACGAAGAAAAGTAGCTCTTTTCTATTCAATTATGCCAACTTATTTGTTATAACAATGCATGAGAAATTATTTAACTTGAGAAAAGAGCAATCCAGAGGAGTAGAGATATTAAGGTGATTATAATGAAAATGCTAGTACATTGAATCACTAACATTTTGATCGTAAGGAATAAAGGGTATATCTCGCATGTGTCGTCTACATACCCTGCAATTTAATCGTGAATCATGAATCGTTTTATAACATAAGAACGTGATAGAATTGTGCAAACTTATTACGAAAATTTGCGTTCTTGTGTGAAAACAATTCGTAAACTCGTAAACTTCGTTTAATGTTAGGGCGAAATCATTTGCCAAGTGACAACGCAATTAGCTATCTTATTCGATAATTTGAGGTTTCTGGTTCTGTTATTGATTTGAAAGTGCCAATGCGTCCACGTAGAGCTCCATCCAATGAAAATATCTGTTGCTGAAAGCTCCAAAAGCTCAGTTCGCCGGCTAAACATAAAGAAAAGTTCTTTGTATCGAATTTTAACCAAAGATCTGACCATGCTCGCGTATAATATTCAACTAACACAAAAGTTAAAGCCCATAGACCACAGATGTAGCCATGTGTTTGCTAATCTGATCTTAGAAGGAGTTAGGAATAATGCAGAATTTTGCAATAAAATTATCATATCCGACGACGCCCACTTCCACATCTGAGGTTAAGTAAATAGACAAAATTGAAGGATTTGGGGAAGTGAAAATCCTCATGTGATTGAAGGAAATCCATTACATCTTCTTTGAGCAACCATGTGGTGTGCTGTTTGTGCTTGGACATTTTTTTCATGAAAATGTCTATGGTGAAACGGTAAATTTGTCATGGCCTCTATTGGATAATATGCTGTTCAATGATATGTTCTTTCAACAAGATGGCGCCACGTGACATACGGCGAGGGAAACTTTGGATTTGTTACAGGCACGTTTTCCCGCGTCATGTCTCAAAATGGTGATATTCATTGGGCTTCAAGATCATGTGACTGACTCCCCTCGACTATTTCTTCTGGGGTTTTCTCAAAGTCAAAGTCTATTCTAATAATCCGCCGACGATTAATGACCTTAAGCAAAATATTCCTCAAGATATTGTTAAAATTGAACAGCAATTGTGTCAAAATGTAGAAACAGCAAAAGGGGGAAATTTCCAGAATTTTATTTTAAATCATAACTGCCATCATGTCTCTACTTTTTGATGAAATATACAATTATGTTATTTTTCTAAAATTGTTGGTTTTATTTAAAAAGGAAGTCCTGAAGTACCTATTGAGACAGCTGTAGTATATGTAATTTAAATCGGAAGAAGTTGAATAATCGTTAACATAAAGATAATATTGTCCCTGTCAGTATTAGTACACACAAGAGAAAAATGCCAAATCAAGCGTGTTTCTGCATTATACTTATTGCGTAAGTTATAACAATAATACGATGTCTTTATTACTTTATTACTTACGTAGATGAAATATTAATGATCACACATTTTATAACGTTTAAGAATAAGTACTCAATAATCCTCCAATTGCATCACATCACTATTAATCTACAAAAACTTTCCTACTGCCAAGCAACATATTTCTCATCCGCGGATACTTTATGCATGACAGAAACCACTTGTCTCTACAGCAAATTTATTTTTCTGTACCTACCCCGGGCACCACATAAATAACATCCTCTTCGGTACCGACTGCCACACTTTCCCATTCGTTTTTCTTGGTAGCTTGCTAGGTATTTTTTTTTAAATATGTACAGCCCTTGCACCATACTCATTATTGTGTATGGCAACCTTTCATTCTCCATCTTTCGCCCCTTTTGTGCAACGTGGTTTACTCCTTCAAAGACAGTTATAATAATATCTATACTGTTCTGTGATGCAATGGTCTTTCCAGCTCAATATTTATATTTGACTACGGAATCTTGTACTCTATTAAAAAGGTACTCGGAAGCACTCGCTGCATAAAGTTGTGATATATTTTATTATTGACTTCAGAAGTGCATGATGTAGTGAGCCGAAGTTTATACGAGGCCGCGCAGGAAGTCCATAAGTCCCCTAGTCCTGTGCTGTCTATCCCCCGTGCAGTGACTGGGTCTGCGCCAACATTCCTTTCTCAAGGAGGGACCCTGTTCTCCTCTTAAAAGTCATATTTTAATTCCGTCTCTCAGTAGGAACACCGCGCCCCTGGCGTCTTTGACAGTCCGATCCATCAAAGGATCGTGGGTGATCATTTGTCCTGTTGTAACGAAGAAGGTCGGGATACACAGATCCCCTCTGATTTACTTATATCCAACAAATCAGGAGGCGGATACCAGATACCGTAACATCCTGTTCGGAATGATCTCAAGCTTGTGTAATCGGTACCTTGAGGCCACACGCCAGCACAGGGCTGCGTAGGTTAGAACCAAGCACAGGAACTGTTTGTAAATCAAGATCCTATTTTGGAAATCAGCTACGGGAGCAACGTTTTTCTGGCTATAAGGAATCTTATTTTCAAATTGTTGATATTTTTCCTAAAAAAAGCCTGGCAGTCTTGAGATATTTGTTGAAATTTTTCCTGTACAGACAGGTATTTTTTTAAATATTAATAATGTCCGTGTTTACAAAATGAACGATACCACGTATGCCCCAAATCTTAATATATATTAAGTATCTCTTTGTATTTCTTAACCTTTTTCTTTAACCTTGCCTTTAACGGTGCTATTCACTTGTGCTCCGTAATTAGTATCTATTAATTTATGCTGGATTAAGCACCTTAATGTTGGATGAAGCAGCTTAACTCAGGCAACTAATTAGAGCACCCGGAATTCGTGCTTGCTGAAGTACCTTCATTTCGAGAAACAGTTGATTCTGTTTTGAGGAAGTTTCTTATTACACCGCAGTAAATAGTTTCTAGTATAGTTTTCTTAAATTTCTTTTCTTTCAAGAATTCGTATGTTAAATAAATAACATACTGAGGAATTCACAAAACAGTTTCATATTTAACCTACTACTGCTACTGACATTTTTGAAAAAGACAATATCTTCCGTTAGTTTGATGGATTATATGTTTGTATGGGAGTCAACATACTGTTGAAACAAAGCCTTCGGTTAGCTTTTCTGTAACACGTCACAAATAATATACCTAAATACTAGAACGTTGAATTCTATCCACAACACAGCCTTCGGAATCCTTTTATTATAAAATAATAACCCTTTACATCAAAATCCATATATATTGACGTGGAACAAGCATAGATTAGTCTGAAGTAGAAGTATCCTAAAAGATGTTAAACGCAATTAATGACGAAATGTCGACAGCAAAAATAATGATGACTCGGTTCCATCTCAGAAAAAAATATATATATACAACGAAAGCTGAAGTCAGACTAAATTAATTTTATTCATCTTTAGTAACCATTTTCTTTGATGTACATAATTTATAATATTTATAAAATCTTAGGTTAAATACTGACGAAAAATTTGTCTTCCGAAAATTAGTTTGGGAACTTGATCTACTACGGGAAATAGTTAATATACAATAGAAAGTGGGTTAGTCCCAAGACCGACACTTTCGGGTCGCCGTGCTCTATCTATTAAGAACTGCGAAATTTAGATGTTAAGTTCATCTGTAATGTTGACGCATTGATTGGACAACACAAGATAAGTTTTTAACAATGTTTACATATTTCCTTAGAAACTCTACTTTTGAAGCTAACTAAATGAGAAAAAGTGTATATATTGTCAATCCTTATATTAATAATTAATATTTTTTATTATAATATTACTAACACTTTATGACAAGCTGCATGTATACAATATATATGTGACTTCTTTTATGAGAATCGAGCTTTTAGTACAGTGGGGGAGGAGGAATTCGTTTTTGCAGAAGGAAACGGTAAGCCAATGTGTCTTTTGTGTCAAATAACGTTCTTTGTCACAGTTCAAGGCCAGTAATCAAAAACGCCATCATCAGCACTAACTACAGTGGTTTCAGTAAAGATTTTCCTGTTGGCTCGCATTTAAAAAAAAATTAAATTAAAATCACTATAGAAAAAACTTCATGGTCAGAGTAGGATTATGTCAATGTTTACCAATTGACGACCGAATCTGGCTTCGTCTTGGCTTTTAATACTGTAAAAGCAAAAAAGCCTTGCACAGAGGTGGATTTTGTTAAGAATAATATGGCACAAGTTGTCTATTTTCGAACTCGAAAATAAGAAACTGCTAAAACTTTTAAGTTATTAGTGGCAATATTTTAAATAATGTACAAAAATATTTGAATGAGTTCTCAGCAATTAGTCTGGCTTTAGGCGAGTCTACAGGTAAACCGCAATTAGCCATATTTGAGAGGTATGGAGGTGGCCTCCATGTCTTTGACACATACCTCTACCACGGAAGAGCTCTTAGACCTGGATACTACCCATTGTTATGACATTAAAGAAGCTCTGGATGGTGTTGTATTGAAAAATTCAGTGCCTCTCGGTAATACTGTCAGCATTGCTACCGATGGTGCATCATCTATGATAGGTAAGAAACAAGGGTTTATTGAGCTGACGTATCGTACCCTGATTTCATACCTGTACATTGTACTATTCACAGAGAATATTTACCAGCAAAATATTTTCAACATCCGCACGTTATGCAAATTTTTCTACAAATTGTGAACTGCATTCGCTCAAGTGCCACAACACACCTACAATTCATATCCTTCATAGAAAACATGAACCATGACGAGCTCCCTGATTATGTATCTTGGTACTGCTTGGTGAGATTGCTATCATTAAGCAATGTTCTTGGCAGAATTTTTCAGTTACTTCAACCAATAAATTATGTAAGAAAAAAATATTTCCATAAATTTAATGATGGTTGTTAGATTTGAATTTTTTTACAGATGTGGTTCAGCATTTACAAATGCTGAACATATCACTATAACAAATAGAAAACCTTATTTCTGATTTATCCCAGAATCTTGATTTAGCTTTCATAGCAAATTAAGACCCTTTCGGAAAGGCCTTGATACTAAAACATTTAGTCATTTCAAATGTTTGAAGAAAATTACTGAAAGCCTTCTTGACGTTCAGGTGGAAACAGAAGATTATTTGTATACAATGTCTGGTCTTGCTGAAGAAATCTATCGCAGATTTAATGACTTGAGAACCTTAAACCTTTATTTTCATTCCTGGAAAATCCTTTTGCTGTTGATGTTGTGGGCGGTGGCTGGCCTGTTTCATCGCCAATTACAAAAGATACACCAGCTCTAGAGCTGGAGCTACTAGAACTGCAATAGGACGAAGGACTAAAAAGACTGAAACGAAGTGGCGTTTTGGGCATAGAATTTTGGAAGAGGGTTCCAGAACAAAAATACTCAATAACAAAAGAATGTTCTTCTCAAAAGTAAAATCTTATTCCTTGTTATGTAATAAACAATAATATTATGTGAAGAGTAAAAAATTGAGGTGTTGATTTTGTAAACCATTAATCTCTATCAATGTGGATCGGTTCGAAACTGCTTCATAAATTTAGACTTAAAAAGATGTATATGCAAGCTAAATATAGAGTCTCTAAAATAACTTGTCATATATAGAAATCACAGGAAATGTAAGGGCCACAAGGTAGGTTAAAAGATGAGAATGTTTGATTTCACAAGATAATTAGCAGCAGCGTTTTATTTTAAAATTTCTCTGTAACTCTCAAAATGACTTTTTTTTTAATAGTTAACCTTCTCGAAATATTTACAGTTATTAATTTATGAACATGCAAGAAATTCGTCGCTCAAAGGTAGCATTATTTTAAAAGCTAGCTTCAAAATAAACGAGAGATGTCATTCATGAAAAATGTAGTTTGGTCTCATCGATGTATGTGGCATTTTGCAAACTAAAGGTAAGTAAACATTCTTTTCATACTTCGAGTTTTTCGTGTTCATATCTATTAGTTTATTAACAGTAGTTTTATTATGTCTGTTGCAGCATACCAATAATATAACCAGTTAATACAAGGCCTGTGGTATACGGAGGGTAAAGTAATATTGAAAATATATTAGAGCGAGATGTAATGGGAATATATTACCTTTAAATTGTTTTAGCTTCGTACGACAGTGATAAATATCAATTGTACCAACCAATATTAAAACATTGGCAGAAACCTATTTAATAAGAAAATATATTTTGAAAAACTTGCAATATTCAAAAAAATTTTTTTTTACTTTGAAAATATGCTACACTGCTATTTTTAATGGATATATTTAGTTCTCTTCTCTGATCTTTATAATTTATCTTTTGCAAAATTTCGAACATAATGAGAACGTCACAGTCTCGAAACAAATCAAATATATGATAACTGACCCTTAAATTATGAAAATGCAATGTACATTACATTTCATTTGAAAAACCTGAAATATAATTTTGAAATATGGAAAATATAGGTTTGCCAAAATCTTAATAGCAATAATAACGGAGTTATGAGGCAATGCATTTAAGATACAGATTGCAAGAACATTTTATGGGACCATCTGGCTGTTAATATTCTAATCTGAGTATGTGCAACTTATTCCAGAATGCGTTCGATTAATACCCATATCCACGCACACATACGAGTATATATTTGTGCCCATAGACTACTCTTGAAATCGGTATACACATGTGCATCGTTATAAGGCCCCCATTCACTTCCGCTCTGAGCGATCATCAGTGCCGCCTTAAACTAAGTCTGTTAAATTTTCTTTATTATTATATGGCATATTGTATAAAGCTTCTAAAACACTCTGTATAATGTTATGGTATGTGTTTTATGAATACACTAATTTACCCACAGTGACGTATGTATGTGTATTTATGCGCACCAACTACAAGATTATTAACCAACCATCTTGTTCAACTGCGGTATGATTACTGCCATATTGATAGAATATTAAATTACATCCTACTCAAATGGAGTATTTGTGTTGTCTATGACACATGTAATGATGAATATATTATACGTATAAGATGCCACATCGCAGTGCCTGAATGTACACCTAGACAACGATTAATTATTTTTTCTTGAGTTTATAAATGTACTTCAAAAGATATTTATTATCTCAAAGAAGACAACAAATTTAAAAACTTTAAATTATGATAATTTTTACAGAATAAATTTGTTATATATTGATATGGGGTATAACAGGCGTATTGCCCTTAACACACACTTGCATATGATACGGTAAGTACCGTTTAGAATTTCTTGTAATTATTTTATAAATTGAATTTTATTTTAAATATTTAATTGCCTCCGGCTATATTGGTTGCCTACCTATAAGGGGTGCAAGGTTTTGTATTTGTTTTGCATGAGACTCTGGTTTTGTTTTATCTATTTGAACGCTACTATAATTAAAAAACCAACGTACTGTTCTATTATTAATTGGCTGCTCCCGGTACATTAGAACTAATCTTTGAATTGTTTAAATATTTGGCTAGATCGTGGAACGGTTGGTATTACTCTAATAACTTGCATGTATAGATGCTTACTAAGTTCGCGCGTTTTGTAAGTACACTTGGTTATATCACAAACGTAAACAATCTGACATGTTCACGTCGTTGTGATTCTTAAGTGTGAATCGGCTTAATCTCATTAATGGGTCGTTAAAAAAAAGGATTCGGTTATCGAACCTGAGGGAAAGTACACGACTTACTTCTGTATTACAGCTTACCACGTCGTAGAAAGGGGCCGATTCCTGACAGTCTTGTAGATAACCTAACAAACAAATGTACGATCGAGCATGCTTTTTTTTAAAACAGCTGTTCGGTCAAGGTTGAGGATGATGTAACTGGGTCAAATGAAAACAGGTATTTTTCTTTTGATTAGGTGCTCTTTATTCTTATTGAATTTAGTGTAACTTTATATTTACAGTTCAAAACATCCTTATCAAGAATGTCTGTAGGCATAATCTTTACTTGGAATATCATGAACAAATTACTCTACGCAAGTCATATTAGGCATACACATAACAATATTTAATCTGTCTACTTTACTAATGGTAAACAATCGGATTCATCCTTGGATTTCTAAATATGATTATCTGACTCTTCGTCTCTTAAAATAAACTAGTGTGACACGTAAGTTTTAAACTTAGATCGTTGTCTAATTTAAAATGCATGAATGGTATTTGAATTATAGGTTAACTATTTAATTATCCGGCTATTATGCACTATTTGAAACGGGATATGTTAGAAATGAACGTTTAGTCCTGGTAAAAAGACTCGGATTACAATTAAGTTGACTATCAGTTATTTACAAGTTTGTCTTGGTTCCTTCTAATGAACGTGAAATTATACAATTGTCACTTTACATACTGTTCTTGTTTGTTTAACTTTAAGTTGGCTGGCTGGAAAGAATGCAGGTGCTGCTGTCGTTCTTGAAGGGGGCTCCACAGATGCTCGTAGTTGATTGAACGTCTTGACCCTCCGAGTTGATTCTCTTGATAGGCACCCCTGGTGTATCTTCTTGGCGGCACCTTGTTCAGATGTGTTGACTCGTTGTAGATGACTAGACACAGGTTCGTATTTTTTTTCAAATATATTTGAAATGTTGTTTGGTTAACTCCCTGGTAGTTGAAGTTAATATCCTTGTTGATTATTTCTTTCTTTCCAGTACGTTATTTGCATCCTTGGTTTTTCCAATATCGAAAACACAGGATTGACTTCAATGTGTGCAGTTGCACTAGCTCGCACTTTGTTTCACAGAAGTGGGATGCTCGCGAATATTTAGAACAACCTTACTGGTTGTGTGTAAATCTTGTAGGCACTGTTCTTTTCACAACCTTACTGCTTGGTTGTTGTAGAAGAATCCATTTAAACACAACCTTACTGCTTGGTTGTTGCAGAAGAATCCCTTTTAAATCAAGGTACTGTCCTTTTATACTTTCCTATGTTTGTATGGTGGTTGTCAAGACAACCAACAAAATTCAATCAAGCCGACAATTATCCGTTCATTTCAAAAGGCAGACCCTATTGTTTCGCGATTTTATTGCCTCCATAAATTCTTTTGAAATTTATTTCTACTATATACAATCTTAGAATTCTAGTTTTGACAATTAAACGCGCATTACAAAAGTTTAACAGTAGCGCGTTTGATTTTCTTAGTACAGTTCTGATCATAGAAATATCATTTTTTATAATTTCTGATTTGCCTAACAACATACTCAATATGTGTATCTCTAATGCAACGGCGTTTACAATGGTTCTCTTAACATTTAATTACATCGTTTCTTTTTTTTTTCATTTCCGTTTCTTTTTACCAGACAAAAATTCATTTATATAAAAAAATAAAATTATTTAAGGGTGACTTTTGACAACCTATATTCAAACATGTGGTGAAATCTCAATAATGCTCATGCCCTGTTTGTACAGGACTTGAATATGTAAAGGGCTTTTGGTTCAATATGTGTGTACCCAAAAGTTCGTTTCTTTACTGAATTAAAGTTATATTTGACCTGATAAAGACATTTATTGCCAACGTCCATTCGTTCCATTTCAGGATGCTAACAAAATTTACACTGTTTTAACCTTCCAATTGTTTACAACAACCTATGATACATCAAGTACTGATATTGAAGTATCCCTATTAATTTGCAAATTTAACAATTTTAGTCGATTTTTATTATAAATCATACTTTTGCAATGGCCATATTGGTCGACCCAAAGTAAACATTTTTATAAGTAAACCAATGAGCAGGATACAAATGTTTTATATCTTTGTTATGTGTGATGCGAGTCTGCGCACATTGTATGCGCATTTGACCTTAATTATATGAACAATTCAATAATAATTATTTTAACTACAATGTACAAGGGTTCGCCCAAAAGTGAATCTTTTAAAACATGAACGAAAATCTAAATATTCATATTTTACAGATTTGACTGGTCGTGGCTAAGATACAAGACCAGTTCAATATATTGTAGAAATACCCCCTTTTAAAGGTGTATCTATTACATTTAACAATATACTACAATATCTTATATATAAACTTGGGTTGCCAATATGTATTTTCAATTTCAATGTATTATTAATTTGCCCGTACTAACTCAGTCGTATAATTTATATGTACTTTTATATCTCTTCCTATCACATTCAACAATACTAAATTTCATAAATCTAACATTACATTTTCAATTAAATTCATCACTGCATAACAACTCTTTTACTCTCAGAAGCAAGTATTTTTTTCATCGGATATGATTTATAGTCCATAAATTAAATTGATGATTTTATTTCTAGGTATTCCCACTTTTCACATGGTAGTGACCCTCCAACAGATATTCTATATTACCATTAAAACAAGGATATTAAAACTAACAAACAATATATTCATTTGATAAATTATTTACAATAATTCTGGTGCTATGATGAAAATGCCACTTTTAATACAACATCCTATCTAAACTTGTTCAACTAAAAGAATATGGTTATGAAAAAAACAGATGTTAACCTCTCTTTTTTATAAGGTACGTTATTTAATAAATTTAGCTTTAAATTTATGAAAATTATAACAAACTTATCTGATTTATATTTTTATGCAATTATTTATGATCTCTTACTAATTTATGAATATAGTTTGTCATGTGGTTTATTTAATTGTACTCTTTCACAAATATTTAAATTATTATTGCAAAAACCAAATGGAAAATGAAAATAGTTCAATACAACCTTGGTTTATTTCACAGTCTTTTCTTATTTCGTAGCTCCTTTTAATATCTCCTTGTAACTTTTTTAGCCTCAGATGAACGCAATTCCTACAGCTATAACTTCTTCGGACTATGTAACAGCTGTCTGTGCCTCCTAAAGGTGACTATCGATACAGGAACAATGAAAAATGGTCCTATTAAAATTGGAATTTCTTTCTTGATTATATAACTAATACTCCAATGAATCAATAACTCCGTCCAGGAAGCTCTTCGTCTAATTATACAACATGTGATGCTCCAATTCCACTGTAACACCGTGGTTATGGATACTCCTTCAGGAAAATTACGTTTACTGCTCCAATTCCTTTGTAACCTAGTTAAATATGGATACTCCTTCAAGAAAATAAGGTATGATGCTCCAATTCCACTGTGACCTCGATAAACATGGATACTTCTTTGCTGGTAAGTACTTTTAAATTATATTCCAGTTTAATTGCACTCCTATCTTCTTCCTTTATTACAGTTTAGTGAAAACTGTTGACATTTATTTTCTTTCAGCACACTAATACTTCGTATTCTATACTAATAATATTCCCAAATGTTTGAATATTAATTTCCAATACACTAACACTTTTATCTCTCTTTAATTTATGAAATTATGACTACTATAAATTGATCGCCAATTTCATAAACTCACTCGGTGAAAATTATTTTTCGAATTTTCTTATTTATTTATCCATTCCCTTAGTGATACTGCCTATTTTTTAAATTGACCAATCTCCATTATCCACCTCTTAATTATACTCAATATAAATTCCATTATGCTAATATTATTATAAATACCTTTCCATATAACAGTACTCTTATTATGATAATTTTATCTATGAATTTAGTATAAAATTTATGTATTCAGACCCATTTAACACATTCTCAAATAACTTTTCTGTACAAAATGTCAACATTGACAACCACTGACAGTTCCTTCAAATATTTTAACGCGGGAAATTATAATCAATTTTGACAATGCTTTATAATAAAATTTATCTCTTAATACCATTTCTCTTCATTAAATTCAATTGAACAAGTTTTTACAAATTTATATAACATATCGAATTATTAATTAAATACAAATTCTCTATTTTACAGATTTCTGTGTCATATGACGAACCATGGACCTTACACAACAAACTATATAGAATCAAATAAGCACCATCAGTAACTATAAACACATTAATAAACCATTATTCTCTTTATAATACTATTTCTAATTATAAACATATATTCATATTGATGGTATGTACCTAGTACTACCTCAATATATATATATAAATATATATATATATATATATATATATATATATATATATATAAAAGGAATTATCGCGGATACATGAAATACAGGAAAGAGAAAATTATTGGGTAAATTCCGCTGTAGAGCAACCGTAGACACGTGTTTCTGACTCATTGGTCGTCATCGGTACGGTGTAGCCAAGGAATAAGGTGGGATAACCTTGGAGATGTATGCTATACGGAAGACCATCAGGAGACAGACCACCATTTGTAGCTTCAGTTAGAAGATCCTCAGTTTTGAGGACAAAAACTAACGTCGCCACGAGGAAGACAATGTCAACCTGCGTGCCATCCGAGAACCCAGGAAAGATAAATAAAAGGAATTATCGCGGATACATGAAATACAGGAAAGAGAAAATTATTGGGTAAATTCCGCTGTAGAGCAACCGTAGACACGTGTTTCTGACTCATTGGTCGTCATCGGTACGGTGCAGCCAAGGAATAAGGTGGGATAGTCTATATATATATATATATATATATATATATATATATATATATATATATATATATATATATATATATAGAGAGAGAGAGAGAGAGAGAGAGAGAGCGAGAGAGAGAGAGAGAGAGAGAGAGAGAGAGATAGAAGGAGTTCGTGATATAAATTAAAAATCAGTAAATGAATAATTCAACAATAAGTATTTCTCAAAAGTGAATTTAAATATACATATATAATATAGATAAATTATTCGTAATACTGGCAATTATAGCAACAGGGATCAAATTTGACATAATTCGAAAGACAATTTTCTTCTGAATTTGAGGGTATGTCACTCTTGTTAAAACATTGGCACCAAAAGTTCTAAAGAATTAAAAATGAAAGATGGATTGGAATAATTACGAGCAAATTCGTAATTTTACAACTACGGCAATCAAGCACGAAAAGAAAGCATATTTAGAATATGTACAGAAACAAAATAATGCCAAAATAGCCTGGAAAGCCCTAACCGATTTTGGAATAACAAAGAATAAAAATAGGCGGCTAGTTCCTGCTCACTTGAGTAACCTGGATTACATTTATAATTACTTTGCCTCTTTTGCAGCGGTAGGAGCACCATCGACAGAGATTATTACTTTTTATAAAAACAATAAATTTAAGCCACAAATAAGTTTTCTTTTTGTCTTCTCAACACCGCAAACATAATAAGATATATTTCCTAAAACTAATGCATGTGCTGTTGACGGCATAACTATTAGAATGTTAAAGTTATGTAATACCGACATTGGCTAAGTATATACGATTCTTAGTCAACAAATGTTTTATTATTCATCCTCTATGCAAAGTCAATAATGCGGTTACTTTTGTCGATCTACGTCCAATAAGTATTTTGCCAGCGTTCTCAAAAATCATTGAAAAAGCCGTGTCGGAGCAATTTCGAGTCTATTTGCTGTCAACAGACATTCTACCAGTGTGCCAATCGGGATTTAGAAAAAACCATAGCACTACAAGTACATTTATAAAGATCACCAGAGATATAATTTCCGCCCTTGACGATGATCAAATGGCGGTGTTAATACTTTTAGACTACTCCAAAGCTTTCGACACAATTAATCACGAAGTGATGATCGCAAGATTGTCATATTTCGGCTTTGACGTTGATACGTGCGACATAGTTACATCGTATCTGACGGGCAGGTGCCAGAGAGTTTGCATTGACAATTCATATTCGGGTGACATCGACATTGCCACTGGTGCACCGCAGGGCTCAGCACTCTCCCAACTGCTCTTTATTTTGTGTACCGCGGATTTTACCAGCAACCTAAAGTATTCTGTCCCACATACATTTGCGGATGACACGCAAATTTGTTGTCGCTTTAACGTTGTTCAGATGCCACTGTATACTAATAGAATAAATTCTGATCTGGATACATTGTTCAGGGTATCGGCCAATCACTGCTTAAGCATGAATTACTCTAAGTTCCAAATATTAGTATTTTCAGAACGAAAACATGGGGCCGTGCAGGACTTAGGGCTACGTAGCACGCCCTGGAGTCTCAGAAGTTGCAAAGATTTTGGGCTTGCTAATTGATAATAAATTAAAGTTTAAAACCCATATTTAAAAATTTAGTCAGAAGTTCTTATCGGTATTAAAATGCCTTTACAGTAACCGAAGATCTATGAGTACTAGGCATAAAACAATGCTCTGCGATTCTTTGGTGCTATCATGCTTCAATTATTCGGACGTCGTGTGTGTTTGGAATCCGAATATACATCAAAAATCCAAAAAGCAAAGAATGCATGTATACGTTTTATTTTCGTACTACGGAGGAGAGATCACGTGTCACACTTGGTAAGTGAGGTGAATTAGCTGAACTTGTCAAATCGACGGTATCTGAAAAATTGCTGTTTCGTTCACAGG
The DNA here is from genome assembly GCA_963170755.1 of Amphimallon solstitiale. Classification (NCBI taxonomy): domain Eukaryota; kingdom Metazoa; phylum Arthropoda; class Insecta; order Coleoptera; family Scarabaeidae; genus Amphimallon; species Amphimallon solstitiale. The sequence continues at coordinate 66,678,795 of OY720679.1, read as the reverse complement.
GCATTTGTTGGTGAAATCACCAAAGTATATAACGAATCTGTTGGCGAGACAAGATGCTGTTCACAGCAGGCATCTTAGATTCGTGGATGATCTTGTGGTGCCGCGGCACCGCACTGCATTATTCGAAAGGTCCTTCTCGTACGTCGCTCCAACATTCTATAATAACCTTCCAAGGAAACTCAAGGCCTACACCAGCTCCCATACATTTAAAATGCATCTTAAATGGAGGGCATCCCATGACGTATAATGCTATTAGAGTGTACGCGCACCGCGTTTGCTTAGTAAGTAGTTAATAAGTAGTTAATAGGTAGTTAATAAGTAGTTAATAAGTTCTAGTTCTGGATAGTAAGTAATTTTTTTCTTATAGTTTATAATATGATTGATGGTTGGGCTTCACATAGTTGGCTGGATTTCGCCAAATAAGTATTATTTTTTTTTACTTGTTCAAAGGCGTACTTAGATTTATTTTAATTGTTATGGTTAGCTATGACTTATTTGTATTCAATAATGTATGAACATGTATTTAAAAGTTGTATGATAATTTACGGTTGAGTTGAACACCTTTAGCTGGACTCCGCCGAATAAGACGATTCATTATTATTATTATTATTATTATTATTATTATTAAAATACCTAGTGACCTCACAAAATTCATAGAAAATATTAAAACTTACACATTGACAGCAGATAATTTGTAAAATATTGTTAAATTAAGCGAAGGAGAAAGAATAGAAATCTTTATAATAATTAGCTATGGCGATACAAGGCGTAGTCATGTAGAAATATGTGCCTTTTTTAACGCTACGTACCCTGAACGAGATCCTATTAGTAATGGAAATGATACGGAACTTATAAGAGTTGGCTGGTAAAAAGTGTAACGAATAATGAACATTTTTTGAAACTCGTGTGGAAAATCCTAAAACCAAATCGCTTTAAATTACAACAGGAGTACTCTAATGCTGCTAAATTTATTTTAAGGTTTTCTTTTCGCATTAAACCTTTTTGAGTAATAAATTAAACTAGCCATTGTTTATTCAGTTGGACTTTCTAAGATGTCAAAATACATCTGGTCCTTTCATTTGGCCTATAAAACATATTCGGTTTGTTTTGACTGGGAGTAGAGTCGTCGTCTACCATTCATAGGGGTCAATCTGATTGACCTACGAGGTGATTAACTTTCACGTATGCTCTTTTTTACGCATTTTGCCTCATACATTTGTTTTATTTTATCAAGTAAAAGAAATCATTCATTGTCCTCTCAATCATATTAAAAAACAACTGTATTGTTTCAAATGATTAACCATTTCGTGGTCAGAATGCTTTTCACTAAAATATGCTCAGTGTCTAATGCATCTGAATTTCCATTAAACTCAGCCTATTTACTAACAATAGATACAATTACGTCATCTGTGGGTTGCTAATAACGTCTCCATCGAGGTTCATAAAATCGTCCATCAAAGTCACATGGTTTGCATTGCACAATTCAACACACTTATTAACCGACTATTAAACATTGGAAATGGTGTTTTGATCGGTAATTATTTTTTCTTTTACTTCTGATAATGACATTTCATTTTCTTCATCATAAAACTTACGATTTCCAAACTTGCTTGTCAAAAACAATTTTGGATTGTTTTAGGAGTAACATTCATGATTCATACTGTGGTTACAACATTAATACTATGAAGAAGTTCAATTTTAGGAATGGAAAAATGGTTTTTAAAACTGTCCAAAATTTTCTTCAAGATTCTGCGTCTGTAATGGAACTTAAAGCAATTTATAATGTCTTAATCGCAAGCTGATGTTTGAATGTCATGTTCGGTGGTAAGAATTCTAATTTTGTGGATTTCAGTTTGTGACTTAATTGGGGATGAGTAGGGCAGTTACCAATAATGAACAAAACTTTCATGTTATGACCTAAAATATACTTGTCCAATTCCAGAAGCCATGTTTCAAAAAGGTAGGCCGTTATTCATGCTTTGTTATTGCTCACATAAATAACAGACAAGTCACCCTGATCAAGCTTTAAAGTTCTAATCTCCTAATTTTTCAGCAATACTTAGTGCTTTTTGTTGCAATATCGGACTTTATACACACAAATTTTCCTTTCTAGCTGATTCAAACCACGTTATCAAGGCTGTATTAACAGTTTTCTAGGCTTATTTCTCTTGAAAATAGCCAACTTGTTATTTCAGCACCGAAATTTAATATAGCAATCTTATTCTTAATAATTGTAGACAATGTACTTCGCGGTATATCATACTCTTGAGCAATAGTCTTTCTCTTAACTCCACCTTCCACTTTTTTTAAAATTTTTGCCTGTATTTGGATCAGACTTTAAGTTTTTGCGGCGGAGAGATTTTATTGACAGCGAACACTCTATTTGCGCTTCCAGACTCGACAGTCATCGACTACTATGCCGTACTTAGCAAAACGAATACGAAACAAAACATTGGCAAATCACATGGCACTTCGGGGATTCCCACTAAACTACGCAGGGAAACCTGATTTCGCTAGCGATCGTATGCCGAGGACAATGTCACCCCTAAATATTCTTTTGTTATTGAGCCGTGTTGGCAGCTTTGAAGTATAAAGGTTTTCGAGTTAGGGAAATCGAGTTAGAGAGATCAAATTGTACACGGAATTGTAGATAACAAAATTCAGTTGTTGCTGAATCCGTCAATATACCTATATATACAAGTATATTAAATTTAGTATGAAATGAATAATATATTACATTTAGAAATTAAAGAACAAAAATAAACTAATAGAATTTGGAATGTCATATGTGATCAAATGCAAATGTATATTGGAGATGGGTATTTCCTTGGATTAATTCCAAACTAATGGGAGTCCAAAGAATAACCTGTTCCAAGGATCAGCTGAAGTTCCTAGTACGATCTATGCATATACGAACACTGCCGTATGTTAAGTTTTAATTATGCAACTGATGTCGCCATCGTATGTGACATAGCATAAGGGATACAATGTTAATAGACGAATAATTCAGCGCTTGTAAACTGACATCTCTTTGAGTATAATCAGTTGAACTGCAAGACAAAATATGAATAAACACGTTTTATACTAATTGCAGTGGAAATTATTATATATGAAACATATTTATTAAAATTTGCAACTATCATTTAAGAAGAATATTAATTTTGCTATACATATTATACAATGTGCAGTTTTTAAAGAAAATAACTACTAATTTTTGATTCCATCCATTATTAAAAACCTAAATAATAAATTCAGAAAAGAGAAACTCATAATTGAAAAAGTTACATTCAATGAAATGAACTGGAGAGTAGAATTTGAAAACAGTATTTTTGTATATTCTATATTAATAACTCAAACTATTAAATTAATTATTTTTAAGTCATCGATGTGACAGCATTATAAGAAATTACATCGAAGGAATATGGATAAATAATTATAAATTGTATCAATATAAGGTTTAATTTCAAATGGTTTATTTTTAAAATTGCAATTGGAAGTGTTTTTAGTCCTGGTAAATGACTGTAAAAAATGCAAGCACAATTTTTTTTGTATAGTGTGAGTGGCAGTAACAGAAAACTGCGTTAAACAGGTATTGTAACAATGAGATTTTGTATTTTTAAAATAATTCTTTCGAATTATTTTTTTATTAATAAACAATACACATGACAAAGCATCCTATATATATACGAGCAAAGAATAGAACAGGAGAGTCTCCTTACAAATAATATTTGTCCAAAGTGGTAACTCAATATGGCCGCCGTAATGCATAGGCGTGCATAAATATTTTGTACAGGGTATATATACACTTCCTGTGTTCTCGATAATCATTTAAAATAGGTTGTTAGTCTAAAAATAATTAAAGAAGTATCGTGAGTGTATTATGTTTTCAATTCTTTTCTTCTTTTTAATAAATTATAAACGGTTTTAAATGAAATCTGCGTCAAAATTATAATAAATATTAAATGACTTGAATATGTATGTTACGCCACTCAACACATAATCAGACATGTCAGATATATGACAAGTTATTTAAAATAACTTTTTTAAAATTATTATTGCCTATGTTGAATGCCAATGAAATAACTTATCGATGAAGAGAAAAAGTGATATTCTATATTCTTGTTGTTTTAGAACGACCACAAGCCACACAATTCACCATTATAGAAACACTAAAACGTCATTTTTGACATAACAGAATATAACTGACCTCCCTTAAAGTGGTAACTTCCGTCTAAAAAATACCTATTCCCCCACCACGTTATTATCTCTTCTGTTCTATTCTTTACTCGTAGTATAATACTCCTATATTGCGGGTTTAGTATCGAAAATTCCGTAAGCAAAACGATACAAAAGTGGCTAATACGCATGTGCTAGTGCAGATGCCTTATTATTGGTTGAAAACACGTTGAAAATTAAAACGTGGTTGGTTGATGATGCTCAAGCTCAAACAGTGTCTGACTTTACCGACCGTATTGACATAACCTGATTTGTTTCTGCCTGGTTTCTGCGAAGCATTATTTTATTTAGTTGGCAGTGTGAAAATCAAGTGAAAATGGGGAGAGTGTGTTTTTTGTGGGGTTATAGACCATCAAAACGAGCAAAACAACCTCATGACTCCCAAAAAATCCAACGTTCGATGTATTGGTATGAGTAATAAAAGTTTTATTTGGAGATGTGCCTTATAATGTTGATGAATATTTTTCAGTTTACCAGCGCAAGAAGAAACGCGTTTCTTATGGATAAATGTTTGTGGTTTGTAAGGCATGGTGGATGAATATCCCTCTTTGTGTGTATGTTCTGCATATTTCAGCAATGATGATTACATTGATCCTAAAGCAAAAGAAAAAGGAAGTCGGAGTATGTTTTTAAAACCAAAAGCCGTACCTTCAGTGTTGGTGCCACATCCTTTATAACCAGTTCAAATATGTGAACCTAGTAGTAGTACCACAGAAGAAATATGTTAGGCACAAATACTGTAAACTCGTGTTATTCAACCATGAATAATAAAAATTATTGTGAAGTACACTTTTTTCTTTCATCTTAATCTTTTTTGTCCTAAAATGCCATCCCCGTTGAATTTTATATAATAGTATGTTTAATTTTGCAATTTTGATATTGTAAATAGAATAGGAAAACGGCTTAATTTTATTTGAATTGAAATAATTCTGCACCATTTGGAAGGATTTGACCTGTGCAGAGTACATTCATACGAACAGATATAAAATATAGGATGTTCTGTCACACTTTCTTCGTGAACAGTCGCTCCGTAAGATTTGATACAGCACACGCAATATAGTAGTATTATATATATGTAAAGCATAAATAGACAGTAATGAAACCTGCTAAAAATATATCCACCAGTTTCACTATATTTCATATTAAAATTTATTCTTATATAAGCCTTCTACACAATGAATATGCTTTCGGCGTTTACCGAATTTTCTCAGACGACAACACCATCTCTCCATGGGTAAATAAATTTGCCTAGCATGTAGTAGACGTGAAAACTAACACAACGCGAAATAACTCTTAACATATGACAGGCACTATACAGTTTCCTCGAAATACATTTAACATGTGATTTCTAGGACAGTTTTGGAACACGTAATATCTTACTAGCTTTGAACTCGCTTTCTATTGTGTTATTTGTAAATTTCAACTACTTAGTTTTTCTTAATATTTAATTCTAATCAATGATATTTGAATGAAAGTATTCTCCAAATATTCAAGCATGGAAATAAAAGTAGAGAAGTAACTTTTATTTCCATGCTTACTGTCAAGGCTCAACAACTCTGCTTTACTTATTGTATTCTATAAAATACAAGAACAACTAACTTCTATTTTGTGATGTGCCACGTATATTAAAAATTAACCAAAACCTCGTCAAACAGTGGCAGGGTATATCGGTGCCAGTAGAAAATTATATGAAATATTAAATTAACTATTCCTATTAGTTATGACTAAAATGCTCAAAACTAACTATGACCCGCCTACTTTTGTATGCCTATCATACAGACCGCCACCGCTCTGATGGAGATGGTCGGGGTTCCGAAACAGGTGATTTAGATTAAAACGGGCACCACTCTTACTGTTTGAAGGTCTGTTAAGGGGAATGTGTAAGATATGACTAAACGTGCAAGTGATAGGATTAGAAAGTTGCTGACAATCAATTTAAAACTTCTTAATCTTAAAGTATCGTCGACGAACAACGCAAAAAAAAAATTCAAAACTCGAATTGGAAAAGCATAATCTGAATTTGTTAAAAATATTGAATAATAAGAAATCATAGGCAAATGAAATATATTAATTAAATGTTAATTAAACTCTTAAATATCATAAAAAGTTAAACACAAAAAAGGTTAATGAAAATGAAATAGATAAGAGACAGCATGTATCTAAAATATGTAATTGGCTGAAAGTTCAAAGTTAGGCAACAAAAACAATAAAAAAAGAAAAATCTAGAATTGACGTGATAATGAACAACCTGTATATAAAATGCACACTGCAGGCGTGTCACACAAAAATAATGAAAAGATAATACAAACAATTTAAACTATTAAAACATTTAAAAATGACATATAACATAAGTTTATCTCAAAAATATGTCTTCAATGTTGTTTTTTATAAAAATACTTACATTTGATTATGATAAAAGAGATTTTCCCTGTCCCGTCTGTATAAATCTAATAAACTCACATTTATATCTTAATAATGCTTTATACGATTGATACAGATCGCTATTTACAATTAGTATTTACATGTTGTTTTTCCTAAAATAAATTACTAATACATCTATTATATCCAATCAAATTAGATACCTAAACATGTGAAGTTAAAACATTGAGATACCAGAGTTGGGTCTCGTAAACATAAAATAATTACAATAAACGACAGCAAGTCAGCTGTTTAAATTAATTACATAATCTAGTTGACTTATGGTCCAACTCTCTTAACAATAAATCAATAAAATTACAAGCATTAGCTCAAGTTAATACTATAATAAAAGATCAATTCGTGTTTCACAAATAAACTACTTTCTTAAAAGTCAACCGTAGTAGCTAGTTAAAATTAATTAAGTAATGTTATTGACTTAAAGTCAACTTTCAAATTCTATAAATTACAGAAGTTGCAAAATTACGAGTATCGCCACTAACCACAATGCCGTAAAAGAAAATTGGAGGGGCCAAAAAAAGTCAATCTAAATTTGAAATCTGGATTAATAAAAGAAATTAAATGAAGATACCTACATATTATTTTCGACAATGAAAATAGAAACTGTAATAGGGAAATTGTATGGAAAACATAGAGAATAAACGATTCGAAGTGTAATGTCATGATATAACAATGAAAGTGATTTTAGCGCCATGTTATATTTTATTTTCAATACTCTTCTTAAGAGATGCTAACTTATTGAAGATCTGAGCGCCTACTTTGATCTGTAACTGAGTTATCAAAGGAACTATTGGATCATCCGCGCTAAACATTTCAAATGGACAACAATATCCTTTGTTAAAAGCAGATTTGTAATTCTTTTTATAAATGTCATGTTTGATTGCAAAAATCAACGATGTGATAGAAGAAAATATAATAAAAACAATATCACTTTCAAATAGACAATTTTCCAATAACGTACATAAATTTACAACTTGCACATACTTCCGATAAATAGATAAATCAAGGGGCTCATAACGCACATTTTCCTACATGTGCATCCATCTAGATAAGACAAGCAACATTGTTCAATTCCACCCCGACGAAATATGTAGTAAGAGAAAAACAAATTTTCTTTATATACCTATGCATATGTTATATATATAATATATATATATATTTGTGTGTGTGTGTGTGTGTGTGTGTGTGTGTGTGTGTGTGTATTTGGGGTAACATTTACGACAGTGCAATCTGAAATAACATTTGAATTGTCGAATCGTATATCAGCATTTCAATGGAACATTCAAAATATGTGTCGTGTTTCATGAAAGGCGAAGTACAAAGTTGGATAACATATTTCATGGAGTTGCCGAAAAGCTATAAATTATTTCCTCTAGCGTGTACAGTTCGTGACAATATTATAGAATAAAGCAAAAATTCTTCTATATCAGATTTTGACTTTCGTGTTAACTCTGAAAGACAAAATTTGAAAAACATATTTAATTGCATTATGAATACCTGGAATTATGTTGCAAAAACATAAAAATTAAAACCGCCCAATTGCAATTCCATTGTGATCAAATAAGGATATATGTATAATAAAAAGCTACTAAGGAGTATAAATATTCTTGTAATTGATACATTTTTTTTATTACCGTCATCAGTTTCACAAGTATTTTTTGTGCAGTATTTGTCATAAATCTTCTAGAATTGTTCTATTAAAGGCTTTTAAATGTATTTTGATAATTTTACATTATTGCTCGATATTAGGAATATCAGTTCACAGTACTTGAAACTGATGCAAAGAATTCAAAAAAAAAAACGATCACACCAATGAAGTATATGCTAAGTTCTACTGATTATCGAGAAGCGCCACTTATGTTTTATAATTAAAGCAATATTTATAACGTAACGTACCTATATGTAATGCTAATAATAATAATAATAATTTATTTGTCCTCTCGACTATAGTGTAGTATGGAATATGTCAACAAACAAAGCAATTATACATACAATATACATAAAAAAGGCAACGTGAATATAAACTAATATAAAAACACAAATTCTAATTTACATCTCATTCAAGAACTCTGATAACGAGTAGTAACACTTCCACAACAAAGATTCTTTTATTGTGCGGTTAAAGATCTTTCTGCACCCGATATTTTTAACGTTATTTGGTAACTTGTTATATGCTTTTATAGCTAGTAAGTGCGAATTCATTTCATAGAATGCAAGTTTATGCCTTGGTATTTCCGACAGTAATGAATTCCGCGTGTTGTATGAGTGACAACTATTCAAATGAGGCAAATCATTAAGATTGTCCTTCGCGTATAACAACAAAAACAAAGTTCCATGATGTAAACACATGGTAGCGGCAACACCCTCATCGAGGCAAAATATGATCTACAACTAGTTCTACTACCCACCCCATTCATAATACGTATAGCACGTTTTTGCATTTTAAATACTCTATCCAGGTCAGACGATGAGCCCCATGCCAAAATCGCATAGGATATCACCGAATGAACCAGGTCAAAGTAATATGTTAGGGGAATATCTGGGCTCACCTCAGATTTAAGGCTTCTGAGAACGTGACAAAATGAAGATATCTTTTTGCAAATGCTGTCAATGTGTTCATTCCACTTGCATCTATAGTCAATGGTAACCCCTAGAAACCTAGTACTATCAACCTGTGCAATACTGTGACCGTTATATCTAATTAAATTCGATATGTCTCTATCATACGTTCTTGTTCTGAAGTCCATATAAGTGGTCTTTTTACTGTTTATAACTAAGTCATTTTGAAACAGGTATTCGCTTACCGTGATTAAACTATTTTCCGCGCATCGCACAGCATCTGTCCCATCTGAGCCACTTATAATCATAGATGTGTCATCCGCACGTTCATTTCATTGACATATATTATGTAGAGTAATGGACCGAGGATGCTTCCCTGTGGTACACCACACCCCAAATGCAACCTGCCAGAGCAAGTCCCGTAAATTTCCATATAGTGTTTTCTTCCTACAAGGTAGCTATTAAACCAGTCCCAAACATTTCCTCTAATCCCATAATTATACAGTTTTTCAAGTAACACTCGATGTTTTACAAGATCGAAGGCTTTACTCAAGTCCAAAAAGATTCCTATACAAGTTTTCCCTTCATCCATACCTACACTAAAGCAGAAAGACTGAAGTTAGTATCACATATTCTTCTAGTTGATACTTAATAGCATCACATAAACGCCTAACTTCGTTAAGAAAATAGGAAGAGATGTCTTTGTGGGTCGTCTAATTCCTATAAAAAATATTCAACAATAGATATTTTATTATAGGGAAGGCAATGATTTAGAATGAAAATAAAACATGTATCAATTAAATCACCTTAAATGACATAGGGTAGAAAGTTGGTTTGCGTTTTTATAAGTATGGATATCATGATGTTACATACTGATAATTATTTTGGTTTTGTTTCTTGTCTCCTGCCAAATAAATTACTTGTTTTACAGTTCTTTAATTTCGTTCAAGGATACTATTTACCATTCTTTGTTCTGTCATTATACGATTGATGCAGATCACTACTTACAATTAGTATTTACATGTTGTTTTTTTCTAAAATACATTAATAGTTCATCTACTATATCCAATCAATTTAGATAAGTATTATTTAATCAATGCATTCTTTTATTTTTTGGCTGACTTTGCTCTTCTTCATTACTAAGACTATCTCTTAATTCATATATTAGCATTTTACAGCAGCAGCTAAAACAACACAGCACACGAGCTTGAATGCATATGCATATATATATATAATTGTTTTACACTTATTTTACTTCCTTTCCAACAACAAGAAATGTTGCAGTGTTAATTACAAGTATAGATTGTGTAATAATTGCTGTAATAGTATTTATTAAGATTACAGATTTACTTTGACAAAAGTATTGGTTTTATTTTATTTTTTTCCCGAACTGTCTCTATACTGCTTTGCACAGACGATCCAATATCAGTAAAAAATGTATAAGCCTTCAACAAAAATATGAGAAAAACATTGCTTCCACAGACAAGGAAAACCAACGAAATAAGATATAAAAAGGAACAATAAAAAACTGCGTATAGTGGGAAAATAAAATCCGAAAAATTGAAACGTCATGCCGATGTGGCTTCCTGTCACAAGCATCTCTTTTCAAATTATTATTTTGCAAATGGTTAATAATACATATCTGTATATATTCTGAAAGTTTATCTTTTAAACTTTAATTTATTATAAGTCTATTTATGTAGAATTAGAAAATACAACTGTACCTACTGTTTTAGTTTAACATTTGAAATATAATTTCGTTATTAAAAATGCTCTTTGAAATAGGCCTAAAATTAGAAAATGCAGAATGGAGAATGGTCATATACAGAACAAATTTGGAAGAAATTTAGCAGTAAATGCGAATTTTCTGCAAATGTGTTGAAGCAATTTGTGGATCAGGATATGTACCTTAAAAAACTTGATGACTAACAAAATGGACACCCCAAGATATGGCAGAGTCAAAGAAGTACATAACTCATTCAACTACAACCTTGAAAGCCTATAATTTAAATTTGCCATAATAATATATAACCATTCAAAGTGACCACCGTCATTTCCAATACAATGCTTTACCCTTTACTTCATATAACCCGTAATCATGTCTTATACTCTTTTGTGTTTTGTAACATATATAATATCTTCTGTAATATATTCTATTATATGAGAACGATTTGTCGAAATTGAGCGGTAGTTCACGTCTGAATTAATTCAAAAATTCCCTTCTTTTCTTTGTCTTGTGGACTGCTATAGCATCTCATTGGAAATATCTGTAACGTAACTGACATATTAATTGTTATGAATACTTAAGAGCTTCTTAACATTCAAATATTATTTCAGAATATTGTTCACTAGACTAGATGTGAGTTGCTTGCTAATTGATCTATTTATATACCATGCATCAACCGCAAAAAAGAGACTGCAAAAAGAATCTTGATTATTCCTGTAATGTAGAAGCCATTAGAGTTAAATAATTAAACAACACTTAGTGCTTACTGCCAAGAGCTTTCTCACGAAAATTAAGATTTTTTTTCAAAATTAGGTGATCCATCATATAGAAGTTTGCTTGCTGTAAATTGACTTATAAGGCAACTGTAAACCATTATTTAATCTGTCATATAACGTTTTATTGATTCTGATTTCAAGATTTAGTTGCCGTAGCTTACAACCAAAATATGTAATAGTTTGTACTCTTTGTAAAGCTAAAATTGTAAATTCATTTTCTTGTTACTTACCTGTTTATGTATTATTTTATTTACTCGGCTTTACGAGTAAATAGTGTTAGTACCGTAGCTCTGATTTTTGATTCTACAATACCAATTTGGGTTGCCGTTCCTAGTTTTATTAATAGATTTAAACTGCTACGACTAGAATGTGTGAAATTCATGTCTTCCATAAGACGCGACCATTTGTTCTTTCTTTCTTGATTTAATAAAGTTAGTAATTCATTAGCAATTCCTGGACTAGGATTTTTATTGAAATTTCTATATAATTCATTTGTTCTTTCAGACCAGCATGGAATCCATCGAAGATTCGAATCAACATGTCTCGTAAATTTATTCCAGTCAGCATTTTGAAAATTCCACCGAGGTTTTTCCCTAGATTTAACTAATGGAATTTGTATTCCAACATTAATTAAAACTGGACAATGTTGACGTCGCGGAAAGTCGCTTAAAACTGGCCGTATTGTCGGCAATAAATTATTTTTATCATCAGATATAACAAAAGATCGGGATTATAGCCGAATGAAAACGCTTCTTATCTTTTGCATCAAAAACTAAATGTAAGTTATTCGCCTCACAACAAGTCATTAAGAAAATTCCATTCATATCGCTATCAGTATATCCCGACATTTCATGATGACAATTGAAATCTCCAACAAAAACAGCAGGATGTTGGTAATTAACTTTAAGATTTGTTGGCCAACGAATATTTGGTGGTTTATAAATATTTATTATAAATAGTTCGTCTAGTTTAATAGTAATAATATAAGTGTCACTTACAGTAATTCTTTCAATTGTCTGGATATTTGGTATGTATGATTTTACATAAGTTGCCGATCTATAGACAGGACTAAGGATGTAGTCAACCAAAGTAAAATCAGAAATTTCTCCTCGTGAAACCAGTTGATCCACTGGTGCTACATGAATTTCCTGAAGTACAACAACATCAAATTCCATTTCCTTCGCCCATCTCATGATAATAAAAACATATGAAATGCCAACAGTAAACACAGATATTGTGTGCGCTTGCAGGTTGGTGTTAATTGCGATTATTTAAGCGAACTTCTTGCAGAGATCAACTATACATATTTTTGCTTGTTCAAGTGTCAATAAAAATTGTTATTCTTATTATATTTTCATATTTTTGTGAGAACATGTTTCTGAACACTTGATCGATTGTCTTCTCTCTCTATTGAGTTATAAAATGAACCACGAAAATTTTACCGAGAAGCTACAGCTGTAAGTAAATGCAACTACCACACACTCTTTTACTTTTTTGTCGTGTATTTAAATTGATTGTTTTAATTAATTTAAAATTTGCCGTGAGAGAAACTCAATCACATCAAATCTCAAAGTGTCTTGTTTTAAGAAGTAATGTAAATTAAAAGAGAATCGTATTACTGTATTCATGTTTAAATCAAGTTGAATTAAAAACTGTTGACACGTATTTGTCTTATTACCATCCGTCACTTGGTAAACATTAAGTTGTCAATATGCTACTACATGGCCAATTATAATCACGTATAGCTCTAAGAACAGTCAAAACTTTTTTTTCAATTTTGTATTTTTACTTTTTTTTAGCAATTCTGATTGAGAAATTTTTATTCTGAAAACAACAATGTATCACAGGTATACGCTTACATAACAAAAATTAAAAACAGACACTTATGTAAAAAAACGTAATAACTAAACTAAGTCAAACTTCAACAAATTATAAAACGAATAAACAATGTTTAGACATGCTTCGAATTTATTTTGAATGTGGTAATAACACTTACCAAGCTTCTTAAGTTTATCAGCAACGCTATCCGAACAGAGACCTTCCAAGTTGATGGAATTTTCAGCGGTTTTCAAGAAACCGAAACGAACTCAACGTCAACTTCGGAATGAAAACTTCGAACTTAACATACGAGGTAAGCGCCATAAATTCTCAGCCTGACATACAAAAAAGAAACTTGGAACAATACAAGAATTTTTATTTTTCAATGTAATCTCCCCTAACTTCTCCTCGTTTATTACAACGATTAATTAATAATGAGATACCCTTGTAAAAATAATCTGAAGTTTTTCCGTCAAAATGTTCTATAACAGCTGCTTGCACCTCACTGTCGTCCTTAAAACTACGTCCCCTAAGGTCTTTTTTTTAAATTAGAGAACAACAAAAAAATAACAAGGAGCCATATCCGGACTATACGGTGGATGTTCCAATTCTTGAAAGCCGCATTCGCGGATAGCAGCTTGTGAAATGGCGGCAGTATGGACGGGAGCATTGTCGTGCAATAATCGCACACCTTTTGTCAATTTTCCACGAGGTATTGCACGAATGCTGTCCCTTAATTTATGCGTTAAAGACGCATAATATGTGCCGTTCACACTTCCCAGAAAATTGTGGCCATCAGCTTTTTCGTTGATTGAACGACTTTTGCTTTTCTAGGACGAGGTTTATCAGATCGCCGCCATTACATTTCCTTTTCGATAGAGGATCGTAAAACAGGACCATTGTTTCATTCCCTGTGACAATGGACTCCAAAATCGGTTTTGGTTCGTTCGCACACATGTTTAAAAGCGACTGAGCACATTCGACTCGACGTTCACGTTGGAGAGCAGAATGAAGTTGCGGTATCCATCTGGCACTAATTTTATTCATACCCAAATGGTCGTGGAGAATTCGGCGAATACTTGTTTTGGAAATGTTTGTTATCACTGCTGATTCCTTCACTTTCAAACGGCGATTTTCTAGCACTAAATGTTCAATAATTGAAATTTGTTAAGGCCTTATCACTTCAATTGGTCTACCCGACCGATCAGCATCTTCCGAGGATTCTTGTCCCGAACGGAAACATTTTGTCCACTTTTTTTACAGTTGAATACGAAGGAGATGAATCACCGTAAGCGCCGTCTAAACGTTGTTTAATGTGATAAGGTGTTAAAAATTTAATGAGCACGCGGTACGCAATTTTCGTTACTTCAGACATTTTCGTGCGCTAGTCACGTTGGTTGGCTGGTTACTAAAAACTACTAGGCTTCGAACCTTCATATTCATAGTTTTGAACACGTTTGAACCTGTATAAGCCTGTCAGGTCGAGCATTTATGGCACCTACCTTGTAATTCTGAGTGTTGAAGAAAAACGGTGGAACTCCACCTGGGAGATATCTAATAACCTAGAAACTTCAAAGGATACTGTGCATGGAATTTTAAAAACCCATAAGTTAAAACCGTATAGTCACGTAAAACACATGCAATAGAATTTGCCGATCCTTTGTGCCGTTCTACATTTTGTCGCAATGTTCAACGTAGACTGTCGGTAAATGTCTGGTATGACATTTTACATAATAGACTAATTGGGGAAATTTTTATTGATGGTAAACTAGACGAGTATAAATACAACAACATTTTACATGGAGGCGTGGAAAATTTTCATGACGCGCTACCGCTCGTTGAGCTTCAAAGACCATTTCAGCTGGATGACGCTACCCCTCATAACGCCATTCTGAATAAGGAGTTTTTAACAAGAAGGTTCGGAGATTCTTGGATTGGAACATAGGGATCCATAACTTGCCGGGCACGCTCGCCAGCTATTATTCCAATATATTTTTGCTTTTGGACATACCTTCAAGATCAAGATTACTCCAGCAGTAATTTATGATGTTATATACAGATGCAATGTGAAAGTAATAGTAAACAAACCAAATATTTTCTTCATAATAAATTATGTACGACTGACCTAACCTCTAAAAGTGTTTTTATTTTTCTAATCGGTGAAATTTGATGATATTGACAATGAGGAATTTGTTTATGGTTAAATCAAATCCTTCGAAGCCTCCTAACGATCCGGATAATTAATAATTCAATTTTTAACTAAGCTAAGCCTTTGCAAACATTTTTAACTACCATTTACTAATACATATCAAAAAACAAATCTTAAATAGAATCGTATATACCCGTTGAATAATAAACTCATCTTGGCAGTCCCAATACGCTATTCGTATGTTGCGCATTTCAAATACAACCCAACTTATACATTCAATATTCACATTTTCATATCTCCATAACAATTAGCCACTTAATTGACAGGGTTCTTCGCGCACTCTCTTTCCTTTTCCCTTCTGTCGCCGTCCAACTAACCAATGTTTACCTAATCATAGATGAAATAATTCCTAAAGTCTTGTCGCTGTACAAAGCAAATTTCACCACAAACTTATTCAGATTTGTCAAATTTCACTGTAGTTACGTAATATCAATATATGAACGTATGTTGTAAAAATATTTGGAACTTATTTTAATGAAAATACTTCCTTTATTTAAGCAACCGCAATAATCTGCCTAACAAATATTTTCGAATATACACAAGACAATCGAATATACGTATACATACCGTAAGAGCTATAATAGAATTAGCGAACGGTCCAGGGGGTCGGTCGGTCGTTGGAAGTCATACCTAACGATTACACCGCAATAAGACGGGCTTCGTTCTGATTAGCTTTTCAGCAAATTCTATAATGCTCCGAGCAAACTGTAACCGCAAGAGTATTGGATACAGGGTATTACGATTTCGTACACAGGCTATCGTTATGTATATTCAGATTGGAATGGCTGGTCTATTTAATGGTAGCAAATATTAAAATTCTTTATTTACTAAAGACTAAATGTAGGTCGCTCGAATTTCCGGAATAATTATTCAGCAAAGCCATAGAAATGTTTCAATAAAGTACTACTCATGGCCTGGCTTGATGAACACTTGCATAAATACTAATAATACAAATATTCAACATTTTAAACAGTTTTATTATACATAACTATATTCTTTTTTATAATTATATGATCTTTGTATTAGGGTGTCGTTTAATATTAATATTTACTGTCACTATAAATATAGAAATTTAATAGATTAAATAGTAAATATGTATGAAATGCGTCAGAATAGAAAATAGGGAAAAAGTAGAAATAAATACAGCAAGAAGTAGTTAATTAATCCTGAGCAAAAGTTCATTCTGGTTTCATACCTACCTGTCAACCAGTATTTAATCAGTCAGATAACGTTTCAGTTCTTTAATTTCAAGATTTAGTTACCGTTGCTTCCAACAAACAGTTATTATACCCACATCATTTTATTTACCCGGCCTTGCGAGTACATAGTGTCAGAACCATAGATTCCTTATGTTATTTATTATCATTTTAGTTAAAATTATTCCACTTACTTATTTCTATTTTAATAGTCATCGATGGTACATTATTAATGTGCTGTTCACTATTTTGTTTATTTTTTCAAATTTCAAATGTACATGACATGAATACTTTCTTTTAATATTTAACATGTTTTATATGATTGTCTGCTACAGCTCGCTTTAGTAATAAAAATACTCAGTTTGCATTACTAGAAAAACCCCGATGTATCAACCCATATCTCATTTTCGAAAAGAAATTAGAATAATAAACAGATTTAAGCACATAAGTACTGCACAACCTTTGAGAAAATTTGGAGAATACCAAGTTTTTGACATATTCGTCCATAGGCCTGCAATGTGATCCTTCCACAGTTGCAACTAATACTTCGCAGCTCTTAATCAGATAAATTCGTTCATTGTCTAAATTTATATATGTAATATTTTAAACAAGTTAAAGAAAAGCATTAAAATTGTCATCTCTTAATTCACAATTAACTTACGGTCAGTGTTAGCCGTGGTAATCCGTGGATTAATAAGTTGTTAATCCGAATTAACCACAAAAGGAAAGAATGTGTGACAGTAACGTTCATTTACGGTAAACGTTAGGCTTGCCAATGTCCTTTCAAAGATGATGTGACGTCTCTGTAGCTTCCGGACAACTGATGGACATATTATTATCGTGGTTCCGTATTTTCTTATACATCATCACTTTGTATTAACACAAACGCTGTAAGCCCGAAATTGCGCCAACTGTTTTGTGACATAACCACGTAATTGTTTTTATCTTTGTTGCAGTTGGTCTCACCACAGGAAATAATAATAAACAAAATTATTATTCGAATAATGCGAACAAAAAGAAATAATTAGCGATTGCTTTTAGTTAGCACGTACACTGACGAGGCCTTAAAGGCCAAATCACGGTGTCTGTGCGTTGATTGCCGGCAATGACACTAGATGTATGTCTGTATTCTGACATATGCATATATGTTTTGCGTATATATGTATATGTGATATCAGTATTATATCTTGATGGTATTTAACTCTTTTCATTTTCAAATTGAAAGATGGAATATATATTGCTAGATTGAAAAATTAACGACAAATGGCCATTTAGTTAAAGTCTCTTTTAAATATGCAAGTTATTTAAAAAATTGTAAGGTACTACATTCTAGGAATATCTTAGTTTTTGCTCGATAATGCTATTTCCTCAAAGCAAACAATTGAAGTACAAGGAATTTATTAATTGCTAAAAACAAAATAAACTAGAAGTTATACAAAAGAGGGCATTCTAATTTATAGGATTTTCAAAAACAGTAAGCTGCTCTCTTTGAAATTCCCTTATAATATTCACTATAATATCTGCTGACATGTTTCATGTCTCTTCATTAATTCCTTCAGCCAAAGGTTGTTTCTAAATCGGTTAAACTACAATTTCTGTTTTAACAAGCCGCACAAGAAAGTGTGGTGAGTCTGGTAAGTCTGCTTCACCCCTTCTTTCATTCCAAATATCGGAAAAAATTGATCTAGTCAATCTCAAACGATCACTTATTAGTGCGAGCTGCACCATCCTGCTAGACCTCCGTCGCTCAAACCGTCTTTAAATTGTCATTTTCTTACATAGCCAGGATTAGGTATCTAATTATTCAAAAGCTCAAAAAATCTTTCACTATTTAGAGTTTGCGTGAAATTGTGGAGACTCTTATTTCAATACCTTTAGTAACTTGACAAATACACACTTTTATTCAATATATCAAAATATTAGAAAACGAGTGTCCGGAAAAACTGTTTCGGAAAAGAAATTTTAATGAAATAAGTACACTGTTTTTTTTTTATTTAGACATAGTCGTTTATATGAAGAAAAACAAACGACTAAAATTGTTGATACAAAATCTAAACATTAGTGAAATAATTATGCACATCTACAAGTAAATAAAAGAAGTCTGTAACAGTTTTAAGATATTATATAAATTGACTTTGTGATGAGCACATTTCAAAATTAATATATTCAATGGAAAGAATAATAATTCATTCATAACAAAATATATTTTAGAGCAAATGAAATTATAATTTATATAATCTAGAAGATATTAAAATTAATATAAAATCAGCCGACATGCGTTCAACACCACCAATCCTACAGAAAGACTGTCTTGTTTTTCCTAATCATTAATTCTTCGAAGTATTGACGGGATGAGAGTGCGTTTGAGAGAAAGCAATGAATTGTTCAAGTAATGCTACCATTACTTGCATGACCCAGAATGTACCAATAGTTGCCTCACCTTGAAATAAATATGATGCATGACCGCATTTAATAAAAAAATACTTTAATAAATGAAGGAAAATAACTGTAATGCCATCAACATATCGTGAAATTTCCGGTACGCTTTCCCGACGATTCCGGAAGGAATGGTGAAAAATAATAAGAAAAAAACATGCCGCAGCCGCTGCAATGAAAAATTCTTCATCGTTCACGGTCGCCGGATTAGATTCACATCTAATGTTGTCCGCTTGGTGAATTCACATTCGGGAAGCGAGGAAAATCTTCTTGTTCTCGGAGATATGATAGCAGGTAAGAAGCGCGCAAGAAGAATCGGTCTTTCACAAGACCCTTGCATAAATTTCCCCAACTGACATCTGCATCCGACACAGACTGAATTCATACATGCAGCAGGAATCGTTCAACCGAGAGGAAAAATCTTGATTCTGCGCTGGAGGTATGAAGAATATGCAGAGGAAATACTATTTTAACTATTTGGGTTTAATAATGCGATTGATGTTATAAATCAAATCTTTAGAAGAATATCCAGCAAGCAAATAATCACGATGTATGCACTGCAAAATTAATTAAATGGAGTTAACGCAAATTCCCTAATTACCTTTGTCTCAAGACGTCATATTGATATATTGGAAGTAATTTACTTCAGTGAAAAAATCAGATTTTATCAATATGTCGCCAACTACATAGGTTAGTCAAATTAATAAAAAAAAATGAGGTGTGGCCACCACACGACTTTCTTATAATTATGAAAGTGTTACTTCCTGTCCAAATTTTGAAATTTCATTTATATAAAAAATATTCCAAATCCAACTATAAATACTTTTGTACTATTCATAAATATATATAGAATGCATAATTTACGACATATTTGCAAAAAACCGATTTTCGATGAGAGTAAAAAACCTACTTCCGGTAGGAATTTCTAAAAATTTTTTTAATATTCTTCTCAAATTTAATTTTAAGTACATATGAATTCTTTATAAATTTGTCTAAACTTAGTAGTTGACGAAATATTGGCAAAATTCGAGCTTTTCAGTGAAGTAAACTACTACCTCCGGTCTGCCGAATTTGCTGAAAATCTAATCAGTTCTCAAGAGGGAGATATACTACTAAATGCAAAATTTGGAATAGATAGCTGTAGCGGTTGGACCGCTATCGTAGTCACAGACACACAGACATTTTTTAAAAACCACTTTTTACTTTCTTATACGTAGTATAAGGAAGTATTGTGATGATGAAAATTTTCGACTTCAAGATTTTTGCAGATGTCCACGTATTGAAGTCCCCTGATACCGAAAAAGTGGTTTTAAAAAAATGTCTGTGTGTCTGTCTGTGTTAGTGTCTGCCTGTGACCACGATAGCGGTCAAACCGTTATAGCAACAGTTCCAAATTTTGTATTTACGTGTATAATCTCTCTCTTGAGATCTGATTGGTTTTTCAGTAAAATCGATAGACCGAAAGATACAGTTTACTTCAGTGAAATTTTGCCAATATTTCGTCAACTACTCGTCAACTACTATATTTAAAGAAATTTATAAAGAATTCATATGTACTTAAAATTAAGTTTGAGACAAATTGTCTTAAAAAAGTTTTTTGAAATTCCAACCGGAAGTAGGTCTTTTACTCTTATCGAAAATCAGTTTTTTGCGAATATCTCGCAAGTCATACTTTTTAGACAAGTACGTTACGAATATAAAAGTATTTAAAACACAATTTTCAATATCTTTTGTATAAAAAAAATGTCAAAATTCAGACCGCAAGTACCAGTTTTACTCTTATCGAATAGCGATTTTTTGCAAATATGTCGTAATTTATGCATTCTATATATATTTATCATGAGTACAAAAGTATTTAGAACTGGATTTGCAATATTTTTTGATAGTAGCAATTTTACTCTTAGCGAGTAGCACTTCTTTTCGAATATCTTGTAAAGTATGCATTCTATAGCGATTTATTAAGAGAATATTGAATAAGTTTTGTATAAAAAAATTCTTAAAATTGTATAGTTTGAAACGCTCATACGTATAAGAAAGTCGTGTGGTGGCCACATCTGATTTTTTGGTATCAGGGGATTTCAAAAGGTGGACATCTGCAAAAATCTCGAGGTCGAAAATTTTCATCATCACAATACTTCCTTATACTACGTATAAGAAAGTAATATAAAAGTACGCAAAATAAAACCTTATAGATACACATTTAACATCGTTTTACTAAGATTATCAAAATATTAAACTTAGTTCAGAACAACTTTTGTCAAACAAACTTTTAAAATTCGAACCAAAAGTAGCAATTTACTTGTATTGGTAAGCAGTTTATTGCAAATATCTGATAAATTATGCAAGTTCGTAAGCAATGTAAAAGCATTTATAGTTTAAAGTAAGACTTTCATTCTTATCAATAAGCAGGTTTTTGAAAATCTTTTGAAAAAAAGCATTCCGTATAGATTTATTGACAGGAGAAAAATTTGTAAAACTTAACTTTAGAATTTGTATAAAAAATCTGACATCAAATATGTATAATATTAGTCAGTCTCATCCCCAGGTCAAAAAATCAAAGCAGTCGCATAACGTATTGCTTTTTGTATTACAGGATTTCATGTGATTTAATTTGTACCAAGGATACGAATATTTATATGAATGTTATTTAAGGAACACTTTCAAAATTTAAATTACTTTTCAACGTTTATTAGTCTATTGACTGTGGTGTTGCATGCAAAAACATTTCTGAAGTTATACTTTTCTGGACACGAGAATATGCATTTAATAGAACAACGAGAATGTGTTTTATACCAAGCTGTCATACGCATTATCGTACTAACTAAAGACAACACTCTTGTACCTTATTATATTGTGAAAATAATATAAGGAGACCATCACACTGTTAGTGTAAAACAATAAGAAGGAAAATATACCATAATCAGACACTATTATTTAGAAATTGCTCGTCGTTGATTGTATAGATATGAACTTTTTTATCGTTTTTATTTAGTCTAAATTTATTATATAATATTTCTTATAAAATCCCCTATTTCATAAATGCAGAAAAAGTGATAAGACCTCGTAATATATTGCCTTTTAAATTTTACCTATAGAATTAGATTTAAAACCCTATAATGCATTAGTTTGCAAAATATTTTGATTTTTTGATTTAATGCTTAATTTTAGTAAAAGTCATAGACTGCTATATTTTTCGAAGTTTCAGTGAATAAGCAATAGTGCGATAGTACTAGATGAGTACCTAATCCCACCTATTATCCATGTCAGTATTTTTTCTCCTATACAACATCAAAATCAAAGCTTATAAAATGAAATAGTATTACCTTCATCATCAGGAATTTAAGTGGTTGCGTACTGCGGCTGAATCTGGTGCTTACAAGAAGTAACTTATGTATAATCTAGAATCGTGTGTGATCTCAGAGCGACGTGGATATTGTTGATTGGTAAAAAAACTACTACTGATATTTCCCGTTGTATGATACTAAATGATTGCGAAGTGATAGATACGTAGTAAATGCTTTTGCTAATGCATTTTCTAATAACTAATGTTGCTCAACTAGAAGTACTGCTCCAACTGAAGTACTGATGTTAACTGTAACTCTGTAACCATTCAACCGTTCTCGTCCAGTAAAGTGCTGCAGAGCCTCAAGAAAATTAAAACACATTACAGCTGCCAGTAGTGTTTGTGAGAGTCTCTTACGCACTCGCTCAGCTATATTTTGTGAATAACATACGGTGTTATTTAATTTGATACTTTGAGCCTGCTTGTTTCCTAATGAAATGTAAGATCACTCGGAGCACCTGTTTTTAAGAAAGGAGGTAAATCAGATGTACTGAACTATTGACCCATTAGCATTATTAGCAATTTCGTCAAAATATTTAAAAGTACCCAAGTCAAGAAATTTATGACATAGAGAATCGCATCGCAAAGATTTTATTTCGGGCATATCTGCCACAACCAACTTGGCAAAAATAACTCAATTATAATGATGCTTTTGACAATCACAAACAAGTGAATGTTATCCGGACCGAGTTGTCGAGAGTTTTTGATTCCATTGACCATTCGATACTTGCAGCTGACTCTTTGTTTTTCAATAAACTGCTCCATCTTTATCCTCATACGTGGGCTGCCGATAAAGTTACGTGTGCTACAATGGTTTTCATTCGAGACAATTTACACATACTTCCGGTATTCCCTAAAGTTTAAATCTAGGTCCCTTTTTCTTTATTGTATTTATCAATAACCTGATGCGTAACCAAGGAATAAGCTACGTAAGTCGGGCAGCGATAGTTTGTTATTTGTAGCTTCAATCAAAAGATCGTTGGCTGTGTAGTACTGAGATGCTCCTACGATTAAACTTTGGATTGATTATTTTTCCATACCACATATCATACAATACTCTTGCGTATTGATTTATTCATTTTCCACTCTACATTCCAGTAATTGCATTTACATAGACCAAATGTCATATGGATGTCTTAACTAAAACCGTTATCTTTGCTAGTGAATAAAAGAACATTTTGAGAACTATTTGATATTCTACTTTTGATTGATTTAATATCAAGTTGTATAAAAGATGAAAACGGTTTATACAAATTGTCTACTCCACCACTCTGAATATGTCATTCTTAGTTATATTCTTACTAATTTAGGATTGAAATTATCTTTTATTTTATTTCGTAGATAAAACTAGGATGATGAAAAAAAATAAAACCTATGGATAACTTTCTTTCTTGCAATATATTTTTAAATGACTTATTTAATTCTCCAACCTGTGGTGTTTTGGCATATGCTGACGAACTTAAAGTATTCGTGCGTACTAACAGTTTAAATCAGGGCTGTCCAACCCGCGGACCGCGGGCCGCATGCGGCCCAAGGCAAGTATCAATGCGGCCCGAAAATATTTAAAGATACTGAAGCTGATAATCCGGGAGGTAGCGTTGCATTTTAGGTAGTGATTTTACGCCGATCGACTGTTATCTTTTTCGATACGTATGTTATTACTAATAACTAAACTAAGCGTCAGCCGACGCACCCGCGGTGGGTGTAGTTGTGTAGTCATAGTAAGCCGGCTGGTTTTTTTTTTTATAAATAGTTGACATCATAGTAAGTTGCAATAAAATCGTCAGCTGCATCGTGGAGGGGGGATTACGCGTCAGCTATGCGCATGAACTTAATGTACCATGTCCTATACCCAAACTTAACAGTTATCGAGGAATTTACAATTGAACATATCAATAACTGCATATTCAATTGTAAATTTTTCGATAACTGTTGAGTTTGGGTATAGGACATGGTACATAAAACATACTTAGAATTCGATGCAGAATTAACAAATTAAATAAAAAACAACAAAAACAACAAAAATAAGTTACGACCATCAATTTTTTTTTATCAAATGGAAACATATTTTTTATTTAATTTGTTAATTCTGCATCGAATTCTAAGTATGTGTCATGTACCATGTCCTATACCTAAACTCAATAGTTATCGAAAAATTTATAATTGAACATGCAGTTATTGATATGTTCAATTGTACATTTCTCGATAACTGTTGAGTTTGGGTATTGGACATGGTGCATGAAACATACTTAGAATTCGATGTAGAACTAACAAATTAAATAAAAAACATATGTTTCCATCTGAAAAAAAATTGATGGTCGTAACTTACTTTTGGACCACCCTTTGTACATCAATTTACCAACAAAAAAACCGCAGCTAAAAATAAAAATCGACCTATCCGAGCGTTTTTCCATAAAACAAAACCAAAAATTTTAAATGAATTTATTCCAACCCGCGCGTCCTCCATGTATGTAAGTCACAGTATTTAGATATAGTTTTACACATATTACTTTTTTCCCGATATTGTCATTCATTTCTCACTACCCCAGTTGAAATTTGACAATACCATAGTTTAATAATTACGTCTGGGAAATTAGCAGTCAGCAGAGTGCGAGCAGGGGGGGGGAGTACTGTCAGCTGGACCCTGAAAGATACCGTGCGTAGCTCGAATAATATTTGCTTTTACAGCGTCAGCTGATGGTCTTTCCACCACTACACACTCGGCTGATTCTTGTTTTCATACTTTTAATTATTTAAACAATCAACTAGTAAAATTTCATGCGGCGTACTATAACTTTATTTCACGTGTTTTTTTTACAAGTTCATGCGAGCAGCTGACGCATAATCCCCCCTCCACGATGCAGCAGACGATTTGTATTCAACTCACTATGATGTCAACTATTTATAAAAAAAAGTTTCAGCCGGCGTACTATTACTTAAAATTTTAATTTTTTTTACAACTTTCACGGCCCCCCATACCCAGACCCACCGCTACTTGAGCAGCTGACGGTCGGTTGACTGATTAGTTGTACGAGATCAACTACCGATATCAAAATCAGCCGGCTTACTATGACTTTTTCATTTGCAACGCTACCTCCCGGACTATAAAGGTCTTACATCTCAACAAAAGTTTTTTAGCAACGTTACAACTCAAACAGAATCATTTGTGAAGGTTAGTTATGTAGTCGCAAATTTAATCGCCAAAAAATCGAAATCATTTTCTGATGGCGAATTTATTAAGGAATGCATGAAAATCGTGGCAGATATAATTTGTCCAGACAAGAAAGGTGATATTTCTAAAATCAGTTTGTCTCATCAAACTGTTGCCAGGAGAATTGACGATATTGGGAAATCTATAGAAATGGATTTGAAAATTAGAGCCTGTGGTTTTAAATGTTATTCTTTGGCCATGGATGAAAGTACTGATGCTACTGATACAGCTCAATTTGCTATTTTTATTAGAGGTATTAATGACGAATATAGTGTAACTGAAGAAATGGCTTCTTTAGTTCCATTAAAAGACACGACAAAATCAATAGATTTATATGAGGCAGTGAAAAAAACATTAACGCGGTTTTCTATGTCTCTTTCGAATATATCTGGGGTAGTTACGCCCCAGCTATAATCGGTAAAAAAGAGGGGCTTGTAAAATTAATAGAAGACAATGCCATTGCTGTCGATAACTGTCGTTTGATAAAGTACCATTTTATAATACACCAAGAAAATTTATGCGGAAAAGCTTTAAAAATAGGTCATGTTATGCAAATCGTCGTCAAGACTGTAAATTTTATAAGAGCCCGGGGATTGAATCATCGCCGATTCAAGGAATTTCTCAAAAATGTTGATGCTTGAAGTAAGGTGGCTCAGTCGAGGACAAATGCTAAAAAGATTTTATGACGTACTTAAAGAAATCAAATATTTTATGACATCGAAAGCTAAATCTGTGCCAGAACTTAACGATGCCGAGTAGCTTACAGATTTAGAATTTTTGGTAGATGTGACTGCTCATTTATATGACTTCAACACGCGCCTTCAAGGCAAAAACCAATTTATCAGTACGATGTTTCAAACAATAAACGCTTTCCAGGTAAAACTAAAATTATGGCAGGCCCAATTAAATGCAAACAACTTTTTGCATTTCAGCACGTTGACCAAACATATTCTTAAAAATGAGAAAAAATATGCGGGCTTATAAACTAATAAATTTTAAATGACTTAAATATGAAAACTATATATTTTAAGTTTTTTTTGCTCGTCAGCTATGGTAACATACTTGTGGCCCAAAACACCATGCCCTTTTCCAATGTGGCCCAGGGAAACAAAAAGGTTGGACACCCCTGGTTTAAATGATAGCTATATCCTTCAGAATAACTTGCTAATAGTCAATCAGTGGTCTGGTGAAAATAAAATATTTTTAAACATTCGTAAACGTGCGTTTGTTACTTTCGCTAAGATCACCAATACCACATTCTTCTCATACAAAGTAAAAAACGTAACGCTTTCTAGTAAAAAGCAATTTAAAGCCCTGGGTGTTATATTTGATATATATGGGGTGTGTAATTCCGCCACAAAATTTTTGCGCTTCCTAATTCGTTCCTGCAGAAGTTTCACTAATCACTTGCCTTTTAAATCCCATTTATTTTGCCTTTGTTAGGAGTAGATTAGAGTACGGAACCACTATGTGGCAATCCTACTACTTATATCAGCAGTCGGCATTGCAGAGAGTGCAAAAGCGTTTCTTGAAGTTTCTTAGTTACAAAAGTGATGGTTTTTACTCGACTCGGAACACGGACTACTTTGAGTTACTTGATAGGCATTCCTATGAGTCCTTATCAGACAGATGAAGATACAATAGCGCACTTTTTTTATATAACTTGGTTACCAATGTGGTGGATTCGCCGGTACTATTGTTCAGGTCAACTTTGTTGTGCCATCTAGAGTCACGCGTTCCACTGACACGAATATATTCCCTGAATGTTTCATGTAGGCTGATGAACACTGGTTCAGTATATAATGTTATTCTTATTTTCTATATTGTTTAAGTTTTGTAATTTCATTTCAGTGTATTATTAGTTTGTAGGGAGCAACTGCTCACATGTATTACCTAAACTTAAATATAGATTGTATCCTGTAAGTGGAGTTTGTAACTTTGTAGGGTAATAAATGTATTATTATTATTGTTATTATTACTATTATAGTGCATTCTATATTGATTAGGTATCTGCATCTTCCAATACCTTTCATTTGCTTCCTCTAAAATGATTTTATTTCTTTGTATTGCAATTGCTCTGATTGGATAATAATGATCTAAGTAATTTTCACGCTTATTATTTATTTCATTTATCACGTCATCCCTATATTATTAAGAACCTTACAAAGTAGGTGTAATTGTTATCTTCATGGTAATAGCTCTAATTTTTCTAAAAATGTTGATAATTTATGTACCCGTGAGGTATGCGCAGAATTCCAGCATTAAATTAAACACCGTATGGCAGAAACTTCACACACGTATGCATATATGTTTAGTGTCGTATCACATAAATCAACACAAAAACAATTTTCGAAAAGGGTTTATTAAATTTCTGTCAACTAGAACCACTACAAATTATGTAACACGACAAGCCTAGAACTGTAAATAATTTATTTGTAGAAGTACATGCCTTGAATATTGTAGGAATATTTTATAATAAGGGTAGAAATAGAGTGTGCTTAATCCATTTACATTGATAAATTAACCATGTTATATGTATATAGCTGTATTTAATTAACGTCTAATGCATTAACACAATTTTCGCACAATATACATCCTTTTCAGTAAAAAAGAATTGTTGCATAATATATGATGTTATCTCCTACATTATATAACAATTCACCATACTGCACGGGTAAAATTAAAAACATGTTTTTTGAAGGCGTAACCAGGGATTTAAAGCTAATAGAAACATAATGCACTGTAGAACACTTTAACTTGATTAAATAACACAAAAGTTTGAAACTTTATTGTAATATAAATTATCGCACGCATGCGGAGTTTTGGCAGATGTTTTGCTATAAAATGTAAGTAAGATAATTTTATTCACAGGTTTTTATTGTAAAAATAACTATAATAAATGTAGTTGCATATTGCTGCGTTTAAGTACATACATGCTTATTAAATGTATTAAAAATAAGTAGTTATCTTGGTGTAGCGATATGTCATGACAATTAATAACAAAATGACAATTTAACAGCATGCTGTAAATTCATCCAAAAACAAACAAAAAATGCGCAAAAGTTAAAATGTGAACAATTAAGTATAGAACAATCGATACTATCTATGCAATTCTATAAATTGTCTTGATTTATCAAAGAAATGCATTAACATTACTACACAAATAATATCGACACAAATTGTATGTACAAGTATTACTTTTAATACGTTTCTTGTATTTTTCACCAAAGAATTTTGAAATATATAAAACAACTGTCGTATACTTCAAACTTTCTATTAATAGTATAAAATCTTCGGTATATTTTGCCTACTAATCGTTGTCGTCAGTCGCCTCTGGATGTCTTGACAAAGCGCAACGAGTCGCTACATGAAAGTGCGCGCATGTTATAAATTCAGATTACACCCGTAATGTCTTCAGTTGAGTTTTATATTTCACATATAATGGATAGTTGGACATTTTGAAACCAAGCACATGGATCATATTTCTAAAACCACGGTTTCTTTTTTAAATAAAGTACAGGAACTGCAAACTAGGTAAAAATATATAAGAAAGGCTGCAACTGGTTTGCAATAATGAAAATGCTGTAAAAGCATCATTTCATGGCGAAAACGGAAAAACCCCTTAATAGCCTTGTCAAATGACACTCTTAAGAAGCGAATTGACTACATGTCCGCAAATATTAAAGAAGAATTAGTAATGAGCGTTCGAGAAAGTTGCTATTTAGTCTTCAGCTAGACGAAAGTACATATATAGTGAATAATTCTCATCTACTGTGTTACGTAAGTTGGGAACATGAATCAGCTATTTTGGAAGGTTTACTATTCATGTTCTCCTTGATACATACTACATCTGAAGATGTGTTTAACAAGGTAAATGAATTCATTACATCCAATGAAATTGATTTGTTAAAATGTGTAGGATTTAGTACTGACGGAGCTCGTGTAATGTCCGGAAAATATCAACCCATCCGTAACCTGGTATAATTTCTTCATTCATAGAGAAGCCTTGGTTGTTAAAAAGATACCGGATACATTGAAAGAAACCCTGAATGAAACTCTAAAAATTGTTAATTTTATCAAATCTAGATCATTAAATTCAAGACGTTTAGAACAGTTCTGCAAGGCTATGTTAACAACATCAATTGCTGTTACACATGGACGTGAGATGGTTATCGCGAGGAAAGGGTTTGTTGCGATTTTTGAGTTGAGAAACTAAATATCAATATTTTTCACAGAACACTCCTCTGCACATTCATTAAGTGAACGTCGTCATAATTTTACCCGGTTATGTAAACCAGCATACTTGTCGGATGTCTTTTCTCATTTTAAGCCTTCAAGGAGTAAATATAACAAGTTTTGAAATTGAGAATAACGTTGAGGATGTGAAAAAAAGACCGTTTATCAAATCAAGATTACAATTCATTTTTAAATCTCAAATGCTTTCTTGCAACTGCTGAGAAAAACCTGTCTAATGAAAATTTACAAAGTTTCACACAAATATTGAAGATCTTGGGCGCAGCTTTCATGACTGTTTTCGTGTACCAAATGCAGCTTTTTCATCTCTTGTATACATTAAAAATAAATATAGAAACCGTCTAAGAATGTAGACTCGGAACTAAGAATTATATTATCTAATATTGCACCAAACATAAGTAAGCTTGTCAGTAACATACAACATCAGCCTTCTCATTAATAACTGTTAAATGTTTTCTCTTTAACTACTGAATGTGAAATTTCAATAAACATTTTATTTTAGTGAACATATTGGCAATTTTTTGATTGATTTATTTACTTAGAAAAAGTACAGGGTATGTACATACATGTTTTAAATAGTCATAAAATTGTAAAACTATATCAAAAATAGGTAGACATGTCTATGTATGTGTAAAAGTAAAAGTAATAACAAGAAAAACACAAGCACCAAAAACATATTAAAATACTGAAGTCTCTATAATATGTGTAAAAGTAACAAAACAACAAAAAAGAAGAACACAAACACTAAAAACATATTAAAAGTAGCAGTATTTATCCAAATTCAAGTTCATAAATTCTTGTATATCGTATACAACATTTTCAAGCAATATCCTTTTTATTGTACCTTTGAATCGCTTTGAATCAAGGCGTCTTATAGTATCGGTTATCTTGTTATACAAAATCAAAGCCTGATGATTTGTTGCCATCTGCGTTCTCGTCAGTCGATGATAAGGATACGCTATATTATTTCGCCCCCTTGTGTTGTAGTTGTGAACATCACTGTGGGTTTTGTATTTGTTTGATTTGTGGATTAGTGTGAAGCAAGCGAGGATGTAAATCGCTGGTAAGGTAAGTATTCTTAAATTTTTAAAATAGTCTCTGCAACTTCTGTATCCTGTGATGCCAACTATTGCTCTAATAGCCTGTTTTTGTTGCAACAAAATTCTCCTTGCTGCCCCACAACCACCCCACAGCATTATGCCATATGTTGCTCTACTGTGAAAGCAGCAATAGTATACTACTTTTGCAGCCTCTGCGCCTGCTATTAGTTTAATCCGTCTCACGGCAAAAATGGATGTTGCTAGTTGCTGTTGCAAGTAATTCTGATGTTCATTCCACACACCCAAAATTTTTAGAGGTTCGTAGCTAACGTTCGATATTTTAAGCTGTTCCTTGTGCACATGTATTTAGTGCATTGGAACGTTGTTTCTCTACATTAAACCGAATAAAAACTCTCCTAAGAAGTACAATAGACTGCCCTCGCAATGTTCTCTATTGAGAAACAATGATTCAAGAAATTCTTAATTTTAATAGATTGGTCATTTAAGAGTTTATTTCAAAAACGGAGAGACCAATTGATTTTTCAATACAAAACGTGTTTGTGAAATATAAAAACTCTTATACATTTATCGTTTGGCGAGGCCAATGTACCTACTCAGCGAGATAAGTTACTTAATTTCCAATTTTTTAATAAGTTCCTTTAATTTCTACGATTTGATTTTTCGCCTCTGACGATTTACCAAGCTTTTATTCGAAGGTTGTGCACCCCCAGAGTATTGAACCATGCGCCGCCATTGATCGTCGTTAATAATAAGTCATCAGTTAAAGTTTATAAGTTTTTTAAGGAGTGGCATCAAATAATGATAAGATTTTATAATTATTACTCTTTTTAATATATAAAGATGTGGTAATGAAAGTGTGTCAAACATTCAGCTTTATATCAAGTACATACATATCTGAATTTTAATTTTAAGAGGAATTGGTGTAGAAAGGATTAAAAAAGAAATATCTTTGACTGGTGCAAAGATTCTTGTAATAATAATAGAACCGCGAAAACCATATACGAATTCTAGGCCGATAAATCATCTAGAATGTTTATGAGAGCAAAGCGAAGTTTCCGGGAAAGAAAACATGAAAAAAGAAGCATTAATCGGCCAACACGCCGCAAGAGTTCTTTTTTTGCAAACACGAATCCAATAAGTAAGACTGGAATGAGATAAATTCAACAAGTTCGGATTTCAAAGACGACATTAAAAACATAACATTCATCGAAATAAGAGGTCAAATATGATGAAAACCCCACCTTATAATAACCGTCTGTAGGCAGATAGGGGGGGGGGTGGAAATATATCCGGAACGTAGCACCCGAAACGGGAAAGAAAAAACGACCAGCCTAATAGAGATAGAGATGGGAGGAGGAGTAGATGAGGAGAAGAGATGATACGAAATTGTGGAGAGTGAAGTTCGGAAAGTGTTTGAAGTCGCGCAAAAACCGATTTATAAAGAGGTTCTTTGTAAGAAACCGAGGTCACATCAAGCATATCCTGCTATCGACAGTTTAATCGCTGTATGAATTACGAACAGACATCTTACGACCCGTACCCGACATTCATCACTGCTTCTCTCGACGGTCACAAGATCATGCTTATATACTCACTCATTGGGCTTTATCTATGACTACTATGTATCTAACGCAGGTCTGATATCAAGTAGATCGCAGGTTTGCCGTTAATGTGAAGATATATTTTGTAATATGAATTGTAACACCACAATGAATAGCTGCAACTGTTTGAATGATATGTGCACATATAATATTATTAAATACATTTGACACAGCATAAACAAAGCTAATTTTAGAAAACAATAATTTTATAATCAAACTATATAAATAAAAAGTAGATAGATAGATATACATTATGCATTAAATATTTACATTTTAAGTCATATAAGACGGAAGTACAGATGTAAAGTTAAGACAAATTGTGTAAGTGATAATCAGGAGGCAGCTAAAGTAAAAAAAAAGTTCAAATTTTTTGTTACCCAAGCTTTCGCAATGTTTTATTACTTCTTCAGGATATGACGTGGAATTAATCGAAATTCATTTCAAGTTTATAAAATTAATATGAATGTAGTACAATGTACGTAAAATAAATTATACTGTCACTATTAGCAATATACCTCTATCCCTGACTCCTGAAACGCTATTAAATCCAGTTAATAGATACAAAACTGTTATTGGCAAATCAGCCATATTTTGATATTAGATTCACGTTTTTCACAGATCTTTTAAATATTAGCTATTGTCTAAACTTTTTAACTTTATCTGTTTATTACAAAATACAAAAAAAATATAAACCTTTTAGAATTTATGCTCATGCCCTACTGATCAGGATTGCATATGTGTATATATAAATATGAATACAAATTGTCTAAATATTTTTTGTTTTAATTATTAGTTTTCAAATAAACAAATACTTTTAATTCGAACAATTACAGTATTTAGAAGTGAATTACAATATGCGTGAAAATTCACTTAAAATTAAAATTAAATAAAGAAAAACCCCTATCAGAAATATAACAAAATCATATTGTTTGTATCCTGATCTAATATGTATATACACCTAACAAACACTATTTTCATTTATTGTTACACTGAGACTATAGCATTAACACTCATTCTTTTTAGTTCTTAACAAAACAAGATATTCTTTGAGTAAATAGGTTGGACTATTGACTTTGTATGTTATTTAACTTTCTGCTAACACCCTGTAGCTCTTGAATTCATTTGAGTTCTAGTTGGTTTAATTTACTTGTCAACTCGGCCTGATTCTTCCTTTTCTGTTTATTTTGACCAATTCTCTTCAATTTTCTCCAATCTTTATTTGTTATCTATGTTGATTTAACTTGCAGAATAAGTGCTTATATGTGAGTCTTCATGAAGAACAGAGGGCGAAATCAGAAGAATGGTTTTGCTTAAGGCAGTGGAACTGACCCACTTTCGTGCAATAAGTATTCAAAGTATCATTCAATGAATGTCGGTGTTAAACACTTTATCTACGCCAATGACCCAACCATTGCCGCTCAGCTCTGGCTTTTTGGCCGTATAGGAGAAAATGATTCAAGCATTGGGAGGTTTTGGAAGCCAAAGAAACAATCTAAACCTTCATCTTTGCGAGGCTAAGTTTATTATATGCTCTTAGTACCTTATCCAATTCCATTTCCTTCGATTGATATATGTCTGCTTTTCATTATAAGATGCTACAAGTAAATATTCTTTGTTAACAAAAAATAAGCAAGACCCACAGGAGCAGGTTAATTTTAAAAGTGGAATATCGCGTTATGGGCAAATCTTGCACCTTACATAAGGTGGGTATGAACGATGGCCGTTTACAGAACCTGCTTTTATCGAGGTTACTGTCGCCGACAACAGAAACACCCACAACTTATTGATATTCAATATACCTCAAGAAACCAAAGATTACGCTCTCACAAAATGTATAATGTGTATTGCAGAATAGCGGCTTCTATGTGACTGTTCAGGAAAATAGAAGTACATTGTAAACCATTTCCATTTCTGTGCAACATTTATTCTAAAGACCATTCAAAGAATGTCGATGTTGAACATTTTGAGTACGCCAATGAAGCCAAACGAAGCGACACTGCCCGAGTTTTACGAGTTATAGGTAAGCATGATTCATGTTGTGGAGTGTTTGAGAAGTTAATATCAACAGAACCATCTATGGAAAAATCAAGTGTACTATTTCTACTCGAGTCATGAACAAGGTAACAGGGAGCTAAGAGTTATATGGAAACTGCAGGAGTTACAAACTTAGGTATGTGGAAATGAAGTCAATCCATATATTAATCTTTAAACAACATTACTAAGTAAAAGGATTGGATTAAAAATAGCATCAGCTGGAAACTGACAAGCACAATACGTGAAATACAACTACATCGTCTTTGTACTGCTTTATATGCTGTACCATTCTTTCGAACAAGATTCCAATGAAAAAATGGCCTCCAACAAATGACAGAGCCAATCGCCTTGAAACTAGGGGACAACCACATAGTGCTGTGGAAAGGACAAATATTTTGGCCAGTGTTGGAGAAGAACAAAAAACTCTCTGCAGGTTCCAAACTTCTGAATCCTACATGGATGATGCTATTTTGAAGATGCGGCATTTACGTGTGGTATGATTCAAGACCAAGATCATATTTTGAGATATCCAAAATCTGTACTTTGTGTATAACGATTGAATTGGATTTTGTTCGACTCCCATGCTTTACGTCTACACAGTAATATGGTTTTGATGTTTCTAATGTATTTTCGCAATTTCATTGCTGCTAATTTTTATTTTGATATGTATATTTGTCATAGCTCATTCTATTTTGACTTGAATTTCCATTTGGCGGTAACCTTCTAGTTTTCCCAATTTACTTTCTACTTCTGGTCGATCCAATTTTATATTCATGGTGTTGGTTTTGTCAGCAAACATAAGAGTTTTGTCCGTTTCATAATAATATTAAATGATGAATAAAATTTTATAAGGTATATATATTTTTATCATTATAGTGCTCTGACTATAACAAATGCTGACATAATTTATAAGACAAACACATAAAAAAAAATTCACAGACTTTAGTTCCACTCGAATAGTGGTTGGAAAGTATATTAAATTACGCTTTTCACGCGATCACTAACTGTATGCATAGGATTGCCAAGGAACACGATACGGAAGTACGTTTCTCGGCACCAAGAACTATATAAAAACTTGTTTAGAAATGCGAAAAATAAACACGAAATGCAATAGAAATCGCATGCAGTAAATTTAATAATATATACATGAAACAAGCAAATCGTTCCAATGAAACTTGATTTCGGGACTACTTAGCAGGTTATTGATCAAAAAGGATATTAAACTCTATCCTGGTTATATACTAGCACATTTACTATACTATAATGTACTTACTCATAGTGTAATCGATGTATTAGCGAAACACGAAACTTGTGTTAAAGTGGAAAACTTAACGTCCATTAAAAGAATTAGATCTAATAAAGAACTCGACTGATGTAAGGGAATTTATTTTGGGTAAAAGGAAATATTAAACACTGATTACCTTGCTTTCTTAATCATGTAGCTTTATCAGCGTAATTTTTTTCTACTGCCATGTAGTCAGTTTTCTACTTTATAGACATTTCTGAAAATGTATATTGTCTTTTACTCATGAAAGACCAATATGGTTCAATCGTTAATATTACCTGCGACCGATAAAACTTCCAGGCACATTTTTTCAGACTCGGCATAATTTCGAGGTAATATTAATATATTAAACTGTTTGAACTAATTTTCCTGTGCGTGTTCGAATATCTCGCAAATTATACATTCTATATATATCTATTAGGAGAGTAGAAATGCTTAGAATAATATTTTGAATACTTTTTGTATAAACAAATTCTTAAAATTTGGACTTGAAGTAACATACTCACAGGTCTCTTTTTATAAGAAGATAAAAGTACTTAAAAGAATTTAGAACAATGTTTGTATAATTTGAAACGATCATACATATAAAACGGACGTGTGGTGGTCACAACTCATTATTTCACTTTCTTGTATGTAGTATAATGAGGTATCGTGATGACAAAAAAATTCGATCTCGAGATTTTTGCAGATGTCGCTGTGACCACGATAACGGCCAAACAGCTACAAGTACCCGCATCAAGCTTTATATTTATGAGATATTCTTGAGATCTGATTATTTTTTCAGTAAAATCGATAGACCGAAAGTAGTAGCTTTCTTCAGTAAAAAAATCGAAATTTACTAATATCTCCTCAACTGCTGATTTAGCCAAACTTTAAAAAAATATAAATATACTAAAAAGTGAATTTTACAAAGCTTTTATAAAAAATTTTTTTTGCAAGTATCTCGCAAATTATGCATTCTATACAGATTTACCTGAAATACAAAAGTATTTATAGTTCGAGTTGAAACAATTTCTGTATATAAGAAATTTAAAAATTCCGACAGCAAATAACACTTTTACTTTTATCGAACTGCAGCTTTTTTCGAATGCCGAGCACATTATGTATTCCATACAGATTTACTATAAGTGCGAAAGTACTTAGAGCTAGATTTGGAACAATTTTTGTATAAAATAAATTTTAAAATTCGGACCGGAAGTAACATGTTTACATTATGGAGTAGCAATTTCTGCAAATATTTCTCAAATTATCCATTCTGAAGAGATGTATAATTTCTGTATAAAAATTTTTTCAAAATTCGGACCGAAAATAACACATCTACTCAGCGGTTTCTTTTATTAAGGAATACAGAGTTTAAAGTAGTTTAAAGCAACTTCTGTACTTATACACATTTTGAAACACAGAGTCTTATTTTTCATATTGTTTACGCCTCTTCAGCTATATTTCTCTTTACGTATTTACCTTTAAAGTGTGTGATATTATTATAGAGACTGGATTTTATGCAAAATGCATATTTGTTGTTTTTTTCGTATATCCCTTTTATACTGTGTACTTATCCATTTTCCACCCTCAGAATACGTTTTTTACCATTTCTTCTTTAGTGCATATAATGCATATTTGAACACTTTACCTAACTGCATATGCACGTATGTACATATTTCATCATTATTTTGTATATTTATGCATATATTCGCCATTTTCATATGAATCATAATAAAATCTGATATTTAAAGATATTTAATTTGTTTGTGTAAACGTGGGGATTGCATTCCTTCAACTTTGCATTAATAACTCATTAAAAGTCCATCCCATTAATAATGAGATGGACTTTCCCAAAAATAGGATTTAACTATACTGATAATCGGTTTACAGGGCAATTAGAACTTACGTAAGAAATCCTTTTCAGAAATGTAGGTATTAATGCAGGTATATTATACCGTACGACTAATATCAATATAAGAAAAAGAAATAATTTCCTTCATAGTTTGTTCATTCGTAAACGTGTTAAGGTCTGTGCTATTTGGTGAAACAAAAGTGAATTAAAAAGTTTTGAAAATGCCGAAGATAGCTAAAGCGAAGGCATCTCTAATAAAAAATTGAAAAAGTGATTGCAGTGCACTAAAAATTATTGACGAAGAAATTGTTTTGTGCACTCTCTGCGACAAAAGGGGTAAGTTGAATTTTGAAATATTTTGTCAATAACAAGTTCTACAATTATGAGAATTTTTTTTTGTGTTCATAAATATAATGAAACAATTTCATAATAAATTATTATTAGATATGTTTAATTTTATGTTCTTTAAAGCTAATATATCTTTGTAATATTTCTTCGTCATAAACACCAAAATCAATCAAATTTAAACAACTGGAGAACTTTACAAAACCAGACAATTTATTTTTCTAGTTTTTGTAGTAATATAGTAATTAATAATAATTATTATAACTGAATGTTAAAAATATATATTTGTTACACAGATTACCTGCCAGAAGAAATTTCAAGTAGTGCAACATTTGAACACAACATTTCATCAGAACAGGGTTTTTGAAAATTTGAATAAACCGCGGCAGCAACCTTTGGAGGAAAGATTTCTCAATAATTCGAAGAATCCACAAGAAGCATTTTCCAAAGACATGTGTAATCTTTTTGTGGGTTGTAATATTCCTTTACATAAATTGGACAATCCGATATTTCAAGAATTCCTGAAAACTTAGAAAGTCGATGATAAACCCATAACTATGGAAAATTTAAAGAAATATATGGTTACTATTGTAATAAATAAATATATAATTTGTAAATACGACAAATGAATTTTAATTTCCTAAAACATAATAAATAAATGCACATCATAAGTGCATATTGCATATTGGAACTGCATATTTAGGGATTTTTAAGTGCATATTGCATGCATATTTCGAAAACTTTTTAGTGCATATTTTCCAGTCTCTAGATATTAACCATCATCTGAGTACAGATTTTCGGTGTTACATTTAGTAATCTTTATTTGCTCACAATCGTGTTATGTTAAATTCTGCGTGATTTATCACTTATTTATATAATCAATCTTTACGTTTTTGTAATTCTTTCATTTACTCACGACTATTTCCTTGTCTTTTCACTATTATTTTATTTCGTTGCTCTTATCGTACTTTGTTAACTTTTCCTTGTCAGGGAAATAGTCGCGTTGCTAGCGCCGTACGCGGTTTCTTACTGTGATATGGAGGGAGTTCATAATAAGAAACTATTTAACTTATCTTAATGATTATAGTCATTTTAATAGTTACATTGAATATGCTAATAAGAATGACTGCCATATTTGTGTAAATGTTGGGGCAGTGATGATTCATAACAATTTACATTATCTTATAATAAATTTTTTCGAAGTCCATTCTTCAACAAGTTCATCGCATTGTGCAGTCACGATTTAAAGTACTGACTTCGCTGAATCCACGCGATCTGTTCTGTTCCCGCGAGTGTCTTCTTTTATAACCTGATACTTGGTTTTTCACATAATTTTTGATTGCGGGAAACACCTCCTGTTTGGAACATCATCTCGATGCTTATGATGAGTGGGGAACAGACCCGGCAAACATGGTGATCTAAAACGCTTCAGGATATTTGATACATGAAATTAAACAGTGCAATATAATAAAACAATCTTTACAGAGAGAAACAGAATGTCCTAAATCTTAACTCAACTGATTTGTATTTCAGTCTTAACCATTTAACTAATGTAAACAATTACATTTAATTATACATTATACATTTACAGGTTCTGAATTATTTTTTTAATAACTATTATTCATGAATATTATTACTTAATTACATTCCTACAATATTACCATTTTATTTGCAGAGCATAGTTTAGTTTGGACACATTGCTTTCATGTAGATACGTTGCATAAGGAGGTATTGTGATAACGAAAATGTTTGACCTCCAGATGATACGCTTTTAAGTATTTTAATACCGAAAAGTGGCTTTTGAAACATCTCCCTCTATGTGTGTCGCACGTGACCACGATAACGGACAAACTGCTTAAGGTATCAATAACTAATCTTATATTTAAGAGTATAATGATCCCCTTAGAGAGGGGATTAGATTTTCAGTGAAATCGGAAGACCAGAACTAGACGGAATCAAATGTTCACAATATCCCTTCAACTACTAAGTTTAGATACATTACTAGAGAATAAAAAGTACGAATGTACACTAAAGTAAATTTAAAATTCATATTATAAAAAAAAGATTTTTGAAATTTCTACCAGAAGAGGTCTTTACTATAATCGAAATCATTTTTTTTTTTGCGAATATATCCCAAGTGATGCTTTCTAGACCGATATATGGGGAATATAGAACTGTTTAAAGCTTGGTTTGAATAATTTTTGAATAAAAAAAAATAAAATTCTGGC
This sequence comes from Amphimallon solstitiale, assembly GCA_963170755.1. Lineage (NCBI taxonomy): Eukaryota > Metazoa > Arthropoda > Insecta > Coleoptera > Scarabaeidae > Amphimallon > Amphimallon solstitiale. The sequence goes on along the minus strand of OY720679.1, from coordinate 66,638,207 downwards.
CGGAAATGACACGTTTCTGTAGTAGATTTTGGCAAACTACGTATTCCACATAGATTTGTTATAAGAAAAGCAATTAGAACTAGATTTAGTACAATTACTTTTAAAAAAAAAATTCAAAATTCGGACCAGAAATAATACATTGACTCTTAATGAATAACAGTTTTTTTTGCAAATATCTAGTAAATTATCCATTCTGTACAAGTTTATTGCGAGTATAACACCATTTCGCTGGGTTTGGAATAATTTTTGTATACGAGAAATCTCAAAATTCGGGCTGAAAGTATCACTTTTTCACATAGGTTTAATTTATTAAGAGAGTAAATCTATTTAAAATTTAATTTCCACTAAATTTTGTATAAAAAATTTCTAACGCATATATATGTATATACAGGGTCCGCCATCCGTCTGGGATTGTCATATTACGGCTTTAATATTGCAAAATTCGAAAAGTTATGTAATATAGGTGGTAGCCGACTAGTAGGAGCACAAAATAAAATTATTGGTAATTATACAAAGTGTTCAGGAAAGGAGTGTGATGTCAAAGTTGTATTTTTTTAAATGGAACACCCGGTATATTATGTGATTTTTGAATTGCGCAATTAAAAATATTGGGATTTCATATGGGATTGTATTGACATAAAGCTTACGTTTTGGGAGTTATGGACGCATCAATTGGAAAAAATGCTATAATCTAGCAGAATGTGGATTGGTTAGTATAGTGTTTAGAAATATCGTGCTTATCATGAAGTTTTCCACGTTAGTGTACTTTTATTCCGAGGTATTAATTTTAAGCTACATCAATCTGTTATACAGGGTGTTCATCATACACGAATACTAATTTTTCTCAATTTTTTCAAATGGAACACCCTGTATATTATTACCAATTGTTAATAAGGGCACTTCTAGCTTTCATTTGATATAAGGGTATGGCTGTCTAACTCCCATAGTTTTCAAGAAACATCGAATTAACGTTTGAAATTTAACATTTTTAATAGCATTTTGTAGAAATTATTTACATCTACTCGTACATTGATATTGCACTACGAAAATAAGCACAAAGTTTTTAGTGGCCTTAACGTAATGATCTTTCTTTATTATCCAACTGCCCAGAAGGAAGCCTGTGGCCACAGTTGCTCTCTGTCTTTAACAACAAAAATACACATACGAAAAAATACGTATTGTATAAAAACTCATGTAGGCATGGCTAGTTTAAATAAAATTGAACAAAAGAGTTTGACTTTTTCCTTGTGCGCAGCTAGTCTGTCATTGCTGTCATAATTTTGTGATTAAAGATGAATTTTTCCGTTCCGGAAATGATAAATATGGTATACATGTTGGGAGAATGTTCTGGTAACTGTTTATTAGCAAATAGGTTGTACGCGCAACGTTATCGGAATTTACGTAAACCTAAGCCAACGGCATTTGAAAAACTAAAAGAAAGGTTCGATGCTAGAGGTAGCGTTGCGTATCCTAAAAAGGTATTCACACATCCTCTAATTTCTAATGAAGATAATAAATTATCTGTGCTGTTATCCGTAGAAGAAAATCCCCATGCGAGTGTGAGTAATATCAGTTTAGATACGGGAATTAGTGAAACATCAGTTAGAAGAATACTGAAAAAATACAATTTTCATCCTTATCATATGGAACTTCATCAGCAGTTAAATGAAGATGACTTAGAGCATAGACTAGGATTTTGCCAAGAAATGAGACAAAGGCTCCAAATCCGCCCAGAAATGTTAGACTGTATTCTGTTTAGTGATGAGGCTTCATTTCGACACAATGGTTCACTTAACAGGCACAATATGCATTATTATGCCACCGAAAATCCCCACTGGGTTAGATACATTGATCATCAACATCAGTGGTCATTAAATGTTTGAGGAGGCATACTAGGATCACATGTTATAGGACCGTATTTTTTAAATGGTAAATTGACTGGCGAAAGATAGGTACTTAGAATTTTTAAGAAATGAACTTCCGCTGCTTTTGGACGATGTTGATTTAGCAACTAGGCAACAGATGTACCTACAGCAGGACGGTGCGCCAGCACATTATCATCAAGCAGTCAGGAATTATTTGCAAGAGTGGCTTCCTGAAAGATGGATAGGGCGAGGAGGTCCTATCTCATGGCCTGCTAGGTCTCCTGATCTAACTCCGGTAGACTTTTTTCTGTGGGGACACATAAAACAACAGGTTTACTCAGTAGCACCAACAACAGCCGAAAATATGCAAATTAGAATTTCTCAAGCATTTAGAAATATTTCTCCTGAAATTTTGGAACATGTTAGGATATCGTTTATTCGAAGACTTGACATTTGCATAGCAAATGATGGCCGAGTTTTTGAACATTTGTTGTAAATTTCCATTTTTGATATTACTTTGTGCTCATTTTCGTAGTGCAATATCAATGTATGAGTAGATGTAAAATAATTTCTACAAAATGTTATTAAAGATGTTAAATTTCAAACGTTAATTCGATGTTTCTTGAAAATTATTGGAGTTAGACAGCCATACCCTTATATAAAATGAAAGCTAGAAGTGCCCTTATTAACAATTGGTAATAATATACAGGGTGTTCCATTTGAAAAAATTGAGAAAAATTAGTATTCGCGTATGATGAACACCCTGTATAACAGATTGATGTAGCTTAAAATTAATACCTCGGAATAAAAGTATACTAACGTGGAAAACTTCATGATAAGCACGATATTTCTAAATACTATACTAACCAATCCACATCCTGCTAGATTATAGCATTTTTTCCAATTGATGCGTCCATAACTCCCAAAACGTAAGCTTTATGTCAATACAATCCCATATGAAATCCCAATATTTTTAATTGCGCAATTCAAAAATCACATAATATACTGGGTGTTCCATTTAAAAAAATACAACTTTGACATCACACTCCTTTCCTGAACACTTTGTATAATTACCAATAATTTTATTTTGTGCTCCTACTAGTCGGCTACCACCTACATTACATAACTTTTCGAATTTTGCAATATTAAAGCCGTAATATGACAATCCCAGACGGATGGCGGACCCTGTATAAGGAAGTCGTGTGGTGCTCACACATTATCTTTTATTTGAATTTCCTTTTTAAATGTTTCCTTAAAATCTGCTTTTTACTATTATAGGCTCATTATTCATGATCAATTTAATAAAACAGCAAGTCTTTACAAATTTTTGATAGATTTTAAAAATGGGAAAATTATAAAATTAAACGTCAGTTTCATGTGACGAGTATATTTCTTTAAGATCGAAGAAGCAGAAAAACCATTATTATCACCGCAGTTCAAAACTTGATCGGCTCGAGTACTTTCTGTAAAATCATTATAAATTGCAAAACTTCGCTGGCAATTCCTGTATAAAAAGAATCAATAAATAAAATTATCAATAAATACCTGGTATTGTATTATCGATTGGATATTAATATTCAGTGAAAATGAATTGAGCTTGAAGATAATTCTAATTAAAATTTTTAAAATTGTTAGTTCTCACTAATAATTTAGTATTATGTATATACAAAAGAACTTAATAATTCTATAAGGTGCTTCCTAAATTGTTGCGGATGTAATAGAAATTTTGACGGTGCGGTGTAGCGATTTCTAATACTCAACTTGTTAATCACAGAATTATACTTGTTGCACCATAATTCTCTGAAGAACTTTGTATAAGAGGTTATATATTCTCAGGTCGACAAAAAGAAAAACATCATAGCTACTACATCCATGCCAAACATAAAGGCTTTCTAAGAAAAGTACTGTCACGTTGAATGCCCGTTGAGACATTCCTGTCATGCCGATTTTCTAACCACTAAATTGTCAGAAGTAAAATTACGAGGGTAAGTCGGAAAATAAAGACAACTTCGAATATTTGTTTCAAATCATCAATCAATATGAAAATGAAAAATCCATAGATACTACAAGTAACAAGACGCTAGATGTATGTGTGTATCCTAACACATGCACATATGTTTTGCGTATAAATGTATATATGTAAATAGTTTTAGGTATTTTTCATTTTCATATTGATTGGTGGTGCCACCTAAAGGCTCTATTATGCGGGATACACTTTTAACATACGATTTTTTTATGGAATGCGAATGCAACTAGAAACCAAGTGTCGCTATTGGCTGACAAATGTCCTAACACGTGCATATATGATTTGCGTGTGTATATGTAAATAGTATTACCTCTTGATGTTAGTTGTAGCATCTATGTATTTTTCATTTTCATATAAACTAACTTGACTTAATCTATATTTACAAATCTTCTTAGTATGTGTTTATATTATTTCATTCTAAATTTCAATTTCAATTAGTACACAAATCGTTGACCCCGAAAGGATATGATTTAATTTGTAAAAATGAAAAAAATTATATTGAACGAGAAACCAATATAAATTTTATCTGCAATTAGTTCTATTTAATAAGATAAAACGTCATTAAGGCAATTTAATAAAGTGTCTTTTACTTTCATCTTTGTTTAACAACAGAGGAAAGAGGGTGTGTAAATATATAACCCAAATATTTACATGAGAACAGAACTCAATCGGCCTCCAATGCGACACATACATATATCCAACGTCCTTGTTGCAATTGATATTTTTCTACCTATACACAAATCCCAGAGATGATCCTCGGAAAGGAAATACTAGATTTTTTACGGTCGCTTTGTGTACATGATCTGGGCCGTTTCACCACCGTGCGTCGCATCGCACCCAACATCCCAAATAATTCAAATAAGGACTGACAGCTGACTTCCCATGCTGCGGATAGAAATCCTTCTGTCGACAGAGAGGAAAATTAAATTTGTCTTTTAAAATCCTCAAGTGCTATCTTGCTTCTACCGTACATTTACTCCATTTATTTTTGTTTTCTAGATCGACGAACGCGAAAATATATCGATAAGCAGTTTGCATCTGTGTTGGTGATTCTTTTTTTAGGGAATCGTTATAAATTATTATTTATAAGCACTCAAAATATAAAACACTGTTTAAAAAATCACGGAATTCTGCTTTAGATGTAATCTCTTTTCGGTACAATACTTGCGAAGGCCCATTTTATTTACTTATGTGTAATCATTTCTTATTTAGCTTACAAATAAATTAAGGTGACGCTACGCCTAGGTTATTATATAACGGGACTACGGCAAAAATAAATTAGTTCTGTTAAATACTTTGCTTCTATATAGCAGCTGTTGGAAAAAATGTCTTTTATGGTACTGTGACAAATGATAATATTGAAATTTGCATAATTATTATTGTTAAATTCTACATTTATCACAGAATTGCAGAATGTAGGGAATTTAGAAAAAACTGTGCATGTGATGTGGCTGCAATAAAATCAAATTATAAATAATTCTACACATTCATATTTTCCATATATGTTCAATATTGATTACTATTTGAAATAAGTTGTAAATTTTATTTCTATATACATTGATATATATTCTTCACCACTAAAGACAGTGTAACCCTATAGCTTAACAAACTGCTTTTCTCTATTCCAGCCTTTTGCCATTCGAGTAGTATTGGATTTGTTGGTAGCATATTTATAGTGACTTAGACTGTGTATGCTTCCATCACCTATAGTTGGTTTGTCAGAAAGTGTTATTAGGTTGTAATGGTTAGAGGACTTTTAATTCACAACATGTATACGCATGCAGCGACCTGATATTTTTTAAAGTATGCATCGGGGCCCCATAGATGCCGGTTATAGCATTCCCAAATACATGGAGTTTGCTATTCGATTCATGCCCAATGGACATATTAACCAACTGAATCGAAGTTGAATTGCATCTTCACTTGGAAGTAAGCATCAGATCAACGCAATTAGTTCCAGCTAGCAGTATTAGTGTGTGTATAAGAATTTTTAATCAAGAAGATGGAACAAGAGCAGCGGACCCTAAACATTTGTGTAATTAAATAAATACTTTTTTGCCTATCTGATGAATACCACGACAGATATGGGTGGGTAAAGTAAAGCCGGTCCGGAAAATGTTTATAAGATTTACGCGGAATTGTTCCCCATCACAGAAAATGCTAGAGATGGACACCGTTGATGTCGATGCAACGCTGTGTTCAATTTCTCAAACTGTGAGACAGGCGTAGCAGCTCTACCTGAGGGATAACAGCACTAGCGTTTTCAATGTTCAGCTGTAGCTTTTCCAGTGTCTGAGGATTATGTGAGTATCTGATCCTTCAATTTGCCCCACAGGTAAAAATCAGAGGCGGAGAGATCAGGCGATCGAGGTGCCTAAGAAATGGCACTGCCTCTGTTAATTGCCCTGTCCTCAGCAAACACTTCATTCACTCGTGACAAGGTGGTCAAGGCGATACCTGCAGTTGCTTCGTCTTGCTGAAAATATCCATACTTTCGTTCATTTTCTGTGAGTTGAGCCACATATGGATTAACCTGACCCTGGACTTACCGCGGAGCATTCACTCAAATGTAATGACATAGCAATAAAATCGGAACAGAGCATGCGCAAACATGTAACTACAACTGATGGTTACATGGACGTCACCAGCCGCCATTTCAAGCATTTTGTTGGGAAATTCCCCTCTTCATGAACAAAGGTACATTCTCTGTCATGATACCAATTATTTTTCCGGGGCGGTTTTGGTAATTTTTTACCTAGAATACACAGAAAATTGTAATTAGTTCCTCTGATTACAAATTTATATTGATGAAGTTTAGCTTTTATTGTCGTCTTGTGCCGTTTAGAATTTATATAGAATGTAAGATCTTGTATATGATATATTAATGTATTTGTAAGTTTTTTGTGTTATCTCTCTAACTATGAAAACAATATCCTATCGCGACAATTTTCTTATAGTTTCATTTCAAAATTTGTTTCGAATCGTCAAACATTTGTTTCTTTTACATTCGTTTAAAGAACAGAAAATGAGTGAATTCAATCTTGAACACACAAGTGAATAACATTTTTATCAAAAGATGGTGGTAACCCGAAAAATATCAACGAGAGAGTCCTGATTCCCAGTCAAATTTTGGTGTAAGTAGTTCAAAGCTCTTTTAATCTCAAGATAAAGACTTCTTAAATAGAATTGTAACTGGGGATGAAACTTGGGTACATCACTTCGAGCCTCCCGCGAAACAAGAATCCATGCAATGGGTTCATAAGGGATCTTCAGCTCACAAGAAGGCGAAAACGCAATTTTCTGTGGGAAAAGTGATGACCACTGTTTTCTTGGACGTGGGAAGAATTTTCTTAATTGACTATATGCCAAAAGAGATTACTATAATGGCTATACGCGAAAAGGACGAAAGATGCGTCTTCAAGGAATTACAATATCCACCCTACAGTTTAGACCTCGCTTCCCCTAACTTTTATCTTTTTCAAATCTCAAAAAGCACTTGATTTTTGTCGAATAAAGACATGGAAAATGCTGTAGGATTGTATTTTGTGGGAATTACCACAATAATTCTTTTTCGAAGACAGCGTTATTAAAGAAACGTTGGAATAAGTGTGTTAGTGTTAATGGTTCTTAAGTTGAAAAATAAAATGTTGTTCGCTTTATAACTCGTTTCATTCATAGCTAAGTAGATAAAATAAATAATAATAATAATAATCTCAATGTTTTGTTTATAATTTGGTCTACTACTGACGAAATGGTTGAGATTGCCGTAAATTAACATATACAGAGTGAATGCAAAAGTAGTGGACGCTTATTTATCTTTTCAAGTGTTCTGATAATTGATGTGTCATTAAGATATTATATAGCTTTGCTGTTTATATAATACATCTATACATTTTGCATATTAAATATTTATTAAACTCTGTTATTTAAAATTGTTGAGTTTGCTTGCCGTAGCTATAAATCCCTATAACATTTTTCCGTGCTTTTACGCAAACGTATGTAGCGCATTTATAATTTAAGCAAGTCCAATTACATTTTGAGTGACGTCACTTGTTTGGACCAATATATCTATTCAGTATATAACGTGTTGTTGCAATGCCTTACATGTTTGTTTTCGCTGTTCCATAATTTCTGCTCACTATAGATTTAGTAGAACATTGTCGTCCAAAGTCGTCCACTTTCTTTACTTTCTTACATTTAACATAAATATTTTTGGACTTGAGAGTAGATAGATATCCATTTCTTGAGGTTTTGAAAAAAGCGCCCGTCTCTCTGCACATTTGCCCCAAAATAATTCATGATATCGATGGTTGTTCCAAATCCAGGTTTTCTATTCCAGTTGGAAGAAATGACTAGCTTTTCAATTAAACCGTAGCATCGAAATTAGAATATATTTTGGCAATATTTGGTCAACTATTGGATCCACAAGAGTATTCATAACTAAACATGCAATTTGATGTATAAACGCCTTTTAAAATTTCTGGTCTGTAATAAAATTCCGATAGCACCTAGATAGATCGATCTCTCTCGCGCTCCCATTGGCAGTTCAGGATACAACTTAAAATTTTCTCTTCTAACAAATACAATACACAAACGATACGCATAGATTCAGTAAAGTAAAACTACAACAAAATAAGTCAAAATAGAAGAGATGATATTAAATTTGGAATTGAAAGGCAAAAACAATTACGGGATTTACATATCTGCTTATCATGAATACTAATATCATAAAATTAACATATACGTTGATGATATCGTTTTTTTCCATATATCAAAAATATATTTTATGCTCAGGAGTCGTGACAAAGAGATGCAAGCAAAATATAACCGCTTTTCTACATAAAAATGCATTTGGTTAATAGCAAACTTTTAGAGCCACATTAACTGTAACATTGTCTTATTTAAATACCCTGTAGTAACACTAAATTTCTAATGTCTACGTTCACTCAAACAAATGAAATTTTCTCGATTTTTTACTGCGACATTTATGTACCTAAAAAGTCCATTCTCCATCTAAAAGGTAATGAAAAACTACTGAATACAAATGGTGAACATTCTGTACTCGTAAATTTGGCCAAGAAGTAGGGTATCGAATTAATATATAAACCGCAACGGCCAGCAGATGTCGCTAACAACCCAATACTGAAATATTTCCTGCTATAAACCAAAAGTAATGATCGCACGTTTTTCTCGGTTGGCAACATCTTGTTATTAAGAGTGAATTTTTACGTACTTACCAATGCAACTACATTATTACGATGCCTTTTTCCTACTTTCATATAACGATATTTTACGCGGTAACAATTTTACTAGATTTTGATTTTACCTTAAATAAAATTTAGTGTCGATTGTAATTCATAAGCAATACTTTCTTTCAATAGTTATCTATCTATTGACCCCAAATCTATAAAGAAACTGAATACGTTTACTGTAGGAATCTGAAATGTCACAATAATATTAGCAAAATTATATTTTTTCTTCGATAAATAAAAGCATCCGGGGCATATCTACATAATCATCTAAAATACTTAATATCGTTTATCTACAATCCGTATGAATATGTTGTTAGTCTGTGAAATCGTTTTCAATATTAATCAATCTTCCCAGTGTTACCGACGTTTGATTTCTTCTGAGAGTATAGTATAGAGTATAGCGCTAAAAATAACATGTACGTATGTGTCAATTTTCATTAGGTATATGGATTCAATGTTTACATGCGATTTATACGTATACAAATAATATGTGGCAACGTGTGTCACCCCTACTATCCGTCACCAATCCCGACAACAATCGACATCACAACGAACACGTTGCGATCTAGTCTGCAATAAAAGCCGTCAACATCAAATGGCCGCCGCGATCTAGTAGTTTATTGTTATTTTCAGAATCCTTTTTTATTTACCTTATTTTTAATTTCATTAGAATTACGCTTTTGTTTGTGACATGCAGCGTGAACGCAGCTTAATAATTCTCTGCATTTACTGAAAGGAAAAAGAAAAATCCTTGCAATGCGTAAATATTATTTCTGAGCTCAGTACAAACACCCTAGTCAATAGTCCAACAGCTACTACTAACTTGAGCTTGTATCGGTCGCGCTCGCATTGAAGAGGAAACGTGGGGTGCCATGTTGTCACGTATTGCATGAATTAATCGCCTATGGCTAATGAAAATTGACACGTGCTGTATACCTAAAAAACATGCAAAGGCTTTAATAAGGAACGACATACTGGTTACACAAATAAATCTTCAATTAAGATCTGTTTGAAACGCCATTAAGATCTGTTTTTAATTAAATGTTTCTTGAAAATATTTAAAGATCATCTCTGAGAACGTTACACAAAATAAAGTTGTTGCATCACACGAATATAATATATTTGGGCTGAAGTTATATTAAATTTATTTCAAAATCTTTTTAATATTGACAAATATTTGTCAAATATATTTTGCATTTTCATTAATATGTTCGTTAATATTTTATTGTTATAAGGTATTAATGCTTTTAATTAATTGATAAAGATAATATTTATATTATCGAAACGTTTTAATTTCTAACTTATTCAAGGTCACTGACAGCCGTTAGACCACAAACAAGAATTGTGTATATATGAATAAACATAGGTATTATGCCTAACTAAAAATGTGACATTCATGGTTAGATTTTTGGAGTATTAGGTACATTAATGGTAAAACTTTTTGAAGTGTAAACTTCTTTAGGCGCATTGTGCTGATTGTAGGCAGTGAACAAGACTGACCTGCAACGCTCGGATATGTAACGCTCGGATATGTGTAACGCTCGGATATGTGTAACGCTCTGATATGTGTAACGCTCGTTCGGGTAAAGTCGGCTAAGAGAACAAGATAAATATATCATATAGAGGTATTTAATTTCTATTAAATTTAAATTTAAATGAATAAATAAATTCATGTCCCCGAGCAGATTTGAACCCGAGCCGAACGGGTATGACCAATGTATGACGCCGGCACGTTGCATCGGACCGACGCGGGACACGTAATCGATTATTCATATCGTCTATTTATACATATACATACTGCCGTGGTATCTCGCAAGTTTATAAAATAAGAATAGCTTTAAGAATTAGTTTAAGTTTTGAAATGAAATAAAAATGACAAAAATCGTACTTGGATGTGAAGAACAATATTTGCAACAAATTACATGAATGTATATAAAGTTGCATACACATAGTCAAATACAAACACATAATTTAAAAGTCATTATTATTCAATTGAATAGTGAGTGAATGTAGAATAAAAATATTAAGTAAGTATGAAATAAAAGACAAGATAAATATAAGCAATATATTTCTTTTGTAGAAAGGATACACAAGATGTATGGTTTACATATCATGAAAAAGATCAAATACGATATGCAAGAAAGATAAATATGGCTGAATAAATTATTATGATTTACATGCATAAAGTAATAAAACTTTATGAAAGAGTTTAAAAACTAAATTATATTAAAAGATAGAAATTACCTTAGCTTATGACTAGAGACTAGAAAAGGATATAAATATATATAAAACGTAAACCCGATCAGCAATAACATTTTGTATAAGAAGGTAGCTGATAACATAAATAAAAAGTGTGTGTGTTACGATTTGTTTGTGACACAATGCTTCAGAGACTGGAAACAGACGTGTACAGTTTCATGACCTACAAAAGATAACAAAATATAAAACTTGTGTAAAGTTTATTGCAGATAGACATATCACCGATGGAAAGATCATGGATAGAGAACAGAGATGCAATGGAGAAACAAACGTATCTTCCAGGTGCAGGCAGTGTTGAAAGAAAAATATTCGTTCTTTCCAACGTATTTCCAATCCTACCGAGTCACAATCCAGCTACAAGAAAAGTGAGGATAACATTAATAAATGGGAAAAGAAAATATGTATTGAACAATGAACAAGGCAATAGGTTCATTAATAAATACAAAGAAGGATGGTATTAACAACAAGAATAAACCTACCGTCGGAAATGCAGTACGAGGCAGTGAAAAAGATTCTTAAATAAGAAAACAATTTTCGATGTGTTGACGTTTGGTGAATAAGAACTGTCAGAACAATATGTGCGTGTGTGCGTGTGTGCGTGTGTGTATCACGGCGGCAACATGTGGGCAGCGATTTCACGGAACCATATACTTCAATGCCAACCTAAAAGATGGACTAGAGGGCGCACTAGTCAACGTTACATTTTTTTTGTCGGTATAAAAATTCGAAACAAGATTCGACAAGAAGAACTTCTTATTACGACTTCGGGAGAATAAGACGCTTTCAAAATAATTGCGATTGATATATTTGTTAATTGTTACATAGTAGAATAGTAATTTCATTATTTTTTTATCACGTTCATTCATAATAGTTTTCTTTTATCAATACATTTAAATTCTTTTTGAAGAGTTCAAGATGGACATTCAAAATAAACAATTTGATGAAATGTTTGAAAATAGCAAGTAAGTTTTTCTTTGGAAAAGAGTTATCTAAACTGTTAAACAGATATTGGTTTTGCGTGCAAATGATTACTCAATATAACGTTGAACAGTATAGATACGCAAATATTATCCTGTAAGGTTTTTAATTCATTAAGTTGTAATTAAAAAAAAATAGGACTAATGGTGTTGGGTAATTGGAGAAATGCTGCGTGCGAATGAGTACTTTCTTCAATACTTTGTCCAGGCATCATTAATCTTTTCAAGTCATGTTAATACATAATTAAAAGTTTTACACGGCAAAGATTAAAAGCTAGAAACAACGCGTGCAAATGGTTGTCTAAAGCAATTAATTGAAGCCAATATCAAAACAATTACGTTGATAAATAAAATTATCAATGGACAATAAAAGTTTACATTTATTTAAATACAGGATAAATATTTTTTTTGTTTAGCATCATGAATGCATAATAAAAAGATTTACATACATTATAACCGGCATCTGATATAGATGATATATATTTTCAATTATGTATATGTATAGAGCATTAATGTGTATAAAGGTATTTGAATTTACAAATGATTAAATAAAAAGTATAAGATCATGTTATATAGACATTGCGTTTTTTTTTTAAACAAAACTATTACCTCGTCCCTATTATAAGTAAGAGAAAGGTTACCAGTGAAGGAGAAGGAACCACATACATTGCCAGAACCCACAATAGTTATTCGGTACATGCTATTACAATATAAATTAAATACAAAACCAATTATAAGCTTTTGGTGTAAAAAGGATAATTTTTAGAGCACAGCATATACAGATGACTATACCCACAACATATAGTGCAGCATGTTCTCATATTTTTATAAGAGGGCACTGCAATACGTTACTGCTTTACTCGTTCGGCGACCGTTACATGGGAGAACATGACGCATCAGTCGTATAATACGTTACTAAATATTATACGCGTGTGTACATGTGTAAATGTAATAATTGTGCGAATACGTTTTATTTAATACGTTACTGAAATATTATACGCGTCTATTTCGTATTATTAACGTCGCCTTGAAGAAGTTTACACTTCTGCTGTGTGGTTTTAAGCACACTCACTCTTCTTGTTACTACATATACTATTCAATGCACAAACATTTCTTGCCTATCTCGTATTAGGACTAAAGAGTCTGAAACACTTGTCTGAGGTTCTACTACAATTCAAGTTTTTAGTAATCCGTTTTAAATTTACACAATTCCGCGTTACTGTCCTTCTATGTTCTGTCACTCTTGTGACATTTAACGTTTAAGTAGGCATTGCTACAATGCAGTCAAGTGGGCATTTATCTTTTCAAATACTTATGCATTTACTATGTTACCACTATTCTTGAATTTTCATCGATTAACCGTTAATTTCATTTTCTTTACTCAAGTCTGCTAGAATTTAATATTATTACATTCTAACAGACTTTCAGATTTTGCTATTGTGTTTATTTTCACAAACACATAAACATTACACTTACATGAAGAAGTAATATGTAATAATATGTATCACTCAACGTTATTTTATGTCTATCTTAGCATACCAGCTTTTATATCTATTATCAATTTCTTTTACTTATAAATCCTCAAAATTATATTTCAATATATTCTTGTCAGTATATAAAATATCATTTCTAATTTTTAAATTTAACTTTTAATCCTAGGAATATTCTCTCAATGAACTTCCCTTATTTTATGCATAAATATTACTACTAATTAATTTCTGTTTCAGGTTACGTATTTCAAGATAGTCTATTGGATTGGATTATTTATAAAAAGTGAAATATAAATGTGACATTGTTGTATGAAGTATAATCTTAGTTTAAGATAATTTTAGTTACTACTGTGTGACATTGTAACGAAGTCCCTTCATTAATGAAGTAAAATTTCTTTTTAAATTCATATCTAATTTAACTATAAATATTAATTATATATGAATGACATTTTATACAAATCTTTAGTATTTCATTATGCTGAATGAACTTTCTTGTGAGTATCTTACCGTATTTTTAATAGTTCATTTAATAATTTCATAGCAATTTATTACTTGCCTGTGGAAAGGTACCAGCTGTCTACGTCATGCTTATTTTTCGCGCGATCTTAAGCTTCATGTCTCGTGTGCAAATTTAAATCTATTGAACTAGTTTTTGTGTACCTACGTAGTTCGACCAAAAGATATATAAAGCCGCATTTAATATGTTAAAATAAGACATTCGTTTTCAGTCTCTGAAGCCGTAGAAGCAGCACTCCTTTCCGAAACCTTATCCTAAATATCAAACCAAGGTGTTGTGATCTTTTCCTCGGTCAGGTTTGGACACCGTGACCATGATATAGTTGAGATTAAGAAAACGTGAACAATGAAAACCGTAACCCCATACATCGATCAGGTTATAGATGCCGTGATACGCTCCCGTCAAAATCCGTAATTAATATATGTATACGTTCGTTTTATTCTAGGACCGTGTAATAAACGACAATCCCCGTATAATAATATTTAAATCACCGCACAAAGCACAAGCCGCGAACTTACATCATTTTGATTTCAATTGACTTAGACAGCAAATATAAATTTCCGTATTGTATATATTAAACTCAAAGGCATTTATTTAATTAATTCGTACAGTATAGTTTTCTACGACTTCAGATAAATGTACAAAAAGTAATAACCAGTATAGTCTTCCATGTAACTTGTACATTATATAAATTAATATTATAAACAATTACAAATGTTTAATACTTAAGTTCACTAAATATACAGTTTGTTTATGTTTTGTAAGGCATGGATTCTTTAAGGTTATGTGTCAGTTATAACAAGCCACTTCCATGTGTATAGATCTATGTATTTATGGTTCAATTTAACCATTGAAAAGCATTTATTTCAATATTATATTAACTAGCTGTCCATCAATCTCTTCGAGCTTGAATCGCCTTTCGCGTCCGCTTCCAGTTTTATTACAGTTCGCTGTAAAACGCCAAAAAAAAAATCATTTTTGATTTTCTAAACTTTTGGCACACCTTGTATAGACGTATATTTTTGTCCACGAAGTACTGTCACGGTGACAGGTGGAACGACAATTTAAAGCATCCTAACGTCAGCCTGACTTTTCGTTGTTGGAGTTTGAAATTTAGATGCTATTTAGCGTAATACTAAGACTTGACACTAAAAGATTCATAGTTTTATTAGTTTTACACAATGAAAGGACTAAATCATTATTGAAAATGTAATATGAGATTTATTTTAATTTTGCATAATTTAACCTGCCAATTATCATGGCCCGCAAACATACTTTTGACATACCTTTTGAGCTTTGTTATAATGCAAATTTGTGAATAATGCATGCCCATTACACAGAAGAATCAAAACCAAAAATAATACTGACCGACGTTGGAATATCTGTGTAAACATTTTGCTTACACACACTGTAAAAAGAATATAATTTGTAATTGTTGGATCATTTTGTGATTTTTATTAAGTATTTAAGGAAAAATAACACAAAAAGGTAGTTCATGATTACAACCAACCGAAATAAGAGCCACCTGCCTGGGACACGATCATCATCAACCATCATCAGAATGTTTGATTAACAATTTGATTTAATGGTGTATTTTCAAACATATCGCATTAAATGATTGAACGCTGCCCATACTTCAAACTTTCTACTGACAATCAAACTATTTAGTAGAAGTAATTGTTGAATTAGACTGGAATATTTACTTTAGTAAATTGAATAGTTACAAAACAATTGTCATTACATTGGAATTTGATTCGTCTGTCACCTAGTAATAATAATATAAATCATATTTTAAGGTAATTGTCTAATACCGTGCCGTCAAATACTTTCCGCATTAGAGTAGGCTGTTTTTGAAGTTTTTAAGTAATCAATGTTGGTGTACATGCTAATTTTTTGAAAACTTCAAATTCTGACAGTTGTCATACTTAAATTCAAATTATAGACGCCTATTATTATTTATATGACATAACCAAACTATTAAAATTATGCACTGTCACCAACCATTAAAAAAAAAGCATGGCCGTCTCTAATGCGGAAAGTATTTGAAGGCACGGTATATAGGCAAAACTAAAATGGATCTGATAGCACTTTTCTCATTAATATTTTAGTCATTTCGCTGTATAAAATTTGTAATTTCATATCTTTTTGTGTCAAGGTCTACAATAAATATCGATGAAGCTTAAAAACATGAACCATGAAATATCAGACAGATGTCAGGGTGTTTAACCTTTTTTTTTGAAATAATTGTCATCATGAAAGCAGTTCAGATTTCATCACGAACTGAAATCGATTGATCGTTTTGACGTTTTATAACCTGCAATTAAATTTTTGTGAAATTTCCAACATTAATCAAAAGTCAGATGGACTTTTTCTGACAATTCTGACGTTTCCTGTAACATTTAAGCCACCTAACGTGAATGTTGAGTTGACCAACATTTCGCGTATGCTCTAGTTAAATATATCGGTGTTAAAATAATAATAGATGAGTAAAGATGGCTACACGCTTTAACTGTTACTTAATTTTAGTTTAATAATATACTATGTTCACCAATTTTGATCAGCATGATGTATTCGTTTCTTTGAATTACAATTAACGTAGGGCTTCCGGGACAATAGTCAATAGAAATAAATTTATATGACGTTCGTTGCAAATAATCAAGCTCATCAGTGCTCCATAATGTTTGTCATAAAATGTCGATATAAGTCATCAAGTGCTGATTATTCAATTTACTCTTTCCCCCCCTTTTTTTTTTATTTAGGACACATTAATTTAATAGAATACTTGCTCTTTTTGTTATTCCATGAAACTGTTCGAGTTTGAATTGCTTCTTTGGAACGTGACTACTGCCAGTCGCAGAGGCACTTGAATTTTAACGGTTATAAATTTTCTTTTAATTAGTTTATGAATGAAGATGCAAATTAAATGAAATATCTCTAGAAATTAATTAATAATAATTATTGTGGCATCTATAATTATAGACAAATGGATTTATTAACTAAAAAATTTCCCATAAAATGTTTAACATTTCTATAGAATTCACTGAAAGCTGATTACTTGGAACATTTCGTTGATATTCAAGTTTGATATAATGCGTGTGCACCTAGTCTAAGTTGAATGTAAGTAGGCCGAACAGGTAAACCTAAGATGGTTGTATGATCAAGATTTGTTGTATCATATATAAATTTCTTTGTTTTTTAAATTTGGTAGTACTCTAACTCTATTTGTCTCAAGTTTTATGATAAACGTTGCCCATACGTTAAATTTTCTTGCAAACTGTCATCGTGGTGACAGTTCGATCTTTGCGAGAATGAATTGTCAAATTGAATGTCATTGTAGACATACCGTGCCTTCAATTATTTTTTTTTTAGAATAACCTACGATTTCAATATTAATTTGAAAACACTGTGGAACTTTTCAATAAATTGACTTAACTATGACAGTAGTCAAAATGAAAAACATTACTGTAGCACAGTATTCCCAAATTAATATTGATATCATAAGCTACTCTAAATTTAAATTAAAGACGCAGTATGTATATTTGTATGTAGAAAGATGACAGAGATGTGTCCAAGACATTAAAGATACGATAAATGACCGATACAATAGTAATAATAATAATAATTGATAATGCAATAAAATGTAAATATTAACGGTTATAATATTTCTTTCAGTGGACGTTAAATGTTATTAATCGCGCCTTTGCTTTAATTTTTAAAACTACGATATTGGAAACTGTACCCGAATGACCGACAATGTAGAGTAATTACAACCGCAGTTCAGTTTCTTCTTGTTTATGAATGAAGACGCATATTAAGCAAAATGTCTCTTAGAAATAAATTAAATATTATTGTGACATTTATAATTAGTGGCAAATGAATTTATTTATTAAGACTTTGCCCACAAAGCGAACAACATTTCTATATAATTTACTAAACGCTGATATTTAGAAAAATTTTGTTGACATTCAGGTTTTGTATCAATTGTGTGCATCTTCTTCTTCTTCTTCTTCTTCTTTATTGTGGCTTTGAGTTAGACTATTTAGTCTTTTACTCTCCATCTGAGTGCGGTGAATCTGGGATTGTTGAAGTTGAATTTGATTAGCTATTGTTTATCTTTATTTTGATTAAGAATTAAAGTAGAACCATTTTAGGTCTTTTGTGTATTGAAATTTTCATTTCCATCATATGCAAGTGCTCTTTTAAGATTTTGATTTGAGTGGTTTTCCATCTGGTTATAGAAACTGAGCGCTCTTTCCTTGATGTAGTCAATAATGGTTGGGGTATTTGTTTCATTCATTATTTGATTATTTCTCATATACCATGGAGCATTTAGTATCATTCTAAGACTGGTGTTTTGTATTATTTGCAGTTTTTTGATGTTGGTCTTGCACATATGCACCCATATTGGGCATGCATATGTGAATATTGGACCTAATACTTCTTTGTAAAGTAGAATTTTGTTGTTCGTGTTCGCTGGCTTTTTCTGCCTATAAGAGGCCATAGTTGACATCTTGTTTGTTTGGTTTTGGTTATCGTTTTTGGTATGTGTGTGTTATAATTGAGCTTTATATCCAGGTATATTCCCAGGTATTTAATTTCTCTACTCCATGGTATAGTGTTGTTGTTGATGGTTATTTCGTTGTCTGTTGTTTTAAGATTCCTTTGAAAGATTATTGCTTGGGATTTGTCTTCGTTTATTGTTGTCCTCCATTGTTTGAACCATTTTATCGTGTTGTCTAGGTGCGATTGGAGTTCCTGTACCGCGTTCGTCGGACATCTTGATGTTGAGAGCAGTGCCGAATCATCTGCAAAGGTGGCCGTATTTAAATATCTTGTAGGATTTGATACTGGTATGTCGGCTGTAAATATTGTATATAGGTGAGGTGACAGGCATGAGCCCTGGGGGACTCCCGCTGTTGGATGTTTTATTGAGGAAAGTGTGTTCTGGATGCTAACTTGAAAGCAGCGTCCTTAGAGAAAACTGTTCGTGATTTTTATGATGTGTGTTGGGTAATTGTGTATTATCATTTTATATATGAGTCCCTGCCTCCAGACTTTATCAAATGCCTTTGCTATGTCGAGAAATACAGCTGCTGTCACTTGATTTTTGTTGAATCCTTCTTGGATAATCTCAGTGACTCTTGAAAGTTGTGTTATCGTTGAATGTTCTTCTCTAAACCCATGTTGATCTTCTGGTATTATGTCTTGATTGTCAGAGTGGTACTTTATCTTCTGTAGGATTATTTTTTCTATCACTTTGCTAATGGATGGTAACAGGCTTATGGGCCTGTAGCTGCTTGGTATTGTTTTTGGTTTTCCTGGTTTAGGTATAACTATTACTTTGGCATGCTTCCATATCTTTGGGAATGTTTGGAGTCTGATAACGGAGTTTGCTATTGCCAGAATTGACATTATTGCTTTTGGGGGGAGGTTTTGTAGTGATCTGTTGGTGATGTTGTCTATACCAGGAGCTTTTTTGGGATTTAATGCTTTAAGGATTGCTTTTAGGTTCTCGGCTGTGACTGGGTCGTTGCTAGGGGAGTGGGGTTCACGTATTTCTCTGCTTACTACTTTGTGAATCTGCACTACGTGTTGCATGTCTACTTCATCCAAGTTCGGAGTGAATTGCTCTTCTAGTGATTCCGCTAGAGCTTCTGCTTTTTCTTCTGCTGTGACTTGTGTGGAGTTATTGAATTGAAGTGGTGGGATTTGTATTTGTTCTCTTTTGATTGCCTTGATTATTTTCCATGTCCTAGAGGGGTCTGCACCTATTTCTTCGAGTGTTCTTTGCCATTCTACATTTTTCAGTTCCAGTAATTCCTTATGTACTTGATGTTGAAGGTTGTTTAGTATAGTTTTGTCTTCTCCTAGCTCTGTTCTTTTCCTTTATTAGTTCTTTAATATGATGTGGTAGACTACCTGATTTATATATCCTTTCTATTTTGATGGTGTTATTTTCAACAGCGTTTGTTATTTTATCTTGTAGTGATTTTATGTTCTGTTCTAATTCTGCAGTGTTTTGTATTTTAGGAACTGCAGTGATGGTTTGTTCTAGTTCTGTTTTGTAGCCGGCCCAGTCTGTCTTGAAGGTGTGATATGTTCTTTCGGTTATGTCTTCGTTCCAAGTTATTATAATTGGATTGTGATCAGAGCTCATGACACTTTCAGTTTCTATGTTTATGGTTTTATTAATGTTTTTACTGATTGCTAAGTCTAATTGTCTAATTGTGTGCATCTAGCCCAAGGTGAACGTCGACAGACCAAAAAAAAAAAAAAACCAAGACGGTTCGGCAATTAAATGTTGTTTCATGTTATTCGTTCTATAAAATTGGTAGTACCATGCCTTGTGTCAAGCTTACGATAAAAATAGTGTATACTTCAAATTTTTTGACAGACTGTCATCGAGACACTTATACGACAATGAAAAGTTGATGTTTAACCAAATTGTCGTTCCACCTGTCATCGTGACAATACTTCGTTGTAGTGTATTCGTTCACACATAAACTTGTGAGAACGAAATGTCAGACTGAGAGTGCTTAACAACATTGTCTTTCCAATTGTCAAATGAAATTAACAACATAACATGATGAACTTTAACAAAACATGTTTTAAACTTACAGGTCATTGAGAGAATTAATTAATTTTCATATTACGCTTTAATAGTTGTATATATATGTACTTTGTAAAACCCAATCAAAAATCTTGCTGGCTCCTAATACCATTTAACCGAAAATGTACTTCTGATTAGTTTGTGCCAACCCGCATAGTCGCGTACTTTAAATGCTTACTTTTATAACTGAATTGATAAACGAAATTACATAAATGCTTATGGGAATTTTACATATTTGATGTATTTATGTTATTTCGAAGTGTTTCGGACACATCTGACAAATAAAGAAAACTCAGATGATTCTTTATTTAGGCTTGCTTCGGTACTTCTTTCGCGAGAAGTGACGACATTTCGATGACATATATAATTTGTGTTTAATATATCTTAATAAAATATAGAAAGATCGTTATATTTGTCACTGTACTTACGTGCGATAATACACTTTAAGTTTATTTTGTCATATCCGTCGGCATTGTTCATATATTCATAAATAGAAAAGAAATAGTAACAATTGATAATAATAACACTAATACGTATCTGAAAGGTACCACTTTCCCTTCATAATCCCTTTATTTGTCGGCCTTCTGACATTTAAACTTGACAACCGATCGATAAACGTGAATAGATAGTCATTATGTGTTGTGTATTACACGACTGGTGCTTTCCGCCAATTTTGACGTTTCCCGGCAAATGCCATATCGCGAACTCAAACTGATTTGACGGTTTTGATAATTTATAACCTGAAATTGAATTTTTCGTGCGTTTAACTTAACCTTATCCGAACTTTGAAGTGTCATGGTCATCTGTATCGATCCACCGCCATTTTAAAATCGAACCTAGTCCATATTTTTTATTTTACACGTAGGCCTTATGGCAAAATACTATGATTCATACTCTTTTTCTGCACGTTCTAAAATTTTCAAAAACTCCTTTCGGGCCCTCGTTCTCTCTTCGGAGACGTGAAAAATGGCCTAAGGCACGTGGGACCGTGGTCCCCGTCGCGTGACACTTTCGTTCCCACCGTAGATGCGCCAGGTTCTCAGAAAACTGTCTCCCCAATTCGTCAATTTTGGGGTATAGCTTTGCCGTTTTAATCGTTCGTGTTAAAAAGAGCGAGACAATTGGCTTTTAGTATATATAACTAGCTATAACGTCCGCTTACAGCGGGGTCCGTCCGCTTACAGCTGATCGTCCGCTTACAGCGGGTCCGTCCGCTTACAGCGGGTTCGTCAATTTCTTTTAGTTTGAATCGCCTTTGTCGCGTCCGCTTACAGCTTTTTCATAGTTTCGTGTAAAAAGCAATCACTGTCATGACGCCTTTTAGAATGTCTGATTTTATTAACTTTTGACGCATCCCTGTATATACATATATTACGTGAAGCCAATAGTATATTTTATTTAAAATTCTCCTCGATTGGTTTTTTACACAAAGCGGTACACACTCAAGAGCGAGAAAGGTAAATTAATGTTTAACATGTCATCTTAAGGTATCCAAAAGCACAATGACATCAAAAAGTCCAACATGTTGATTAAGACAGTTTACAATACTACTTTGATGTGAAAGTGTAAAAGCCTGTTAACCTTTTCAAAATCAACTATCGTTAATAAAGGAGCACGAAATAATAATAAAAGGAAAAGGCCCAAGTTTTAAAGTGAAGCCCTATTGAAGCGCCTTTCCTGTAAAAAGCGATCACTGGCATGACGCTTTTTAGAATGTCCACTTTTATAAACTTTTGAAACATCCCTGTACATACATAAATTTTGTGAAGCCAATGGTATATTAAAAACTATTTTGACACAAACTGGTACCCACTCAAGAGCGAGAAAGGTAATTTATTGTTAAACATGTGATGTTAAAGTATCGAAAGAAACAATGAGCTCAAAGAGCGCAACATTTTCATTGAGACAGTGTACAATACCATTCTGATGTTTTCGAATCTACTGTCGTTAAGAAAAAATGAAGTATTAAATTTAAGCCCTGTTCAATCACGTTTCGAAGAATCGCCAAATTGAAGACGTAATAAACGACTACAAGCACCCCCGTATCCAGAATTTCACATTCATCAATTTTCAAAAAACTCTTGCGCCATTTTGTTTTATTTGACATTTTGACTTTGGATTTATAATCGGCGTCCGCACACACCCCCGTATCTAAAATTTCACATTCATACGTCAATTTTCAAAAAACCCGTCTGCCATTTTGTTCTTTGACATTTTGACTTTGGATTTGTAATCGGCGTCCGCACACACCCCCGTATCTAAAATTTTACATTCATACGTCAATTTTCAACAATTCTGCCGCCATTTTGTTTTTTTTTGACATTTTGACTATTGATTGGTGATCGGCGTCCGCAGACACCCCCGTATCTAAAATTTCGCATTTATACGTCAATTTTCAAAACACTTTTCCGCCATTTTCTATTTTTTGACATTTTGACTATGGATTGGTGATCGGCGTCCGCAGACACCCCCGCATCTAAAATTTCGCATTTATACGTCAATTTTCAAAAAACTTTTCCGACATTTTGTTGTTTTTGACATTTTGACTTTGGATTTGTAATCGGCGTCCGCACACACCCTCGTATCTAAAATTTCACATTCATACGACAATTTTCAAAAAATTCCTCCGCCGTTTTGTTTTTTTGACATTTTGACTTTGGATTTGTGATCGGCGTCCGCACATATCCCCGTATCTAAAATTTCACATTCATGCGTCAATTTTCAAAAAACCCGTCCGCCATTTTCTTTTTTTGACATTTTGACTATGGATTGGTGATGGGCGACCTAAGACACCCCCGCATCTAAAATTTCACATTCATACGTCAGTTTTCAAAAAACTGGTCCGCCATTTTGATTTTTTTGGCATTTTGACTTTGGAATCATGATCGACGACCCCCAAAACCCCCGTATCTAAAATTTCACATTCATACGTCAATTTTCAAAAAACTCGTCCGCCATTTTGTTTTTTTTTTGACATTTTGACTTTGGATTCATGATCGGCGACCTAAGATACCCCTGTATCTAAAATTTCACATTCATACGTCAATTTTCAAAAAACTTCCGCCATTTTGTTTTTTTTGACATTTTGACTTTCGATTCGTGATCGGCGACCTAAGACACCCCCGTACCTAAAATTTCACATTCATACGTCAATTTTCAAAAAACTTCCGCCATTTTGTTTTTTTTTGACCTTTTGACTTTCGATTTGTGATCGGCGATCTAAGACACCCCCGTACCTAAAATTTCACATTCATACGTCAATTTTCAAAAAACTTCCGCCATTTTGTTTTTTTTTGACATTTTGACTTTGGATTCGTGATCGGCGACCTAAGACACCCCCGTATCTAAAATTTCACATTCATACGTCAATTTTCAAAAAACTTCGGCCATTTTGTTTTTTTTTTGACATTTTGACTTTCGATTCGTGATCGGCGACCTAAGACACCCCCGTATCTAAAATTTCACATTCATACGTCAGTTTTCAAAAAACTCTTCCGCCATATTAGATGCACCATTTTTTTTTTGAAATTTTGACATTGGGCTTGAGATCACCGACACCAAGAGCCCCCGAGTACCGAGTTTTACCTTAATCAGAAGAAAAAGTTGATTTGGCTCCACCCACTGCGCAGTGCGTAATTATTTAAATAATTATTTCGTAGGGGCACATAAATGTTAAAAGCATTATTTTTTCCCTTAAGAAAACGGCATACCCGTTTTAGAATTATTGTATTTTAAATGGAATTTATAAAAATTATAAGAAAAAATCATGCTGTATATGTGAATGATTATTTCATCGACCGGGAAAATTATGTCGAGAAGTCCGGCGTCTTCTCTTATAAATTGCCGGTAAAATACACGAAATAAATACACAATATCGCATTCGAAAAAAAAATGTTTTGCCCCGGCCTGGGTTCGAACCCGACCCGGCAAAGTCATTGTATTAAGAAGCCGTCAATCTTGCCATTGGGCTATCGACCTAATGTAAATAGTTTGTTCAACTGCCATATTTATATGTAGGCTTGACTCTATGTTGAAATCTGCAATTTTTTTTTAAATCTCAGAGAAAATAGACCTGTAATCTTTAAAAGGCTATAAAAAACGTTTTAATTGTGTCCAGATAATTAATTTAGTGCCTTGTCCGTGTCCTAAAACTAAATATATTATGTGTGTTTATATGCCATGAACCTATTCTGACGTTAATAATTACATTAAGGAAACTGGGCATACGCGTTCTGGAATTATCGTATTTTAAAATTCAAATTTATAGTAATTAAAAGATATCAGCCTGTATGTAAAAATGTTAAGTCAAGCTACCGATATATAATATATTCACGGAAAGTGCACATGAATGTATGTGAGTGTACATTACATGTTATGAGCATTGCACTTGATTTATTGTGTACATGTATTTCTGGCGTATTTCGGCCATTTTTCTACGATGTCCGTCTGCATGAGGAATTTAAATCACTCGTCCTATCGATATCGTATGTCGATGAAGTTGGAATAGGAATGCGATCGGTTCAAGAATGTCTGACTTTTCGATTATGTACCTTGTTGGGCCGTCAAAACCTTCAAAATTCGGAATATAAGGCTTAAAAGTCAAACATGCAAAATTTTTCGTTGGAGCTGTCAGATTAGCGAAATGTCTCTTTTTGATGACCACTACTGCATTTTTAAGTACGTAAGCCATTTTTATGTTACAAAATATTTGCGGGCTCCTCTTGAGAGCCTCGATTCTCGGGAACCCGTCCGCCAGGAGGGCGGAAAAATAGCCTACTTGTAAAAGGAAGGTGCGTTCTAAGCTTAACCGACGCGCACGACACCCTCGACTCCCTCTCAAAGGTGACAAAGCGCGCCCCGTGCAACCAATTTTCGTCGATTTTGACGGTTCGGGCGGTAACCATGGTGATTCGGTTAAGCCGTGTTTTCCCAAG
This sequence comes from Amphimallon solstitiale, assembly GCA_963170755.1. Classification (NCBI taxonomy): domain Eukaryota; kingdom Metazoa; phylum Arthropoda; class Insecta; order Coleoptera; family Scarabaeidae; genus Amphimallon; species Amphimallon solstitiale. Next base: position 66,612,277 of record OY720679.1, on the reverse strand, counting down.
AAATTAACACGAAACGGCCGTCGGCTAATATTAAGGAGAATAAAGCAATTTTAACTTACCTATTTTGTATCTGTATAACACGTATATATATGTTTATTTGCCATACGTAATGAATAAATATTACTTAAAACAAATTTCTGTATGTGTTTTCGATGTTTTATTTATGCACGCCCGTACCGCAAGAGTTTTCAAAGTACTTGCTTAATTCATTAAAACAAAAAAGGATAATAAAGATACTCACACCATTTCTCCACTGCAATTAGCCGCTGGATTTTCATATTCACGAACTATGATAACAAGTTTTAACTTATCTATCGGTCAATGTGTAACCTGTATAATAAATGAAGTTTTAATTGGAAAGGTCAATCGGAACACCGCTAAAGTATGCAATAGTATAGCCAACCATAGATGCAAATTGTTTGAGCTATATTCTAATTAATTTAAAATTAGCGCTCTCAATTCATTAGACTTCGTGAATATATTTTCTTATAACCAATGTTGTTATAAGATGTATATCATTGCTGATTAATTTCTTTTAGAAGTTATTTTCAATTTTAAAATTATTTACTGCACTTATTTTACTGGATATATAATATAATATAACAACATACGATTATTTTAGGCGCTGGTTGTATTTCAATTTATAAATAGTGACTAGATTTGCACACATGCATCAATTACTTATCCTATTATCTAAACGATGTCTTTTATAAATATTATAAGGGAAAATTTAACCTAATCATCTACATTTAATCTTTTTTATTAACATGGTGTCTTTTATCTGTTTTAGTTCAATCAGTGTAATATCTATATGTAAAAAGTTGTGTTACATTATATATAAAACTGAAAAGGACTTGACGCGGATACCTATAAACCAAGAAGGACACAATATAGGATAAATTTAACTTGAGTTTCCTTTTTGTTATTTTCGTAAATATCCGCGGTAATTTCTCGTTGATTTATCTTTCCTAGTTTCGGAATCTATATCCAAAGATATCCTCCGTTATGTTGGCTACATCATAAAGATGATTATCAATGAGTCTGAAATACCTGCCTATAGTTGTTCTATATTTTTAGTAGTAAGATAGTTTATAGAAATACAATAAATTTTTACTTAAAATCTTTCGTACAATTCCTTCAGCCGATTTACAATATCTGGATGACATGAAGTTATCGAAAGAAAATCCCTAAAGGGAAAATCAAACTTCTGGAATTAAAAGGGATCCAAAAATAGAATAGATATGAATATTCTTCCTGCGTACGTGATTTAAAATGATTATGTCACAGGGTTAGCAAACCTAATTTTGTATTTAATTTAGAGACATTGATATGGAATCTTGTGCTCCGCTAATAGAATTCTTTATCATGTTAAGTTGACGAATATATATTCGTAATTCTGAAAAATGTCAAAATTATCGTTTATTTTCTCGATTTTACCGGCAAGATTTTGGGCGTAGTTGTAGTATACTTATTTATCGCTTGGTATTAAAAACTGCTACTTTGTTGTTAAAACTGAAGTGTATAAGTTTATCATGAATGAGCGTGGCTATACATTTTAATCTGTTCTTAAACAAGTATGTCTTGTTTAAGAACAGATTAAAATGTATAGGTTGTCGTAGAAAGTTTGCAAAAGTTATAGATAGATATAATATAATGTAATACTTGAAAAATTACATCTTGATGTTATATCTGAAAGACATATCTGATTTCTTGTAATAATATGCAAAACTTTAAACATTTTTTCAAAACACAAAAAATTAAACATTTATTATATGTACCTACCTAAATGCATTGCAAATGTGTGGAATAAGAGAATTGGCGTCTTTTTAACGTTTCTGATTATAATTGTTCATGAAACGTATAGAAATTTTCATATCAAAGGATAAGAAATACAACTTCAAGTCTCCAGTGATTCATGTAACTTCCGCTGGCACAAAAGCACTACGAAACTGCGTTTTGTACTCTCTTGATATTATGCAAATAAAACATATACATACTATCTACATTTTACTAGCGGTATATTTTTGTCCCAATTACAAACTTAACTCGTTCAATTTTGGAGTATAAAACTGATATGTAAATTAATTCCCTGCAATTTCAGACGTACATACTACATACATATATACGTATGTACAAGTGAACTAGAAAATGTCCCCCATCTGTATTACGTTAGTGCGAATTGCGAATCAACAGGAAATCCTCCCTACTTTCTGATAAACGCTTCAGGGTAAACTCTCGCCTACGTTAATGCTGGTTGTAATCACGCAATTACTTCCTGTATCGATTAGCGAAGTCAGTAAATAGTAAATATGTGGTTTTATAATAGCTTCAGTGCAAGGGTGGATCTTGTATGCAATATTAAATAGAATTTATGAGCTAATATACAATCAAAATATGTAATTAAGTTTATTGTCATTACATATGATCAACATTAACAAAATATGTGCCTAAGTTATTATTAGATATATTTCAGTCTATAAGAACCTATCAAGAAGATAGGTTCTAAAGTAATTAAGGAATAGTACAAACTAATATAATGGAGATACATTGTTGCTTAAAATAGAAATGTTGTGTCAAGATAACATGTAACAAATGGTATTGGTATTTTCATAGGGCATCTATTTTTTTATCATTTACCTCCTAACATAATTACCCTAATCTGTAACTTATATTTTACTGATGTCTTGCATCACATCATCTAGACATCTCATTGTTGGCCTCGCTCGTCATCTACCTCCTCGAGATTTCGATTTTGTTATTGTTGTCAGTAGTGGCTGCACCTTCTTCGTTGATTGAACGACTTTCGCCTTTCTGGGACGAGGTTCATCCGGTCGCCGCTAGTCCATTGACTCCCTTTTCGATAGGGGATCGTAAAACAGAACCATTGTTTCATCCCCTGTGACAATGGACACCAAAATCCGTGTTGGGTCGTCTCTACACCTGTTTAACAACTACTGCGCACATTCGACTCGACGTTCACGTTGGAGAGCAGAAAAAAGTCGCGGTACCCATCTAGAACTAATTTTATTCATACCCAAATGGTCATGGAGAATTCAGCGAACACTTGTTTCAGAAATCTTTGTTATCACTGCTAATTTCTTCACTTTCAAATGGCGATATTCTAGCACTAACTGTTTAATAATTCAAATTTGTTGAGGCGTTATCACTTCAATTGGTCAACCCGACCGATCAGCATCTTCCAGGGATTCTTGTCCCAATAGTATTTATAGTTTACATCCAGCGTATGCGCATGCATGACGTGACGGACTTTGAACACGTTTGAACCTGTATATACCTGTCAGGCCGAGAATTTATGGCGCCTACCTCGTACAATCGAGATGCTCTTATTGATATATTTGACTAGCTTCCTAGGAGTGCTTTCACCCAACAGGAAGGAAGCGCAGGTTCTAAGTGTTCAATCACACTAAAAGAAAGACCAATAGGTTTTATTAACATCGAAGAGAGAGAAGAACTAACAAAACAATAAAAGTGTAACCTTCTCGAAATAACTATAAGCGGATTAAGATTTTATTTCCTCCCTATAAATATTGAGTTAGAAATGAATGTAGCAATAACAAAATCTAACTTAGGTATTTGAGATTAATTACTTACATATAAGAAATTTAATAAACTGATAGTACAGAGAAATAGCACCCCAGAATAAGATAAGAAAGCTTTCGTGTATAGAACTAAATATAAGTAATGCCTTTCAGCTGGAAAATTCAATGAATCTTTCAAAAAGTGTTCTCAAAAATAGTTAATGTTCTAAAGCTTCTACGAGTTTCTTATCTTATTATTTATTAACTTTTACAAATGTAATTTCTATTCCCAAGCTTGACAGAAATTATATATTTATCAATAACAAAGTTTTTCCGAAGGCTTGTTTGGTCCTCCCCGACAGAGAGGATATCCTATTTTTATAAAAAGTATGTTCCTTGTAAACTATTTGTGATACTGTGGGAATAAATATGAAAAATGGAATATAAAATACTTGAATGTGACACGCGTTTCGGCCTTTAAGGTCTCTTCAGTGCACGTGGTGCTGTTAGCAATGATCAAGAACTAAGATCGTATCTTATGTCGGCTTGACCGCAAAATGCCCGTGAGAATATCTCAGCGATATCTGCCATCCAAGCGCGACACCGAACACGATAAACCTGTTTGATAAATGTGTATCTCCGCATATTAAGGCCAATAGGTGGCACCACCATATCACACCACGCTGTTGGTAATGACACCTAGGTGCATGCTGTGTATCCCAATTCGTACATGTGTGCATATACGTTTACGTATAAATGTATATATGTATACTTGTGATAGTAATAAATATGACGTTTTACGTTATATTGTGCTCAATTGATTATGGAAATAAATATTCTTAAATACACATTTCCATTCTCCTCTCTTGGCAATTGGCAATAAAACGATATAGTTAAGCTTCATTTAAATATTTTTATTAAACTTATTTATTTGAATATAAATATACGTCTGTAGGTTGACAAATGCATAATTACTTATAACTAGGGCGCGGAATCGAGTGAGCTAAACTACCATGGAGCTACAACCGAGCAAAGAAAAAATGTCAACAACTGTGTGTTGTTTACATTATATCTGAATAGCACTAATTCATAGGGCATCTGTTTACGCTCGAGAAGTGCCCGAGAATCAGAGGAAAAAACTGCCATAAAATAAGGAATTTATGATTAAAATTCTTTCTACATCGGCGTAGATAACCTGAGGGGTTTTAAAATATATTATATTTACCTTATATTTCGCAAGAGAAATAATGTAAATATGTAATATATACTTACTGTAATTTAGTTTCAATAACATACACGTACATTTTTAGTTATCATTTATTTAGATCTAGAACGTTGTTTATATGTTCCTTTTTCTAATATGAAAATGAATTGTCAGTGATTCCGAAATTTATTACAAAGTCTATAAAATATCGTTACAGAATGCCAAAATATCGCACGTTCGTCACTTAGCTTTGGTAAAACATACACAGAAATAGCTTTCATGCAGAGAATTTCGATAGTTTACAAAATTTCGTTACATGTTTAAATGACGATGCTCGAAGTATTTCTGAGTACAAGGAACTAACACAAATCTCAAATTTAAAAAATAAGGTGTGGCCACCACACGACTTTCTTATACGTATGGGCGTTTCAAACTATACAATTTTAAGATTTTTTTTATACAAAACTTATTCAAAATCCTATTCGAAGTACTTTCATTCTCTTAATAAATATATATAGAGTGCATAATTTACTACATATTTGCAAAAAATCGCTATTCGGTAAGAGTAATAGTGGTACTTCCGGTCCGAATATTAAAATTTTTTTTATACAAAAGATATTTAAAATTATAATTTAAATACTTTTATACTCGTAATGTACCTGCCTAGAAAGCATAACTTGCGAGATATTCGCAAAAAACTGATTTTCGATAAGAGTAAAAGACCTACTTTCGGTTGGAATTTCGAAAAACTTTTTTAGACAATTTGTCTCAAATCTGATTTTGAGTACATTTGAGTTGTTTATAAATTTGTTTAAACTTAGTAATTGACGAAATATTTGCAAAATTCGATTTTTTCACTGAAATAAACTACTACTTCCGGTCTATCGAATTTTACTGAAAAACTAATCAGATCTCACGAGGCAGATTATACACGTAAATACAAGATTTGGAATAGATATCTACAGCGGTTTTACCGCTATCGTGGTCACAGACAGACAGACACACAGACATTTCTTAAAAACCACTTTTTTGGTATCAGGGGACTTCAAAACGTGAACATCTGCAAAAATCTCGAAGTCGAAAATTTTTGTCATCACAATACTTCCCTATACTACGTATAAGAAAGTAATAAAAAATCAGTTGTTATTCCTTCAGGAACACTTTGGATATTTGCCTCAACTAATCACATATTTTGAATATCGAATCTCAAATTAAAAAATGGATTAACCACATTAGATGGTGGCTATTAATAATTTCAAAAGTATTCCAAGTAACTTCGGATGTGGCCTTCGGCAAAAGTTAGACGCAGTTTTTAATAGAAATCCAGATTTAATAACATTGCGGCAATTGTGTATGCTAAATACGCTGACATAAAAGAATATATCCAGTACGCACATATAACCAGTAGCGATGTAGAAAGGACGTTTTCTATCTACAAGGATGTACTTAATTTAAAGAGAACAAGTCTTACAGAAGAGAAAATGAACAAATAATAAGGTATTTTGTGTTTTATAGATCACCAGTCACTTGTTATCCAATTATATAAATAAAATTAAAATCTCTTTAAAAATACAACATTTCAATAGTGCGCCCATGGGCCATGAGTCATGGCTCGCTCGATTCCGCGCCCTACTTATAACCACACTTATATTGTTATAAGTTATAACAATGACAAATGTATGGAAACTAATGAATTTGGTAAGGAAATAAGCCAATGATACATACAATGAATTACAAATGAGAAGAAATTTAGTGATTTCCCTAAAATGCTAACTTCATATTGAAAAGTGGAAGTAGATATTGATGTTAAGGCCGCGGAAAAAAAGATCATGTAAGTCAATTTTTATCGCATGTTCTTTATTTGTCAATCTAAAACATCCTGATGTATTTCCAACTTAACTGAGTATAAAAAAAACTTCGATGACGTGGTATATATTATAATCATTAACCATTTCTACTAAGTTTGAAATAGTGACTATTATAAATTTTAATATTTTCTAATTTGTTAATACGCAAATAATAATGAAATATACGTACATGTAATACTAATCTTGAGCTTATAATTTTAATTAAGATTTATATAAACGTAAGTAAAAATGTAATTTCGAACAACATTGGCACAAATATCTGAGCTTGTTTAGCGGAATCTAATATCACGTAGATTTTTCTTTTACTTATTCATATCATGCATGCTTTTTTCTATGTTTAGCATAGTATCAATTTAATAGATGTGTTTTGTTTAGTTGCGACTAAACAAAACACATCTATTAAGAAAAGTTTATATACGATTAGCTTTTCTTTTACTTTGTATAATTTTTGACCAATTGTACTACTCTGAGATAAAAATGTTGCATTATTATTCGTAATATGTACAGATAATATTCTTATCTCAATAGGAAGAACGTGATATTGTATAATATCCATTATGTAGAGGTTTGAAAATGTAGGTGCAAAAAATTGCGATCGATAAGTGCTATATTTATTACAGTAAAATGGATATTATCTACTTCGGAAACCAGGAAAATTACATTATCAGTTCAGTAAATTGCGGGCGTGTTCTTAAGAGGATTTTACATTCCTAAATGGGTGTACTGTAAGAGGTGGCTGCTGCTATCCTTTCGACAGAAACACCGTAAAATCGTTCAATAAAGCCACTAAACAACGAATCCTGGATCCCTGGCGGAACAAAACTATTAAATATGTAAATGTACTTGACGTGCAGCTCATGTGGGAAATCGGACAGACGTAACGGTGGTGGGGTACAATCTTGATTTGCGGTTCACATGTTTGTTAAACTTGCATTGGATCGTCCCAACGGATTGCGAACCTTGTTTGACTTCTGTGCGAGAAACTGAAATATCACGAAATCGGTGATACGTGCTTGACGAATTATTTATTTTCTTTTTATGCTATTGCTTGTTTATTCTAAAAACAGTCATGAGATTGTGCTACGTTCGTTATCGTCGCCTGGGTATTTTCTTGCGTTTTGCATGTTTCATGTTTTTTCATTAAACGAATAATGTCCTGTAAATATCATATCACGTCTACATTGTTCAAACTTTTATATTATGATAATTGCTGACGCGTATATAGAATAGAATCAAGGTGTCAGTAATATTCTATTTTGTTATTTGGTGAAGTAAATTCAAATTTTAGAGGAATAGCACTGTTGAGGTATATTTTCACTCCAGGCCTGTCTGACTAACGTCTCCAGTTTACACCGCAGCCAATAAGGCCAATAGTAATGTCGTGTCCGGTGCAATTCTGTGCAAGTCCTTTACTGGGTATCTCTTGAGCATCTCTGGATCTACATTCGGTTGCCCTAAAATCCGTTGCCTCCTGTGATCAAGTGCCTCACAGTTTACCAATATATGCCTGACTGTTTCTGGTTCCTTATTGCAGAGTCTACAACTAAGGTCTCCATCATACAGGTCTATCCCGTTGAGATGCAATTTAACAGGTGCATGACCAATCAAAAGACCCGTTGTTGTTCGCAGCCGTTCCCTACTCATGTGTAGTAGGTACTTCTGCAGCTCTTTTATTGCATGTTTGGCCAACAAATTCCTTACCATGATTTTGTCCTGGAATTGTTGCCCGGTAGTGTCTATGTTTTTCATAAGCCCAGTCTTTGACGTGGTGGCGGGTCATACTTTTGGGTACGCCCAGAGCCGGTTCTGGGCCTATGAGTCTTGCTTCTGATCCTCTCCTACCGAGTTCATCAGCTTTCTCATTGCCCTCAATACATTTATGCCCTGGTACCCAGATCAGTTCTACCTTATTCCGGACTGTTCGCAGTTTAAGTTCTTCGAGGCATTCCCAGACCAGTCTTAACGACACCTCTTGGCTTGATATCGTCTTTAGTGCCACTTGCCTGTCAGATAATATAAGAATCCGCCGGTGACTGGCGACATTCCCATTGTTTTCTATAGCACATTGGAGTATGGCATACACTAATCTAAGTATTGTATAAAATATTTGCAGCTACATCTATTAGGACCATGCTAAAAGAAAAAACTGATAATATGCTGGGAGAATACCACTCTGGATTTTGGACCCAGAGCTCAGCGTTGGAGCAAATAGCTATTGAAGAAGTTGCAAGAAAGCCACTATAGACAAGAAATAAGAATCATCTATTTTATAGGGTTTCAACAAAAATATGATTCAGTAGTAGGTAGAGGAAAATTATTAAAATCTATGAGAATAATAAGAGTACGGGACAAGTTGAAAAATTCGAGAGGGTTGGTCCGTATAAATAATAGACTGTGGAGAGTTTTGAAAGTTAATACCGGTTTGAGACAAGGAGAGTCATGCGGAGACCAAGCAATATTTACAGAATGGGGACTAATATATGACAAGAAACACCATTGTCTTGACTTTACCAATGACGTCACGAAAATAACAAGAAATGTAGAGAAACTAAGGAGAGTAACAAAGAAATTGATAATTTAAACAGCGCAATTGGGACTCAGTATAAATAAAAGAAAGACGGACCATATGAAGATGAGATACGACCAGGAAGAAAAACAAGACGAAGAAGAACTAAAAACTAAAATAAATGATGAAACGTGCCGCTTCCAAAGGGTGAGAAGTATCAATTACCTTGGTGTCCAAGTAACAGATTGACACGAGATGGAAGAGGAAATCCAAGCAAGACTAGTTAAGGGAAATAAGTGTGCTGGGATATTAAACAGATTGCTAAAAAATACAGAATGATGTAAGATAAAATAAGAATTTTTAAGACAGTAACAAGATCAGTAGTGCTGAATTTTGCAGAAACCTGGATCTTAACAAAAGGTGTGGAAGTATGGTAAAAGTATGAGAGCGAAAATATTGGGAAGAATAATGAATGGTGTGAAGACATAAGGAGGAGAAGAGAAAATGAAGAAGCATATATGGTTTGTGGAGAACTAACCATATTACAAGAGGCCAGAGCACAACGACTGAGCCGGTTAGGATATATTGGAAAGAATGCTAGAAGAAAGGGTAACAAAACAAACGATGTGGAGAAAATTAATTGATGGTAAAAAAGAGGATGAGGCCAACGTGAAAACATTTGTAGCAAATCATCACATTCTGTTACTTCATTTAGTATTACATAAAGTGTAGAAATTTCATATGTTTAAAAAAAAATTGTTGCAGTTTCATCATAATCAAAAACTGTAGAATACCTTCACTTATGTGAAGCAATTTGTCCATTTTCTTCATAATCTTTGCTTGTACAATAAATGATCGATGTTGCCACTCATGTAAGTTATTTAGTACATAACATATACAAAGGTATATAATTTCTACTACTTACTAACCTAGAACACCTGCTATTTATTCTATTCCATAACAGCATTAATCATCATTTGAAGATTATGACTTCTTTTACTCTTTCGACAGTTAGACATTATTATGTCCTGCTTTAGTTGATTTTCTTGACCAAGATATGACTTAGGTCTGGTCCACTCTTTTCAAATTTAATTTCTTTCTCAATGTCTAATGGGCTATGATAGGCATTTTATCTGTCTTACTTCCATAACACAGCCAGATAATCTTTAATTAAACGTGTTGCTGTATTCAGATCGTTTAGGATGAAAGTAGTTCTATAACACATTCTAATAAATTCACCATGGGTTTTTTAGGCATCTTATCTCTGGTATTTTAGAAAAATGTCGCAATTTGATTTTTATTGTTATCACTTATAAATAAAATACATAAAAATAATTTGTTTTATCACATTGTAATTTTTATAGATTATTAATATTCTCGAATCACAAAAACTAAAAGAAATTTGCACATAAAGTGACTTGCTTGATCTCTGTGTGGTTATAAAAAATGTCTTTCACATCAGTAGTTATGTATTACGCGTGGAACCTGTTGATTTTAAATTCTAGGCGCAAAAACTACTCACACGGCATTGAAAATAGCGTTCGTATTAAGTTCAACTGAAGCTGCATCTGTGACCACAAATGTGCATCTCTGACCATATTCCCTTTGATTTTAAATTCTACGAAAAGAAAATCAAAATTATTTATAATTCTCCTGTATGGATGTGTTTCATAATAAATTCTTTAGCTAGATTATGTTATTCATAATATTTAGTTAACAATATTTTCATGAATCAGTTGGTGTCGGAAAGGGGATGTTTAATTTAATTATTTCTATTCCAATCATTCTAATCTAAGGATGTAAGTAACTATCACCTATAATAATTACTAGTTGGAATTTACTTTTTAAATTATGAAACCTATGTTTCAAAATCTTATTTCCTAAAAATAAATAGAAGATATTTCTAACTCAAAGATTTAGTTCACTAGATCTGATAACCTGGCAAGTAGAAAACATAACTGTAATACCTTAGGCATCCATTTCAAATTACGGGTTAAAATAAATTACTGGAAGTAAACTATGGGGTAATACTGGAAGACAGACCAGTTCTGATTCGCAGCCAAGTCATACTCATATGTAGTAGTTCTTCAGTCCTTTCGTTACATGGTTGGCCAATAAATTACTTAGACGATTTTGACTGGGAATTGCTGCTATGTAGTGGTTATGTTTTCATGATACTTGGTCTTTGATATGGATTCGGGTCATGCTTTTGGTACCTCCAGAGCCGGTTCTTGGTCGATAAGCTTTGTTTCTGATTATCTCCTATCGAGTATATAGATTTATCATTATGCTCAATCCCTCTGTGTTCTGGCGCCTAGCTTAATTTAGCCTTATTCTGGTGCAGTTCTTCGAGGCGGTCTCATACCGATCATGACGACACTTTTCGGCTAAACATTGCTCTTAGTGCCGCTTGACTGACAGGGTTAATTGGATTCGCAAGTTGATAGTAGCACTTCTATTGTTTTCTTTAGCGTGGAACCCAAAGATATACTTTCCCAGCGCATAATTCGCTCTGACCAGCTTCTGTGTCAAATGCGGTTTCTGACCTGTCTCTATACCAGGTCTGTCTTATCTAAAACATTTGCATCCACAAAGTCTGCATTTGCCATGTGCCCTGCTCTTCTTTTGTTATGGGCGGTAATAAATTGCAGCCTGAATGGGGCCATCCTGGTCTTACCTCATATCTTTAAAAAGAATGCTTAAAATGCTCTTTACAATACAAAAATTAAACAACACATTTTTATTCAATACGAATGAGAATATTTCTCATGAATAGATTGCAGATAGCCATACCTAATCATAAAAAGTATTTTCTTATGGATCATTATACTTGAAAATAATTTCAAAATTCATATAGATAGCTTTACATATCACATGCAGTGTATGTCTGTTGTATAAATTAACCAGGTCACCAAATATGCAACTAAAAGCATTGCGGAAATTCCAAATAAATGACATCGTCTGGGTTATTTACACATGCAACAATATTATGTTCATAGTCATAGTCAACCCTGCTAAGTAGAATAAGTAGTTTGGGTAGACCAATTATTAGTAGGGTCCCCACTTATAGATTATACCGGGTGTCCACATGAAAACTTTATATTGAATTATTTCTGGTGTTTTTGAAGACAAAAACTTGAAATTTTGGGTGGTTGTTCAGGATATAGGGGGACAATGAATAGTGTATTTCATACCGCCCCATCGGGTCACCCGCCGCCGCCGGCCACCCCCACTCCAATATTTTAAATGACACCCTGTATTTTTTTTTGGTGGTTTTGAAAGAACACAATTTTCTTGATATTCCTATGTGAAAAAACTAGTAACACACATTATGACATTTATGAGATATTTAAATTTAAAAGTTTCAGATATCAGAAATTATTAACTCCGAAAAATCATAAGTTAGTCATGGAAATACTTAAAACAAGATTTATTCACAACATTTTAGTTAAATTAAATGCTCAAGTTGTTCACCGTTTACATTTAAACATAAACAAAGTCTATTTTCAAAAGCATTTCTAACATTTTCGAACACTTGTGGCGTTAAATTTCGACATTCCTCTGTTATTCTATTACGTAAATCAGCTATTGATTGTGGTGGTGTCTTATAAACAACAGACTTCAAATGTCCCCACAAAAAGAAATCTAGGGGAGTTAAATCGGGGGAGCGAGCTGGCCATTCAATAGAGCCCCTACGTCCAATCCAATGTCCTGGGAAAATATTATCCAAATAATTCCTAACGTCTAAACAGTAATGTGGCCCAGCTCCATCTTGTTGAAAATATAATTGCTCCTCCTCTATTTCATTCAAGGTTTCTTCTAGACACTGTATGATAAGAGGATGTATTAGCTCTTCCAAAAATTGTAAGTACTTAGGTCCATTTAAATTTTCCTGGAAGAATATCGGGCCAATTACTTGGTTATTAAGAATTCCAGCCCATACATTAATTTTTTGGGGATATTGTGTGTTGCCTTCTCGGAAAAAATGGGGTTTTACGTCGCTCCAATATCGACAGTTGTGTCTATTCACAAGACCATTTAAGTAAAAGCAACTTTCATCACTAAAGCAAATACTTCGCAAAACATTTCCATTTTGCCGAATCATATCTGTCATTATTTCACAAAATTCGACTCTTCTGTCGAAATCACCGTCACCCAACTCTTGGTGAAGTTGAATTTTATAAGGGTGCATTTTGTTTAATTTTAATATCTTATGGCAGGTTGATTTTGGCACTCCCAAAACTTCGGATAATTTTCTCAACGAAAGCTCTGGGTCTAAATTAATATGCCCAAGAAC